>OV884056.1:49630976-50880976 GCA_930367215.1 Pollenia angustigena | reverse complement strand
GATGTACATCTATAACAACTTCTATAACTACTTTTTTCTGGATGTATGCAGGTAAAATAAATAATGACTTACTTTTGAATGCGTTCATTTTGGGACATGTCTTGTAAAATTCATTGGTTCTTTCAGTAGAATTGTAAGTAATGCTCTTATGTTTTTCTGATTACTCAACACATTATTTTGTAGGCGAAGTTTTTACTGGGTATATAAAACCCGTTTCATTGTAATATCCTTAATTGGTATCTTTGAATTAAAAGAAAAATATGTTAAGATGGCTAAACTATTTTACGGCGTAAAAAAAATTTCGTAGCGGCATTTTTATTTTGGTTATTTTGACAAATCAGATATAAAAAACATGTCGTCTACATGTACCTTGAATAATTTTGCTTTAAAAATTTTTAAAAACATACGAATGTTTTCAAAGCTATTTTTAGGCAACAAACATATAAGTCGCACTTGACATTATGTGATATAGCCGAAGGTTGTATTTTCGTCGTGAACATTTTTTAATTTTAGTCGCTATCAGCGATTATGAGTGACTGGCGTTCTCAGCGTTTTCGAAAGGAATATTATGACATTTATAACGTAACGACGTAATCTCTTTTGATAACTTTCGACATGAGTTAAAGACACACTTTTTTCTCACTTTGCAAGAAACGATGGAATATTCTGTTTCACATCTTTTTGATTCGAAAAGATCTCACCAAAGTTACAGAACATGGGTACTGGACTCCTTAACAAGTAATTACTTAAAGAAACCGATTTTTGCTTGATTCCTCATATTTATTTTACACTGTGTTGTTTATTTTTACTTAGTGTACACATTTATTTAAAACAAGCGATATCGTTATAGTCTAATAAAATCTAGTTACTTATGATAAAAGTTTTTTCCTTTCGTTTGCAAGTTTTTGGGGTAGTTTTAAATCGCTTTGTGAATAAGAAAATAGCCGAAGTACTTTTTAACCTCAGCAATATGAATACGTTCAACTTCTATTCCGAAAAAATGCCTCGAAAATCCCAAAAAACACATTTTTAAAATCAGTTTATTTCGCACGGGTCTTTTTCTTTATCTTTAATTTAAACTCATGATGAATACTACGAATTTGAAAACAATTTAACATTGATGATAACGGTCTGCTAAAAAACACAATATTTGACTACACAACCTTGACGAGTCTCCAGTAGCACTTACAAAACTTATCTGTTATCCTGTCATTTTAAATCATTTTGTAAAAAAAAAAAAAAATAAATAATAATGTCAAGTCAAAAACAAAATCTCTGGCAATATTTGTCCATTTTATTGGTACACATAGCAAAATTTAGCGACTAATAGTTTGCAAATTTTATTAACAAATTATTATGTTGCTTTTAATAAATAAAAAAAAAAAAAAATACAAAAAGATACACGAAGTTAGAAATAGTTTTATAGTTTAGGTCGTTAACAAAAAAATATATTTCCATGAATTATTTTTTATCACCATTTGTCACGCACATCTCTAAATATGAGTTCTTGGAAAAAACCTAGATTTAATTTTTATTTAAATACGTATTTTCATTTCATGACAAAATTTTTCAAAGTGCAATTTAACTACTAACCACTAAAATAAGACAGTCAGCCTTATTATGGTTGTCGTCCACGACTGTGTCGTTTTTGTAGTAGATTAAAGAGCACAGGTTGTGCGTTACTTTAGTCTATTGCAAAAAAAATTACACATTCGTTGACGACAACGACCACCGTAAAAAAAAACTTAAAAGATCTATTTTATCATTTTGTGCTTAAAAAAACGACAAAAAGTGAAGCTGATATAAAAAATCGTCCTGGGGCTCAATCTGGCAGACTTGATCGAATTCTTCTTCTATTCGAAAGCAATTTTATTTCTAGTTCTTTCCGATGCTTAACGAATCGAATTTATTTTCTGGTGTTAAAAACTCAAAAATTGCTTAACAACGCTAAAAAAATAATGTCGATTCATTCAGTATCGAATGAAAGAAATAAAATTGCTTTCGAATCGAAAAAGTGTTTGATAAACGAGTGCCAGAATTAGCCCTCTGAAACATTTTGTGGCATACAGGGGTACAGACAGAATTTGAATGAAAATTTCTTCAAACTTAAATTCAGATTTATCTCTCTTAACGGACACGCTCCTTAAGCGGGCACCGCCTTTTAACCGACACTTGCCTGCTACGGACACAATTTAATATGCCCTACGCTGCCCGATCATGACAGACTTCACTGTATTTTATTTCGAAAATATTGTTTCGATTTATCTTGGTACTAATTTCGTTTCCTTTTCGATTTAAGGTTTTCGATATGGGCTTTTCCGGCTCCTCAGAAGCAGCACTGCGAACCAGGTCTTCAGGTTACGCTCTTTTACAACGTCAACAACCAAAGTAAGTTCCTTGGTTAAATGTGAAAAAGATTTTCCCTGTCGGCCTTATCCAGCAATATCACTTGACCTTTGTTAAGAAGCTGGAGCTATCTTACCTCCGCTGCTTTTGGGAATAGCCAGCAGCATCCTATTAGTAGCAGCAGCAGCTTGGAATGACAAGTCCCTCATCTCAGTAAGACAAATCCAGGGTTTCCAGAATCTCCCTTTAACCAGAACCAACTCGTTATCCCCGAAAGTATAATACAATCTTACTGAAGGACAGAAAGCATTTCCCGCAAGAAGCATACTAACGGAGGCCTCAACCAATAGTCAGTCCGTTGCCAACTTACTGGAAGCTACTGACTCCCGTGCTACCATATACGATCTGTGATCAGCCGCGATCGCAAGATATCGTACAGATCTCTTGAGGCGTATACATAGTCGCGAGCACATTAAGTATCGTGAGATATGTGGCAACGTTGTCCACATTTTTACTGATAGTAAAGCGGCCGAGATGTCCCTATAGAATCTGATAAACAAAGGAAGAATGTCGGATGCCTCTGAAAGAGATAGCAATACGTTCAAAGGTAACCCTTAAATAAATTCCTGGCGCATCGAACATATGTATACTTCTTCTGATCTTTAGTCAAAAATGGTTGGATCAAATCAACAGAGCTGAGCGGCAACCAAAAAAATGTGGCCCATTATAGATGCGAAAAGGGCTTGAAGAGCATTGAAGCTGTCTAGACTTCACCTTAAAACCGACTGGCCATTAGCGTATCGCCAAAACACTCCCAAAGGGTAGAGCTATCTCACTGATGAAGAAGAACAAGAATCAACAGAACATCTCAAATTATCTGGTCGGGAAACCATTAGATCAATACTGTACTGTAGCGACAATAGTACTTACTGATTTAACTACAATTCATTCCCTGATTTGGGCGGCCGGTTTGCTGTGGAATAATGATGGTGGCCATGCGGTCTATGATGTATGTGACAAGTGCCATGTTGGAAACACAAAATAAACTTATTACTTGACCCCCTTGCTTAATAGAGGCTGCCAATATAACATAACCTTATATTTTATGGAAGCCCTTTGCTAGACCTATTATAAGTGGCTGATAAGTCTCCTTTATTTCTTTTAGTTAATGATTTATCACTCTTGAAGTTTTAGAAATTTTCAGTATCTCTATATTAACAGTTCTTGCATTCTCTTTAAAGGCTTTGAATGCAACGTCATTTATTTTTATTTCCTTAAATTTGAAATTTATGAAAAAAAATAAAATGACGTAAAAATACATAAAAGTTTAATACAAATAATTAACATTTTGATAAATCTATTTTGGTTGCTATAGTTCTAAATAAACAAACAGCCACGTGTTTTGTTTCATTTCAATAATTACAGACATGTGCAATAACTTTATCAGGGTATACTTTAAACATTTTATTAAAAAAAAAATGTTTTTTTTTTAGTTTGGTCAACAGTTGTTACCCTACGGAGGAAAACATATAACACAGTACAACATTTTTCAGTTAATTGATTGCCAACTCAATTCTGTGAACTGTATGTGAAATTAGACCCAAAAAGAAGAATTTCTGCATCATTCGTTTTGTCTTCTTACCTGCGATTTGAAGTTAGTATCGATTTGAAGTTAGTACTATCGTATAGGGGAATTTATCACGTTTTAGGCCCTGTTGTTTGACATAGCTCGACAACCACTAGCCCAATTTAGTTGAAATAAATTTTAAAAAATTAAGAATTACAATTCCCTTAATCTGTTCATATATTGTTTTCCTATACAAGTAACACGTTCGAAGTTAAAAATGAATGTATGAAGGGAAAAAATTATTTTTTGCCTAAAAATTTAAATTTTTTTTTTTAAAAATACATAAAAAATCCAAAATGGAAAAAAGTTTCAAGTCTAGTTATTTTTTCGCAAAGTCACATAACCTATGAGCAAAATGAGACAAAGATCATAAAAATCGATGCACGCGTTTCGCTTTTATTCGCAATTGAGTAAAGGTATGAATTTCAAAAATCAGTTATAGCCACCACCCTTAAAATAAAAATATAAATTAAAAAATTATCATGCAAAAAAAAACTTTATTTATAAAAACTTAATGAAAATAAAATAATATGCAATTAATACGCAATTATAATATGCATAAAAACAAAATTTAGAACATTTTTTCAATTATTGGCAATATCCATCCTTGTAGAAGTTGACGCTTGTGGTTCTGATGATCTTGTTTTCTTCGTAGGTTGTTCATATTCATGGTCTGAGTCTGTATCGTCATCCGAGATACACATACTATTCAAGGGCGTATTTCTTTCACTGTGTCCACCAATTTCAATGTCTTCATCTTCGGTGCTTTCTTCAAACTGCATAATTGTGGAACTCCACCAACAAACCTCCGCAAGCAATGCATCCAATTTTTTGCTTTTGAACCGCTTTTCAAATGGCATGGTCACCTGGTGGAACCTCTCTCTTTGTTCGTCTGATTCCTGAGGTGATTGTGCCAAAAAAGTATCGAGGTGGTGGTGCAAGAAATGCAATTTCAGCGTCATGGATGCACCGATTTTTTCGAAATAAAACAGCAACCTATCCACTCGTTGCTGTATCTCTTCTCGCTGGACACGGTTCTTTCCTAGAACGCCTTCTATTACTTCTTTCAATGCGTTCCATGCATGTTGGTGGTCGTGATGCTCTGAAAGCAAATGTGTGAAAGAATCACTTTTGATCAATTTCCGAATATCATGTCCATTGAGAATACCTGTTTTAAATACACAAGAAAAACGAAAAAATTATTGGTAATGCGAATGTATAGAAATTAACAAATTTAGATATGACAATATTGAAATAAAGAGTGCGATACGTACCGTTTTTAATTTTCTCATCACTGAGTTTCGGAAAGATGGATTTCAAACAGTCAAAGGCGCCGTTAACTTTTTTGACCACCACTTCAACGAATTTCCCAGCTATTCCCAGTTTCATGTGGAGCGGTGGCAACAAAATATCATCCAGGTCCTTTATCATAGGTTCATTGCGTAATTTTAATTGTTTGTTGAGCTCGGGAGTTCTTCCTTTCCAATCTTTACATTGATATTGATTTCCTTTGTATCGTGAATCCCAATTACAAAGGAAGCAGAAGTATTTTGGATATCCGCCCTTTTCTATAATCCCTTGTAGTATGTTGACCACCTTCAGATCGCAACAAATGTTCCATTTGTGTTTATCGTATTTGATTTTCTTCAAAATTTCGCCCAATGCTTCATACGTTTCCTTCATAGTTGTGCTGAATTCCAATGGAATGCATGGTTTTTTATTTTTTTTGTGCAGCAGCACAGCCTTCAAACTAGTAACTGAACCATCGATGAATAAACGCCAGTCGCCAGCGATATAATCCATTCCCAATTTTTTCACTAAACCTGAGATATCATGGCAGTACGTGAACGTATTTGCTTCGTCAACGGAATAAAATTTCTGAAAATCAGCTTGGCGTTGTCGGTATGATGTTGCGCTGACATTTTGCTGTGTGAGTTTTCTTCTCTTCAAAAATGATGTCAGCCATTCGGAGTCGTGTTGTGATAGTCCCAGCTTGGCCACAATGTAATCCATTTCGATTTGTGGTAGCGGTTGTGGTGCACTATTTTCAATATCGGGTATCCAATCAGCATCATCCAAATCGGTCGGATTGGTGAAAACGGTTTCGGCTAGCAGGGACACAGTATCCGCACTCGGAGGTTTAGGTGCATCGGTATCAGCAGGGCGTTGCACTGGAAGTGTGGCAGTAAATGCAGCAGTGTATACTTTTGTTTTCAATTGTTGTCTGTTTAATCCAGGACGAAAATTTATGCATGCATATCACCTGGATTCATCATGTCCAGTTGTGTCTTCCACCCAAATTACTGGCTTCATAAAAGATAACTTTCTACTTTTTCCGTGAATCCATTTTAGAAGGGTAGTATAACAACTGTTGCACACTGTGTTCGGCGTAAAATTTGCACCACTTAAATCTGCTTCATCGAAATAATTACAATACGCGGTTTTGATCTTTTCGATCTTTTTTCTGTATTTTTCGGACGATATGACCACAAACGTAACAATATTCATCCAAATATGGGCACTTGTTGTTTTCCATATTGATATATTTTATGTTTTGTTGTTATTCACTTTTAAAAAACTGGAGAAAAATCACTTTTACTGTTCGCGCTCGTCGGCACTGGCTGAATGCCTAAAATCGATCAATGCACACCTATAAATACTACGTATTTTTGAATATTTTACTGCCAGGTACTTATAAATGGGCGCATATTTTAAGGGCGGCTGGCTATATACCTGATTCAGCACTTGTACGTTTCAAACTGTGCAAAACTTTCCAAATAATGACCACCCTTAAATGTGGGTGCAATTTCTGTAAAAAAATCATACAGGTAGCCACCGGAAAAACCCAAATAATAAAAAGGTCCACTTTCCGTTTAATTGTCCACGTACATTTATTACCGCAATCATAAAAATCAAATAACCTTTTGTTTATTCCTTTTTTTTTTAATTCTCAGAATCATGAAAAAGGTGTCAATGTTTTCTCCAAATAATGTTGTGCATATCTCGAGCAAATTTTTGAAATTCATACATTTACTTAATTGTGAATAAATGACAAACGCGTGCATCGATTTTTATGATCTTTGTCTCATTTTGCTCGTAGGTTATGTGACTTTGCGAAAAAATAACTAGACTTGAAACTTTTTTCCATTTTGGATTTTTTATGTATTTTAAAAAAAAAAAATTTAAATTTTTAGGCAAAAAATAATTTTTTCCCTTCATACATTCATTTTTAACTTCGAAAGTGTTACTTGTATAGGAAAACAATATATGAACAGATTAAGGGAATTGTAATTCTTAATTTTTTAAAATTTATTTCAACTAAATTGGGCTAGTGGTTGTCGAGCTATGTCAAACAACAGGGCCTAAAACGTGATAAATTCCCCTATACGATAGTACTAACTTCAAATCGATACTAACTTCAAATCGCAGGTAAGAAGACAAAACGAATGATGCAGAAATTCTTCTTTTTGGGTCTAATTTCACATACAGTTCACAGAATTGAGTTGGCAAATCATGTGTTGTACTGTGTAATTAAATGAACGAGATAAGAATTTTTGCGATATTTTAGAATTTAAGTAATTTTGTAGTTTATAAAAAACTGCGATATTTTCCTTATACAAAAATTAAGGAAATTTTCTATATTTTATTGGGTCCGTAATTTCATTATTTAATAGAAAATATTTTATACTTCACTTTAAGAAACTAAACCAAAATTTTGCACATAAAAACTTTTTTCGATTATTTTTTAAAGATTTAATAGGAAATTTAATAAGATTCCATTAATTTTATAACAAATTTTCGAAGTTTTACGGCTTATAAAAAGTTTTCAGGGTTTCACTATTTTCATGGAAACAGTGAGAATTTGCTTTTTTTATGAAGTTTTAATATTTTATAGGAAATTCCAAAATTTTATAGGAAACTCCAAAATTTTATTAAAAACTCCAAAATGTTAAAGAAAATTTCGTTAACATTTCATTGATGTATTGAAATTTTTTTTCAACTCCTTAATTCATAAAAAATTTGCAACTTTTAAAAAATTATTGGAAAGCTCTGAGGATTTTATAAGAAATGTTTACAGAAAACTATAATAACACGTAGGAAATTAGGAGAAAATAGCATTATTTTATAGCAAACTTTGAAAAAATTTCACAATTTTATAAAGATTTTATAACAAAAGGTTTAATATAAAAATTTTGTTTCAAAAAAGTTGTGCGAAAATTTGACTATTTTATAGGAACTTTTATCAAAAGTTTCATTATTTAACACGAAATTTTTTATATTTGGGAAAAGTTTTTTTTAAATTTTACAAATTTAGAAAATTTTAAAAAAATTCCAGGTTTTTTAAAAAAATTTTATTAATTTATAGCAAATTTTTGGAAGTTTTGTTTTTAATTTTTTGTGTATATTTTGTAAGAAATTTCACTTCTTCATTATCAAATTTAAGAAAAATTTTTTATTTAAAATTATGGAAAAATGTCATTATTTTATAGCAAGTTTTTGGATTTTGTTTTAAATTTTCCACTTTTATTTTATCAAACTTCAAAAATGTTTTAAATTAAATTATAGCGGACATTTGCAAAATGGAAGTACGTTTATTTTATTCTATTTTGTAAAAAATTTTGCAAAAATTTAACTTTTTTATAGGAAATTATTGGAAAAGTTTTTTTTTAAGGAAAACAAATTTAACTTTTATTTTTATATTTTGCATAAATTATAGAAAATATGCAAATATATGTGTGTTTAGAAAATTTCGTGTAAACGGTATTTTTAAAATAGTTATTTATATTAAATTTTTATTTTATAGCAAATTTTCAGAAAATTTTCACGTTTTTATAGAACATTTTATTTAGTATTTTAAAAAAAAATTTGTTTAAATTTCACTTTTTATAGGAAAAATAAAATAATTTTATAGCACATTTTTGTAAAACTTGATATATAACAGAAAACTTAAAAAAAAATTTTATAGATTTTAAGGAAATTTTACCAAAAAAAATTTCACTATTTTATAGGAAGTTTTGCAAAAATGATTTTGTTCTAAAATTCGACTTTATCTTATTTCACTTTTATTTTCTACATGGTTGTCTTCAATTCGCACCAGGAAAATGATGGTTATAACAAAACTACAATCTCTGCCAAGATCTATACTAAATATTTTTCGAAAAGAAAATAAATCCTATTGAAAATTTGAGTATTTTCTTTTTTTTAGAAATCTTTTTTAACCCATTGAAATATTTATTTCTACAAAAACTATCATAAATATTTCAGGATTTCATTTTCATTTGCGTGCATTTTTGTTTATTGCATAATTCCAATTTTGTAACAAACTTACACTGGCACTTGTGTGAAAAACGGGCGAATGCAATTCCCTTAAAATAGAAACAATTTTACCTTGAGCTTTTTCTATAAAACAAGAAATTGCACGCGTGCATTAAAAAAAAAATAAACACTTTTTAATGTAAACACAAAAAAATTACAAGAAATGTACGAATATGTTTATCATAAACGAAAACACGAAAGTGTGTTTTCTCCAACGCACACACAACATTTTAAACACACTGTAAATACAAAATATTCAAACAGACGGCTGGACAGACACATCATTATACATACATATGCAGTTTTTATTAATAATTTTTTTCTAATAAGAGTGAAACTAAACCAAATTCTATTATTTAAACATAGTTTGTTTAAATATTTCATCATCTGTTGATAGCAGGAAACTAAAATTGTTAAACGTTTTTCTTTTTACATTTCAAATACACGAGTATTCAATAAAGAATTTTTTATACCCTCCACCACAATTAGTTGTGAAGAGGGTATATTAAGTTTGTCATTCCGTGTGAAACTTTTTTATTATTCATCTCAGACCAAATAAAGTATATATATTCTGGGTCCTTGAGTAATTCTAAGCCGATTTAGCCATGTCCGTCTGTCTGTCCGTCTGTCCGTCTGTTGAAAACACGCTCACTTTCGAACAACTAAGAAGAAAGGAACAAACTTGGTGCCAAATTGCTTGTAGTTATAGCAGTTTGGGATTGAAATCCAGCAAAATCGGTTCAGTAGGACCAGAGCTATGAATCAAAATGTGGAACCACCACCTAAAAAAATTGATAATTTTGTTCCAAAAAATAACATAAATGCTGGAACAACGCACGGAATTAGATAAGATTTTGCAAAAATTTGTTTTATTTGACTGAAAATCACGCTGTTAAATTTCGTGAAGATCCGTCCATAATTTACCTTAGGCCCCATATAAACCCTACTACCAGAAAACAGTTTAGTACGCCTAAAACCGTAAAAAATAATGCAATTATATTTTGGCTCATCACAGTTTTATAGGACTATAAATGATACCGTGAAATTTCGTGAAGATCGGAACATAATTTACCCCAGGCTTCATTGAAACCCTACTCCCGGAAAACAGTTTAGTACACCTAAAACCATAATACCAAAAAAACCATAATAATTCTATCATAACAGAAATTGGTACGTCACAGTTTTAAAGGACTAGAAATGACGCTGTGAAATTTCGTGATGATCGGTCCATAATTTACCCTAGGCCCCATATAAACCCTACTACCGGAAAACAGTTTAGTCGCCTAAAACCATAATTAATAACAAATCGTCACAGTTTAAGATAATAATAACATCATACAGATATTACTCCTTAAACATTCGAACTTTCGGTGGAGGGTATCACACAGCCGAATATAGCACTCTAACTTGTTTTTTTTTTTTTTGCAAATATTCTTCGGTCATCTTTGTTAATGAAAAATATTGAAACTGTGATAAAAAAAAAACTTAATAACATTTACTGACATGGGATAGGTTATTTTGGAATTAGAAAAAAGAGAAAACATTTGTTGTTAAACGATTGTTTTAACAGTTTGTAATAACGAAGAACGTTGCCATAATTTTTTTTTTTTTTAAAGAAACCGCAAGTTAAAAAATTTAATTAAAACATAGTTTTACTTAAAAAAAAAGGGCATATACAGGGGTGTCATGGAAATCGAAAACGTAAAACGAAAGAATTTTAAGAGTCGTTTTTCAATAAGATTTATGTAATAAAAAAATTTTATGACAATTATTACACAAATAAAGCTCTATTAAATAGAATTGTTTAACAAAAATTGTAAAAATTAGATTAAAAGTATAATAAAAAGAACTGCTTAATTCTTTCGTTTTACGTTTTACGTTTTCGATTTCCATGACACCCCTGATAATTTACTTATTTATTTTTTTTAACTTAAAAAATTAAATTTTGTATGAGGAGAATGGAAATAGGAGGATACAAGTTCTCTTGCAATTTACCTCGGGCATTTGAGGAATTGTGGATGTGACAATATAGTCATTTGTCAATAAATAATTAAATGGGTTATGTTAGTCATCGTCCAGACTTGCAATTTTAGTTGCAGCTATTCTTGAGTTTTTGGCGATGGTGGTGAGAAGATTGGGGAGGGGTACTCAGTTTGATGCGCTCTGCAATTCGGTTTTATTTTGTAATTCTCACACTTTTCATCTTACAGTTGGTTGTAGGTGTATTTGTATATATATATGAAACATAAAGAGAAGAGGAAAAACAAGAGAAAAACGCAAAAAGTCTAGAGTTTCATAATCTTGACACTAATGCAATTTCAACGCAGAATTTTAAAAAATTGCAAGTCTGGACAACGACTTAGAAACGTAAAGCCTGACGACCGAGAAGCCAATAGTAAGAAAACGATTATGAGTGACTTGAGGCTCAACTATTATATGCATAAGCTAGCTCAAGCAACTGTCAAAAATGATCGAAAAGCCTTTCAAATGCATTTATAAAATCAAAGTCAAAAAACCTTGGAATGTGGGATCAGTTTAGCTTTTTGCTTAAGCAAATGACAGTCAGTTTCCTTTTTAATCGCTTGCTTAAGTTGTTGACCGACATCGTGGGCCAGGCTGTAAATATCAAAAATCAAAAAATACCATTAAACAGTACTAGACACTTTTCGTGTTTCTTTGCCACTGTTCGCAATTTCCATATTGTTGCTTCATATAATTTTCTCACATCAATGTAATTTTAGTATCAATTCCTGTAAAAAGTTCATTTCCGTCAACAGCGAAAAAAGAAAAAGAATAATTTCTGTCTGTCTGTAAATTTTTCGATTGTGAGAGTTTTAGGCCACTGTTGGAATCTGACAATTCTTAAATTGTACCGTCTCAATGGCAAAATTGTACCAAACTTTCGCTTTGCGACTCATGGTCAGTCATTGACCCGACAGACTAAAATCTTCATTCTAAATGAGATTTGTTTGTCCTTAAGTGATTTTAGAAAGGGACCTATAGTTAATTTTGGACCTACCATTTTTCATAACATAGTAGCTGTCGTAGGCAATTTGAATGTCAAAATTTATAAGGAAAGTATGGCATTAAAACCTTTTTTCGGGAGTAGTATTTTTATGGAAGCTATTGTCAAATATGCACCGATTCCAATAATATTTTGTAAGATGATTACGATTGCAATAAAATAAGTTTGGCCTAAATTTTATCTAAATATGTATCACTATTCCGGAAAGAAGTTTGTATGGGGGCTATGTGAAATTATGAACGGATTCTCACCATTTGTAGTAGGCTTCGTGCTTATGAATTGAAACCAATGTACAAAATTTCATAAAACAGAAAACATCCTGTCCGACAGCCACCCAGACGGAGGGACATCGTTAAATCGACTCAGAAAGTGATATTGATTTGATCGGTATACAAAAAGGTGGGTCCAGGGCCAATATTTTTTAGTGTTACACAAATCAGCACAAACAGGAAATGTCACTAGTGAATCTGCACTGGTTCACTATTGTCGCAGTCACCAGTACTAGTGACTTATTATACCCCAGGCAATGTTATTTACAATAGACATTTAACATGTGCGTGTCATTGGAAATCTACTACTGACGTTGGTACTACTGACTAGGAACTGACTAGGTAGTTCCTTTGGGAACATATGTAGACATTGGAACCAGAGAATCGCTGGTACATTTTAGTAAAAATATTCTACATTTTTTGTAGAAATACGAAATCATAACAATCTTTTTTTATTATTTCTTCAACTTTTATAGGAATTGTACTTCTCAGTTGTTATTGATGAAATCTTTTTCGTATTAAAGCCAAATATAGTGGCAATTATAATGTAGTGTAGACACTTCGTTGACAATGTCTCCAATATAGTCGACAAAACTGGTGACTTGGAGACACTTGCACCCAGGTTTCCTTCAGGGACCCTCTCCGCTATTGTGGTGTAGGTATAGAAAATAAAGAAGCAAAATATATATTTCTCTTTTTGTCAAAGGCAGACAAAAGTGTAGACAGTGTCACCAAAACAATCGACAAAAGTTGCGATTTGGAGACACTTGATCCCAAGCTTCCTACAGGGATAACTTATGTGTGTATGTACTTAATATGTTAGGATAACATCATGAATACAAATTAATAATGCAATATTTGGTAGTTCTGACCAGGGCTGGAGATATGTTTTATGTTATCCACCTAAAAGAAATGATTAATCTTCGTGGGGTTTTTTCTTTAATTGTACCAAAAAGGATGAATTGTACCAGTGTACCAACAAAGTTTCGATTGTATCAAATTTAGTACAATTGTACCACAAATACTATCAGTGGTTTAGGCATGTTCAAAAGAGAATAAGAAAAATGTCTGCCATTCAATTTAAACATTGTTAAAGCGGACTAAACTGATTTCAATTCGAAGTCACAACTTAGCCCTTACATCTATTCTTAAGCTAAAAATAACATTTTCTTAATTTCCAAACCAAAAAAAAACTTTTTTTTAAATAATTTCTTAAAGAAACATAAAGTGGATTCAAGATCGTTTATGTTCAATTCAATTAGAATATATCTATAGTATTTTGTATAAAATTAATCGCTAATTAAACACATAATTTGCTGATAATGATAATTACATTTAATTGTAAACACAAACATCGGTTACTTAATGACTTTTGATTAAAATTAAATTAAAACATATTAACATGCTGCTCGTGTCTATTAATTATCAATTTATATGTACGTTAAAAATGCAGCAGTTACCAGTTTTTTCAATTAAAAACCTAGAAAATTATAACATACCGTTAACTTATTATTAGTATAAATAATTATTAATTAAAAACGTATAAAGTAAGAAAATAAAACAATTTAAGTTGCTACAAAGTCTAGTTGCATTTCCCGTCAAGCCATGCAAAGAACTTTATGCTAACTAAAAAATGCAATAACAAAATTATTAAATAAAAATTAAAGTAAACTTTACTCGTAACAGACTTTTGAACCATTTATGTAAATTTTTTATTTATTTCTTGACACGCTTGCTTTGGGCAACAATCAGTAATGCCAACTTTTTGAGGACAAGCACTTTGAAATTTTAAAATAAAGCACTTAAAAGCACTATTTCGAGCAAAATAAAGCGTAAAAAAGCACTAAGCCATTTTTACAATTTTTAAAACACAAAACAAGGCATTCGGCTGTGCCGAATATTGTATACCTAAAAAATTTTAAAACAGGCGACGGCGTTGATGAGGGAACATTTCCATTAAAGATTAAATAACAGAGTTTCAATAGTTTCGCGGAATAGAAAACAACTAACTTTCAATATTTAATCTTGCATGGCGCAGCGGCGAATGATAACAAAATTTTTCGATTATTGCACATTTTCTAATTGGATATTTTATTATATTCGCCAATGGCGGATCTAGACTTCAGTTCATTAACAAAGTGGAAAATTCAGACGGGCAGCCTCCAAGCTAATTTTGTGATTTTGTAATACTAGCGCTTGACAAGCTCAGGAGAAGGAGGGGTCATGATCGCCCCTTCTTGGATCCGCGCTTAAGTTCAGGGGTTTTTACTCTTATAATCTTTAGATAGGTACTGCATATTTCCCCCTGGGTAAAATAAGGAAACATTTAAAGGATATTTAAGCTTAAGTCAATACCTTAAATTCGGAAGAGTAAAGAATTAAGATCGCTACGGTCCAGAGATCCTAACTGGTACCACACAGAAAAAATTGTCTCTAAAATTTTTTCAATTCATTCAATAATGCTGTTTCAAACAAGTTTTTTTATTGTTCCAATTAATTTGTCTTAATTGAAAATAAAAATTATAATGTTTGTGTGTATATTTCCAAATATGAAAACATACACACAAACTTCAAAATATTTTAAAGTTTCAAACAGTGCTCGAAAATAAACACTAAATATCGTTTCTTAATGTTCGGTTCGGTAGATTTGTGGAAAACACAAACGCTAATACTGTTTGTGTAGAAAATCATTAAAAAACAATAACGTTTCCCTGTTAGTCATCTTTCGAACACAAAAATAATACTATTTTTATCACACACAACAAAAGATGAGAACATTTAATTCCGTTCGGTTTTTTTTTTTGAAAATCCACAAACTTCGATGTGTTCGGTTCGGCTCATTAATGTTCGTCCCTTTTGGCTGGTAAAAAAAAAACAAAATTTTTTTACAAATACAAAATGCACACACGAAAAAAACATTAAAATATAGTGTTTTTCTACAGTATCACTACAATTGTTCTGTTTTTTAATGAAGAACCGAACATTATATAGTGTTCTGTTCTTTCTTGAAAATAGTTACGAACGGTATTAAGATATAGTTCTTGGGTGTGTGAGCCGAACGTTAAATAATGTACTGTTTATTTTCGAACGCTGGTTTCAAACAATATTTTAATTGTTTCAATTTACTGTGTTGATTGAAAAATATATTTTGATTTGGGTTTACGTTTTATAAAGCCTCTTTTACTGGTGGCCAAATTTCAATTAAACCTATTGATTGAAACTGAACAGCAAGAAAAGCTCAAACTTACAAATGTGTTAATTGATATGATCATTTTGTTTGCAGGCGGAAAATCAGTACGGAATTAAATTAATAGTACAAATTTCTAACCAATACGTTAATTGAAGTTGGTTTTCCATTTTTTATGTGCACATAAGTTAGGAGTCCCTGGAGACACAGCTCCGGCCCAACTATTGGTGAGGCGTCTCCGGTGATCACGTGATGGGTGGTTTTATACCTAAAGTCACGAGATGGGAGATCTTAAAATTTAGCATTCAAAGCTGATTTTTTACCACATGTCCGGTGCTGCTAGCACGACAAAAGCCAGTGGAGGGTAAGATTACTCCAGCTTCTAAACAAGAGACGAATGTCTACCGTGTTATACACTTGTTTTAAACACAAAAAAATAAAAATTTATTTTAATTAAAAAATTTGTGATATTAATCAAAAAACTAATTATATTTGCACTAGTTAACAAATTAATAGTATCAATTAAACGTTTAATTCCCTTAATTAAATTTTTTTTATTAAAATTGATTTTATTTTAAATTAATTTTTTAATTGGTAAAACGTTTTTGGAGAATTTTTTCTGTGTACAGGCAAATTAATACCGTGTGCTGGTTGCGATCACACACAGGGACGGTTAGTAAGCACAATGTTTGTCACGCAGTGGTTAGGACTACAGTACTCGCCAGGTACTCATGTAAATCTTTTTCACATCTGCTACAGAATATTGCTGAAAGCAGCAGTTGTTTATCATTTTAAACACTATTAAAAATGGGTCAAATCGGTTATTTATTTCCCTTTACCCTCAATATAAGAGGCCCATAAAAATAAGACTAGAATTTTTGGAGAGCATAAATCAAGCGGAACACGTTAATTGTGCGAATATCTTTCTAGGGCAAAGCTAAATATCAAAGAACGCCATCGTCCATTCTTGAGTTTATTAATGAGAGGTTTGAGAAGATTGGAGGTACTAAGTTTCATGTTCTCTGCCACTATGTTTTGTTTCGTTATTCTCACACTTTTTAAATTGAAGTTGGCTGTAGGTGTATTCGTATTTTTATACAAAATATCAAAAGGTGAATAGGAAAAATTAGATAAAAGTACAAAAATTGCAAAACTGTACACTAATGCCATTTCAAAGCAGATTTTTTCAAAATTGCAGCAACAAAAATTGCAAGTCTGACAAGTTAGGGGAAAATGATGAACCAAGCAATAAAGTTAGCAAAATAAGGAATCACAAAAGTGACAGTCATATTCTCAACCGAATTCTTGAATACTCATTTAAAACTTCTCTCGAATATGTCACGAATGTGTATCATACAAATTCTCAAAATTTTTCAAGTGTTCCGCAATTAAATTTCAAAAAATATTGCGGCACCATTAAGATTTTATATTATAAATCTCAACTGAAATAATCCGTCTCTCGATGCCCATAACTCAGTGATAAAGAGCATGTGTGTAATATTGTAAATTTTTTACTTATCTCTCTAATTACCACTGATGACAGAGCACTAAACTTGCACGCTTACTAACACTGCGAAACTAAAACAAATACTTATTGTTCGTAAGTGTTACGAGTGTCTTCTCTACTACAAGTTCTTGCCGTGTTACAACTTGAATACATACATATTTTTGTTTTTTTAAGTTTTTCCTTTAGCAAACATTTTCATAAAATTTAAAACTTTCAGGAGAATGATTTATGGTTGGGGAGACCTTTATAAAATTGATAACTAGTTTTCAAACGAAAAAAAAAATTATTTTGACATGTTCTACATAAAATTAAAGAAAGAAATAAATCTTTTTCAAGGCTTATGACTAAGGAAAAAGGCGAGAGAAAATGCAATTGAGGTATTATAAGATGGGTTGCATTTTAAATTAAAAGCAGTAAATTATTAGCAATATTTGAATAATCTAGAAAAAAAATTAAGATAACTTGCCAAGAAATAAGTTATGAATTGAAATCGTGAAAATATGTCACACCGTGGGGATTTTTGAAAAAAAAGGAGAACAAAATCTGGAGTTGTTTTTATCTGTTTTGAGAAATGGAGTTTAGTAATTTTCCGTGCTGGAAAACGTGTTCAATAAAATATTCAGTAGGCCCGAACGTGGAATTTGTGAGGCAGAGTGTCGAAAATTATCCATCTGTCTCAACTTGTCATCGTTTTGGCAAATTGAGAATTTTAAGAACAACATTGCATAGATTTTTTAAGTTGAATTTTAAGCTGCTTCCGTAAAAAATTCAAATTTTGAGGTTGCTGGAGAGAAAAGACGTACGTACGGTCACGCAAGGCTACTAACCATCTTACTTTCACCCCTCAGTAGACCCACGGTAGGCCCCGGTAGGCCCCGGTAGGCTAGCTGGTAGTGAGCTAGTCTATCAGCGCCGGGGTTGCGGGTTCGACTGCCGCCAGAGACTCTGATTTTGTTCCTGCAGACAAGCGTAAAGCTTTGCGGGATTAGCTTAGGGAATTTAAAACACAAAAAAATAAGATTACTAATTACAAAATTAGGACAACTAGTTAAAGTGATTTTCCAATCCAGCCGAGAGAGGAAAAATGTCAACATAGTGGTCGGTTTCAACTTCACAGTTTATACAGAAGGGACTGAAATGATCTGCGGGATGGGCTCTCATACCGTCTGCTCGACGAAGCCAGTATATTTCAACTAGAAATACTGGAAATAAGACAAGCGTTAAGCTTAATAGATGAAGCAGACAGACGTGGAAAGATTGGAATCTTTGTCGGCAGTCTAACAGCACTGATTTTATCGAAATCGTATCTCTTCCATCTCAGTACGTGAATGCAAAACCGTACTATCCACTATCAAGCTGGATTTCCGCGCACAAATGTGACAATTATTTACATAAGCACCAGCCATATGGCCATATCTCAGCAACCATTAACGCACCTCGACTACTCCACCTTTCACCTGCTTTCTATTTCAAAGCCTTTTATAGTCTATAACCAGTCCCCTGACTCTCTTCAAGCACACTTAATAATCTTCATCATATCAGCAAAACCAGCGTTTATACTTTTTTTGACCATCTTATCATATGTGTGTGCCCCTCACAAAACTTATCTCAAATACGAAGACAATTCTCCATAAGAGAGTGGTCAGCCGTCGGTCTCAAGAATTCAAAAAATATTCCACAGAGAATGCAATACCAAAATGTGAAAAATTATCCTTAAAATGATCCCTACACCCACTTGGGTAGATTCGCGCTGGCAGTAATTACTTAAGCAACGAACGAGCGAATAATCTAGTTGGAGCGGAATCAGCCTGGGACATCTTCAATTTGATGTCGATCGCAACGCTAAAACGAAATCACCAAGTATTATTTTTTTTGGAGTGGTAAAACGAGATGCCACAGACTGAGCACATTAAGGAAAGCTAAGAAATTGTGGCTCAGGTTTAATATAAACGCGTTCGTCACATATGCTGACCTATAATAGAAAGGATGTTTCAAGACATTTATCATTGTTAACTGGGAATTGGGCCATAGAAAAATATGCGAGCCGATTGGTTATCCTGTACCCATGTTCTGTAACTTTAGTGAGAACTTCTTGCATCGAAAAGATGTGAAACAAAATATTCCATCGTTTCTCGAAAAGTGAGAAAAATGTGTGTCTGTAACTCATGTCGAAAACTATCAAAAGAGATTACGTCGTTACATTATAAATGTCATAATATTGCACTCGAAGCCGATGTGACATTGCAGACGTTCAGAACGCCAGTAACACATATCGTTGGCGGCGACCAAAATTTACTTAAATTGAAAATTTGTCAACGACGGCGGCGAACACACAACCGTCGGCTATGCCAAATTGTGTAAAGAGCGACTTTAATGTTTGTTGTTTTTAAACGAGCTTTGAAGACATTCGTATATTTTATAAAAATGTTAAAGGCAAAGTAATAAAACAATGAAAAATGTGCCAAGAATAAAGTATTATTATTATTATTCTTTGCATTTTTAATTGTTTTTTATATTAACATTTTTTCTCGTCCCATTTTTATTCGTGAGTTTATTTGACAGTTCAAAGCGGGAACTTTTCTCAACAAAATGTTACAGACACACTTTTTCTGTAAATTGGCTAGTAATTTCCTTACGTGACAGCTTGTATTCGCCAAAAAAAGTTACAGACGCAGTTAAGTGAGAAAAACAGCTGTTTGTTTCAATTTATGGCATTTTTGATTCATTGCACACATTTCAATCGAAAACTTTCTCGACGCGAGAGTTACAGAACATGGGCACTGTTTTATAGAAATTAACAGAGGTTTCATAGTCTAGAGAAAAAATTGACAGTCATTCAGCTTTTCTGCGAATATCCAGCATTTCACTGGATTAGATACAGACTTCTAAAAAATCATATACTTTCCCAGTAAAAAATGTGCTCCAAAAGGAGCAGGTTTTGTGTATGAATTCATACCACAAATCGCTTCAAACCTGCTGATGGGATGCCTGATTTTTGTATGGGGTGTTCCCGGTTTGGAGGACTATTTTTTGCTGACAATAAGCGCTTATTTTAACATGCAAACAAAGCACTCCTAAAGGGCTTTTTAGGGGCTTACTATATAAACATATTCATTAATGTTTTGCTTTTACTTTTGTTTAAATGCCTTTTCCAGGTATTTTCGCATATTTTTATTTTTTTTCGTTTTGCAACCTTCTTCGTTGTCAGCACTAAAATAGCAGCTTTTTTGTATATTTTATTCTATATCATTTACTGCTTTATAAAAGCTCTTTTATTGAAGCGCTCGATTATGCGCTTTTTCTCTGAAGTGCTTCAAAAAACCCAAATTTTTTTTACTGTGTTGCTATTTATGTCTGGGTTTCCACATTGAAAGTTTTCTTTCAGAAAGTCTTATGCTAGGAACACAACTGGGACGAACGACGAGCTATTCGCAATTTTCGACAAGAAAGATTCAATAAAAAAAAAAAAAAAAAAATCGCAACGAATATTCGTCACCAGAAATAGAACACATTGGTGTATATGAAAGTACACACGATCATTGCGCAGACCGAAATTCGTCGTGCGTAACGAACTCTGCGATAGGTTTATTTCTATTTTTTACGCAGACGAACGACGAATAAATTGGGAAAGGGACAGCTAACCGCAGCATGCAAGCAAAGTCTAATATTTATTAAAAAATCGTGAAATCTGTAAAGAATCACAGGGACAAATCGCTTCTATTGCGAACTTGGCTAAAATTCGCGAAAAAAATTGCAAACTTTTAAACAAACACTAAAATTTATTTGAAATCGCTAAATGGGTAAAAAACAAAACAAAATGTCGGCAAGTAGCAAAAAAAAAAAAAAGAAAAAAATCCAAAAATGGCGAAAATTCGCCAAAATTTTTAATATTACAAACAAGCCATAAAATTGACTAAAAGTCCCTAAAACTATAAGGAATGGCAAAAATTCGGTAAAAATTGCTAAATTAGCGGAAATTTTTGCAAAAATTTGCTAACATCAATACCTGGAATTCACGCATTTATTGTGTCTCATTTGACGAACTTACGTAACGAATTCTTGCCGACGAATTCGTCATACTTTGCGAAGTTCGTCGTTCGTCGTTCGTCCCAGTTAGTTTATTGGTGAGAGCGGGAGAGAAGTATTGCAAGTTGCCTTCACCTCTCACCAAAAACTCAGGCATTCTGAAAGAAAACTTTCATAGTGTGAATCCTAACTTTCAAAAGTAGTCAGAAGCTAAGACGGTTGGGTCTTGTTGCTTTATGTGACTAATATGTAGACTTTTACTTTGGCATTTCATATTTCATGTGGTCTTGTACAAGGCGAGTTAACTGCAGGTGGCAATACTACAACAATACAAATAACATCCGTTCGTTGTTTGTTTGTGTTCACGATTCGAAATATCCACCATTTACAAAACATTGTAAAACCAAAACAAACTTTTTCGAACTGTCAAAGTCTGCCACCACCTTGTATTGAATTCGCTTTGGTTTTATAAAAACGGGGTCTTAATACTCCACTTGATTATTTGTTTGTTTCCAACGAACCTAATCAGTAAAATAATTTTATAATTTTCTTTTTATAAAATTATATTTAAAATTTTTTTTTTTTTTTGATTGCGAATATGATTTTATACAATAGTTTTTTTTGTGTTTATTTACACTTTTCCTTTGTTCCGCTGTAATTCTTGCCGGCACCGGCGTTAAGTACCGACTACAACTTGAACTGCAATTAAATTGCAAATGACATGTGTAAGCACTTGAAAACAGTGATTATTTTCTTTATTTTTAATTTATTTTGCTGATAAAAGTTCGCAAACAAATTTAGCTGCTTAGTACATTAAAAATATATAATTTAATAGTTTTCATTTATCAAAAAAAAAAAAAAAAATATTTTTATTACTCTTATCGCACTTTGAAAACATTTGTTTCTTGTTCAAATATTGTTTCCCATTCAACAGATAGTGCAATTGCAAAATGTTTATCTTGCAAAATGTATTAATGTAGGGCAGTAATCTTTAGAAGCTTTGTTTTTAATATTCATGCTACAAAAAAAGTTCCACATAAAAATTTATGATTACAATCTATAAGCTTTTAGTGACTACTAGTCAGTGTATTGTAAGTACTGAATTCTGTGGGCACATCGAAGAAAACAAAGTATGTAGTTATTCAGCCGAATAATAAGTACTGTTTATTCTTCTCCAACGTTACTTGCTAACTTACCACGTAAATAAAGTTTTTGCTGGGTAGTTAACAAACATCTTTTGGTGATTTGTGCACCTTCTTATAAAAGAGGTTGGCTCGGTATAAAAAAAATTTCCCAAAATTATTCATTATTTCGCACACACAGAAAAAAATAATTTTCATATTTGAATACGAAAATCGCGCATTTCGCTGGTTGCTTAGGCCAGATCATTAGGAAACCTTTTTCTAAAGACTTTGGCAAAACTAAAGATAATTAACCAAATAAAACTGTTAAGCGAATGAGAACTATGACCTTTTATAAAATGGACAAGAGTTGTAAAACTACTGTTTTGACGTTGATTCAAATATTTCTTTTATTGAATATCAAGAAATATTCACCCTTATTCTATTTGGCGTCGGCAATAACAATGGCAATTTTAAGGCAACAGCAATTCTTATCAAAGACAACATCAATTCTATGTTAAATTGGTATTTTGTAAGAGTATTATGACGCCGTTGACTATTTATCGATAATGTTAATAAAATACAGCACACATCTCTAATGTTAAATCAGCTGATTCATTTTGTTTACTGTTTTTTTATAAGAAGAAAAAATGCTGTGCTGTTTGTGCATATTTTAAGTTAAATAAAAATTTGTTTGTAAAAAAATAATGTTTAAACTAAATTTTTTTTTTTATTATCAAAAAGTAATTTCAATTTTTGGGAATAAAAAATTTTAATTTCAAAAGATTTTGTTATTTGTGCTTAATTCCCAGTTTTTATTCTTGATAAAAACACTTGAAATTTATTGTTGATGGGATAAGCTATTCCTATGCATTTCACTGGTTGCTTAGGCCAGATCATCAGGAAACTTCATCCATAAAGATTTTAGACAAACTAAAGATATTAAACCAAATAAAACTGTTAAACGTATAAGACTTATAGCAACAGTTTTACTTGTAACAATATCAAAGCTTGAACAAAATACATCAACAATAAAAAAGTGGATTTATCTCGTCTTACACTCCCCACTACAATTAGTTGAAATTCTCTCAACATTAATTGTAGTTGTAAGTAGGTTAAGAAAAACAAAATAAAATACAAACAACAACTTACAAAAGATGTTGTCAATTAAGTGTTTTTTTAGGCCGTGCACTTGCCTGTTTATTATCAAAAAGTAATTTCAATTTTTGGGAATAAAAAATTTTAATTTCAAAAGATTTTGTTATTTGTGCTTAATTCCCAGTTTTTATTCTTGATAAAAACACTTGAAATTTATTGTTGATGGGATAAGCTATTCCTATGCATTTCACTGGTTGCTTAGGCCAGATCATCAGGAAACTTCATCCATAAAGATTTTAGACAAACTAAAGATATTAAACCAAATAAAACTGTTAAACGTATAAGACTTATAGCAACAGTTTTACTTGTAACAATATCAAAGCTTGAACAAAATACATCAACAATAAAAAAGTGGATTTATCTCGTCTTACACTCCCCACTACAATTAGTTGAAATTCTCTCAACATTAATTGTAGTTGTAAGTAGGTTAAGAAAAACAAAATAAAAAACAAACAACAACTTACAAAAGATGTTGTCAATTAAGTGTTTTTTTAGGCCGTGCACTTGCCTGTTTATTATCAAAAAGTAATTTCAATTTTTGGGAATAAAAAATTTTAATTTCAAAAGATTTTGTTATTTGTGCTTAATTCCCAGTTTTTATTCTTGATAAAAACACTTTTTTTATTATATTAAATTTTCCCAAGTGCCTAATGGATTTTTTTTAATCTTTTTAAGATCTGAAAGTTATTTTCGGCTAAATAAACTTTTTTTTTTTTTTTTGAACATGTGTTGGAAATAATAGAGCCTCATTTAAAAAAGGGAAGGTTGCGTTTATTGGCCCAGGGATCGTACCAGCTCAGCGTTGGAAATTATTTCCACTTTTGACTGTCCCAGCCACAAGTTTAAAAATTTTGTCTGAGATTCTGGAAGTCATGAAGAGAGAACTTTGTCCACAATGGATAAATTAAAGTTGCATTTCTTTGAAAAGCAGCATTTCCAGGTGTAATTGGCTGTGTGGACGGAACCCACATCAAAATTTTAGCTCAAAAAAAAAAACAAGACCACCATCTCTTCTTTAATCGCAAGGGATATTTAATTTATTAGGAAAAGAGACCCTGCATAATCCTCTGGCTAGTAATGGATTTTTTACAAGCTCTTCCACTAGCTTCTCGAACTGGCACTTAGTTGTTATTATAATTTTTTCACTTATATCCACAAAAAATATATAAAAAAACAACGCAAATGAAGAAAAATATCAAAACCGCCGAAGAAATAATGATTGCAGCCAACCATAACGTAAAATTTTTAAAACACGACACAAAGCAGCACAAGACAACACTAAAAATGCCGACGACAAAATCAAGGGCAATTTAAGTCAACAGCAACGCCAATTTTTCTTAGAAAATACCAAACATATGTTAACAGTCATCGAAATATGGCAATATTGCCAACGGGAATACGAAATTGAAACAAAACATAAAAAACGGCGTTGTTTACTGTTGACGACGCCAAATAGAATAAGGGTGATTTAAATATTTCATTATTAAATATGTTTTATTGAGTGCTATTTTGCAAAGTGTATATTTGATAAATTTTTTCATTGATTAAAACAAAAAGTTTGTTGAACAAAAATTATATTTTTAACAAACTGTGTTGTTAAAAATTTTCTCGAGATATTTTTTTCTGTGCTGTTGAAATGCAGCAAATCGGCTCCGGCTATAATTTAGAAAAGGTCTTCCGCAATAGCTGTGTTGATACTTTTTATGTAAAACGTTTGGTTAATTAACATACATGACTAGGATAAGTTCATTGAAAGGAATTTATAAACAAAAGTATTTTCTTTCGAATATGAATGAATACACCATAGACTTCAGCTGCTATTTTACATAAACATATTTTCAAGTGTCATAATTGGTTCTTAGGTTTTGTGACTTTTTTAACTGTTCCCTGTCATTAAATATAAAACTATGATAAAGAGTTCATTGTACACAAAATGCACGTGTTGCATTCAATAACCTCTACCCGCTGCTTTTTTATTTATTTTTTTCCAATCAGCCTTACTCCGGTTGTCGTTGTCGTAATCGATCAAGTCGTTTTTTGTAAGAGATTAAAGTAACACAACACCAGTGTTCTTTAATCTCTTACAAAAAACGACTTGATCGATTGCGACAACGACAAGCGGAATAATGTTGAATGTAAATCTTTACATTAAAAAATTAATTTACAAGTTCCAAAAAAAGAAATAAAAAATAACGTAGAAATTAATCTCATAACACAGAAAAAAATAAAAATAGATTTCAATAAAAAATTTGTGATATTAATTAAAAAATTAATTAAATTTGCACCAGTAAACAAATTAATAGTATCAATTAAAAAAGTTAATAGTATTAATTAAACGTTTAATTTACTTGATTAAACGTTTAATTCACTTGATTAAATTTTTAATTAAAACTGATTTTATTTTTGATTAATGCTTTAATTGGTGAACAATTTTGGAGTTTTTTTTTTGTGAACAGATATTTCCAACTTACAGGTGCGAATTTCCTTTAGCCAACAGTGACAGGACTTTTAATGATAAAAAGTTAACCACAAACAAATATTCACATCGGTTGATTGCTTATAAATTTCTCTTAACTGCTGGCTTTAAAAAAAATCAAATTAAATCGATTTCAATATCGGTTGTTGTAGAGAAGTGGGCGTGGCGCAAAATAGATTTATATCTAAAGACTGTTAATTATATAACTTTCTGTTCATTTAGTTTCTGACATTTGTTAACAATTATTTTTTGGTGTAAGGATTTTGGCACCTTCTTTGTTAAAGGTTGGCTCGGTATAAAAATATTCATTATTTTGCACAGGTACTGTTGAAATGCAGCAAATCGGCTCCGGCTATCATTTAGAAAAGGTCTTCCGCAATAGCTGTTTTGACACTTTTTATGTAAAACGTTTGGTTAATTAACATACATGACTAGGATTCACAAGACTTTACCTTCAAGACAAATAAGTTCATTGAAAGGAATTTATAAAAAAAAAAAGTATTTTCTTTCGAATATGAATGAATACACCATAAACTTCAGCTGGTATTTTACATGGACATATTTTCAAAACTGTCAAAACTGGTTCTTAGGTTTTGTAAATTGCTCAACTGTTCCCTGTCATTAAATTAAAAACTATGATAAAGAGTTAGTTCATTGTATACAAAATGCACGTGTTGCATTTAATAACCTCTACCCGCCGTTTTTTTTTTTTTATTTATTTTTTCCCAATGTAAATCTTTACATTAAAAAATTAATTTACATCTTCCAAAAAAAAACGAAAAAAAAATTAACCTAGAAATTAATCTCATAACACATATTTCCAACTTACAGGTGCAAATCTCCTTTATCCAACAGTGACAGGACTTTTAATAATAAAAAGTTTACCACAAATAAAAATTCACATCGTTTGGTTGCTTATAATTTTCTCTTAACTGCTGGCTTTAAAAAAAAAAAATCAAATTAAATCGATTTCAATATCGGGGAAAAAAAATTAAAACCACAATTGATTTCTTTCCACCAGCCTGTATTTCGGTTGAGTTCCAACATTTTGATTGTGTCTGAATGTATTAAAATAAAAGTTGAAAAAAAAAAATTAAAAAGACTTGCAAAAAATCATTTTTGATTAATGACATTGTATTCACCTGTAGGCTGAATTACGATCAACCAGGGCAGACAACGTAAACAAATCTTTCTGGCAGTGGAAACAATAACAACAAAAAAATAAGCAAGTACATTACAAGATCTTTTATGAAGTAAATACAACATCAGCCAATTCTTTTAGTTAAGTCCGTACAAAACTGACAGGTTAACCTGACTAGTTGACAGAAACTGTCAAAAGTGTATTGAACAGATTTGCAAAATAGAGTGCATATTCTTATTTTAATGTATTGTCAAAACTCAAAGAAATCTTTATGTTGTCATTAAAGTAATAGGATTTTGGGGGCAAAAACTAAAAGTACTTTTTGGTACTAAGGGAATTTTTGGTACTTTCTTGATTGTATCAAAGTAATTTTCATATACAGTCAAATCCCGATAATTCGTACCCCGATAAATCGTAATTCCGATAATTCGTAATAAACTTTCGGCCCCCCGAAAAAATCTCGTTAATTCGTAAAATTTCCATACATTTTGGTCCCCTCGCTAATTCGTAAATTTTTTTCATATAAAATCTTTTTTACCTCTTATAAATCGTAATTGTTTGCTAACTATCACTTATAATTCGTAACAAAAACAACAGAAATATGGTGAGAATGATATTTCGTTTATCCTTTTTTGCGTGGGTTCTTGCTTTTGCTCTTGGGTGTATTTATTTTTGCTCTTTGGTGTGTTTAAGATCAGTTTGTTACATGAATAATTTGTATTATATATTTTATTTTAAACAATTGAAGCACAGCCGCGAATAACGTTTTAAGTTACAAAATAATAATTTTTCAGGAGAGCAAAAAAACGTTTTTTGACAAGCAGCATTATTTGTTTTAAAATTTTTTTTTTTCTATTATTTAAAATAGTGATAATAAAAACTTTAATGCAAAAGGCTTTTAAAACATTATTCCGCACTGCAAAACCATTTCGGTTTCATCATTATGTTAGTAACTTGCAATGTTCTTCCACTGGCTGACACTTTGTACGCCATTTTGAAGGCGTTAAGGTGCATAGTTTTGGTTGATTTGATGTTTAAACTGTGTAAGAGAGTAAAGTCAACGTTTATCTGCAAAAAAACAGTTTTTGCAAAATGTGGCGTTTACAACGTTTTTCGCGGCTGTGCTTCAATTGTTTTTTTATCGTTTTAGTAAATAAATTGAAATTTGAATAAATTAATTTGTATATATTTTATCGAAACCCCGCTATATCGAAAACCCCTATAATTCGTAAGAAATGACCAGTTCCTTGCGATTACGAATTATCGGGATTTTTCTGTATATACCAAAATATTTCTCTAGCTTTTACTGCCACAAAAAAAGAAGCAAAAGCCGTCGAAAAGGTGTCTAATATACTACCTCGTCCTTGGAATAGTTATAAAAAGGTCAAGTCAGCCGCAGAGGGCTTTTTTAGAGGCATAAAACTTCCGGTAGGGACAACTGTAAAGCTAGCTGTCATATTAATGATGTGATGATGTTTATTTGGCAAATCACAATGCATAGACTTTCACCAGAACAACGTTTACAAATCGTGGAAATTCTTGCTCTGTTCACCGAACTTCTAAAGCACTTTGCCATCTCCTTTCGAAAACCACAAACAAGTTGCAGATATTATTAATGACATTTAATTCCATTTAATGTGGATAAGGACAGAAGAAAGGGACAATTTAGAACTTCGGCTCCGTTCTGTCTATTAGTTGAGACCCCATCGAGGGCCACGTGGTGGTTTTTATACCCACACTCGCATATAGGAAGATCCTTAAAAGTCGGCTTCATGTGCTGGGAAAATTCAATCTGCTAATGGATCTTCTTAGGTGCTTTTTCTATTTAACAGATGCTGCTGCCTATTCCTAAAGAATCAGAGAAAGAAACAAGGAAACAAGGGGCGAGTGTATAATTCTGCTGAGTTCTACACTTAAATTGTTACCTGTGTATGGTGGTTGGCGCTTACACGAAGGGTCAGTGGTTAAGACCACTATGAGATTTGGCCAACACGCCAGATACTCATGTAAATATTTTCTACTCATTGTCCACTGGACGTAAGAACAGTTAATCACGTTTGTCCTGAAAACATTATTTGCCAGAAACGATAAATCTGACAAACATGCAACGACGTTTAATCAGTCCAAACCAGTTTGCTCATTATCAATCATTCTAACTATTCTTTTTTAATTACAAAAGGAAACTTCTTGCGCCTCAATTCTGGCTTAAGTTGTGTATAAATAAGCAGAATTGTCGTTTTTGGAGAGTGCACAGTCCCGAAAAATCACTGTTTGGTGCGGTTTACATGCCGAAGGCGTCATCGACCCATTTGCCTTAAAATTCCGAAACCGGTACCAACATAACAGTGAATGGCGAACGCTACAGGCAAATGATTCATGATTTCTTTATTCCTCATACATATCATTCAAAATCATTTGCAGGAAAAATGGTTGCATTACAGCGTGTGAAGCAAATTCTTTGTTGTGCCAAACGTTGGGTGAACAAATTATCTCAAGAAATGGACCTGGGAATTGGTACCTTCTTTGGAGTACGTCAAAGCTCTGGTCTATGCTGATAATCCAGCTACGATTGATCATTTAGACGCCATCGTTCGACACACTTTTGACAAAACAATAAAATTCCTTTCTTCCTTAAAATAATTAAATGAAAATTTAATTTTATGAACTTTAGCCTGATTAAAATATAAAATTTTTGGATAAAAGACCGGGTATGCTCGAAAACGTGTATGACTTTTAAACATTAAATGCCATGAAATTTGTAAGCTAATAAAGAAAAAATGTTGGGTCATGTCATTAAATTTTGTGTATTTTATTTAAAATACATCATTCATTTAAGCTTTAGTGCAAAAAGTCCCTGTCTATATACTTTAAGATTTTTGGAAGATCCTCGAGGCTTTTCAAATAGACTTTATTACAATTTTATAGCTAAATTTCAATTCAAAATGTTAAGAAATTTCAATAGAACCAAGGAAATTTTAAAAAGCACCTTGTTTACTCTTTTAGTACTATTTTCCTTTTAATCTATATTCCAAAGATTTTATTTTTTTTTAAAGATTCTTAAACATAACAGCTTTAAAAAATTTAAATTATAACTTTCTTTTGGATCCAAAGATAATTTGGAAAAAGTTCCTTTCTACTTCATTTCGTACCATTTTCATTACGTAACCATTCCATCCCTGCTTGTAGACATTTCATTTTTTATTTTATCAAAAAAAAAAAAAATGTCAATAAAGAAGAGCAACCAGCAAACCGGAAATATAACATGTCTGCTATTTCAAAAAGCATCTTCTTGTCCACCAGTCAACAACCTCAAAAAACAAGTATGTATTCCTAAGATTGTAAATAATGTTTAAGAGACAGTTTATGGGGTCAGTGTTTCCACAGCATTGTGCAAATTGGCCACACTTAGTGCGTAAGTAAACGACAAATAAAATTTAAATGCATCAATATGTTTGCAACATTTAAAATTTACATAAGCGGCTGGTAGTTTTACTTAGTGGCGGCCACTTGGAACATGCAACGGGAGTAGACAGTGTGAGAGTGTGATACAAAAAATCAAAATGTTAAACAAGAGTCAAAGTAAGGGACGGTAAATCAAATATTACATTGTTTTGTGAGTTCACACTCAGCAAGTTTGACTCATTGAGTTTTGGTTTTTTAGGGGAGAGGGGAAAATAGAATGGAAAAGGGTACAGACTTAACCGTACAAGAAAACTGAAGGCACATTCTGATTGCGTATGAACGTACGTACACGCAGGTTTGACAGAGAATTTAAGAAAAATTGATAAGCTTAAAATTACGTGTCTGTGACCAGCACTTTTCTTTAATATAAGAGTCGTATCATGTGTGAGTTTCAAACGAAGTCGATGAATAAAATGCAAGTCTGAGTATAAGACTATATTTTATGTCTGTGTTTAAGATGGTAGTCTGCGCATAACATGGTAATCTTTGTATTACGCTTGAGTTCCACGCCACGTGTTCAATGCCAAGTGACAAGTGACACAGCAATCGCATGGAATGCATATACGTATCGAAATCATGAAGTATATTTTCTCTCTACTTTTGCACGCGCCTTGAAATAATACCAAGAAAGTATCAAATGCTTATAACGCATGGTGTGATCCTTGAGACTTTGGTTTGTGTATAAGACAGTTTTATGGATACATGACGCTGATTTGCTTATTGTAGGTCTATCTATATTTTTAACCAATAAACATAGAAATTAAAGTTATATCTCATTCGAAACTTATCTAAAAATACGAATACTAATTTGGTACTTTTTCAAAATTCAAAAGCTTAAAGCTTTGTTCACAATGAGAGCAACAATTTCGTTTTTTCTTCTATCTTATTGCTCCCGAGAGTATTTCATGAATTTTTCTTTCATTTTTCAAACAAAAATGTAACTAAAGTTTTTTTTAAAAAACTTTAGCAAAAACTACTTTATGACCTGCAATTACTAAACAACTTACATTTCAATGACAACTTCTTACCATCTGAATTACATAGAAGTTGTTTAGTAATGGCTGACATATTATCTGATACATAAGTACTTCTTTAAGAGTTGATGAACGAAATTTGTAATAGATTCATAATAAAATGCGTTTATTTATTCAAATCTAATACAAATTGATTTCAAATATTTTTTCTTACAATTTGTTTTTTTTTTATTTGTTACTAGCATTTGACCCGCTACTTCGTTAGCGTCAGGCAGTAAGTAGCACCAAAATTAATTTAATGTTAGAACGACAATGACAGTTAATGTACAAAAAAGTACCAAAAACTTCCTTCTTATAGATTCTTATCCACTCAGGACATTGCATCAATAACTTTATGTTTCTAGGTCTAATACTAATGGAAATTCAAAAAGCACCAGTTAAAGAACAAAAAAGTTCCCTTATAGATTCTTATCTACTCTGGACATTACATGTTGAATTTTATGTTTCTAGGTACAATAATAACGAGAATTCAAAAAGTGCCAGTTAAAGAACACAAAAGTACCAAAAAGCCCTCTTACAGATTCTCATTCACTCAGGACCTTGCATGTTTAATTTTATCTTTCTTGGTCCAATACCAACGGAAATTCAAAAAGTACCAGTCAAACAATAAAAAAGTACCAAAAAGTTCACTCTTATATATTCTCATCCACATTGCATCTAAAATTTTATGTTTCTAGGTCCAATACGGACGGAAATTCAAAAAGTACCAGTTAAAGAACAAAAAAGTACCAACAAGCTCCCTTATAGATTCGTATCCACTCATGACATTGCATGTTGTATCTTATGTTTAAAGGTTTAATATTAACCATAATTTAAAAAATACCAGTTGTAGAACCAAAAAGCTGGAAATTCAATTCAATTTCCCGTATTTCCCATTTTGGTACTACTTTTTCCGCCCTATTAAAATATCAAAAATTGCAGTATTGTAGTGGGGACCCATAATTTAGTACGAATATGTCAATGAATGGAGAAAAATGTTTTGCAAAAAAAGTACCAAAAATAATTACGATTTTTAACCCTTAAACGTTTGAATTTCGATAAAGTATCAAATTCGTATTCGAATTTTTTTGATAAGTTTCAATTGTGGTATAAACTTTGTTTCTATGTTTATTGGTTCAAAAGATAGATGTAGTGTCAATAATGTACCAAAATTCAGCTTTTACCCGTTTACTCTTTAATAGGGCCGAATTTCAAAAAAAGTACCAGACACCTGTTCGCTTATTTTTCTAAAGAACAACGATAAGTATTTCATTTATTTTGCATATCTTTTAGTTTTGGAGATATAAGGTTACCGAATTTTCCCGTTTTTACCTTTTTTACCCCCTAAACATTCGAATTTCGAAAAATCCCGTCTGAGCGGATCGATTTGGGGAGTGACCAATTGCTAGTCAAAATTTTAAGATTCTAGGGTCTGCGGCTTGGGCTGGGCGATGATGAATGAGTCAGTCAGTCAGTTATACTATGTTCACACTTGAGTTCTTAAACGCGTTTAAGCAGCTCGAACGTGATTAAGCTCTAATCACTTCAAAATCGAGATGATTTCCCATACATTGAAGTGATTTCTTAATCACTTCAAATCGGCATGATTACAACTAAATCACTTCATAAACCACATAGAATCCACTGAACATACCTAATAATGTAGTATCGCCAACATGTCGTGTACAACCGGCCAAGATTTCTGCTTAATGTTTTTATTTTTTTCCTTAAATAATTCATAAATTTTCACAATTTCATCAATAAAATGATTAAAATAATCTTCTGATAACTTTATAAAAGTGTTTTTATCCATTTTTAATACTTTAAAGAAATATAAATTTGTTTGATTTTTTTTTTTGTGTGTTTGTTGTGTTTTTTTTTCTTTATCATCTGTCATCTTAATCATCTCAAATGTAATGTGAACGGCTTTGATTAGCTAAATCAACATTTTGCTTAAACGCGTTTAAAAACCCAAGTGTGAACTTAGCATTAGTCACTCACGCAACTCTTTTATATATGTATATATAGATATAGATAAAGATATATAAGACAGAATTTTTAATTGATTTTGATATGTATTTTAAAACTAAAAATTTTACTAAAAACTACACTACACAATCAACCAAACGATATCACATATAAGGATATAGTCTAGGTGATATAAATTACAATAAATGAAGTCGATTTTGTATTATAAACGATAGTATTTAAACTGAACCTATCCTTATATCGGGTGATTTTTTAGCTATTATCTTTTTGGCAACACTGGTTTAAACAGCTGGCGCACGTTTCGTGTTTTGTTTCACTGTCAAACATCTTCAATTTGGTCTATAATTTAACCATGATTCGTGTTACAAACAAACAACGCTTGCAAATTATTGAATTTTATTATCAAAATGCGTGCTCTGTTAAGAAAGTTCATCGCGCGCTTCTTGTGTTCAGCCACGAAGCTAATTTTTGGCTCAATGAGTACGTTAATAAGCAGAATTGTCGATTTTGGAGTGATGATCAGCCAGAAGCATTGCAAGAGCTACAAATGCATCCAGAAAAAGTTACAGTTTTTTGCGGTTTATGGGCTGGTGGCATCATTGGACCGTATTTCTTCAAAGATGATGCGAATCGTATCGTAACTGTGAATGGTGAGCGCTACCGTGAGATGATATCCAACTTTTTTTTGCCCAAAATGCAAGAGATTGACTTGCACGACATGTGGTTTCAACAAGACGGTGCCACATGCCACACAGCACGCTTAACAATGGAGTTATTGAGAGACGAGTTCAGAAATACGGGAAATTACATTTTTTCTTTTACTTTTGTGTTCTACGTGCGGTAGGGGAGACTGCAAAAGATTTAAAAATTGTATCGCTTGTCTGTTTATAAGACTGTAATTTGTTTATAAGATAAGATGCAAGTCTGTGTACCAGAAAGTCTCTGTACAAAAAAAAGGTTCAAGTATATGACTGTAGTTTAAGCATCATGATCTAAAACTGTAGTCACAAAATAAGATTCGTATCAAATTGTAAAAGGAAAACAGAAAATAGTACAAGTATTACGTTGATCAGGGGTTCCTATTCTTGTCGTGTTGTGTGGTGTCAAAACGGAGTAACTGTCGACTCTACTAGCAGCACGCCTACTTTTGGGCGTGCTGCCACGTATACCATGGGTATTTCGACATGGATTATATAGAACAAACAAGTCTTAGTCTAATTAAATGAATTGAGTATAAGTGCAAAAAAAAAAAATATGAGTAAGAGCCTGTACTGTAAGAATAGTATTTTAGAGTATACACTATAGAGTATAATACAGTATTGGATATAAGTTTGCGAATAAATCGAAATAGATATGCAGTTTGGGTGAAATATAGGAGCCGGTGTATAAGAGGTCTTAGTATTGGTCTTAGTACAGACGAAAATTATAAGAGTTTAAATTTACAGGGGTAATGAAGGTTATGAGCTACATGACTAATCTTAGTGAAATGTCTTACAAGTGCAATACAAGGTTAAAGTTAAGGTATAAGACAATAGTTCTTGTATAAGACTGAGTTGAAGTTGATTGTCTGCTTATAAGATAAACGACTAGGCACAAGGCAAAATCTTAAGTACAAATAGTTTTTGTTTAAGACGATTTTATTAGTATAATATTAATGTTCGAGTATAAGAAGATTTTTTCTGGTAAAACGAAAGCCTTATACTATTTTTTATTCATTTTTTTATCATTTAAGACCACTTGAACAAAACATTGGAAAATTCCGTTATATCACTTAAAATAATCGCTAATTGCCACCCTCCCTCACACACGATGTTGTAACTTTATTTTCGAAATATTTGAAATTTTAAAGAGACGTTGATATTGTAACCAGTTCACGCCCAGTAAAAAATGGAGCTTCCAACGAAGCAGGTTTGTAAGGGAGAAACATAAGAGTTGCGCTTACCATTGCGCATACGGAAGACATGAATTTTATATGGCGAGTTCCCACTTTGAAGCAATACATTTTTGACACATGAAGCACATTATTCAGCGCATAAAAAATTGTTGGATGTAACGATCAGCTTTACACACTGAATGTTTTGATACAGTTATTTTTTTGGTATTCTCCTTTACAAACCTGCTTCGTAGTAAGGGAATGCCGTAGCACTTGAAGTGTTATTTTTTTTTATAAAAGTTGTTGAGAGTTTTGTCACTTACTTTACTGCATTTCTGTATGTCTTATTGCGTAGCGCATAATTCTGCGCTTATTTTTTTAAATGTACCATTTGTGCTTCGCAATATGATAAAATTTTTTATTGGGCAAAAGTTACAAAAGGGCAAAAAACTACACAAAATAAACCAAATCAATTTTTTTTTATAATATACCAAGTAAGTACGCATGTGCACCATGACACAAAATACCGTCATCTTCCTTTAATTGCTTTTAAAAAGAGAAGAATTTTTAAGGTTTTTTTCATTTGATTTGAAATATTTTAAATTCCTTTACAAAACCCCATAAACACTTCAGTGAAACTAATGACAATCAGAAATTTATAAATGCAATTAATTTAAAGTGTCCAATGAAATCAGTTAACAACAACTATGAGAATGAGCTGAGAGCAAATAGGCCGACTAGTTAACGAAAATCATTTAATTACGGCTGTAAAATGTTGAATGACATTTGAAACCGAACTAAAAGGGGATATAAATTCACGAATAGTGTAAAAAATTATGCTTGAACAGGGTATAATTTAATAAGTTAATAAATTTTTTGTTTAGGTTTTTTTAATTTTTTGTTCTTTTAGCATTAACACGGATAATTCATGTCGAGATATTCCGCACAGAACAAAGAAAGAAAGTTTTTAATTTATTTTTCAAGCCTTTTTCCTAGAGAATAATCACCCCTATCGTGAATAAAAATTACTTGGGAGTTTTTTCCCTTTTCCCATTTTTACAATTGAATTAACATAGGAAATATGGAAAAAGGGAAAAAACTCCCAAGGAATTTTTATTCACGATAGGGTTGAATGAGTACTGGGTTCATTTTCACGTCATTGGTCAAGTGAATAATGAAAACTGCAGCATATGGGGTGGAAAAATCCAAGAATTATTACTCAACACAACTCTCTTGCGCATCCGACCGATTTAACAGCACCCGATATTTACTTTTCGGGTGAACTTAGGAATTAAATGTATAAAAGAATCCATTTAACGCTTAAAGTCCAATATCCGAAAAGAATTAAAGGCAGTAAGATCTAATACTTAAGGACAATTATGTGAAAATAACACGTCGGTTCAAGGCAAACAATGCGAACCAGCTATTCGGGAATTATTATGTTCAAAACTTAATTTCACGATTTTTCCAAACTGCAGATGTGGAAAGATTAACACGAGCACCTAGTTTCATAGTGGTTTAACGACTGGGCAAAAAACATTGCGTTTACCAAACGCCTCCATTTGAGAACATAGCGCCATAGAGGGGGGGTGGGTATAAATCAGACCTTAAAGCTGGGCTTTTTAAGATTTCACTTCCAGCGGTTTTGGATTTAAGCAAAGTGACGACGTTGGTGACCCTTGGTGTTAATTGTACGTGTTTTTCTAACCTTGGAGTTTCCAAAATTAGCTTCTCAGGATGTTGAAGAAATTACACGATAAAGTGTAACCCTGTCTGAGACCTCTTCTAGTTGTGAATGGTTCGGTGAGGTCAATTTCCATTTTACCTGAAAAATTCGTATCATTCAGCATCATTCTTCAAAGGCGTATAAGTTTTGATGATGTATCATATTGTTTTTTTTTTTTTTTTTTTTTGACAGTAACCTGTTGCATTTGCGCTACCATCTTTAGAAATAATTTGCTATAAGAGCAAAATATTGTTTAATTTTTTTTCAGCCACATAATTACAAGATGTCAACTGCCATTTATTTACTGTGATTGTAAGCAACAGGTTCTTGCAACGAACTCAATAATTTGTTTTATTTTCCTTAAGACTTTTCGATTTTATTTTTAAATTGTTTTCTTTTTTTTAGTTACAATTTAAAAAGAATGCAAAAGTGAAACCAAAAATGGAATGAAAAACTCTTATAATCATTTCTATCGTTAGAAGTGAAAGTGAAACTAAGAGAAAAATTTAGTAATCTACATGGGCGTGTGCAAAAAGATTTCATCATATTGTAGCTGTCTGTTAGACTGTAATTTAGTATGGGAATTGTCTATTGTGCCTTGACAGTTTAACAAGATTCATTAAAAATAATTTATGGCTTTTTTTATTGCCTAAAACTCAACGAACAAACTCTAAAGTGCTAACTAATGCTAATCGCTAAAGCTTTTATAGTGTTTAGTTAATCTCTAAATCTTGATGTTTATTCCTTTAACACTTTAGCAAAACAATATATTTTGTTAAAAAATAATTTAAAATTTCGCTTGTCAAATTCGAATTACTTAATGCAAAGTTAACTTGAAGAAACTTAATTTTTTCTTAACCCGAAATAAACATGAAAACGCAATGGTTTTAAGTTTTATAATTTAAAATAAAGATCGTAAGTGATTAAATTTTTTATCGCCTTGTTATTGTGTTGTTTAATAAATTATACATATACATATTTACTTTATTTAGTTAAACACTGTAATTTTCCTCCGGCATTTTGCACTTTATTTTAAACGTTTAAACGTTTTTTTATTTAACATGTTTCAAAGTGTAGGAATAATAATATGAAATTAAATCGGTATCAATTTACTATCGTACTTTGTTTATCCTCAACACTCGGTTAAGAATATTATTAATTTGTGAAAATGAACAAAACATTGCTATTCCGCTTCGCTTTAAGACAAATTGATGCAGCGAAACGCTTTAGAGGTAAACGCAAGGCACGAGGCGTTTTTAATATGACACTGACAAATTTACACATGTAAGTATGTGTGTGTGTGTGTCTGCTAGAGTTTTTGTGAACAGTGGGACCGCTGATCTTAAGTTATGACAAAAATTTCGTTTACAAATAAGGCTTAAGTTAAGGCAGAATTAGTCTTTACTTTCTGTTCTGTTACGAATCATCAGCTGATTTGTTTTTGTTATTAAAAAACCCATGAAATTTATTAGTTTTTCTGTTCTGTTGCGGTTCAGTTGTTTAAATCAAAAAATTGTTAAGAATTTGTAAGTGACAGCAAAATAAATAATAAAAAATACATATTTATGTTGAAATAAACTGTTTTTTGATTTTAAGAATTCATAGAATTTAATTTCTTGAAATTCATGTGCATTAAAATTAATGAAATAAACAATGAACGGTGCAAAACTAATAAATTTGTCATAAATGGCTGATAAGTTACTACAGAAAAAGTAACTACTACAATTTCGTAACAGAACGGCATGGAACAGAACAGAAACAGAAAGTAAAGACAAACTGAGCCTTTAGAATACAGGACTAAAATCTATGTTCACTGAAAAGAAAAATTCATCCATCCGTACTCAGATCCATGCGAAGAAAGATTGATTCAAGTACGGATTTTTAATCGCGAAATACTTATATTATCCGTATTCAATCCCGGATTCGTACTTGAACAAATCCAAAAATGAGTTTGATTTAAGTAAAACTAAGAATGAATCAATCTCAAAGTGCGCTTGATTTAAGAATTATAAAGTTGATTCAATCCTGAATTCGTACTTGAAATTAATCACAACCCAAATTAGAAGGATCATTTTATTATGATTGATTTATTTCAATTATAAAACACCAGCATCATTCGCGATATGGTCTTAACTTTCAAAACTTAATGTACATATGTAACAGAGAATATAAACTAAATGAGAAGCAAGAGTTCTCAAATTTGCTTTTTAAATATGAAAATAATATGTTTTCGTCTTCTTCTGTTATTTTTGTTGTTTCTAAACACAACAAGCAAATCGTTTTTCACCACTTGTGTGGTGTTGTTGTAGTGTCTGCAACAACCCTGCAAATAATAGGACCAGTCCAAACACGCGTGTAAAGAGTAGCCCACAAGGGACCAGGACTAGTCCAAAACTAACCCAAACGTATGGAAAAAACATTGTCTATTTAACATTACGATGTCCTAGGAGAGGACCATATAACCCACCTTTGGACCACTTAGGAGTAGTTTTAAAACTACTCCATGGTATACTCAAAATGATTAGTTTTGAAGTCGTTTAAAAACGAAAGCATGTCGTTAAAAAACGTAGACATGCCGTCTCACTACAAACACTTTTTAACAATGACATGGTCCATGCTTGCATTACATCGGACCACTCCATGGAGTAGTCCATTTTATCAAAATGGATCAGGTGGTCCAATGTTATTTGCAGGGAAACTTTGATAAGTTAAATGAGATTGAAACGCCCACTTTTTAATTTTACTCTCAGAGTGGCACTACCAACGAAAAGTTAATCTTTTTTTACTTGGTTTAAGAATTTTGTACTTGTTTTAAAAAATTCCGGGATTGATATTCGAAAGATACGATATTAAGGTACGTAAATACGTTTTGGTGTTATACGAACATGAAAAAACTTAATTTATCGCTAGTGTATTTCTTTCTGTGTATAAGAATCAAATGCAAAGGGTATCCAAATTTGAGGTATCATCGGTCAAATCGCAACAGGGTGCTAAGTCAAAGCTTTTTGTGGCGGATAATTGATGATTTTGGCGTAAATAATATGTATGTGGTTTCAACAAGATGGTGTCACTTGCCAAACAGCAAGAGAAACAATGAATCTTTTGAGAGAATAGTTCGGAAATCGCATTATTTCTCGTAGAGGAGGAGTGAATTGGCCACCAGGATCGTGCGATTTAAAACCTTTAGGCTCGTTTTCACAACTTACAGATAGCTAAAACCAGACTTTAATTGGCTTGATAAAAAATGTTCCATTATTAATAAACACTTTACTTTAACCTAAAGTGAGCGATAAAGTAAATTAGGCTTCATCCTTCCTGGTAGGTTAAAGTTAAGTTGTAGTAATAGAACACTTGTTATACGGCCGATAAAATTCTACCTTTATCTATTGGTAAGTTGTGAAAACGAGCCTTAGACTATTTATACCCACACCACAATAGCGGAGAGGGTATTATGCGTTTGTGCTGATGTGTGTAACGCCTTAAAATAGTGGTCCTAGACCCACCTTAAAGTATACCGATCTACTCAGAATCACTTTCTGAGTCGAAATAACGACGTCCGTCCGGCTGGCTGGCTGTCCATGTAACCTTGTGCGCAAAGTACAGGTCGCAATTTTGGAGATAATTTGATAAAATTTGGGTCATAGGTTCTTATTGGAACAAGGAAAATGGGCCGAATCGTACGACCACGAGGGAAGATAGGGGGAAATTTCTTCCTCTCAGAAACTAACAAACCGATTTTAATGAAATTTAAAACATATATAGAACCATATCTATATGGACACAAAATGTATAAATTTTTAAAAAAATCGGACCACGAGGGGAGATAGGGGCAATTTCTACCTCTCAAACCGATTTTAATGAAATTTAAAACATATATAGATCCATATCTATAGGAAGACATTAGCTATACAGTTTTTAAAAAATAGGACCACAAGGGAAGGCAGGGCGCAATTTCTGCCTCTCACAAACTTTCAAACCGATTTTCATGAAGTTTATAAACATAGATAAATCCATATTGACATGGACACATAAGCATGATGTGTTTTTAAAAACTGTGGTGTAGGGTATCATATGGTCGGGCTTGACCGACTATACTTTCTTACTTGTTTTTGTGGGTTTTTTTGTATCGAAATCGAAAGTATACAGCGGTAATCCCACAACTGTTCAAGTGTTTAGAAACAACATTATCGAGCAGATATCCATTATTGACAACAGTTAATTGAAAAAAATGATTGAGAATTTTGGTAAGAGATTAGGAGCCTGCCAAGCCAGACGGGGGGTCACTTGACCAATATAATTTTTAACCGTAAAATATCTGTAATAAACTGAAGTATCTCAAGAAACTCTTTTTTTTTAACTAAAATTAAAATGAAATCTCAATTTTTGGACACCCTATATAAGAAAGTAACGAACATATAAAAAGGCTTTGTTAGTATAACACGATTTTTGTAGTTCATTGTATTAATATAAGATTGTTAGTTGAATACAAACATATGAACATAGCACTCCCTGTGCTCAACTCTTTGCGACCAAAAATTTATAAATTGAGAAAAATATGCCTTAAAAAATAAATAATTTAATTGCAAACAAAACTAGCGCAATTTCATTAATTTTTAACAACAAAACTGTTATTTACTTTAGGAATTTTAATTATGTCGATTTCATCATGATTTTAAAATCAGATGTTTTTTAACACTTCGAAACCACTGTGCGTTTTAAAGTGAAATCATATCTGTCAGTTCAACAAAACATTAGCGGTTTTACGCACCGCATTTATTTATGTTGGTTTTTTCTCTGGACATCTAAAGGTGAAATAATTTTGAATTTATCTTTTATCATATAAATAAGGGTGTCCCAAAAAGTCTTTAAAACGGAAAATTTTGCAATAAACTTTAAGAATGTCTTGAAACAAGGTCGCATTCTGCAGAGCGCATTTTTATTAAGCACTGACAAAGAAAAATGTGCACTTGCAGTCAAAGATGGTCACTAACAACTAAAAGAAACGATGTCTGTGCATCGTGTTGATTTAACAATTAAAAAATTTAAATTTAAAATGTTTCTTTAACGAATTCAAAACTATGTACAAAATATTGTACAAATAATGTTGGAATAATTCCAACCAATTGTAGTGGGCAATGTAAGAAGAGATAAACTCACTGTTTATTGTTGGTGTTTTTGTTTAAGCTTTAATATTGTTACAAGTAAAACTGTTGCTTATAATTCTTACTTGCTTAACAGTTTTATTTGGTTTATTATCTTTAGTTGTTCTAAAATCTTTATGGATGAAGTTTCCTGACGACTGTGAAATGCGCATAGCAATAGTTTATCCCATCAAAAATAAATTTCAGTGTTTTTATCAAGAATAAAAATTGGGAATTAATTGTAAATTAAAAAAAAAAAACTCACTTTGAGTTATTTTTTTATCTAAATCCGGACAAATGTTTTGAACATCCTTAAGCTTCAGTATCAGACAGTTCAATTTGTATGAGTATTTTACTGTCCATTGCGTTTCAATGTATTATTCTCTTTAGGCACTCGCTCGCTCACTCATTCAACATTTTGAAAAATTATACTTGACAGCCGCACGCAAACTGGCAATAATTTGTTAAAGAATTTTTAAGGTCTTTTTTCATCTTCTTAAAAAAAAAAAAAAAACGTTGGTTCGTTTTAAAAGGAAATTCCCGCCATTTGGTATTTAGAGTAACGAAAATGATCAACTAATGAACTTGTCTGACCAGATAAATGTTCTTTTTGTTTGTTTTGTTTTCGCGAATTTAAAATGAACAAGTAAGAAAGTAAAGTCGGTCAAGCCCGACCATATGATACCCTACACCACAGTATTTAAAAATAAAATTGCAAGAGCGTATGTCTATATAAATAAGGATCTATCTATGTTTTAAATTTCTTTACAATCGGTTTGATAGTTTCTGAGAGGCAAATATTGCCCCCAACTCCCCCCTTGGTCCTATTTTCTTAAAAATGCACAGCTTATGTGTCCGTGCAAATATGGATCTATCTATGTTTTAAATTTCATTAAAATCGATTTGATAGTTTCTGAGAGGCAGAAATTGCCCCGTAGTGCCTTGGGGCACTACGATTCGGCCCATTTTCTAGGCTTGATCCTTGTGCCAATAATAACCTATGTGCTAAATTTTATTAAATTATCTCCAAAATTGCGACTAGTACTTTGCGCACAAGGTTACATGCACAGCCAGCCAGCCGGACGGACATCGTAGGATCAACCCAGAAAGTGATTCTGAGTCAATCGGTATACTTTAAAGTGGGTCTAGGGCCAATATTTAAAGATGTTACACACATCAGCATAAATGCATAATACCCTCTTCACTATTGTGGTGTGGGTATAATAAATACAAAGTTAAATCCAAAAACATTTATTATATTTAAGATTTTATCTTAAAGTTAAAATCAATATATTTTATTAATTGTTTTTTACTTTATTTGTTATAAATTATTTATTCACTTTACACCATTTGAGTGTTAAAACAAATATTGAAAAAAAACCAACAATGAATAAATAATGACTTAATAAATTGAAACACTTGCTACTCATGATACACGTTTGTTTTTGCACTTCTCTGGCTAATTGAAACTGAACTCTAGTCAAGTGGTTTCAAGTCACCAAAATATAATATTATTTCTTATCTATTTGAGATATTGAGATAACTTAAAGCTAATTACTTTGTGTTATCGCATACAATCGATTAGCGACACTTCTGAAGTAGTACACTTTGCAATTTTCAAGTATTTTTTTGTATGTAATAAAACCCAATACGGGTCTGAAATTGAGTTTTAAAGTGGTCTATTCAATCAAGTTAATACCGATTACAGTATAAAATATGTTTCCAATTTTATGGAAAAATTAAAAACCAGTCGTATTTACATAAATTCCCTTATCCCACATCTGAAATAAATACTTGATATGTATTATGAAATAAATAAGTTCGAAGCTTGAAATAAGATTAAGCTGGGTTTTCGACATCTAAGTTAAACAATGTTTAATTAATCAGAAAACAGATTTGTGCCTTCATTACTAAGTTTGTATACAAAATTTTGACGGAGTAGCTTAGTTTTGCAGAAATATAACTGGAATGAAACTTTTTTTTATTATTATCTAGTAGATAATTTAATGGCATTTATTTGTTTAATGCTTCAAGAGTTGCTGGTTTGGCGGCATAAGCCACAAAGACTAAACATACAGGTATGTGATGGAAATCGATTTTAAAAACGAAACGATTTGAAACCGAAAATATCGTTTTGAAATCGATCGATTTTCATCACATATCTGATAACCTCAAAAAAAGTTATCCAGAAGCGTTAAATCATACAATCGAGGGCCAGTAAACACAGCCACTACTGGAAATAAAGTTGGCACCAAACTGATTTTGCAAAAAATTGATTGTTAAGCGCGCTGTAGGACAAGTTGCGGGATCTTCTTGGAACCAAATGTCGTTGATGTTCAGCTGATTAATTTTTGGAAACAAAAATTCCGTCAGCAAAGCTCGAAACGCCCGCCATTCACCGTAACGGCAGCTCCTTCCTAAATAAAAAAAAATGATGCCGCCTGTGTGAAAACCGCACTAAACAGTCAATGCTAATGGTTGTAATGCTTGTTCGTTAACGGCTTTAGGATTGTCAACAAAGTTTGATATTCTAAGCTGTTAAATCATTAAAAAAAAAAATACACCCGATTCATATATAAAATGAATAGCTGTGTACAAAACGGAACTTCTTGTCAAAGTACAAAATCTTACAGCCATATTCATAAAAATATCTTATTTTAAGCTTAAAGTATGTAATAACTACCCAGTAAAAACTTCGCCTACAAAATAATTTGTTGAGTAATCAGAAAAACATAAGAGCACTACTTACAATTCTACTGAAAGAACCAATGAATTTTACAAGGGATGTCCCAAAATGAACGCATTAAAAAGTAAGTCATTATTTTTTTTTTTACCTGAATACATCCAGAAAAAAGTAGTTATCGAAGTTGTTATACATGTAGTTATAGAACAATGCTACGAAATAATGAGTTAAAGAAGCTATTCGTTTTGAAAAAGTAAGCGAAGTAGAATTGAAAGTAGAATTGAAAGTAGTGCCTTCATGTTTTTCTGATTACTCAACACATTATTTTGCAGGCGAAGTTTTTACTGGGAGGCGAAGTTTTAACTGGGTATTAAACTATTTTTGTCTCATAAACCTCCTATAAAAATTTGTATTCATAAACGTATGTATATTAACAGCTTTTTTACTATTAACTGTTTGTAGCGATTTTGTGTTTAAGGACGATGACTTTATCCAGCATTTAGCCGTTTTTGTCGTGTTTAATTGACAACAACACTGGTTGTGTGGGTAAAAGAGAGTTTCTTGATTAGCAAATGAGTACTTTAGGTCACGGTTGATAAAGTTGGTACAGTTGTACTTTTTGGGTACAATTCAAATCTAAAAAGTACTCTGGTACCCCCCGTGACTCATTGGATACTATTTCCAAATTTTTCAAACCTATTGTTAATTAATTATAGATGCAAAGACTGCAATGTCCACTTTTTTCACAAACGTAACTAATAATACCTCTTAGTTGTATTTCATGAATGCTTTCAATTGGTGAACATTACATTACCAGAAACACTTTTATCCCATAAAAAAGTATGTTCAAAAATTAAGAATTAAGGCAAAAACGGCAATGTCCATTGGAGATTGTCGTTTTTGCAATGATCAAAGTTTGTTAAGCTCATTTTCTCTCAACTATTTGCGAAAATGCACGCTATTTTTTTTATTCTGTTTCTTTTTTGCAAAACAAAACTAAAAAGAATTTAAAAAATCTAGCAAATTTTTTTTTTTATGAAACAGTTTGTTTTATTGTTCATTTTATAACTTTGTCATTAGTCGTAATTATGGAGCTAAGTTGTTATGAAGTTCCTCCAAATCAATCAAGAAAAAACTAAGCCTTTGTTAAGTTTAAGAATTTTATAACTACTGATTTTTTTAAGTACTTGCCAATGTAAAAGAGCAGCAATGTCCATTTGATTAGAGCAAACACAGCAATCTCCAATTTTATTATTATAATTGCCAGCAAACCGCTATATCGATTTGGTTGAAAATTGCGTCATATCTTCATCATATTCTTATTTTCTGAATAGCATGATATACAATACATAAATATGAATATACTTTGAGCTAGAGGTTTTTACTATTTATAAGGAAAACTATAAATGTGGACATTACAGTCTTTGCATCTATACCCCCCAATTGATATAAAATGGCAACTCGTATTTACTGTCCAATGAATACAAGCGGAGAGTTTAGTGTTTGCTGCAAAAAGACTTGCAAAAATGTAAAATTCCGTTGCTTTTTTATGAAATCTAAGGGAAACTCTATTTTTTGTTGTTGGATTTAACAAAACAGCAGAACTTTGCTATTTTGCATTTGCTCTTTTGCAAGACCATTTGCATCAAACATTGAACTCCGCTATTGTGAATAGATTTTTGCACTTGTTCATTGGACGATTGCATATGCTACATTCTAAATTTAGTACGAGCGGCAGCATGCAAGCGTGCATTTTCTGATGATATTGAAAAGTTTTTAAAAGATTTAGGAAACCACTTCAGCAAAAGTTCTAGAAGAGGAGACGACTTTCTCTCAATTCAAGATTATTTTTAAACGAGCTCATAATCAACGAGAAGTAATCAACAGAATTTTGAAACATTGGGAGCTCATTCCATTATTATTTTACTCCGAATTATTTTCAAGGAGTTTGTACAAGCGCTAAATTACATTTTATTATATCCGGACTTTCTACTTCTTGTCTGTTTCTGCAGTACATATTGAAAATTGTAAACACAATAAATTTGAAAATGAAATCCGAAACTTATGGCCTGTTCGTCGATAACGAATGAAGACTTCGTTCGCATAGTTTACATGCAAAACAAAAACAATATTTTATAATTTGTTTTTGTTTTAAATGTAATTTAAGCGAACGAAGTCTTCATTCGTTATCGACGAACAGGCCCTTAAGAACGCTTAAAAATTTTATTTTCGTTTACTTTTTGAATTTTATTTTCGTTTAAAATTTGAGATTGCATTTTGGGAAATATTCGTAAATTTTCCACAAAAAACGACTATAAATTCTAAAAAGTGTCCAAAGACGCTATCTGGCGGCAATCAAAAATAAAAAAACAAATGGATTTCGCAACCCTAAAAACCACATGATCCAGGTGTGGCTAGACCAAATACAATTTTGTTGCTCTAACTTCATGTTTGAACTCTGGTTTCTTTGCCAAAGCTAGCGTCTTCCTACAATTTTGTAATTGTTTACTCGTCATCCATTTTATGACTAATAGGCTTTTTACACTGATCAACATCTAACATCTACCATCAAAGATGTAAAAAATGTGAAACACTCGTTTACATTGCTCACATCTAACATCTACCATCAAACAAAAATGTCACCATTTTTGACAAAAAAAAAAGTTTTAAATTAAAAAGGTTTTTTTCTCACAAAAGTGCTAAAATTTAAAAAGAAAACTCAAAAATGTATTTGAAGTTCAATATGTTTTAAAATATTAAAAATACTTAACAAAAAAAACATTGCAATAAAATATAAAACTTGACAAATGGTAACGCTGCTTTCAAAACAAACTTCTTTATGTCAGTGATGCCACAATAATAATAGAACTTATTGCCACTTTTCTAGTGATGACACTAAAATAATCGAAAGATGTAGATTGGAATAAAATGAGATAGGAACATCTTTTAAAGATGTTGAAAGATGTTGGTTTTAAGCCCTATGTATTTCTTATGGAAAGATGTTAACATCTTCGCAAATGGTGGCAAATTGATGGTAGATGTTAGATGTTGATCAGTGTAAAAAGGCTATAAAGTGACATGAATTCGATGCCACATTTTGTATATTATTAACATTATTTTCATGATTACAATGTATTATAAGAAGCAAAAAATCCTACATTCTATTTTCTAAAATTATTTACTTAAACACATCAAATTTTTAAAGTAGAATGATAACGAAAACCATATGGGACATGGTGCTGTTGTCTTATAATTGAGAGTTCTGCTGTAAACAAAGGTCGTTATTCAACAAACGTGAAACAAACATATGTAACGAGTAAGTAAATAATAATATTCTCTCACTTTGACTTAAGTCAATTCCCATGACTTTGACTTAATGACAAACTTTCATTAAATTGATGCTAATGTGTCATTTCTCCAATGTTACTGCGTCATCGCACTGAGGACATGTTCGTCATTTCTGTAATGCCGATGTGTCATCCCTTTGACGACATAATTTCATTTTTACCCTGATGAAACTTTGGCAAAGTGATGTTAAGGTTGACATAACCAAAGACACAAACGTGTCATGGGGTCAAAAACGAAGACACTTCTTATAGTACTGATGTCAAAATAAATCAGTGTGGAACAAGAATCGCGATGTGCTTTTGACACGAAAAAACTTTACCCACCCTATTATTATGTATAATTAATGAACATGTATTAATTTGTTTTTGCTATCTATACTTTACATGTGCAAATGAATTTAAAGTTCCTTTTGTTTTTGTTGTATTAAATTTTTGTTTTTAAAAATTAGTACTATTGGGGCGAAAAGTACATTGGTACTATATTGGTTTTCTCATTTATCATCCCTGCTGTAGGTTTAAAACGGTTATGAGTGATTACACAGAAGAAACCCGTGTTTTCTCTAATTAAAAAGATAAATGCAGTCTTAGCGAGCCTGTAGTTCGTATTATCGTCGGTTTTTTTGTATTTTCCAATTAACAATATTCTCTAAAAGTTAATTCCAATTACTTATTAGACATTAATAAAGTTGAACGCCATCCATCATTTCCTACAGCTCTAATTTGGCAAATGATAAATATCTTTTTTAAACATTTGATCAACAAAATATGCCCACATTGTTCTCTATAGAGTGGTGTTGAATTAAATTATAAAAATAATAGTTTTTATCATTAATATCTTTATTTAAATGCAATAAATATCATGTAGATTGATATTAATAAATAACATTTGCCCGTGGACTATTGTTGTTGTTCACACCTACATTGGAAGTCAGACAGACCTGTTGGCCATACATTGTTTGCCAGTGCTGCGAATATTCAAATTGTATTCAAATTGCATTAGAAATGAAATGAGGCGAAAAAGAAAAATATTTTGAGACTATTATTAAAATTGAATATTAAGTTAAATGAAGGGGTGAAAAATGGGTGTGTTAATTTGGTTTTCAGAAACGTATTCAAAAAATAATAATACTATTGTTAACCATAAATGGCATAAAAATTAAATAAATGGTCTGTCTGTTGGGTTAAGTTTAAACTTTAAAACTATTAATTTCAGCAATTAAGCTGAATTCCTAAGTTGTCACATTATATAAACCGTTAACGGTAAATATTAAAAATATTTCTTAAGACCAGACTATTTAACGACCATTAAATTGTAGGCGTGGTCTTGTTTTTCATTTAATTCTTCAGCTAAACTTTCTTTGTCAGGTGTCATAAAAGATTTGTCAGTTTTGCCATTCATTATTTTTATTTTTCAGTCACTCTAAAGAAAATTTATTTCATTGGATTTTTACACTTTTTTTTTGTTGCAATTTTTCTGTTCATGTATCTGAAATGTGGGCTGCAAGTTTGTTGTAAATTTCCAATGCTTCAAAGATATACATATGACCAGACAATTAAACGATTTGAAATAAGGTTAAATGTTTTGTGTTAACATTTGTTTTATGTTTATATCGCAACTCATAAATTATCATGTGTTGAACTTTAAGATCTGATTGGATAAAGAGTGTTAAATGGTCACTTATGTTTATAAATTGGAATTAAATGAAAATTGTTTTTTATTAAGTTTTATAAATACATAGGTATTGTTTTTTAAATTTATTTAGGGTTAAGTGGTGAGCAACAGGGTTTACATGGACGTTTCAAGTTAATGATGGCTAAGTATACGTTTTATGGATAACTTTTTCTTTAAGGGAAAATATGAGCCAAAGCTCATGATTAAGATTACATTTGCACTAAGTGGAGATCTCGATGTAAGTTCTATTTAGATTAAATCAAAAATCTTTTGATAAAAGCCAATTTTGGTCTTAGATAATTTTAGTTTAATTTAGTCCGAGCACTCTTAAAATACACTGAAACAAATATTTCCGTACTTTAATCAAGCCGAATCGATGTCAATAGTACGGTAAGTATGGATTTGCTTTAATCGGGTACGGAATGCTTGATTCAAGTACGAATTACTTTAAATAATCCGTAAGCGAGATTGACTTAATTAAAATTGAGATAAAATTAGTTTCAAACTTTGCATGATTAAAGAATTTCTAAGTTGATTTTAATCCCATTTTCGTACTTGATATAATACGAAAGTGAGATTTTAATTCTAACCTAAACACTCAGGTGAACCAGATGAACCATAGATCGAGAGAGAGAGAGAGACACAGGAAATACAATTTTTACTTATTCTTACACATATGCTTGTTTAACAATTGTTGTTTCCCGCCTCCTTTAACTAAAAAAATTGAATTCGGGAATTTCTGCTTTCTATCAGGGGTGTTCTGTAAATCGAAAACGCAAAACGCAAGAATTTGGAAGTTGTTTTTAATACACTTTTAATGTAATATTTAAAATTTTTGTTATAAAATTCTGTTTAATAGAGTAATATTTGTCATAAAATTCTTTTATTACAGAAATCTTATTAAAAAACGACGTTTAAAATTCTTGCGTTTTGCGTTTTCGATTTCCAGAACACCCCTGTATTTAACTTTTTAAACATGAAAATAATGTATGTTTTTCTTCTTGCAGTGTTGTTGTTTCTACACAGCCAAGCAAATCTTTTTTTAACTACTTTTGTAGTGTTGTTGTTGCAATGGTTTTCGAAAGTCATCCCATTTTGGATTGTTTTAAAAACTTTTTGATTTTATTCATACTTAAATTTAAATTTATTAAAGTATTAAAAAAGTAATTACAAGTAAGTTGAAAAAATTAAATCTTATACGAGTTTTTTTCTTTTAGAGTAGAACTGTTCAAGTCTAATGGCAATTTTCTCAATGTAACGACAAACTGTCTGCTACTTAATGTCAACATAAATTTATTGGACCGATAAACTGTCCGTTAACGATTTTGGGTTTCTCAATATACCGACAAAAAACAAAGTTTGCAGCTGGCAACGCTACTCAAAATACATGTATAAGATGGGAGTCAGCTGATTGAATTTATCTGTACGGCAAATAAAAGGAAAATAAATAATTGGCAGATGAGTGTAAGAAAAAATAAACTCACTGTTTATTGTTGGTGTTTTGTTTAAGCTTTGATATTGTTACAGGTAAGACTTAGAGTGTTTATAACTCTTATTCGCTTAAGGTTTTATTTGTTTAATATTTTTGGCTTTTCTAAAATCTTTGGAAAAGGTTTCCTGATGAGCTGGTGTAAGCAACCGGCGAAATGCGCATAGAGGCTTGCTTTCCCTCAACAATAAATTTCAGTGTATTTATCAAATATGAAAAACTGGGAATTTAGCACGTCATATATGACATAATACGAAGATCGTATTAATAATAAACTTTGTATTCCCGAAAATAACTTTGATGAGTGCCGGTTAGCTTTGCGATTAAATCGAATGAGACATTGAGAAAACCAAATTTCTTTAATGTGCAGTTTTTCGTTGGGATAAAAGAAATCGCCATAAGTGTTCGAAAAGTTCGTTTACAAATTTGACCAAAAATTAAACACCTATTTTTTATGTAAGAAACAAGCTTTATTTAACCAAATGTGTGCCGTTTTGATCGCTTGCTTTTTGCTATTTGTTGGGGTAAAGCCATTATTCCTTCAGTGTACAACTTCTAGGTTTTCTAAGCAAAAAATGATAAAATTTCGTTAAGCAGGCCTCTACGGAAGTTAACTTGACACCATTAAGAGAGTTCTGCAGAGATCGAAACAATGTCCGGGCAACCTGTTGCAGTAAAGTTCGGCCTTCTGCCGGATCTCCCTAGGTGCTGTGCTATTCAGCAGAAACTGCTGTATTTTAGCAGTGGCGTTTTGGTAGTTCCAGCTCCTTAGCAAGGGGCGAGTGTACTTGTTTCTAGCGAAATTCGTACGATTAAAATTGCAACTTATGTTTGTAGAAGGGGCCGTTGGTAGACGCATTGAGCAGGCAATTTAAGACACATCTGTACATAATCAAAATTACAAAAAAAAAACTCACTGTTTATTGTTGATGTATTTTGTTTAAACTTTGATATTGTTACAAGTAGAACTGTTGCTTATAAGTCTTATACGTTTAACAGTTTTATTTGGTTTAATATCTTTAGTTTTTCTAAAATCTTTATGGATGAAGTTTCCTGATGATCTGGCCTAAGCAGCCAGTGAAATGCGCATAGGAATAGCTTATCCCATCAACAATAAATTTCAAGTGTTTTTATCAAGAATAAAAACTGGGAATTAAGCACGAATAACAAAATCGGTTGAAATTAAAATTTTGTATTCCCAAAGAATTTACTTTAAAAAAAAAAAAAAAAAAAAAAAAAAAAACTTTATAAATGATATTATTCAGTTACTAAATAATAATGCTGATATCAGATTTAAATTATATATTAAAGGCTGCAATTGAAACAGAACTTTATAAATACCTACGTGTAATTCTCAATTGTACAATGTCTCTTCTTGTCAATAACACTTTAAAGCCTTTTGTAGTTGGCATAATACTTTCTACTCCAAATTCATTCAAAATTACATTCAATTTAGAAACGATTATTTTCGATTCCGCCTTTTTCAAAAGTTCATTAAATTAAAATTCAGTATTTTGTATGCTACACTTTTCAAAATCATATCAAAGCCTTAGCAATGAAAGAAATACCAATTTAATAGCAAAACAAAACAAAAAAAATATTTATTTCCTTAAGCTTTTAAACGTTCAATAATTTATGAATGCTTCGCATCCATAATATCATGATCATGCTACATGATTATATACCTGCCATTCAGTACCACAACCACTATTATTTTTATAATTTTTTCAATTGTTTTGTTTGCAAACGAAATGAAAAAAAAACAACATCACTAAAAACGTGTAATAGTATTTTAAAAATAATCTTACTAATATTCTGAATGATTCTAATTCTAATAGAAGTTGAAAAGATTTTGTAGTCAATGGCTTTTTGTTTAGGTTTTTTTCCTTTTCTTAGCAAAATCATTTCATACTTTTACTTATATGGTTTGTTTTTTAAACGTGAGGGCATTTTCGTATGTGAAAGGAGTGAAAAACAAAAACTTTTTAATATTGTAAAAAAGAAGAAATAATTTTGTTTTTGAAAATTGCATCTTACGTAACATTTCAAATAGGGAATGACACAGTGGGTTAAAAAACACTAATTTTATTCGCTTTAAATCAAATGATTAAAAAGTATTTTGACACTGTTATTGATCAACGCTAGTTTAAGCTGATTTTTCGAATATCAAAAATATTGTTCTTTTACCAAAACATTTAATAAACCGGCATTTCCAAGCGTGTCGGCCTTTACAAAAGTCTGAATTAGAGATTTTCAGTTCATAATTGCACTTTTCTTTAATTAAGTTTGTAGTTATCTATAGCTATACAGTATATACTGAACACTTTCGGAATAACCATTAAAAAAATATGAATTTGGATGCCCAAGTAGACTAGTTGGTAGTGAGCTATCAGTGCAGGGGTTGCGGGTTCGATTCCCGCCAGAGACTCTGGTTTGCTTCACTGTAACGGGCCGAAGATCTAACTTACTATTGCCCGGATAATTAAGGGCCTGTTCGTCGATTTCAAACAAAGACTTCGTTCGTTTTAATTACATTTAAAACAAAAACAAATTATAAAATTTTGTTTCTATACCCTTCACCGAAGGTAGAAAGGGTATATTATAAGTTTGTCATTCCGTTTGTAATTTCTGCAATATTGATCTAAGACCCTATAAAGTATATATATTCTGGGTCCTTATGAAGAGCGAAGTTGATTTAACCATGTCCGTCTGTCCGTATGCCCGTTGAAATGGGTTTTCCGAAGACCCCATATATGATGGGGGCCAGGTTATTATACATTTATGTCACATATAGTCCACCACTTCTTGCTATTGAAATTCAGCAAGATCGGTCCACAAATGGCTGAGATATGAGCAAAAAACCACGACTACCTCTAATTTTTCCCAAAAATCCCTTTGGTTGTTGTATTTTTATTACTTTTTGCTGTATATCTGGGGAACGGCAAAAGCCAAAGTTTCCAAATAAGGTGCACACATTTAGGTTGCCAATACACACCATCCTACAAAATGTGGGCGGGATTGGAGAAGTGGGCGTGGCACCTCCCGTACAAAAAAAAATTAAATTAAAAATTGTATAAAAACCTAAATTTTAGGGCTGCCATATGTCCTATTAGTAGAACATATTTTATAAAAAACTCGGGAAAATCGGTTCAGATACAAAAAAGTTATGACCAAAATTAATTTTTTTTTTTTAAATACCCACTTTCGGGAACCATAGTTCTCCCCGAGTCCAAGCTTTATAACTCAAGTGAATGCCAAATTTCTTCTTAAGCACGTCGGTATATAAATCTGTCAAATCAGTTAAGATATGGCTGAGTTATACCCGAAATACTGAATCCCCAAAAATTACTCTTTTTTTATAATTAACTTTGTTAAAATATATGTATACAAGTATATATAAATGTTTATATATAAATTTAAATTAAGGAAATGGTAAAATTCTTCCTAAACACGTCGGTTTATAAAACTATCAAATTGGTTAGACAATGGGTAATTTATGAGCAAAATACTTCAAAAATTAGCTAAAAAACATCAAAACTTTTATAAAAACCTAAATTTTAGGGTTGCCATACGTCCTATGGATATGACTTAGATACCAAAATATCGGATTTTAGTAGAACATATTTTATGACCAGATTTAATTTTTTTTTTTTTTTTAATAATCACTTTCGGGAACCATAGATCTCCCCGAGTCCAAACTTTATAACTCAAGTAAATGGCAAATTTCTTCTTAAACACGTCGGTATATAAATCTGTCAAATCGGTTACAAAATGCCTGAGTTATAACCGAAATACTGAATTCCCAAAAATGACTCTTCTTATACCCTTCACCGAAGGTAAGAAGGGTATATATAACTTTGTCATTCCGTTTGTAATTTCTGCAATATTGATCCTACACCCTATAAAGTATATATATTCCGGGTCCTTGGGAAAAGCGAAGTTCAAAACCGGTTGTCTCTTTTTCGGGCCATATTTCATTTTAATGATATTCAAACAACGTTCGTTTATGGTTCAGTCGTCTAGTGGGTTGAGTTTAGAAACTGTTAGTCCTCTGGTTCAATTTTTCAAAGACAATTTTTCTTTTAATTTGTATGTTCTAAAAACGATTTTAAAAAAATATTTACCAGTTTTATTTAGTTTTTGTCTAGTTGCTCTGTATTCTGCTCGCACAATGGTGAAGGGAATATAAGATATAGCACTCTTATTTGTTTTTTTTGTTTTTTTTTTTTTGTTTAACATGGAAGTTAAGCGAACGAAGTCTTTATTCGATATCGACGAACAGGCCGCAAGTTAAATTATAATTTGTTATTGTATTTGTAACTCTTAATAAATAAATAAAACAAATATGTACATTTTTGAATATTTTTCGTATCCTGATTTGTGCAACTTAAAAAAAAGAAGTTCCTCAAATTGCTATTTTTTTATAGTCATTGTAAGGAAATTAACAATTGCATACGACGAATAACAATAGATTCAGATGAAGCGTAATTACAAACATTGTTTTGTAAATAGGGCAACGTGAAAAAAGGTTCTGTAAGCAGCTATCCAGAAGACAGCTCACTTGGGTCCTTCAGTGGTCCCTTTATGATGCCCAGCAGCAATGCTCATCCTATAGAGCAGTTACTCAATAAGTCTCACTTCAGACTGCAACCAATTCGTCTTCTTAATGAAGGGAAGAAGTAACCTTAGTTCTATCTAATATACATATATCATCCATACGCCCAAAGACCAAAGCCATGAGATTCAACACAACAAATACGCAACAGTTCACACTACAAGAACAACAGATCGAAGACGTCCTCTTGCTACCAGGGTAGCATAATATTAAAAAATGGTGGCTAGAGAGAGGAAATAGGGAACCGCATAGACAAGGCCAGGCAAGCTTATGGCCAACTTCACCATGTGTGGAAGTCCTTCCATATCTCTAAGCGCACCAAGCACAAAGCATTTAGAGATGAAAAAAGTAACGTATGAAAAGTGCCAAAATCATTTGCGAAGGCAGCTTTCGAAGAAAGAGAAAGAAAACGTTTTTTGGTAGTGAAGTGGCAATGTGTAAAAACAGGCCGCTACTATCAACACAAATTGCTTAATCAAAACAAAAAATGCAAAATGGGTAGCTTTCGAAGAAAAAGACAGAAAAAATTACAATATTTTCTGTCTCGTGACGCCTCTGTGTGCTCTGTGTTACCAAGATCAACATCTTTAACAGCTGCATGAAATCGGATGCGCTCTACGGCTGCGAGTCCTAGTACTCAAATCAATGCGATACCAATGCCCAACATGTTTTCATCAACCGTTACCTCCGTCGCATACTAAAAATTTTCTGGCGAAACGCCAACACAAACGGACGCTTATGGGCCGAGTGCTGACAAACACCAGTTGAATGTGAAATCAGAAGAAGGAAATGGCGATGGATAAGACATGCCCTGCGAATACCTCAAGCCGACATCACCAGAAACGCAATAGACGGCCGAGCCACACCTGGCGTCGACAACTATACATCGATGAAGCAAAAGCCAACAAAACATGGAACGAGCTGAAGATCGTAGCAACTGATAAACAAGAATGGAACACAATCGTTAAGGACATATGCTCCTTATAGGAACAAAAGGAATTTATATATATTAATTTGTTTACTGTCGCAAATTTAATTAAATTTTTAATAAATAGCACAAATTTTTTAATTGAAATCAATTTTTGTCTATGTTATTTGCTTAAAAACGTCCACTAATCCAAAACTTCGAACTTAGCGACAACTCTTTCAACCAGTTTTTTTTCCAACCGAAAGAACTTTCCGCACAAGAAGAAAAGATGCAGCAATTTTTTTATATTTGTTGTGTAACTTCATATAGTTTTGAACAGTTCTTTACAAATAGCTGTGTACCATTTTGTTGCGCTGTTTGGTTTACTTTTTTTGAATCCTTATGGCCGTTTTCTCATTGTACGATTATCTCTTTTCCCAACGAAAAACTGCACATTAAAGAAATTTGGTTTTCTCAATGTCTAATTTGCTTCTATTCTGTCGCAAAGCTAACCAGCACTTATCTACCAATTAGTTATTTTCTTTTATTTGGCGTACAGATAAATTCAATCAGCTGACTCCCAGCTTTAACATGTATTTTGAGAGGTGTTGCCAGCTGAAAACAATGTTTTTTGTCGGTATATTGAGAAACCCAAAATCGTTAACGGACAGTTTATCACTCTAATAAATTTTTGATGACATTAAGTAACAGCCAGTTTATTGATACATTGAGAAAATGGCCATTAAATTATCTAATATTTAACAAAAAAAAAATCATTTGTTTCTAATTGCGGTCGAATCCTATTCAAGTTTTTTAACAGATATTTTTAGCAGTTTTCTTTTGATTGCTTTTAAAGCCATAGTGCAATATTATATTGAAATCTTACTGGAAAAACAATAAACACGTGCAACAATTTAAGGTAATCAAGGAGTCAGCGATGTTTTTTTTCTCCCTCTATTTTGCTATTTTCTATTGTTAAATGTACTGTTTTCCTAGTACGTTTTCATGCAACAATCTAAGGAGTGTTACACGAGTGCCGTACATGTAATAATGTTTTTTCTACCTTAAACCTTTTTAAGCGGAAATAAATAAGAGCTGCTTTCGTATGTAAAGTGTTTACATCAGACATAATTTGTTAGAAATAAACAATTTTGTCATATATACAAATAAATAAGTTGTGGCAACGAACTTGTTTGGCAGGCGAACAATTGGTTTGCATTAAACGTTTTAATTAAATTGTTTTAACAAAATTTTTCACATTTTCTGCCTTAAAAATTTGACTAGTGATAACGTTTTCTCATTGTGTTCGAACTTTCAAAGGAAAAACGTTTTCATTAGTAACATAATTCATGCTCTACATACTTTGATTAGCAGTAGTTAACTATTGGTAGTTTTAGAATACCGCTATAAATCCTTTACTTCTTGTTTTGCCCCATAAGAAGAAAAAATGTTGGTGGTTTTTATTTTAACGCTTTCCTTAAGATCAAACGCAAAGATTAAATGCAATTATGGAGCAATTTTTAAGCTAATTTGTTTAGCTTATAAAGGAACGCAGTTGCTGAAAGATGAAAGTAAGAAATTGTTACTGTATTTGGCACACTTTGTAAGGGAGTTATTGGACAAGAGTCTGTTAATCGATGACTTACGGCCGTTTTCCCGATTATCGCGATTATCTTTTTTCCCAACGAAAAACTGCACATTAAAAAAATTTGGTTTTCTCAATGCTTCATTTGCTTCTTTTCTGTCGCAAAGCTAAGCAGCACTAACCTGCCAATTATTTATTTGCCTTTTATTTGCCGTATGGATAAATTCAATCAGCTGGCTCCCAACTTTTACATCTATTTTAAGAGGTATTGCCAACTGAAAACAATGTTTTTGTCGGTTTATTGAGAAACCCAAAATCGTTAACGGACGGTTTATCGGTCCAATAAATTTATGTTGTCATTAAGTAAAAGACAGTTTGTCGATACATTGAGAAAATGGCCATTAATGTTAATATTATGTTAAAAGTTAAAAGAAATTAGTAAGAAAAAATATTCAATAAGAAATAAATCTTATTAAAAGCAAAAAAAGGAAATATTTCCTTATGGTCAAGGGTAACAAATATACTTTTAACGGACATCTTGCATACATAATTATCATAGCTTTTACCCATATTATGGTTTTCGTAAACATATAATTACTCCAAGGTTCATGCAAAAAACATTGGAGTACATTTAATTTAATTGAAGCTTTGCAAAGAGCTCAATTCGATTTGCAAAAAGTTCAATTTCTACTGTAAAACCTGTTTCACGGGAAAAGTCAACTCGAGTCTGCGAGGAATTACTTAGCATAAAACAAACATACATACATATGCGTGATAACACAACGATTTAGTGATATGCTTTTCAAACTGAACAATACGGTGATATAACCATAACGAAAATTGACATAGTAAAAAACCAACTTTAATTGAAGCTTTGGTGGGGTTGAGATGGCTGATGTGTTGGCGATACTGGGCCCGGAAATGGCGGATCCTAACTGTCTAGAGGCGGTTAGGCCTCCAATAGGCTTCCTTTTTGGGAAGATCAGGGAATGGGTTTTGTGCGGGACTAATTGGGCCTGGAGGAACCGAACGGACTGCCGGGTATCGCGCACGCTGTGACCGGTGAGTATTAGGCCAAACCCGGATGCGCTGCAGGGCTTGCGTGAGTGTATGTGCGGGTTGTAAGAAGACCCGGAAGAGCTGGCAACAGTTGAACAGATTTTGTGCCACTGTCCCATGCTACAGAACAGAGTAGGCTGAGGTGGCTAGGTAATAGATTCTTGAAGAATTGGGGGATGTCTCGGGTTGTGGGTTCGAGAATTGTAATGGGAATGATCGGCTGTGCAACAGGAGGCTGGGTGCGGCATATACATGGAGCTGTTTTGCTTTGCTTAGTACGGTTGTTTCTCTTTTTTAGTCCGAACTTTTGTCTCTCTCTACTTTCTTCTTTCACCTTTATTTCACTCTTCTTCGCCGTCTCTTCTATCGAACTGAGGTGTCATAATGGACCATAATGGTCTCTGGGTGATTGTGTTAAGTTGACTTCACACAAGCCATTCAACCTAACCAAACCTTTGGTTGGGTTCAACTTGTTTTGCGAAAATTTCATTTTGCTTTGTAATAAATTGAATCAGACGACAGTATCGCTTCTTTGAAATGTGACATTTTAAGCTTCACTTTGCTAAAGGACATTATTAAAATCGCAATATTCTGTGAAAAGTTATGTACGTTAAAAATTCGGAACATAACGGTCCTATTTTGTTATTCTATTAGAGAAATGGTAATAATGCTCCACAGGCTGATGAAAAAAAGTGTAAAGTTTATGACGACGATGCTGAAACTAGAAAAACAGCAGCGAAATGGTTTGCTCGTTTTCGATGTGATAATTTTGATGTTAAAGATGCACCAAAAAAGTCGATGAAATCATGAAAATAATTGAGAAAGACCGGCACATAAGCAGCGTGGACGTTCCTAGTGAACTCGGCATTTATTTCCAAACAGTTAACAAACATTTAAAGTAAACCGGAGACACAAAGAAGCTCGATATGTGGCTGCAACATGAATAAACAGTGAAAAATAGAATGGACCGAAGTTCTGTTTGTGATTCACTGCTAAAACGGAGCTAAACTGGGGAGTTTTGATGCCTTCATAATACAACACGTACCTTGCACCTTCAGATTGTCATTTGTTCTCTCTTCGTGGTGTAAATTTCAATTCCGTAAAGGCCTGCAAAACGTAGTTCGATCACTTTTTCGCTCAGAAAGCCCAGAAGTTCTACACAGACAAAATAATGGCTTTAGCCCAAAAAAAAAACGGCACATATTTGGTTTAATAAAACTTGTTTTAAATGTAAGAAAAATATGGTTCATTTTACGACTGAAAGTTGTAAAATGTTTATGTTTGTTGAATAATATTTTAACATTTAAATTTATATTTATTGCATTTCGACAATATTTAATTATTTAAATGGTTCTTATCAAAACTTTACAAAACACTTCAGTATTTACCTTGAAAATTTACATATTTTTTACACATAATTTAAAAAAAAAAAATTATAGAACAGTGTAAAGGTGAACTTCGCGCCAATCTCTGGACATTTCAACCAGTTTGACAAAAAGACGTATGCAATTTTAAAGGACAAACTGCAGAAAAAAATGGGTTAAATTCAGCCATATAATTAATTAGATTTCAGTGACACGGTTAATATTACAGGTGCTACTTACTAAAAGGCCTAAAAACATGAATTTTTTGTTTTCATGTTTTATATAATTTTTTTTTTTTTTTTTTTTTTTGTTTATACCGAAAAAATATAAATTGCCAGGTAGTTGTAAATTTGACGTCATGTTCACGATATTTTTATTTATTTCCTCTTTTTCTTTATGTTTTTGTAACCATTTTTTTTTTTTTTAATATATTGTGTACTCTTTTGGAGGATTCGCTTTAAAATTTATTTATGAAATAATTTATTTTGATTTTAATTTCAATATCTTCCTAGTTTTTTTTTTTTTTTTTAAATTTTATCACGTTTGACTTTTGATTTGGTAAATTATTATCTAACAAAAGAAATATATTTGTTTTAAAAGAAGTGGAAGAAAAACAAGGAAATGACAATTTAAAAAAGAAAAGGAGTTGTAGATAAGTATTTTTCGGTTTTTTTCAGCTCCTGCACAGTGATCCATTTTGTTTTTAAATACGATAGAACTTTAATCGTGTGAAATAACACAAGTAATAAAATTTTAGAAAAAAAAGTTTTATTCGAAAGCATAACAAATGATTTCTTATTTCTCAAGAGCGCCGCGGCTGCGCATTCTGGACGCCTAATTTTAACATTTTTCAGTGTGACACGAATAATTCTTGCCTCTAAGGCAACAATTGCTGTGACTTTTCCAGTGACCAGTGACTTTACGTGGCCACACAGAAAATAATCGAAAGGTGTCATTCTGCACCAACTTTAAGGCCACTTGACTGGTCCATTTCTCGACACCTCGGTAGATTTTATTTTCAATAAGTCGATGATTGCGGCCGCCGCGTATGTCACGTAGCGCCATCTTGTTGAAACCAAACCTCACCCGGATCAAAGTCATCCCTATTCTTAAACGAAAAATTATTGAAAGTAATGCGTTACTGATCTCCATTAACCTCAACACGACCATTGGCTTCAGTTTTGACGAAATTAAGTCCGATGGTGCTACCATTGTTGTCAAAAAAGTTTTTGTCTCATGTCCCCAATTTGTCGTTTAATATCCCCAAAAATCCCTATCTCGAAATCAAGATCCCCAATACAAATTAGTTTTAAACCTAAATTTTTATATACAAAATTTCCTTAAAAAAAAAAAAACAAGTAAACTTCGCGTAATCGTTTTTGCCATATCTTCGATTCCTTCCACCGAGAGTTCAAACGTTAAGGGGTGGACTTTATATGGGACCTTTGATAAAATATGCAACGATCATCACAAAATTCGGTAGAGTGATTTCTACACAGAACAAATAAAAATTGATTTCAATTAAAAATTGTGTGATATTGATTGAAAAATTAATTAAATTTGCACTAGTAAACAAATGAAAAGTAATAATAAAACGTTTAATTTACTTGATTAAACGTTTATTTCACTGAATAAAATATTAAATTTAATATGATTTTATTTTTGATTTATAATTTATTTGAACAAAAATTAGCGAGATTTTTTCTATAAATTGTTAAAAACAACTGGGGAAAAAGGTTAGCACCCACGTAATGCATGATGTACGGGAGACAGCGACACAAATGAGGAAAAAGGTTAGCACCCACGTAATGCATGACGTACGGGAGACAGTGACACAAGGTATTTAATCGGGCGCTACGATTGATTGCCACTTTCAATAGCACCTAACCTAAAACAATTTTGTATCGTTTTTCAAAGTGCTTTTTGAAAAACAGTTTCATGTGGCACATACAGTAAATTCTGAATAAATTATCATAAAATACTTTAGTGTGATTTTTGGTCACAAATTATATGACAATATCATTATTGTGACTATAGTCACAGTTTTAGACTTATTAAGTTTTTTTTCCTAAGTTGGTTTTCTATGGGGCAAATGGAGAAAATGAACCGATCTCCTCGAAACTATGTGATTTCTAGAATTATGAAACAAATTTCTGCAAAGTTAAATTAAATTTGTGTGATTTAACGGAAACAGAAGCTATTTTTTTTTTGTTATATCACATAATAATTATCGTTAATATTTATAATAAGAAAAGTGTTTTACGTACCCCCAAAGTTTGCTAAAATTCCTATTTCCCCTTACAAATCCCAAATATGTGGGCAAATTCCGTAATCTGGCAACAATGTTCCTCAACACTTTGGGCTACAACAGCAATATTCTTCGTTGTTCTTGAAGGTCGTTCCTGAGTTCGATATCACTTATTTGTCACAAGCAACTTATTGGCCACAATTGCGACTGATACGTTGCTTGGCGACGACCCAAAAATGCATTAGCTTTCCAACTGTAATCGCGAAATTTTCTCCATTTTTAAAAAATTTTCCATTTATTGATCGGGTACTTTTTACTTGGCATCTTTCAAGTAGTTACAGGTTGTTTCATGACAACTGTTAAAATGGCGGGCTATTGAAAATGAAACGTCTTACTGAAACACCCTGTTTAAAAAAGGAAACTTGTGGCTTTTTAAATCTTGAATTTACTGGAAGAACTTAGAACACTACAGGCAATATTCAATTAAATTTATACAAATAGGAAGCAAGTTTTCACATAATTCATTTAAAATTATTGCGCCAAACAACGAATACCAACAAGTACGATTTGTTTACAGAAGTGTAAAATGCAAATGTGCGATGTATGAGTATGAAACGTGCATAAGCAACAAGCGAACTTTTAAACAGAAAGAAAATTTTGTGTGTGGGGGCCTTAAAAGCCAACCAAGTGGCAAAAAGCGTAAAAGGATTAGACATTTAATCATTAATCATAATTAATATGCATGGGGTTTTTTTTTTTGCTTCAGACTTGTCTATTTAGTGTTGTGTGAAAAAATTAATTTAACAAATAAATCAAAACAAAATAATAACTTAGTAATAAAAAAAAAATTAGCCAACATCACCAGTAGCAAATATTTAAATATCTAATTTATTTGTTTAATTAATTTTTACCATTTTGTTTTTCTTTTTTTGCCTCAAATTTCAGCAAATTGTTTAAAATTCACCTCAGCAATGTTGACAACAGAATGATTTAATTTAAACATTGACTGGAGCCAGGGAATGGCAGGGAGAGAGAAAAAGTAGCAAATGCATGTGGCAACGTTTAGACAAACCTGGGATAAGTACTTGACTGTATTAAGATGCAATTTAGAATACAAATTTTCAAAGAAGCTCCTTAAAACAAGTTCCCAACAAAACTAACTCTATTACATAATTCGTTTAACAAAACAATGTAAATGATTTTTAATTGAAGCTATTAAATTTAAATGATTAAATTTTTGATTGACAGTCTTAATTCAAGACAGAAACAAAAATGAAAATAGTAAAAAAAAAAATTTAAGAAAACGAATGCCAGATAATTGCAAAAGCGAGTAGAATGTCGAAATCGTACTGACCCTGTCGTTTATCATTTCGCAAAGTTATTAAGTACGTAAGTATGTCTGTCGTCTGTATGAACATATGTAAATAAGTTGTTCTTGGAAACATGTCTGTCAGTGGCACTCGCCAGTGGCCACACCACAAACATGTTGGGCTGTCAATTTGGCGCTATCTGTATGAATTCTGTCTGAATGTTGCTTTGAATTTTCATTAACAATTATACTTACATATTTACTGTTGTCATTGTTTGTAGTTTTTGCTTATTATTTGTTTTTTTTTATTGCCTTTTTCCGCAGATAAAGACTGAATGTTTAGCATTGTGCAAAAATTCTAAATGGGGATATTTATTTAGGATGCCGAAATTAAAGTAAATTTTGTAGTTGGTGGCCTGCCGATAACGTTTAGACTATAAATACAGGGTGGCCCAAATAAGATCTGGCAATTTTTGCAAATTTGTCTATTCTCCGTTTTGAGGAATGGAGTTTATTGATCGACCATCCTGGAAGAAGTAATCATCGAAATATTCGTACTGATGGCAACGTAGAAGCTGTGCGGCATATTGTAGAAAATTATCCATCTGTGGTCCTTTCGACCTTTTGGGCATTTCCAGAACAAAATTGCAGAGAATTTTTAAGTTGAATTTTAAGGTGCATCCAGACACAATTTAAATTTTCCATGCACTGCCTTATTTGGGCCACCCTGTATTTATTGAAAGCAAAACTTTTCAAAAAAAATTCAACAAAGCTGTTAAGGTTATTGACTTGACGTCAGTCTAGTTTCTTTAAGTACAGAAACTAGATGACTTTTTTTTTCTTGGGGGAACATGCTTAACATTAAATTTTTTCGACGAAGGGTAAGGAAAGGCATGTGGGTAGGCTGAGTTCCAAATCGTCTTAATAATTTGCAGCCAAAGTTACAAATGTATCATCAATTTGAACAATACACCTTTTGCTTATTGTGTATGAATCGATAACTTTTTTTGATGCACTTTGGGAAAGATAACGTTGTTAAATTTAACACGGTTGCATTTGAGAATGCATGTAAAAAAGCTACTGCAACCGACGTTTTCGAAATCAGCCTTATTAAAGCCTAAACTTACATTACGACTGTTTTGCATGACGATACCAACATGAGTATGCATTTTGTAGTCGAAAGGGGAAAGATAGACTTATTAAAAAAGCATGCAAATCCACTTAGTTACCTAAAATAATAATTTCTAAAGCTGGTTTTAGACGACATGCATTTAGCAGTGTGCTTGTCAAATTTTCCACTGCAAAATGCATTTATGTCGTGTAAAAAATTTGCATCTGTAACTGTCAGCTCGAATTTGCAGTGTTAAATTTTTTAATTATTATATTCTTTAAAAAAATAACTGAATTAACTGAAATAAAATTAAAAGTAAGTAGAAACATAAATCAGTGTATAATTTGCATGTGAATTTTGCATCTTACAAAGCCACTACAAAATACAGGACGTGTAAAAGTACCTTAAGAATTTCTAATACCTTCGCCTTCAAAATTCAAAGTAATACCTGTTTCTTCAACTTTGGATTCTAAATAAAAATTTCGCTCAACGAATTGACCGCTGCTTACGTTCAAGTCGTGAACATATCGACCCCTAACCGCGAAAATAACGTAAGCGCCAAAAATCAAATTTTATAGGAGAGAGCTTTTTTATTTTATTTCATATACATTTTGTATGAAATCTGTCGCTTACAATAAAATTGTTCTTGCTATAAAATCGCAACGGTACCTTATGTGATCATGACATTTTAGGAGATGATGAAAGTGTTGCCAATAAAGTCATTTTTTAAAAAAAACGAAAATTGAAAATCTTGTCGCTTACGTTATTTTCGCGGTTAGGGCTCGATATAGACGAAAACGAATTTTTGTACAAAAATATTTTGATTGTACTTCACGCCAATTATAAAATTTTCGATAAATAGTAAATGGTTTTCGTTTAAAATAAAAAAAGAACAACAAGTTCCGAATAGATAGCCGGATATATTTTTAATTTTGTTTTGACAGTAGATCTACCTCTCATATTAAAATTGTGGGAACCTTAATCTATTCATTGTCAATATCTATATCTTGGTTGCACTTAAAATATGGTGATATCATTGCCAAGATTGAAAGATTGAGATTAAAATACATCCGATCTCATTACTTATGATATACGAATTCGTTATAAAGTAAACAACGAAGCTGCATCTTAGACGACATGTTCAACGATGGCCTTATCGGCATTTCAATGGCTCGCTGCAAGACCCATCAGACGTGTGTCGTACAGAAGGGCTCAGGGGAGATGGGAGGGGGAGCATACCTGCTTAATGGCTAGGACTTGATTATAGTGACTACTATAGAAGTTGCCATTATGAGGAAGAGGAGGAGACGGTGTTTCACTTTCTCTGCCAATGCCCCGGTCTCGGGGATATTAAGTTTAGGCATTTTGGGACCGGAATCTGCTGAATACTGGCTGACTCTTGTCACCGGCTGAGGGTATTACAAACAGACCGTTATAAGGACCCAAGTGAGCCGTCCTCGTGTCGGCTGCGCATTGAACCTAATCACATTACAGCGAGGCGCTGTCAGGAGTGAATACGCTTTTGTGATGTTCTGTCGATCTTCTAGTTTTGTTGATAGGGACCCGCGATTAAATGTTTCTCCAAAGAAAAATATTTACAAGGGGTTACATCGCACGCACGAGTCAACAAGGTTGCGTCAGATAGTTCGCTCATCCAAATTGATTTAAAATAATTAAATTGTATTGAAATAACAACAGCGCTCTCCTGTGCAACATATCGTCGAGGTTTATAGCGTCCAAATGGCCTCAAATGAAGCTAATTTTTAGCGCAACGTTTTCATAAAAAAATATAATAAAAAAATTGGCTGATAAAACGTCGGAATGAAAATCGGATAAAATTTTTTTTTTTGTTGGCATACTCTCAATTGCGATGTGAATACAATTTCGATGGGAAACTCTTTCACTTTCGTAAAATTTTTAGAAAAAATAGCAATATTGGCAATAAAAATAAAAGATGGCGCAGATTGACGGAATATGAAAAAAAATATGTAAAAAAAATGTTATTCTAAAATTTTAATTAAATAAATATGGATGATTTGCGAAATGATAAAAATGAAATGAATGAAAAATGACAAATCCGTAAATGCATTAACCAATTAACACTACCTTTGCAACTATTTTCTGTCGCATCGCAATAGAGAGTAGTAGCCTCCCTGAATCTCTCTATGCTTATATGGCATAGACAAACGCTTTTAACTGTAAAAGAATTGCAGGATATATTAAGAGTTAATTGTCAAAATGTCACAAGAACAAGAGGTAGTGCTAACGGGGCCACTGTTTATATTTATAAAAATACAAGTGCTTATGAGTACCAGTACTTGATGTAGTACAAGGGCAATACTTGTAGGCTGATAGAATTTTTGTGTAACAAAACTAAAATTCGAGTACATATTTGTATTTTGATATTGTTTCTTAAATTTGAATTCAAATCATTTATTTATGCCATTTTTATTATAACAAAATGTTAAAATGCAAAATGCTAATCTTCTCTATACAAAACAACTAGTAACAAACTGGTTCTTAAGCACCCAATGTGGTCCAATTGTACTCGAATACGTCTATAACTAATAGCACTTTTGATTTTACAAGTACAATTAATGCTTATTTGAGCATTACGATGCTATAGAAAAGTTACCAGTTGAGAACTAGTACTGGATATTTTTGTACTATTTTGGTACTACTTAGGGCCTAGTTCAATCTCCGCCAGGGTTCTAAAAAACTCATTAGTAGAGTATATAGTCTCTTTGCAGGCAAAATCTTGATCTTAATTTAGAATCATTAATAAACGTAATTTTTCGTTTACAAATTGTTTTAATTAAAACTTTGAAGAACACAGATGATTAGACAACTTAAACTATGGACCGAGTGTTACCACAAACAATATGCGCGACAATACTTTTGTCAAAAACTTTTCCAATTATTGTAAAATACTAAAAAACATCGCGTTTTTATAACACGTATAAACATAATTTATTTCATATGCAGGGGTGTGCTGCAAATCGAAAACGTAAAACGCAAGAATTTTAAAATTAGTTTTTTAACAAGATTTCTGTAATAAAAGAACTTTATGAAAAATATTGTACAAATATTTAACTATTAAATAGAATTTTATGACAAAAATTATAAAAATTAGATTAAAAGTGTATTTAAAACAACTTCCAAGCTCTTGCATTTTAAAGTTTCAATTTCTAGCACACCCCTGATTGTTTTATATAATTTTAGACTAAAATCCCTGAATTTTTCTTTTCACTAGTGGCAATACTGATTAAACTTAACATTTTAATATACTCGTGACCTCTTTTCCTTAAATTAAACAAATCTTTATTCAACCGTATTTTTATCTGTCATCCAGATGGCATGCTCGTAATTTTCTGCCTTCAATTGCAAAGATTTTGGATAAAAAAAAAGGAGGCCTGTTGTCTCCTCCTTTAGGCTGTAACACATTTTACACCACACAGCCACACACACATGACATGACCGTAGTATCCCGCTGGTCATGTAAATGATTTTGAATTTACATACAAGTTTGAGCAATGTTTTGTTTGAATTCAAGCCGTTTTCTTTAGTTCGAAAAAAAATTATATGGGGGTGTATGTATGTAAGTGATTGTTTTTGCTCGAAACAAAATAAGAAGGTGTCAAATTATGTCAACTAGTAGGTATAACATGCAATTTGAGACCATGAAATCGTGTTAACAATTGAATACTTAATCAAAGCGAAAGGTCTTTTTACCTCCTTCACACCAACAGAAAATTATTCTTTTCCTTTAAGTGAAATGATGTCTGCGTTTGCATGGGATTAAACGGCAAAGACAATAAAATAAAGGAACTCAAAAAAAAAGAGGTTAAAAAGCGGCATGAGTTTTGTTTTTTAAAAGCAAGGATGGAAGTTTTTGTAACTCATAGCTCATAACTTGTACATTAAGTTGTCCTCTAACCCACGATGTATATATTTCACCTTTTAGTGTAACATTTTGCGAAAAAAAAAGGCAGCCAATACCTTGACACCGCTGTCTTTCTTGGATCGCGGCTGACCAAAGTGCCTATATGGGACCCCCAATAGCCCCTAGACTGGTTATCGGTCCATGCTCCTTCTTAAATCACGTGACCAGTAAAAATTTAGTGGTTACACAACAAATTTTCAGTAAGCAGTAAGTTTTAAATTTTTACTGCTGTACACAGAATAAAAAATTCAAGTACTTATAACAGTACAACGTACTTAAAGCAATCCTAAATGGGATTACTTTCGTATATCAATCCCGGAATTTCTTAAAAAAAGTATAAAATTCTTAAACAAGTAAAAACAGATTAACAGCCTGTTCGTCGATTTCGAACGTTAAATTGTCGAATTTTGTTTTTGTTTTAAATATAATTTTCTATGCGAATGTTAACGTTCGAAATCGACGAAGAGGCTGTAAACTTTTCGTTGGTAGTGCCACTCTGATAGTAAAATTACAAAGTGAGCGTTTCAATGTCATTTAACTTATCAAAGTTTGTTGCAGATAATACAACAACACTACGCAAGTAGCTAAAAAACGATTTGATTGTTGTGTGTAGAAACAACAAAAATAACAGAACAAGACAAAAACACATTATTTTCATGTTTAAAAAGTAAAATTGAGAACATTTGCTTCTCATTTAGTTTATATTTTCTGTTGCATATGCACGCAGAGAAAAAACATGTTTAAATATGGTCACCTCCAACAATACTATGTTTAAGGAAAATTTTCACCATATAATGTTTAATTTAACCATATTTGTGTCACCAAGAACCATATTATGGTTTAATTAGTCGCCTATCAAGAAGCCACAACTATATTATGGTTGCCTCTAAACATGTTATGTTTAGATATTACAATTATATGATTTTAAATTAAAAATAGTATTTCTCTTTTTCAAGAGCAACATGTTGTGGTTGAAAACCAACCATGCTATTTTAAGTTTTAAACATATTTAAGTTATTGTTAACCATAATATGTGTGGAGGCAACCATAATATGGTTGTGGCTTCTTGATGGAGGACTATTTTAACCATAATATGGTTGTCGTTGACAATAATATGGTTAAATTTAACATATTATAGTTTAAATTCTCTTTAAACATAGAATTGTTGGAGGTGACCATATTTAAACATGTTTTTTCTCTGGGTGTGTACATTAAGTTTTTTAAATTAAAATTCTGTAGGGTATAAAACGGGTAAGTAAATCAACCATAATAAAATTCTCCATCTATTTCATTTTTGGTTTATATCAAGTACGAATTCAGGATTGCATCAACTTTATAATTATTAAATGAAGCGCATTTTGGGATTGATTCAATCTTAGTTTTACTTAAATCAATGCGATTTTCGAATTCGGGTTTGAATATGGATAATTTAAGTATTTCGCGATTGAAAATCCGTACATGCATCAATCTTGATTCAAGAAAATCCGTATTCACCGTACTATTAATACCGCTTCGGATTGATTTGAGTACGGATTTATTGATTTTACGGGGTTAGAGTTTGTGTATAAAAATACTAGTGCTTATGAGTACCAGTACTTGATGTAGTTCAGGGGCACCACTTGTAGACCGATAGAATTTTTGTGTAACAAAACTAAAATCCGAGTACAAATTCGTATTTTGATACTGCTTCTTAACTTTGATTTCAAATCATTTATTTATGCCATTTTTTTATAAAAACATGTTAAAATGAAAACCATATATACAAGAACTAGTAACAAACTGGTTATTAATACGTGTAGAACTAATAGTACGAGTGATTTTTCTAAGCACACTCAGCGTGAATTTGAGCATTAAGATGTTTTAGAAAAGTTTACAGTTGGGAACTAGTACTGTTTTTTGTACTAGTTAGGTACTAGTGCAATTTCCGGCAGGGTAATGTAATGTTTCATTCACACACTTTTTTGTATGTAGTTTTATAAGGCTTCTTTCTTTATGTCAAACCCAGGTCTTATTTATACAGTAGAATCCCGATAATTCGTAATCGCAAGGGTATGGTATAAATACGAATAAACGGGGTTTTTCAATTTATTATCAAAAACGATACAAAAAACATAAAAAACAATTGTTAAAAATAAAATATATAAAAATTATTCATAAAAATTATTCATGTAACAAACTGATCTTAAGAAAGTTAATCCACACACAAGTAAAAACCCACGCAAAAATAAAATAGTGGTAAACAAAAAATCAATTTTTCCATGTTTTTGTTGTTTTTATTACGAATTATAAGTGGTAGTTAGCAAACAATTACGATTTATAAGATGTAAAGAAGATAATATTTGAAAAAAAAAATTACGAATTAGCGAGGGGACCAAAATGTATGAAAATTTTATGAATTAACGAGATTTTTTCAAGGGACCGACAGTTTATTACGAATTATCGGGAATTACGATTTATCGGGGTACGAATTATCGGGATTTGACTGTATTTATATAAGGCAATTTGAATTTCTGTATACAGAAGTAAACTTTGTTTTTGCTTTCAATGTAATTCTTAGGCGTTGCGTTGCGTATTACATAATTAGGGCCTAAATACCGTTGGGTTAAACTTTGTTGTACAAGTTTCTTACTATTTGAAAAATAGTTAAGGCATCATTTGCGAAGAGTTCAATTTGTTTTGAGTGGATAGCCTTATTTTTAAAATGTATTCAATCTTTTTGTAGACCTTTCATTGTCTATATAATAAGCTTTTCTTGACTTGTTGCTTGAAACTTGAAGCTTTTTCAGGTTTAATAAAGTTGTTAACTATTAATTTTTTTACGCATTTGCAATTGCTTTTAATTGTTCCTATTTTAATTAGAATTACCACAATTTAGTAATTGTTTGCATATGGAATAATTTTGAATAGTGATTTCTTTTTTTAGTTCCCATTTGAAGTCAATTACAAACATTTAAATGCAAATTAATAGTCAGGAGACGTAAAACAAATGTTGACATTTTAGTTGATTGATTTTACAACTGAGATAACGCATTATTTAAAGGAATTTAATGCTGAAACTAATCTGAAATAGAGAATATTTAAACGCAAGATTTTGACTTTATAAACCCCTTCCACTCCATCTTCTGAAGCTTAATTTGGACTACACGAACACATGGTGATAAGAAAAACTAATCCAGACAGTTTAAGTACGAATAAAAAAGTACTTACAACAATTTAAAATGGGGTTACTTTCGAAAACCAATCCTGGAATTTCTAAAAAAAAGGTTTAACAGGCTGACTTACTAATAGCAGCCCTAGAGGGAAGCGAACTGACACCAAATTAGTCCCGTGATAGGTCTTTGGTGGTAGGGACCGGTTCTAGTTTTAACACTTTCTATGAATTAGACCTATCACTTTTACATGGGGTTGTCATTGGAGGGGGTCAATTGACAGACCAGTCACACATCTATTCTTAATGGATGTGTTTAGTGACAGTTACTACAATGTAGTATTATTTCAATTCAATGTAGTATTATTTCAATAAAACAACACGTAGAGTTGAATTCAAGAAACAAATTTTAGAAAGGCCAAAAAAATTTGTCACACCACCGGTGAAGACTGTTCTATAATTCATTACTTTGTCTACCTTTTTGTTCTGCATAAACCAGTTACATAATTGGTTCTCCTTTCACTGGCCATGAGTTCCTTATTTTTGTACCTGTTCTAATTTCACAACTCCCAGGACCAGACTGTTGGACCAATTGACACAAATTTCCCGCAGGGAATGTTGCAAAGCATCACTTAAAACAAATGTGTTAAAAAAGCATCACAAACAAAAAAAATGCACAAATTTTGCAACCGTGGCGCAGTGAAAACGGGGCGTGTTCGGAAATACGTCACTGCGTTGAAACTGAAGCGCATCTGTGATTAGTTTGCGATGCTTATGCAAATTGATGCCGAATGGGCATTGCTATTGCAGTTTAGTTAAATTTAAAGTTTATATTTAAATATTTGAACAACTGCTGTGAAAGCAAAATCTAGGCAAGGGTCCAAGCATACCTTGTACGATATGTACAATATAATATAAAGACTTTAAAGCATAATTTAAGATGTAACTATACGGACCCAAGATAGGAAGGTAGGTAGAAAGACCTTCACACCTTCACCCAGAGACCAACCCCGAGAGAAATCTTACTCAAAACAAATTCGCCCTACGTGCAGTCAGCACCCAGTCTCCTCTCGCGCAGCCAGGCCATCCCCATTACGAATCCTATCAGATTCTCGAGTCCGCAATCCGAGACATCCCCTAATTCGCCCAGGAATGTACTGCCCAGCCACTTCAGCCTGCTACCCTGCTACCCTGCAACCTGGGACAGTGGCACAGAAAGTGCTCAACTGTCTCCAACTCTGGTGTTCACATTAAAGTCTATATAAAGCTACAATAATTAAAACTTAATTTAAAGATTAGTTAGACTGTATTAACTCCAACGAATAAAGCTTAATTTCATCTTGTTAAGAACCCACTATTGGCCTTTAAATTTGCCTTCATAAAGCTATTCGCTTAAATCTTATATTAGACCGTACAGAGGTCTTTAACAAAAGCTTAATTTAGCTGTATTAAGCCCCAAGAACGAAGCTTTTTTAGGCCATTTAAGCTCAATTATATTTAGTAGGAACCAAGCCTGAAATTAAATTTGGCTTTTCCAAAGACCCTCGATTAAAGTCCAATTTGGTGCTACAAAAGGACTCTATAAAACATAAGTTTACAGTTTAGGACTCTATAAAACAAAAGTTTTCAGTTTAATAATATACTTTTGGAGAAATATGCAAAATAGAGTACAATCAAACCTATGATTTCTTTCAACACGCTTTTTCAAGTTCCTTTAATAAACGAGTTAACAAAACTTTTCTTAAAAAACCTCAAAATACTCCTGCTCGAATTAAAACATTTAAATAACTTAAAGAATTTGTATGTGCAGTAAACTGCATTTTTATCAGTCCAAAGGTTGAGAAATTTTAAACACAAAATACAAATTCTTTGCCGCCAAACTCTTAACTCAAGCTAAATACAGTAAAGAGCAAAACATCAGACATTAAATTAATTTAAAAACATTCATGACATTGAAATGCGCCAACAATTACTAAACTTTCTTGGCCTGCTACTATTTGATTCAATCACGATTTTGGTAAATATTCTCAACTAATTGTGGCAATTATTTGTGCCTTTAAAGTATTTCGTTGGCCACTGTTGTAGTTGATGTAACTGCAGCAACGGTAGACGGAGTGGTTTGTTTGTTATTTATTGTTTGTTCTGATCTTGTGGACGTCAGGCCTCCACAGCAGCTAAGAAATCTTTTTTTTTATGAAGTTAGCAGTTGATTCGCTTTAAACACATTTTTTCTTTATTATTTGTTTGTGAAATTTTAGTTGTTATTTTTGTTTTGATCTGGTAGAACAAAAAAAAAAAAAAAATAAGGAAACCGCGGAATAATATTAATAATCGTGATGACGTTGCCAATAGTCTGAATTGGTAGATACCAAAGTCATGAAAGTTTTGCAATGTTTTTAGGCCGTCTAAACTAAAGAAGTTTGTTGTTTAGAAATATACCCGAATAGGCTAAATTTTGAATGAAAATAAGTATATTTAAATGGATTATTGGAACAAACCTTAAAGTGAATGTATATTTATACTTAAAACCCTGCAATTGCAGCTTAAATTAGACTTTTAAATGACCTTTAAAGACCTACGTTTGAGACAACAAGTCGACGTCAACCCAAGTCGAAGGGGCAATAAAACAATAATTGCATTTTCTTAGTCGTTATTGACAACAATCAATTAATATTGACAGTCAATCGGTATTTTCTAAGGCGCTCAGTTCAACTTTTAGTAGAATTGACTCTGTTTTAGTCGACAGGAAACTTTGCGACGATGCATATAAAAGTTTAAGTAATTTTGCTTAGAAAGTAAATATACATACACATTGACTTAATACGTTAAAAAAAAAGAATTGCAAATTAGAGGGAACCTATAGACACGCATTTTATTTACAGCTAGCTGACCCGGTCCGCGTTGCTGGCCCTAAGCAAACATTAGTGTTGTTTTACCAGACGATTTAAATTGAGCTCTAAACGAAATTTACGGCCTTTAAAATTTTCCTTCCGTAAAAACCTAAGTTGGAACATGGCGATGATTTAAAGAAAAAATCGTCCAAATCGGTTAGGCCGTTCTCAAGGTTTCCGCTTAATAGAAAAAGTGGGCGAAAAAGTAGGCGTTGTAATTTTTTCTTTCGATATAAACGTAAAATGGATTAATACGAACATTTAAAAGAAAAATTAGTTAAATCGATGGAGCCGTTTTTTGATTTTAGGTAAATCGAAAAAAGTGGGCGGGGCAAAATTTTCTTTCCGTAAAAAACTAATTTGGACCATGGCAATCATTTTAAAGAAAAAATCCTCCAAATCGGTCAAGCCGTTCTCAAGTTATGGGCTTAATATAAAAAGTGGGCGTAAAAGTAGGCGTGTCAAATGTTTCTTTCGATGAAAACCTAAAATGGATTAATACGAACATTTGAAAGAAAAATTTGTCAAATCGATGGAGCCGTTTTCTGATTTTAGGTAATTCGAAAAAAGTGGTCGTAAAAGTGGGCGGGGCAAAATTTTCTTTTCGTATAAATCTAAATTTGTCCATGGCGATCATTTTAAAGAAAAAATCGTCCAAATTATATAGATGTCATTGGTTGTGCAATACGAATATTGGATTTTGCCACGCCCCTCCGCACGCAGACCGAAATTCAAAAATCAGACTTCAAAGTGTCACCCGCCTGAATATTCTGAAGATTCCCAGCAATTTCATCGAAATCGGACCAGCCGTTTTGGAGTCCATACGTTACATACAAACATACACACATACATACATACATCCTATTTTATATATATAGTTTGTTAAAATAAGTTCATCAAAAGTTTGCCAACCATCTGCCCATAGTGGGCATTTTGCCGAGGTATAAAATGTGCACGTCGGCCAAATGCCCACTCTGGAATTACACTTAAATAACTAAAGCCATCAGGATGAATACTTTAAGTTTCTTTTTTTAGCTTAAAGTTTTTCAAAAAAAAAAAAACATAAAACAGCAATATTCTCTTTTGTATTCTCTTATTACGTACTTGTGCACACACATAGAAGAGAATTTTACAATATAACCAACAACATATGTTGTTGGTATGTAAATTATATGTAAAATTCATACAACGCATACAATCGCAAAATGTAATACATAGTATCGGTTGCCGATTGCAGATATATACAAACAAAACATTCTTAGAAAAAACACGATTTAACGTCTCAAGATGTAAACTTCGACTTGATGTGACAACTTAATATTGACGTCGACATTTACAACGACCACTGTTGCCAACTTTTTTTGAACACTTCCCGCCAAATCGGACTTCAAAACCGCTAGAAATCGCAAAATATTTAATTTAGCGGGAATTTTCTTAAAAATACCGCCAAAACCTAAACTTTTTTAAGTTTTATATTAATCTAGATATGTGTTGCTTTTGCAAAGGCTTGTATATGACTCTCAAATTACGTTTTCAACTTCCCTATCTATTTTATTCCCAAAAAAAAGGTTATAGTGAAACATTCGGCTGTGCCGAATCTTTGATACCCTGCACATACAGTTAGAAAATTGCCGGAGTAGTCTTTATATGGGACATATGGTAAATTATAGGCCGATCTTCACAAAATTTGAACAGGTTATTTATTGTCTTATAAAACTATGACTGACCAAATGTTATTAGAATAGAACACAGATTGAGAGAGTAAAGGCTTTACGCGTACTTAAGCTTTTTCCGAGAGTGGGCTTTATATGAGGCTAATGGTAAGTTATGGACCGATCCGCAAGAAAGTTGACAGTGTCATTTATAGTCATACAAATTTTTGACAGACCAAAAATTATTATAATAGCAATATTTGTTACCGTTTTAGGCGTACAAAATGTTTTACGATAGTGGGCTTTATATGAGGCCTATCGTTAATTATAGACCGATCTTCATGAAAATTAACAGTATTATTTATAGTCATATTTGTGGAAAATCTTATATCAATATAGGCATTCCGCCATTAGTTATGCTAGTTTTTATAATAAAATAATAATTTTTTTAGGGTGGTTGTTTCACATTTAGATTTATAACTCTTTCCCTACTGAACCGATTTTGCTGGAGGCTTATTCTGAATTGCGATTCGAAAATCAATGCGATGCGCAAATGAAATGCGATGCGAAAGAAAACTGGTATTCTGTTAGACTTCGCAATCGCGTTCGCAATTTATTTCAAAAATTATAAAATCTGTAAATTTAAAATTTGAGAAAGGTTTTGGTAGCGAAAACGAGCCGCTGAGAGATGTTTTAAAATCGCTAGATTTCCCGCTTACCGCTAAAACGTATTTTTTCCCGCGATTGACAGTTCAAAAACGCTAGATTTAGCGGGAAAATCTCTAAATTGGCAACAGTGACAACGACTTACATAATAAGGTTGAAAAGTGCTTTTTTAAAAAGATCTTCGATTTAAGCCGAAATTAATTAATGCAATGATAAACGATTGCAGCCAAAATTAACCTTTATACAAACCTACAATTGAAGTTAAACTGGGACCCCTCATAGCCCCTACAATTAAATTTGACTACATACATCCCTATTGTAGCTTATATTTGATTTCGCGATTATAAATCCGTACTTGAATCAATCGTTCTGTACTTGATTCAAGAAAATCCGTTCTAACCGTACTATTAATACCGCTTCGGATTGATTTGAGTACGGATGGATTGATTTTTCTTTTGAGTGAAGGCCCTAAAATTGACTAAATATTAGATCTTAAAAGATCTACAATTGAAGATTAAATTGGACATTTACAGACCTACAAATAAGGTTACTGTTGGATCGTGTAAACCTCTATAATTAAAAAATTTGGACTATATTAAGACTTACTATTGAAGCGAAAGTTAGACTACATAAATCCCTTTGATTGAAGCAAGATTTAAACTATACAATCGAATACGATTGAAACTATAATTGGACTATATGAAGACCTACGGGGGAAGCTAAACTTGGGTTTAATATAAACCTGCAATTAAATCAAAATGGCATTACACGAAGACTTAAGATTGATAAAAAAAATCAACGATGTAATTCAAAATTGGACCATATAAAAACGTAAAAAAGTATAAATAGTATAAAGTAGAATATATAATAAGCTCTACTACATTTTCGAAAGACCTACGATCAAGTCCATAATTTAAAACTTTTATTGAAATACGATTAAATACAAATTGATGTCCGATTTAAATAAAAGTGTTTTAAAATTATAACCCAATTTGGCTAAAATATTGTTAGCAATAACTGATTAAAAAAAAATTTCCACCCACTCAAAGTTTCCTTGCGCTTTTTTAAATTAAACTGCCGCTTAAATTTTAATATTATCCCAAATTCATTGAAACTGGCGGCGTCACGAAATTGAAATTTAGTGGCCTTGGAATATTGATCACTATTCCTGTAACTCTGTTAGCAGATCATAACCGTTGTGTGTTTTATTTTTATATTTTGTCTCAAGTTCAATGACATTTTATCATGCAACTTTTATGCTCTTTTATTTTTTGGACAAGTTGTTGCAGGGTAGATGTTGCTTTCGGTGGCAAAACAGGCATAAGGAATATCTATATGTAGGTACATATATACAGATACTCAGTTGCTTTATATAAATATGTATTGCAATTTTTTGTTTTTTTTTTCAACATTTTATTTTATTTTTTTCATTTGTTCTCCAACAGCAATAAAACCTGTTGCTGCTGTTGCAAAGTGGAGGCCGGACGACCAGGATAAACATATATTTTGCTTAGTTTTTATAATACATATTTTGCTTTTGGGTCACGTACTTTTCTGATTGACGGTAAGTCTATATATCTGATTTCAATTGGACTTTATACATTTTATTCTAAAATATTTTGAGATGTTCGCACAACATTAATTTAAAACTTAATGGCTTAACAATTTTTATTTTGTTCACAGATTGTTACATTTATTTTCAGAGACTTACGGATTAAATATGATTCGGTTTCTGTTAATGGCTTTTATTTTGGTACATACCTGTAAAGAGAACAATAAATACAGAATTGGTGATTAGATTTTGTAATGCTATTTTCCAAATGTTTATATATATTTTGTTTTAATAACTATTTTGACTATATAAGAATCAGATCTTGGAGTGAAAACTTGGATATATGAGGACTGGCAATTAAACCTTAGGAATATCTTGAATTTTAAATAAATTTAGAGTAAATAATTCCATGGTCGAGTTATTTAGAGATCTTCAAAAATTAAGCTGTATAAAGATCTGCAGTGAAAGGGAAAACTGTACTACACTGAACGAATTATGCTTCATAAATCTAATGAATCAATTTCATTAAATTTTTTTTTCATTAATCCAATGAAAATTTTCATTAAGGGATTGAAATTTTACAAATATAATGAAACAATTTCATAAACACTACGAAATTGAGTTTCGTAATTTCGTTAACATTATATTAAATTAATGACAACTTAAAATCTCTTTAAAAAGAAAAATTCAACTTATTGTAATACATAATTTCAATAGGTTTTTTAAGATTAAAATGAACTATTAATTAAAATATTAATATATTTTAAAGTATATAAAAAAAGGAAAGTTTTGTAACTTCATATTTTCCATGATAAATGTCACTAAATCAATGAAAACAAGATGAGTTTCTATAACTTCAAAAAAATCTTCTTCCTATAACTGTTGTAAAAAGTTTTTTTAATGAAAATATATGAAAAAAATTGTAAATTTAATGTTTCATAACATTTATGAAAAAAATTCATTACGATAACGAAATACTGATTTTAGCTAAATGTAAGAAATATTCTCACATTCTTTTTTCTGTAATTGGTAATTTAAATACACAAAATTTTCGCAGTAGTACAAGCCAGAAAAAAGGATAGAAGGCAGATCGATGAAGGTCGTCGCGGGGTGAAAAATGTATTTAGTATAATTAACTTACAAGGTTAGCTTATGAAAGTAGAACTTAACATGATTTAAACGAAATATAAAAACGAAATAAAATTAATAAAACTTGATGCTTTGAAACAGGAATAAAAAAAAAAAAATAAAAATCACAACAAAACAAAACGCACATTGAAAAAATGGATAAAATAAATTAAAAATTTCATTCAAATATAAAAACATTTATATGTATTAAAATAAAAAAAAAAATTCTTTAATCGTGACATTAAAATAATGCAAAATTTTCATTGATTTTATGAAACATTTCATTAAAGGGGGGCCAATGTACCATTCTTCATTAATCCAATGAAGTGTTACATAGGTTGACTTTTAATGTAATTTTTCATTGGATTAATGTCAAAATCCATTGGATCTGTGAAGAAAATTCTTTCAGTGTATAAACACTTACGATTGAAGTCTAAATGGTGCCTTATAAAGTTCACAAAAAAATATGATTTCAATAAAAAATTTTGTACCAGTAAAAAATAAATTAATGATATCAATTAAATATTTTTTGATATTACCAAAGTGCTCAGCCGTTATGTTGTTGATATAAGTAAACGGTTAATTCACTTTATAAAAATTTTAATTAAACCTGATTTTATTTTTGAATAATGGTATAATTGAGAAAAAAAAATTAAGAGAATTTTTTTCTGCGTTCTACAATTGAACTTCATTTAGAACAAAAGTCTTCACGAGCTAATTGTTTGTTGTTTGAACATAGTAATAACTTGTGTACAGAGTGTGTAATAAAAAGCAGAATGTTATTATTTAATTTTTTAAGACGTAAAATGGCAACAATTGAAATTGTGGCGGGACTGTAAGAAAAGATAAACTCACTGTTTGTTGTTGTTTTTGTTTAAGCTATGATATTGTTACAAGTAACTCAGTTTTACTTTGTAATTCTTATTCACTTAACAGTTTTATTTGTATAATATCTTTAAACTAAAATAAACTGATGATATCTGATATAAATGTGATTAAAGTAACTTAAGTTATTTACAACTTTCAGCCCAATTATGAATAAAAATTCCCCGGGAGTTTTCTCCCTTCTCCCATTGTTAATTCAATTGTAAAAATGGGAAAAGGGAAAAACTAGTGGGGAATTTTGATTCATAATTGGGCTGTTTATAAGTTGACAACTGTTTTAGTTTGTCAAAACCCAGGAGTATTTGTTCATAGACGGATGAACTCCGATTAGGGCCCGATTTTACCGACCCCCTTATGTTGCCAGCAGGGTAATTAAAAAGGGCTCAAGACCTAATAATAGGCGGTGAGCGCCTTTATTTCCCAAGAAGTCCTAATTTTCATTGCCTTAAAGATCCACTTGGCCAGAAACCTAAAATAAAGTCAGATCGTTGTGTTTCCCTAGATCATTAAGAGATTGAACATAGTCCATGGCCACCTTTAACTTTACCTCAAAAGAGCCTTGCCCTATAGGTGCCGCCTGACTATTAGACATTACGAATAGCATTAAACAGCATACGTTTCACCACAATCAATGCCTAGCACATTTGAGGATGGCGTAAGCTTTCGATTTTAAAATCGTTGGTTGTTCACACATAAATAAGAAGCCGTTTTTAAAAATTTTGCTGAAATATATCCGAACAGGTATCACCATTTCTCTGTTTTGAACCATCGGGAAATCACTCTTAACCTGCAATCTCTTAAATTCCAGATTGGTATGCTCAGTGGTCCCCATCCGGAATACAGACATTGAAATTCCTATAAATAAACAGGCTTAGCTGCATATAATCACCAACTAAAATGGAAGGATCATTCTCAATTTATGAAAAAATCACCATGTAACCAACAAAATCACTTGCCATAAACTCAACCTCAAATCAGGTCCCATGTTCTGTAAGTTTAGTGAGAGCTACTCGCATCGAAAAGATGTTAAACAAAATATTCCATCGTTTCTCGAAAAGTGAGAAAAACTGTGTCTGTAGCTCATGTCGAACCGATGTGACATTGCAGACGTTGCAAACGCATATCGTTACCGACGACCAAAATTTAACAAAATTTAAAATTTTTTAAGGACGGCGGCGAAAATACAACCGTCGGCAAATTATGTAAAGTGCGACTTTCATGTTTGTTGTTTTTAAACTCGTTTTGAAAACAATCGTGTATTCTATAAAAATGATAAAAGCAAAATAATTAAACAAAAAAAAAAAATGTGACAAGAACAAAATGTTATTTTTATTATTCTTTGCATTTTTAATTGTTTTTTAGTGTTAAATTTTTTTCGCCCCATATTTATTCGTACGTTTATTTGAAAATTCAAAGCGATAACTTTTCTCACAAAAATGTTACACACACTTTTTCTGTGAATTGGCGAGTAATTTCCTTACGTGACAGCTATTACTCGCCAAAAGAAATTCTAGACACGGTTTAGTTTGTTTCAATATATGACATTTTTGTTTCAGTTCACACATTTCAATCAAAATGTTTCTCGTCGCGAGAGCTACAGAATATGCGCACAGGAATGTCAAATGTTCAATAACGTTTTCAAAAATCTCGAACCTTTTAGGATTAACAGAATCCCGATTCCCAGAATAATATAAATATCCAAATTTTTAGGAAACTTATTTTCTTTAACGGTCAATTTAGATTTCAAAATTATTAGCACGGAGGGGAATACTTTGTGGCATCACTGAAAAGTGTTAAAGAAGTACAATCTTGCAATTTAATTTTGAAAATTATACTCGTTAGAACGTACAATTAAAATATTTTACAACGTGCAATTAAAATATTTTTTTCAATTCACTGAAACTAAATGTTTGTTAACAGCAAAATTTATTGCTAAAACATTTAAAAAGTTTAACATTTCTAAGAATAAAAAACCAAACCAAATAAATTATAATCCCAATATGGTAACAGACAAATTATATAAATGCACGCACGAATACGCATGTTACTGCACCAGATTTTCTAAAACAATCGGGCTGTAAACTTCTAAATACTTTATTAAAAGCCTCACACACATAACAGCTTTTACAGGAAACAAGTCGGAATATTCATAAAGCTTTATTATGTCTTTTCATAAACTTTGTTTTTGCGAAGACAAAATAAAAAAAAGAACGCTAAGTAGTATTTAAATTTATTTTTCTATTTTAAGATCCAGCTTCAGGTCTAAAACACGCATTTCAAATTTAACTGTCAATACACTTATTGCCATTGACACTAATGCTGACTTTACCACAGTACTGTTCCTTTTTTCGTTACATTTTTTCTTCTTCTTAATAAAGCGTTTGCTGAATGCAAACATCATTACTTTTTCCATGTACATATTTTCTTATCGTAATTTCCAGTCCATCAAACCTGCAGGCGTATAAGTATTTGCGACAAAAACAAGAGCTTGCCACATGTTAATTTAATCCTTATTGATAGTTTAAGTATATAATTATTTAACACTCGACACGCTCTAACTGGCAAAATGTTTAAAATCAAAAGAAAACCATAATTTAATTCCAAAACTGGTATTAACTAGATTTTGGGTTAAACTGGCATGAAATTTATATTTTTTATTTATTTATTTATATATTTATCTTTAAAGTTATTTTTTACTAGTTACGCATCTGTTTTAGTCAGTTAACCAAAATTAGCCAGTATTTATCGAAGTTAGAAATTTGTTGAAATGAAAACCAAACAATCCTACTGGATTTAAAGAAAGCTATGAATAAATCAAAAGTTGTTTAAACTATATTTTCGTATGAAATTTTGAATAAAGTATGCTTAGTTCGTTAACAAGCTTGATACAAATTTAGCAAAAGTTTATATAGAGAAGTTAATTTCTCTCAAGATTTCCTAAAAGTTATAAATTTTCAGCAAATAAATCGGAAACTATGGCTTGGCTATGACACGACTATGAGTTGATTTTGACTTTACTATGACCTGAACATGACTGGAATATGACTTGACTATGATTTGACTATGATTTGACTATGACTTGAATATGAAGTGACTGTGACTTGACTGTGACTTGACTATGACTTGACTATGACTTGACTATGACTTGACTATGACTTGACTATGACTTGACTATGACTTGACTATGACTTGACTATGACTTGACTATGACTTGACTATGACTTGACTATGACTTGACTATGACTTGACTATGACTTGACTATGACTTGACTATGACTTGACTATGACTTGACTATGACTTGACTATGACTTGACTATGACTTGACTATGACTTGACTATGACTTGACTATGACTTGACTATGACTTGACTATGACTTGACTATGACTTGACTATGACTTGACTATGACTTGACTATGACTTGACTATGACTTGACTATGACTTGACTATGACTTGACTATGACTTGACTATGACTTGACTATGACTTGACTATGACTTGACTATGACTTGACTATGACTTGACTATGACTTGACTATGACTTGACTATGACTTGACTATGACTTGACTATGACTTGACTATGACTTGACTATGACTTGACTATGACTATGACTTGACTATGATTTGACTATGACTTGACTATGATTTGACAATGACTTGACTATGACTATGAATTAACTATGACTTGCATATGATTTGACTATGACTTGACGATGACTTCACTGTGACTATGACTTGACTATCACATGACTATGAGTTGATTTTGAGTTGATTATAACTTGATTATGACCTCAATATGACCTGAATATGACTGCACTATGATTTGACAATGACTTGACTATGACTTGGCTATGATTTAACTATGCCTTACCTATAACTTGACAAAGACTAGGCTATGATTTGACTACGACTTGACTATGACTTGACTAAGACTTGACTATGGCCTGACTATGATTTGACTATTACTTGACTAAGACTTGACTTGACAATGACCTGACGTACGGACTTCACTATGACTTAAATTGGCAATGACTTGATTAAAACTTAACAGTTACTTTATTTTGACTGTACTATAACTGAGATAGGACTTGATAGTTGTATTGAATTTAACTTGCTTTTAAGTGAATAACATTCCCTTTAATTTGCACTTTTGGCTCCTGTTCTCTGATAGTGTCAGTGGCTTCCTATATTTTTTTCCTATAATTTTTGTTTTGTTTGGCTTCATAAATTCCTTTAATTTTTGTTTATGACCTAAAATGTATCTTTGCCTGTCGAAATGACCGTCAGTAGATTTGTCTTGCAACGAAATATTTTTCTTTATTTTTTCGAAAAAAGGCCAAACTAGCTTCAAAAGGAAAAAACCTGAATTTCAAGCAAATAGTAAAGCAACAAATAGCAATAACAAAACATCAACAAATAGTGAATAGTAACGAAAGCAACTGAAATAATTCAACTGTAAACTAGAGTGAAATCATTTCTAGCGTTTGTTGCCGTTTTGTACAATTTTTTTTTTTAATAGTTGCCAAAAAAAAAACGTGGGATCATTTTATCAGTCTGCCATCGTTGATTCTTTAATTTTTTTCGATTTATAAGTTCATTCTTTGGCATTTCCTTTTTTATTTAGAATTAATTTTCTTTGTAACAATTGAGACTAATATTTCGAGTATCAGAAACAATCTATTTCGTATTATCATTTTTAGAAAATCTGCTGCTTAAATAAAGGGTGTTTTCTTAGGAGCTACCAAATATCACATAATTTTAAGGTATAATGTGTGGAAAGCGACTCCACATTCACTCAGTTTTTTAAGCATCTATTGCAAATTTAATTAACGGAGTTCAAAGTTCTAACGCAAATATAATAAATTAAAATTCATTTTAAAAGTTATTGAATAGAAAACAGAAGTAAATTTTGTAGGTCATTTAATTGAAGGATACCGTAAAAAGACACATACCCTTTAGATTCTACTAACACGATCTCACGACAGCAGGCCATATGTGAGAGTGAAATTTTAAGCTGTTTCATTCACCCGACTTACGACTGTCGTCCCATCACTCTTTCAAAAGCGGAAAACTCTTTTTAACAACGTTTATTTTACATTTTCTACCAAATTTTATGCAAAAACGTGATGTGCTGATAGAAAATATATTCATCAAATATATTTACATATTTCTTTGTAAATGTATCATTTGTTATTTTTTTTTTATTTGCTTGCACTTTTGTCAGTGATATCAGGTTATTTTAATTTTTGAATAAAATACATTTTTAGTCAGTACTTGCTACCAAATAAGTAATGAAGAGTTAAAAATTATGATTTTATTGACCCAGCAATATTTATTACCATAATTTCAATTAAAAATTATTTCAATGAATACTAAATCACGTCAAACAAAATAAATCAAAAAAAAAAAAAAAATACATTAATATTTAATATAGCACACCACTACCACACTTGACGAGCTATTTTATTAAGGTATTAAAGTAACTACAGTTTCGGTCTTAGTTGAATATTACTCTGACTTGAATATGACTTGAATATGCCTTGCGTATGACTTGACTATGATTTGACTATGACTTGACTATGACTTGATTATGACTTGACTATGAATTGACTTTGTCTTGATTATGACTTGAATATGCCTTAACTATGACTTGACTATAACTTTACTATGACTTGACCTTGACTTGACTATGACTTGACTATGACTTGACTATGACTTGACTATGACTTGACTATGACTTGACTATGACTTGACTATGACTTGACTATGACTTGACTATGACTTGACTATGACTTGACTATGACTTGACTATGACTTGACTATGACTTGACTATGACTTGACTATGACTTGACTATGACTTGACTATGACTTGACTATGACTTGACTATGACTTGCCTATGACCTGACTATGACTTGGCTATAACTTGACTATGACTTGACTATGACTTGACTAGGACTTAACTATGACTTGACTATAAATTGACTATTACTTGAGTATGACTTGACCTTGACTTGACTATAGCTTGACTATGTCGTGACTATGACTTGACTATGACTTGACTATGACTTGACTTTGACTTGACTATGACTTAAATATGACTATGACTTGACTATGACTTAACTATGACTATGACTTGACCATGACTTAACTTTGACTTGACTAGGACTTCACTATGAATTGACTATGACTTCATGAATTGACTTTGACTTGACTATGCCTTGACTATGACTTGACTATGACTTGACTATGACTTGACTATGACTTGACTATGACTTAACTATGACTATGACTTGACTATAACTTGATTATGACTTGGCTATGACTTGACTATGACTTAACTATGACTATGACTTGACTTTGACTTTGACTTGACTATGACTTCACTATAAATTGACTATGACGATTACTTGACTATGACTATGTCTTGACTTTGACTTGACTATGACTTCACTATAAATTGGCTATGGCGATTACTTGACTATGACTATGTCTTGACTTATGACTTAGGTGTGACATGGCTATGGTTTTGAAAACTATAAAGAGAATATAAGGATAGACACAATGCTTCTAGACTATTAGCTAGACTAGTTACTAGAAGTTTCAGTATAAAAACCTTTTAGTTTATTAAGCTTATTTATATAATACGCATTGCCATCAAAAAAATATATTATTCCTACTAACAAACGCCTTTTTGAAATACTCTGGCACTTATTTAACTTCATGTTTGCGGTTAATTCCTTAAAGCTAATTTTAGGGTTTCTCGTTATGTTTAAGCGAAAAAAACTAAACTTGCTTTGGCAATCATGGTCACTTGATGTACCGAATAAACACTTGATGATAAACATGAATTGAAATCACGTAATTTGCAAGAAAAAATCGAAAATGAAAATATTTTATAAAGGAAAACAAGAAACGTAAAAAATAAATTTGAATAAGGTGGCGATTGAGTTCACTTTAATATGGCTGCAGCTATTGGCCATGGAAATTTATGTGATGGCCAAGCATCCGTCGCAAAAACCACAAATATGTTGCATGTATAGATATTTTCTTTCTTTTTTACTTTAGTTAATATTGTTTACGTTTTATTACTTTATAATCAATTTCTATCCCATTAGCAAAATTATAATACTAAAAAGTCAGGGAGTTCACATGATTTCGAGATCTTACACTTTGTAGCTATACAGACATTTAGAATGAAGGTGAAAATAAAATATTTTTTGAGTTTTTCTAGAACTGTATAGAAAAAAGTTAACTAACTTCTAACAAGAAATATTTTCCATAATTGTATATTTCTCATAATTCAATATTTGCTGCAATACTTTTACACTCACAATATTATTACAGTAACGGACTGTAGTTTATTTAGGAAGTATTCCGTTCAGTCATTTTTAAATAAATAAACATTTAAAATTCCAAGCAAATTTATTTTTAACTGATTCTAACAGTTATTCAAAAAACTAAGTGCATATTAGTACGGATTTTCAGTTGCAGTTAATATTGTCCGTTGATTGAGTTAAATTCTTCTTTATGATAAATTAAATAAAAATGTAATTTAAAGCAACGAAAAGTTCATTTAATCTTTACTGTCAAAAATTCAACCGCGAATTCCGTAAAAACGAATGAGTATTCAGTTATCTTATATAAATTAATTGTCAAAAAATTAACTACATATTCCGTAAAAACAAATAAATTTGCAGTTATTTTATAAAATTTTACTGTCAAAAATTTAACGCCATATTAAGTAAAAACAATTAAATATTCAGTTATTTTATATAATTTAACTACCAAAAATTAATTTTTACTTATCTATAAAAAATGAATTGCTTGTTTTGTGTAGGTAGTTCCCATTTTCTATTTTTTAATATAATTTAGTTAAATACATCAAATTTTAAAAGTAAAATAATTGCGAAGCCATATCGGTCATGCTGCTGGTGTCTTATAATTGAGAGTTCTTCTGTAAACAACGTGGTCAGTACAACAAAAGTAAAACAAACGTGCGTAACAGGGTAAGTAAATAATAATATTCTTCCTCTATCGCTTATAAGAAAAACAAGCGGACAGGTGTCTGTCTGGTATTTTTAAGAAATTCGGCTCTTTTGTGGAGTAAACGAAAATTACTGAATATTAATCAAATAACTGAATATTTAATTGTTTTTACTGAATATGGGGTCAATTTTTTTACAGGAAAATTTTAAATAATAAGTGAATATTTAATTGTTTTTACTGAATGTGGTGTTGAATTTTTGACAGTAAAATTTTACAAAATAACTGAATATTTATTTGATTTTACGGAATATGGTGTTGAATTTTTGACAGTAAAAATTAAATGAACTTTTTGTAAAAAATAAATGAAAAATAAGTAGACCGGTTTTTAATTGAATTTTCATTTATTTTATATTACAATTTCAGTTAATTTTACGTACAGAATATTGTGAGTGTAGTAATACCTCAAAATTGTAAATTATAATTATTTTAATATTTTATTTTAATGTGTAATGATGAATGTTAAGTTAATAATAAAAAAAAAAAATTAACTAACTGTAATGTTTTTAAGTATTTTAGTTCAGATTTTTATAAAGTTTTCAGCTTTATTTAGCCCACTATCTTTCTTGGCGTTTTCCAATACACGTGTTAACTACACTGTTTTTATAAAACCCGCCCATTTCTAAAAAAAACACTATACGCATTTCCATTTTGAAATTTGTTGTATAAAGCTCAACACGAAAAAAATATTGTAAAACTAACACTTGTGTGGCTTCCCTGGGACATTATAAAGAGGAGCCAACAAAGGTGGAGAAATATAAAAACAATTTTACATTTGTTTCCATCCTTTTACGGTTAAGTTTATGTGAACAAATTTAAGTTTTAATTATTTTAACAACAAATAAATATGTTTTAAATAAATATACGTGAACTGCGAGGGGAATTTTAGTTCTTTTTGTGTACGCAATTTTTTCCTACTGTTAAATGCCAAGACTTATTATATTGTTTTCTTTTACATTTTAATACATTTTAATCTGAAGGAAAAACACAACCAATTTTCAAAGTCTATGCGTATTCAAATCGATTTTCTTTCATTTCAAATATTGTGCAAACATTAAGATTATACAATAGACAATACAGAGCAGAAAGGCAACTTAAGTGCTGCCTCTTCATGTCCTACGCGTGTACAAAATAAAATATTTTTATGACGCGTTCTTTACGCGTGTTGTATCTGCCCTTTTCTTGTAAATAATGCACTTAAATTGCTAATAACTTGTAAGTCGTCTTTCTTTTTTTTTATATACATAAATAAAATATTTTTTAATGAAACTAGAATAAAAAACAAATTTAGATTATTTGCTTTTTCCACAGCTTTGTTTAAGGAAAACTGTATACGAATTTAAAAAATAAATCTATAACGCTTTTTGGTTGGGCACATGGAAAAACTTAACAAAACAAATTTGCCTAAAATTCCGCATATTTAAGTGTATTTAATAGGCTTTTTACACTAATCAACATCTACCATCAGAGATGTAGAAAATGTGAAACACTCGTTTACATTGCTCACATCTAACATCTACCATCAAACAAAAATGTCACCGTTTTTAAAATAAAAAAAGGTTTTTTCCAACAAAAGTGCCAAAATATAAAAATTAAACACAAAAATGTGTTTGAAGTTTAATTTGTTTTTGTCAGTGATGCCACAATAATAATAATCAGGCGCGGATCCAGCTTGAGCCTTAGGGGGGGAGGGGGGGGGGAATTTTGTATTATACAAAAAATTGAAAAATTTGTTTTTAAAAGTTTATTAAAAACAATATGCGTATTAGGGTAAGTACTTTTTGCAATTTTTGCGAATATAAAATTCTTCATCACATAGCCGTATAGACCGTGAAAAAATATTAAGAAATGATGTATTACTTTTTCGCGATCGTGAAGAAAGTTTTCGCACCAAACGCGATAAAGTTTTGAATATCAATTTTTCTCCTTACTATACAAAATTCACATGTAATTACAAAATTTTAAGTATTTTCTAATAATTTCATGAGTATAACAAGATTTGACCATTTGTAAGGAAGAAGGGCGCAAAAAAATCGCGACTCTTTTCGCGGTTTTTTTTAATAAACTAAATTTTAATGGCAAATGATAGATGTTGTGATAGATGAGTTGTTTGGCGGATATATAAAACAGTAATAATTTCCAGCAGCGTAGTAATATATGCGCGCAACGAGCTATTAAAGTTGCACAAGACATTTTTCCATTATATAAATCAACTCGCACTTTTAACTTAAAATTTATTTCATTAAACCCAAAAAAATAGCTTTACATTTTTGTTATACAGTTGCTTATTTTATTTTTTTGAGGAGCTTTAGTAATTGCATTTGGTGCGGAAACTTTTTCAACTAAAATGGCCTAAAAAGTTATTATCAATACAAAATTGCCCATCGCGTGGTTGTATTAAGAAATTTTGTCCAAAAAAAGTCATTACCCTAATTAAAAAAACTCAACAAAAATGTTAAATAAAATATAAGATCAGTTCAATATACATTAATCTTTTTAAATAAGCAATTTATGATTTCCTTGTGAGGCAAATTTAGACAGTACAGTCTGTCTTCCGTCATTGTTGATCCGAGCCATGTTTTTATTCGACGAAGGGTAGGAAATGACCTTCCGCTCGTAGCTTTACTGACGAGCAATGAAACGAAAATTTGAAATATTTTTCTTAGATTTGGGTAGATATCTTCATCACAGTTTACTAAAGCATCTACAAGGTTATCTGATAGATTTTCAGATATTTTCCATGTTTGTTGCCAATGCAACAGTTCAGGCTCAAGTTTAGATGTTAGTAGGTGTTTATAGCTTTTATCAAATATAATCAGCTCATCGGCTAGTTGTGGTTTTAACAGCTTTGTATCTGTATATGACTTGATTACGCTTTGAGGTAGAAGTGTAGGTATGTTCAATACATTTGGGATATCAATTGCGAAAGTTGTTATGAGATCTTCTAAAATAAATTCAATAAGAGGAATTTAACCCACAACTCGGTAATAATCTTCAACATTTTGGATGTGATTATTTCGTTCAAATCTTGTCTTTTCGATAGGAACCTCGATTTGAACGCAAATAACTTAAACTTTTTCAAAAATCGCTTTAAATTGTTCTTCGGCTTTATTTCTTTATTTTTCTTTATTTAGAAATTGAGTTGTTCGATTTATGGGAATAGCAAGGCGTTTGTTTCGCATTTGTCGCTTTTCCAGAAATTTTGAACAGCTCCATTTTCTGCTGACATCAGAGGACACCCATCTGTTCCATCTCCTACACAATTTTTTAGGTCAAGACCAACATTTGTCAAAGCTTTAAGAACTACTGATGATAGTGCCTTCGCATCAATTGACACATCAACGTCATCAATATCTTTTGAAGCCTCTTCAAATGCGTTTTCGTCAAAGCCAATAAATTCTTCCCTAAAAACTTTTTGTTGTATGTTGAAATATGTTAAAGATAAGGAAATCTGGTTTTTCCACGACAAATCCATGATTTCGTCAAAAATTATCGAATAGAATTTTGATTCATATAACACATAAATATATACATAAATATTACAAATACTAAAGCTTTTTAATAATTCAACCGCACGCATTATCAAGTGAAACGTTTAGTCTTTAGATATAGATGGCACCTGCTGGGATTGAATGTAGAATAAAAAGTATTTGAAGACGGTAAACTATATGTTTCTTTGGAAATATCTTATAAATAACTATTAGGATTAAGATATGGATACTTATTGAAAATTTCGTTAGAGATTCCATAAAAAAAAACACAAAAAAAAACTTGGCTGAGATTTCCAAAAATGTTGTACATTAAAAAAATATTATTATTGGGAATTCATGTTTTTATAATTTAGGGGGGGGGAAATTTCCTTATTTCCCCTCCCCCCCCTGAATCCGCGCCTGATAATAATATAACTTATTGGCACTTTTCTAGTGATGTCACTAAAATAATCGAAGGATGTAGAATGGAATAAAATGAAATAGGAACATCTTTTAAAGATGTTGAAAGATGATGGTTTTTAGCTTTATGTATTTCTTACGGAAAGATGTTAACATCTTCGCAAATTGTGGCAAATTGATGGTAGATGTTAGATGTTGATCAGTGTAAAAAGACTATAAATCAGTGTTCGAAGATAAACAGTACATTATTTAGCGTTCGGCTCACACACCCAAGAATGATATCTATTTTTTTTTAAGTGATTGTGTAGACGAACGCAACCCTTAATACCGTTCGTAACTATTTTCAAGAAAGAACCGAACATTAAAAACAGAACAATTGTAGTGATACTGTAGACAAACATAATATTTTAATGTTCTATAATGTTTTTTTCGTGTGTGTATTTTGTTTTTGTAAAAATGTTTTTTTTACCAGCCAAAAGGGACGAAAATTATTGAGCCGAGCCGAACACAATGAGGTTTGTCGATTTAAAAAAACCCCAACAGAATTAAATGTTTCTCTCTGTTGTTGAGTTTGATAAAAACAGTATTATTTATGTGTTCGATAGATAATTTACAGGGAAACTTTATTTTTTAATGATTTTCTACACAAACACTATTAGCGTTTGTTTTTCCCACAAATCTACCGAATCAAACACAGATTTAAATTATTTTTATTAACTTGCTGCTATTTTTGTATCCTTAACTGTGGTTTCTTGTTTAAAAACATTACGCATACGATTTTATGTTTTGTATGTAGAGAATTAAAGAAACTTTACAAAAGTATGATTATACAACTTTTACGAATTTTATGGCCTTAAACACAAATGAACGCATCAGAGCAGAAAGAAGTTAGGGAAATGCTATAAAAACTTTTCAGCTGAAACCAGGACCAAAGAGTGAATAAACTACTGCACTGCGATTCTAAAGGAACATGTAAACATTTTATTTGCCGTGTTAATGTTAAATTATTTTTCGATATTTCTCAACTAATCGTGTTAACTTGCAACTGCTACAACTGCTTTGCTGCAGCATAAATACTTCAATCTTTTTGACTATTGAGATGAAAATAGTTTTAGTGGATTTTATGATTTTATTTGCCTGTTGGTCGGTCCGGCGGTTTTTGTTTTTATAACTTGTAATAAGTTGTTATTTAGCAGCCAAACATAAAATTTTTATAACGAAAGGAGTTTATGGTCTGGAATTTTAGTGGGAGGGGAAAGTTGATGATTCTATTGAGATATCTTGTTTTTGTTGGTTAAGTTTTATTCATTTAAATACAATTTACGGTTGCTTAGAAACTAATTGAAGGCTGCACACTTTTGGTTTTTGCAGTAAATTAAAAAGAAAATTTTGAGAAATCTTTTTTTTTTTTTTGTTTATAAATATCATGATAACGTTTTTAGGTTTTTTTTTATTTAAATTACCATCGAGAATTATTTGAAGTTAAGCCTAATTTCAAATGTTACATTTACATTATAGGCGCAATAGACTTTTTAGCAAGTGAAAATTAATTGCATTTTAAATTACAATTAAAGCCTGGCCTATGATGTTAAACGCTATCGCTCGCTTGCATTATCAACGACAAAAAGCTGACTTACGCCCTACTTTTTGCACGACAAGTCGATCGATATTGCAAGCGTGCAATAATGTAATAGTTTTCTTACAAATTAGCGCTCCACTATAAATTATGCGACCAAAATCGGTACTGTGTTGGGATTGTCGGCCGAGACATTTTGTTGCAATATGAACCGAAATTATTTCTTTTATGTCACTTGAAGCACCAATACTAAATATTTTTATAATAATTTTTCCTTAACACAAAACCACTAATAAATTGTTTTATACAAATCTTTTCACAAAATTCTATTGTTGAAAACAGATGTTTTTGTTTACTGCTGTGTTGTCATTTATAGCAAATCAAGTAGCACAGAACTGCCATTTTATGGCTTAATTTACATGGTTTGCCGATTTTTATTTTCAAATTTGATTTGTGGAATAGCTGATGTGGCAATATAGTCATTTGACAATGAATAAATGGATAACGTTAGAATCCTAATAAACTGACGACTGGCAATTCAGTGGGGCGGTTCTAAAAACGATAATGAGTGACTTGTTGTCGCTCGCTTTAATTGTCGATCGAAATCGTAGGTCAGGCTGTTTTTCTCAGATTTCCCAACATATTAAATAACATTTATTTGCATTTTTTCTCAAACGAAGGTTAATTCCCTATTGATATCGACTTGAAATCGAGTATAATCTAAGCAAATCTCAAAAGTTAAAACAAGTTATAATTCAAGTTTTCTTAATAAAAAGTGGAAAATTTTCTATATGTATTGAGAAATACATTCGTTCTCAACCTTTTCTCAAATACCGATTTGATATTCAATTGCAAATAGTTTGAAATACTTTTTATTGAATAATCCTTTTGTTTTTAGGTTTAAATACATATTTTGTCAATGGTTTTTATTTAGTTTAGATTTGAAAGTTATTTGAGAATTACCTTAATTATCAAATGAAGAATGAAAATATTTCCTAATATTATTTTTTTATTCTACAATTTTTAGACTCGAAAAGAACTGGAGAATCTATATATAAATCGACAAAGGCAAAACCGGAAGGAACACTTTCCTCCTCAGTATGCAAACCTATTTGAACAAAAAAATTCACCATTTGAAAGGTATTTATTTAAAGAAGTGCACAATATACTACTACTAAGCATATGTTTTTTCGAATTATCATCTAAAAAAATGGATTATTCGACCGGTTTTCAAATATTTTGACTATTTAAATCTTTTATATAAATCGTCACAGACAAACCAGTTAAGAACGCTTCCTTCCTTTGTTTGTCAACCGAAACTCAATGGGGTGAAAAAAGTATCAAAAAGGGGAAATACGCGAAATTTAATTCCTTTCGTTTGTTTTTCCATGTTGCATGAGATAATTTTTGAATTTTCTATAATATTGTACTTAGACACATAATATTATAGGTGCAGGGTCCTGAGTAAATGAGAACCTTTAAAATAAAAATGTTGGTACTTTTTGTTTTTCATCTGGTACTTTTTGTAATTTAGTTTATATTCGACCTATCGATATAACATTAAACATGCCTTGTCCTAAGTTAATAAGATTATGTAAGAGGGAGCTTTTTGGTAGTTTTTCGTTCTGGCACTTTGATTAATTAGAAATAGAAACATAAAATTAAACATGCATTGTCCTAAATGGATAAGAAAATATCATGGTCCAATGGGCCATGGAATCGATAAGAGGAGACTTTTGATACTTTGTTTGTTTTTTATAATGAATTTACAAAATAAAATTAACTCACGTGGAAGACAACATATGAACAGGAGGTTGGCTGGCCCCCTGCCAAATTGAATCACTTAGACGGAAAAATAAATACTCGAACATGTAAATTCAGATATACTTAGATGTACTCTTCATATCTACATAAAAAATAATGGACGAATTTCGACCATTAGGCAAAAACTATTAATATTATTTAAACACATTTTTTGTCTCCAATCAAATTTAATCTTGAATCATTCGTCCCGAATACACATAAAGTAGTCTTTGTGCCTTTGAAACAGTGATAGTGAATAATCGCCCTGCAAATAAAAGGACCAGTCAAAACACGCGTGTAAAGAGTAGCCCACAAGGCACTAGGACTAGTCCAAAAGTAATCCAAACGTATGGAAAAAACATGGTCTATTTAACATTACGATGTCCTAAGGGAGGACCATATAACCCAGCTTTGGGCCACAAAGGAGTAGTTTTAAAACATGCATTAAAACTACTCCATGGTATACTCAAGAGGATTAGTTTTGGAGTCGTTTAAAAACGCAAGCATGTCGTTAAAAAACGAAGACATGTCGTCTCACTAGAAACACTTTTTATTAATGACATGGTCCATGCTTGCATTTCATCGGACCAGTCCATGGAGTAGCCGATTTTATCAAAATGGCTCAGGTGGTCCAATATTATTTGCAGGGCTTATTATTCACATAGACACGGTCGGCAATTCACATGTATACAACAACTTTGTTCTTTTCAAAACATCAGACTATCATCAGTCTCTGCGACCGCACACAAGCACATAATATCTTTGAGTGCGTGCGTTCGGGGATTGGTTACTTCGGGGCTTGGTTATCACTGCTTTGAAACAATATGCTTCATCCAACATTTCTTCGAAAACTCTTAACGACTTTGAGAATTTGTTTAGAATTTAATTTATTTCAAATGATTATGCAAATATTTTCTTACGTTTGAGAATAAGACTGATTCTCAAATAAAACTTTAATTTTTGTGAAGCAAGAAAGGTAATCATTTGAAAATCAGATTATAACTTAAAAAAACAAACGTTTAAATTTGCAATTCGTGAAATCTTTCGAGTTGTTCATGTCTTTACCAGTTCATCTCTTTATCAGTCATTTTTTCCAAATGTTCATTTAGGCAAAAAATTTATATCATAAATATGTTCAATGTCATATATTCTTCCTTTAATATTACAACTGATATTGAATCAATTAATGGTTTGTTCATATTGCCAACAAAAAAAAAACAAACTCTGGCAAACTTGAGATACAGTTTAATTTCAATCCAGTTATTTGCAGGTTAATTTTTGCAGCTGATTGGTTTTAAATTGTATTAGTTGTGACATGCTCGAAAACAAAAATAACTTAAGCACCAACAAATAATTAAATACAGTGGAATAACGCACAGTAGGGGATTTAAAAAAAAGAAAAAAACAGGTGTTCTGATTTTAAGCTGGGTTTTTCTCAAATACGTATAAGCAAAAAATAGGAGCAGGGTGATTTGCTAGATTTTATGCGATGGTAAATCTTTTAAATTTGGCAAAAAATACGTAAATAAAATCGTTTCTCGAATGTTCCTTACATCCAAAGTACCCCGTTTTCAAGTTTTCTAGGTCGGTCACCATTACACCTATACGCTACAAATTCAACATTTAGACTCGACTGTATGGATCAATTTTTTTACCTTCTTTTTTAAAATCCCTAACTTATTGTGTTGAAAAGAATATCGTAAAACAGTACTTGTGAAAGTGACTGCTCGGCCCTGTTTAAGAAGTTTCCACTGTTTGTTCCAAATAAAAATGTTGCACCTTTTTGTTTTAATTTGTACACTCTCGTAAATTTGCTCATTTAATGTTGTCATAAAAATTTAATAAGAACAACTAAAAAGTCTTTTAATTCTGGCCGCGTTTTTTTTTTTCTTTTCATAACTTTTTTTTATAATTTGGTATTAAAAGAAAAATAAATATGCGGATCATGTTTAAATGCGTTAAACGAACATAAGATTTTTTTTTCTCTCTTGTGAATATAAATATTTATTAATTTTTTTTTTAATTATTTTAAATGTAAAACATTTTAAGATCTCTATCACCTGCCTAAAGACAAGACCCGAACCGAAGATCTTAACAACTGCCGACCAGTGTTGAGGACCAACTCGTTGGCTGTGTAGAAAGGAATGAACAGAGTTGAGTTATCATGCTGTAAGTCAGGTTATTAATGAGGTGGGAGGGAATGTAGTTTAATATGACATAAAAACTTGTTGTTAGTTCAAGTTAACACTTAAAAAGAAAAATGTATTTTAAAAGTGGGTTACAAGACTTTGTCATTTTGCTAAAGATCAATTGAACTTTAAAGTTAAACATAGTTCAAGACAGAGGTTCTTATTTACTGGTTTGTCCAAAGAAAATGTTTTACCTTAATGTCAATCAAGATAACAGTTATAATGCGCGTAATTTCTACAAAAAGAAAGCTGTTCGTGTTCGTACCTAACAGTTATCTTTACCTATTTCAACGTTTATTTGGCCTACGTATTTTTACCTTCAGTTTTCTTTTAAAATATGGCAGCATTTACACTATAGATTTCTATACGCAGCTAGATTTCTTTTTGTAGAAATTACGGGCATAAGAGGGTAGTCCATTATCCACAAAGATCTCAGTAGCACTCAAACTGTCAAATACTGCCCCACCTAAATATCCAAAAGTTAAATTTCCCACTTAATTTATTATATTTATGGGCATAAAAGAGTTGTGTAATATGTCGAAAAATAACTGAAAACATGTCCATTTACCATTCCTATAAAACCTAGTTCAGAATCCATTTCTAACGTTACTGAAGGCATATGGTTCCAGGGTTGTTAAGTGCCAATATTAAATAGCACAAATCTATAAGCCCCGAAATAATTTGGAGTCCCCATAGAACGCCAATGTTAAATATCGCATGCCTTTAAAGTTTTAACTTGGTTGAAGTCACACTTATGGTTAACTACAACTTGAAAATACAAATAAAGAGGGTAGGCGCAGGGGCAGCAATACCCCCAATGGTATGCATTTATTTAATATCGCGTAGATAGAGAACTATTATAGCGAAATTCTTCAAATGTGGTTGAAGCCAATATTACGGTAAGCTATTAATTTGAAAACAAAAATGGGCGGGGAAGACGGAGGAGGAACAGTACCTCCCATAGACCGATAACATTAAATACCGAATATCTGAAGACAAGAGTCTTCAAGCGTTGTAGAACCAACTCTTATGATAAACTACACTTTTCAAGATAAAAAAAAGGTGGTAGGTGCAGGGAAAGCAATAAATAAATGAAAAAGACGAGGTACTTATGTTTGTATGTTCCTCCTAAACAGCGTTGCAACAACCAAAAAAAATTTTGTAAAAAAAGGTAAAAATAAAAAAACCAAAGAAACCAAAAGCAAAAAAATGGACAAGTGGGCGTGGCACCTCCCATACAATGAGAATAAAGATTTCTACATATTTGAAGAAACAGTGTAACACACTGAAAAAATTTTCTTCACAGATCCAATGAAATTTACATTAAAATTCAACCTATGTAACCCTTCATTGGATTAATGAATGATTAATAAAATCAATGACAAAATTTTCATTGATTTTATGAATCCTCATTGAAAAAATGGATAAAATAAACGTTTGTCATTAAACTAATGCAAAATTTTCATTGATTTTATGAAACATTTCATTAATACAATGAAAGGTTACATAGGTTGAATTCTAATGTAAATTTCATTGGATCTGTGAAGAAAATTTTTTCACTGCAATGAAAATATTCCAATTTAGTGCAAATAGCTTAAAGATAATAATACACAACAGTGTTCGAAAATAAACATCAAATATCGCTCCTTAGTGTTCGGTTTGGTGGATTTATGGAAAACACAAACGCTAATAGTGTTTGTGTAGAAAATCATTAAAAAAATAACGTTTCCCTGTTAAGTCTGGTACTCTTTTCAACATTTCACGTGAAATGCAGTCAAAATGCGTATGAAAAAACTTGTGCGGAATATCTATGAAATAATCTTGATAGGGTTGGACTCTGTTTACTTTGTTTAAAAGTTCCGAAATGTTTCTGGCAACATTTTTTTACAACTGCGAAATAATGTAAGCTGCAGTTATTTCACGTGGAATTTAAAGCAAAAGAAAAAAAGTATGGACTTAATACAAAAAAAAACTTGAAAAATTAAATAACACAACTGGCAACAGTTTTTAATCCATATTTAATTTCGTTTTTATATAATAACACGTGCGATTTGACATGATGTTAGTTATAATGGACGGCCAAATATAATGAAATAGTTGTAGTTTATAACTAGTCTATCAAAATCAGCCAGGAACTGCTGATGATGAATGGCGAGCCCTATCGAGCCATGGTGACTGAATTTTTGTTTCCGAAATTTAATCAACTTAACATTAACGACATTTTTTACGACAAGACGGCGCAATTGGCCATACAGCGTGGTTAGCAATCGATTTATTGCGAACTCAATTTAGTGATAACCTTATGATTATCACTGGCCCCTTCGTTCGTTTGATTAACGCCTCTGGATAACTTTATATTAAGTCATTGGTTTAAGCCGACAAACCAGCAACTCTTGATGCATTCGAAGCCAATATTTAAGCCACCATTGACGCCATACGGCCAGATTTATTGCAAGAAGTAGTCAATCATATTTAAAAAATAAATGGCATGATATTATCTACAGTCTATAATAAAACAATTTCTTTACAACAACACATATCTGACTTATCTCATGCAGCTAAAAAAAAAACCCCCCTTTAGAATACATAATAAAAATGTAAACCTTTTTATGTCTTTATTTCTGTGTAACACTTTTGATTTTAGAAAATGTCTCGTAAATTCATCTCAAACTAACAGACAAAGGCGAATTTTATAGAATCAAAAATGTTTTTTTTTCTTTTTTCTTCTCAGAATAAGACAAATTGTAAATACACACAACAATTGTTTTAAAATAATTTTGTCTTTTATATGCGAAATTAAACGCAAAACAAAATTAAAAATAAAAAAAAAAAAAAATACAAATTTTCACTAAACCAAATAAAACTGTGTATTAATTAGGCTTGCCAGACGGTCTTGGTTTTCCGCGATTAACAAGAATTTCAGTGCTTGTCAAGTACCCAGAAAAAAATACGTTTTTTTCAACAGTTTTTAAAGCCCAACCAAAACCACGTTATTATTTGTTTAATTTGCTTAACGTTTTCCTTAACCAAAGCTGTGTAAAAAGCAAATAAATATTTCATCGTTTTGTTTAAGTGTATTTGTTTTAAAAACTATCAAAACTACGTTTTTTATTTTCAACACTCATGATTTAAAACTGAAAACCGTATCAAGACTTGTATGGATTTCCCTCTATACTCAACACTAATTATTTAGGGGCCTAAAAGCGAAAAATAACGTTAAACAGCTGACTCAAAACAAAAGCGTTCAAAAATGTTTGGTGTATAAAGTGAGTAAATTTGCTATTTTTACTTTTCGCTGGTTAAAACAATTGTGTTTTTTTTATAAAAAATACTTTTTTATCAAGTTTTTAATTATCAAGAATTCTTTTGAAATTTTGCAAATTTCAATTTGGCAACTCTAAAATGTCATCTAAACTGAAAATCATATAAATAACTTCTGGCCTACAGATCGTTATCAAAGTCGTAAGGGACATTTTATATGTCTTAAGGCAATATTCAACTTATAACTATGAAAAAAATTTTTTAAATATGAGTTATTTTCAAAAGTCACGGAGTTGTTTTGTTTAACATAATGTTTAGCGACGAGAGTGGCTCTTTTGTTCACCAACCTTTCATTTCTCTGTCTGTCCATAAATTTGTCTGTCTGTCTGTCTTTCTGCCTGCCTAAATGCCACAAGTGTCTAGGAGACATTAAACGAGTGTAGTAGAGCTTGTTAATGCGCCACTGTGTGTTAAATGAATGTGTAAATGCTTTAAAAATTAACGTAAAAAATGCTGACCGCTTATATGAAACTCTAATGTGGGGTACGTATTACAGAAATACTACGAGTAACGACAATGTAGTGGCAATAATCTAAATTTGCCTCTAGGGGCATGTGGCAAGAAGGTTATTTAAAAAACATACGCATATACATAATTGCTCAATAATTTAGAAAAGGCTTTCATTTAAAATTACTTTAGCATCAAATTTACGTAACTGCGAAGAAACAATGAGAGATGGAAAAATATGGTTAATAGATTTTTAAATGTTATTTCTGCATAACTAAATAATCGGCCAATTTGTGTGTTAATATAAAAAAAAAAAAAATTGAAGAATTTTGTTAAATGACATTGAAAATATTTAAAAAATTTTAATAAAAAGTTTATTTGGTATTCCAAAGAAAACTGGGATTATATATGTGGGATATGGCATAATAATCTGCCATGACTGGCATAGTTAAATTCGGGATTACGGACAGATAACACTGAAGGCTCAGTTAGCCGGGAGTAACAGTAACGTTGCAAATTAGCTGTTTCTTTTTGTTGTATGTAAAGCAATCAGAACGATTATAGTTAGCAGTAAGATATTACGTCTCAATCTGTAAGAAGTAGTTTGATCTTACTTACGGTAAGGTAACTGTTACTGTTACTCCCGGCTAACTGAGCCTTGAGTCTTCACCTGAGATAATATCTGATATAATATGTGAGAGATCGTCGGCAGAATGAGAGAACACATTTCTACATGTTAATCTTAATCTTAAGCAAGGGGAACATGTATCTTTTAATAGTGAGTGTTAAACGTCAAAACCCTCTGAGAGATTCAGTGATTGCAATTGAAAGATGTTATTGTAACCTGTCCGTTAAAGCCTGGGTTTGATTCCCGAGGCAGTCAAGAACGAAAAATTAAAGCAAACTACCTGGTCTTTTATATTTTCCCTCCATGTATGAAATTATCCGTAAAATTTAATTTAAAAAAAAAATATACGAAAACTCGGCAAAAGTTTTGCCAAACTCATTTATGCTTTCCAGAAAGTTGGTCCTAAAATTGGACGTCACTCTGGTATGGTTTCCCGCGTATAGCTGTAACCCTACGAAAAGGCATCGAAACCAACTAGAGCGATATATGCCTTTGACATACTGAATTCGGTATCGTTTTCCTTTTTTACACGGAAAATTTAAAACCTCCAAATATTATATTCCAATTGGTAGCCTTCCCCCGGGGGATGTGCCTCACCCCTCTGGAAATGTAATTAACTATATTGAGGAGTCTCACATGTGAGGAGTCTCCACTGTGGCAAACATGCATGTTCAATGCCTGTAAGCCAAAAGGATTCAAGTTGAACGAGTGCTTGGCAACAGAACGCGTCCATAGAGAAACCATTAAGAGGCATCGGAAAATTTATCTTTTCCGTTTTATGATGGAGTTCTTTTAAGACAGTCCCTTTACTATCCGGAGATTGATTTCTTGTGAATGCGGTACTCAGTAGATACATTGTAACCTGGTGCTATGGGAGCCAGCAACCGCCAGTGAATATTCCCGCGGACCCTCTATTGGCTGAAGCCCCCTTGGTATGCTTCTTACGTGAATTGCCTTCTGTGTTTCAGGACGATTGTCTCTGTGGATACCTTGATTGTCTGATAGATAGTTGCTGTTCAGTAATTTGATCGCGGGCCGAAGGGGGAGCGCGAAATGGATTTGTTCGGTTGCATTGCAAATGACATTTTGGAATTTACCCTGCCTTTTTGAAGGCATGAACTCACAAAATGGTTAAATGAAAAGCAGTTTTCTGACGAAGATATACTTTCGAGAATAACGTTGGCTGTGGTTAATGCCCAAAACCCCAGGGAGCGAGACCTCCACATGGAAGGCTGATATTTTACGCTTGTCGAAGTGTTAGGTCTGTGGGGGTTCCCTAGGTGCTCTTGCTTTTCGACAGATACTGCTAAAAATTAAAATATCAGTGGAGGTTAGAAAGCTCCGGCTCCTGTGTGTGAAGTATCCGTGCACAGACGGGGCATTTGGTAAATGCATAAAAGGCAACCCAGCGGTTAGGATCGACCATGAGATTAAGCCATATTGCTGGTATTATGTAAGTATATTTCCACATTTCATAATGCTAAAAAGAGTGGATGGAAACATAACACATGCAGGATAGCCAGTTTATTTTCAATTATTTATTTGCGGTACAGATAAATTCAATCAGCTGACTGCTGTTCTTTCACATCTATTTTAAGCGGTATTGCCAACTGAAAATAATGTTTTCATCGGTGTATTGAGGAAATCAAAATCGTCAACGAACTGTCTATCAGTCTAATAAATTTATGTCGGGATTTCGTAGCAGCCAGTTTGTCAATAAATTGTGAAAAAAGGCCATAAGAATTCCGTTTATTGGACATTAAAGTTTTTCGTCCTCTCTTTTCGGCATGTTACTCGGTACAGTGGCATCTTTTGTTTTTCGCAAATTTAAGTCGGAAGATTCCAAAATTTTTGCCAAGATTTATGTTGATGCAGTATATCAAAATCAATGTCGATTTATAATTTTTGGTTAGTTATGGACAGATTAGATAGCGATTTGTATGTACATAAAACTGATGTCTAGTCGGTTTGATGTTAAAATACTAATGAGTGAGATAGTCTTGTTGAAACGGGGTCTAAAAAGACTCTAATTACTTGATTCGACGTAGCAACTCGATCCTTAAGCAAAATATCTCTTAAAACTCATTTAGAAATTTACGATTAGTTTGACTTTTCTTTTTTTCATAAATAATAAATTCTTGGTATCCCTTATGAAAGTCATAGTTTAACAAGGCCATTCTTTATAATATCCAAAATCTTTTAGTGACTAGAAGATCTATTCTAGAGGAGTTTAAATTTTAAATAGGCAAAGCGTACAAGCATTTAAGTGAAATGCGCATAGGAATAGCTTATCCCATTAACAATAAATTTCAGTTAATCAATAGTATGACAGCAACCTTGTTGCTAAATTTTTGACTCCCAGGATAAACTTTGATTTAACTTGTTGTCCATTGTCCGATACAAAACTGTCTAAAAAGCCAATGCTACCCCCACTTTATTAAAGAGTTTGGGCAAAAGATCTTCCAAATTCTTTGCCAAGTTCTCGAGGTAGTTTCATATGCTACAAAGTGCCTTATCAAATGTTAGCTTTACGCAGAAAGATATTACTTTATTGAAATGAGTTTAGTTCTACTCCTTCAAATTGGCTACAATCCAACTCTATTTCACAGATTTTAGTTTTTTACTAACGTTAATTTCTACTCTATTAAATAGAGCATTATCCTAATATATTATGATTCTACTCTCCCACTATGCCGAACTGAATAAAATTCTACACAATAGAATCGAGTGCGATGTTACTTGATTGACTTAAGCCTAATCCTAATCTATCACATTGAATATGATTAAACTTCATTGAATTTAATGTGATACTCAACCTAATCATGGTTGACGGATTTAAGATATGCCTGCGATAGTTTGGTAATAGATCAATCAAAATACTTTTAGGTTATCTTCAACCTAACCAAACTGTCGCGGGCGTATTTTAAATTCGTCAACCACGATAAGGTAGACTTTTTCATATCTCTTATACTATACAGAACGTGTTCCTTTTTAGTTGATTAGAGTATAACCCAATATACAGAATAGTAATAGAAAACAAATATATAACGCTACTAACTGGAGTGCAATCATAGAGTTTGATACAACTTGATCGAAGAGATTATGATCTAACTGGATCGAATAGAGTTCCAATCGGTTGAAGAGAGCAAAACGAGAACATTCCGAAATGAAAACTTTATTTTAAAACATTGCCGACTTTATTTCTGTGTCATTGTTAAACGTAAACTTAAGTTCTTAATATCCGATAACCTCCTGATTTAGAATTAAAAACTCCTGTTTAAAAAAATCAACTACAAAAACCAGAAAGGCTGTGATTTGCATTTTGTCCGCCAAGTCCTTTTCTTAAGAAAAGGTTTCTTTGTGAATAAATGTGGATGTTTTGGTAGTTTTAGGTGGCAAATATAACTGTTGGCTGTTTTTTTTTTTTAATATACAATCTTCGAACTCTAAACGTGATCACTTTTATTAACTTTTCACGTTTTTGCTTTTATCAATCCCTTTTTACACGCTCATTTTTCCCTTCAAATGTGTATACTTTGTATGCCAACATCGTACAATTTCAAATCAATTCCTTTTTTTTTCTCAACAACATTTGATTGAATAATTTCTTTCTCTTCTTTTTTTTTTTTTTTGTTTTTGCATACATATATTTTAGCAATTGATGTGATTTTGATGATAACTGACCCAATTGATCTTTTTGTATTATAAAATTAACAAAGAAACATAAACAACGATTTTTCAAGCCCAACATTATTGATGGACGCAGATCAGACAGACAATACAATCACATAGCAATAATACGAATGCAAAGCAACCTGCAACCTGCAACCTGATCATTGGCATTTGGGACCAATAGGCCACAATACCAATAACAACCATGATGATTGCTGGTCAGAAAACAACTGTATTGAGCGGAACAAATATTAATCTCGACAAATTGAAGAAGACACAATAAAAAAAAATATATAAAAATTAAAATTGAATTGTTTTACAAAAAAAAAAAAAAAAAAAAAAAAAAAAAGGAATTTCAAATTGAATTTCTAAATATAATTATAATGAAAGTATTTTTTTTTTCAGCTGCCTCATTCCAGGAAATCACAGCCGAACCAAATAAAACGGGGGAAAAAGAAATGATGTACAAAAAAATTGAAATGAAACGTAACGACAAGACAAGACAGAAGACATGTTAGACATTAAATCTAAACAGAGTCTAATGCAAGTTGCTTTATTATTTGTGCCTACCTTTTATTGAAAATAAATTACTTGTTTGAGATAATCGTGAGTTTGAGTGAAACAAACGCACCTATAAAAATGATGACACCTAAGGCTAAGTTAATTTTTTCCCCTCTTGGAAGCAAAATCCTATCGTTGAATTTTGTATGTACAGAGGGAAGTGAAAATTATTCTATTTATAGAATCAAGCCGTAGTACAGTAACGCCAGTAGGCCCTAACACCTTTCTAAAGGCGACACACTAATGTGACAGCCAACAAAACACCTTTAGAAAAGCCAATGTTGTTTGCGGATGACTTTTTAAGAAATCGATGTGGCCAACTATATTTTATTTCGTTTTTTTTAGTTTAAGGTTACTAAGATTGGTAATGGCAAATGAAGAATTTTTAGAATTTGGCAAATCTTTATCCATTATTTTGACATTGACGCTTCTCTATAGAGCTTAGCACTTTCCTGCTCTCTCAAATTTAGTATGATCGTACTCTATAAAATTAATAAAAATTAGGCTTTATCAACTGAATATGATCATAATCCATTTAATTGAGCGTGACCCTACTCTTTTAAATTGAGAATGATGGTACTCTATCGAATTGAGTTTGATAACAGAGGATCCGTACGATCCTTCTCTATTAGCACAAAAAATAACCGGAAAATATAACAAAAATTAAAAACACAACCCCCACCCTTAATCAAAATATTAAGAAAGCTTATGTAACAAATTATAAATCATAAAATCCTAATAGCTTGGGTATCGTAAGCCAAAAAAACTTTCAGAGGGATTTCTAGGGTTAAATAAAGCATTGACTTTGATCCTACTGTGTATATTAAATAGTTATTCGACTAAAATGTGTTTAATTCTTTCGATACAAGAGAGCATAATCCTATACAATTGACTAGAGTATGAAATAATGCTTTGGAATATATCGGGTTTTTCAACAAGAACTTTGTTTTTTAATTGTGGTTACACCAACAACATGATAGTTTTGACATTTTGTTTTTTGACGTATTCGTAGAAAAGGCATTGTCAATTGTTACAATGAATTCAATTTCGCTCAAAAATCGTATTTAAATAATTAGAATCCACTATGAACATGGTCGTTCGGTTAAAATTACATTCACGCAGCCAGTGAAACGATCAATTAATTGTAAACCAAATTTCCCGAAGGCATAGTTTCAAGAACATCAACTGTAAAGTGGCCAGACAGATCGTGTGATTTATCACCACTGGATTATTTTTTGTAGGGCTATGTTAAGGACAGAGTCTTTATGGAGCCAATCGAATCGATTGCAGCCTTAAAACTCAAAATCTGTCATTACCGAAATAGATCCGCCATTTTGGTAAAAAGTGATTAAAAACTTTGATGAAAGAATCGACATCTGTCAGCGTGCTCCTGGTTGACATTTGCCAGATATCATTTTTCATCCATAATTGCCAAACTTTTCTCTTCGTATGAATTATCTTCATCTTAATTTTTTGCTTTATTTTGTTTTAGAAAACAAAGTTCTTGTAAAAATACCCCGATAGTATCATCCCATGCATTTTAATTTAGTACGAAAATCTAACTATCTGCAATATAGAACGATCCTATGGCATACATGTATTTTATATAACTAAATTCGACTGCACAATCTGACAGAGAAGGACCCGCTTTAAACAACTAGAGTATCAACTCTATTACATTCCTATTTGATCGAATCGAAAAGATCCTTTATGATCAAATTAAGTAAGAAATTTTTTTTAACGAATATAATCGCACTTTCCTCGATCGAATAAAAAGAGTTTCCTTTTCATATATATTCAAATCTTATTTTATCGAATAGATTACGATTCTAGTCGATCAAAAGGGTATCGATTTGATCAATTATACTTCGACTTAATTCGATTGGGGAGAATGAATACGATGCTTATCGAGTACGATCCTATTCGATCGAATCGATCGAGCGAATAGAGCACGATCACGTTCAATCGATTTGAAAACAATCCAAATATTTATGATCCTTTTTTGTTGAGCAGTCAGCCCCTTTAAAAGCTACTTCGCTCGACCTTCCTTTTACACTGAAGATTTCGTCGAGAAGTTTGTTCCCTAGCACCTGCCATCTATCGACACTGATCCTTCCAACAGGGTCCCGTGCGATCTATGGCTGCCGCTGGAAAACCGTCCTTACTCAACGACACCCTCAGTTTTTCCAACGCGGGCACCGCGGTGTGTTGGTCCCCTTAAAGATCCTGCTTGGATTCTTAAAAAAGCTGGCCGCAGCCTGAACAAACCTCTTAGCCGCTGGGGATTTCTGGTCATCACCAGACCTCACTCTTTTCACTCCTCCTTTGTTGGGGTCCTTAAGAGGGGTATGCCGGTATTCACCCAATTTCATGGCAAATGTTGACTGGTTTTCTCCGATAACAATTCCTTTTGAAATCGTCCCCAGGTATAGCTTCTCTTATTGTGACCATACTATCACCGATCGAATAGAGTACGATCCTATTTGTTCGAATACACAGAGTTCGATAATATTCGATCGATTTGAAAACAATCATTTGGATCCAAATATTTACGATTTTTTTTAATTTAGCAGATTGCGATTCCTTTTTTATTTTATTGATTGTCTTCCCATTTAATCAAAAAGATTCTGATTTAAATCGATCAAAAAGAAAATTAATAAATTTGAGAAAATACAGTCAAAGAAATTACAATTCTCTACGATCGATGCATGTGCTGATTTTCGGAATTATTATTTTATAAAATCTTATTCATTCATTAGCCAGAAAATCTAACAGCCAAAATTTGGATAAATGAATTTAATAAATTTTAAGCAGGTCTCTTAAAGTACCAGTTGGTTCCTTTATGGTGAGAATAAAAAGATCATAACTTGTGTTGCTTTTTTTTTTTTTTTTTTCTTTCAAAAATAATCACAACAAGTGTAAGAGTTGTCCAAGTATTGCGAATTCGTAAAGAAATAAAACAACGAAACTTAATAAATATTCATGTTGCAACATGTATAATTTCTATTTTTTCAGCATAATACAAAAACAAAAACTAAAAAGAGCAATAGCCGGCATTGTGGCCCATACGAATCGTTTTTTGTTTTTGTTCTGTTTCCTCTACATGATGCTTCTACGACAACTGGCTAATAATACTGTTTCAGGAATTGAAGCAAATTTGTTCTTGTACAAGAACGGGTATAAATGAATGTTGTTTCAACGTGCTGATAAATGGGCAGACGTACAAAGAGGCAGATAGAGCGACACACATGTGTACGTACAACATAAGCATTAAAACTTAAGCACTTTTGCAACAATGTAGTCTGAAGTCATACACTTTCAATAATCATAACAACAGCTATACGAGTAAAGCTCATACATACCTCATACCCAGACCCCAAAAAAAAAACATGAAAACGAAAAAATAGTGCCATTTTAATGGACAAGGTCGAATTTAGTGAGCTCTTCAGTCAGAATGTTCGCTGGTATAAGCTCTGTTTGCTCAAATAAGTGTTTAACAAAAAATAAAATTATTAAAACAAGAAATAAATTTAGCAAATATGAATACTGATTATCCTTTATGAGATCTCTGAGAGCGTCAAAATTGTAATTTCTATGTTATGCATACGTGTTACCGATAAGCTAAAAAACCATCTTCCCATTGAGTAGAGTGTAAAAGATAGAAAATCAACCAAATCAAAATAATAATGATGAAGTTGAAGCAAAAACACATTCACCATTTACTAAAGCAGACTAAAGAGGAAGAAGACCCACCGGTACATGTTTTTGTTTTGAGTTTTTAACTCCAAACATAATCACACACTTCTTGCACGATTGCCTTTTATGCGAACAGTTCACCAGTTGGGTTGTTTGGCTGGCTGGTGGGGAAGAATATCAGACGCGTTATGATTATGATAATCATCATTATGCTGCTTGCATTTTTGAATTAGCGAAAATTCCGTTAGTGTTCTGGTTTATTCGCATTCGGAACTAACGTTTTAATGATTTTTTCTAGACAATCGCGTTGTTTCCAAAGTATTTTTTCTATATTATTTGAATTATCCGTCAAGCTATCTTTCAATGGAATTGATTAACAGAAACATTCTTTTAAAACTAGATATTGTTCAAAATCATATTCTTAGCTTAATCCGTATAATTAAGTAAAAATTGAAATGAGTAGAACCATTACAATAACACAAAGCGAAAGTAATCGTATGCTTAGCCCACACAATCAACAAAATTACTAGAGAATTCGCACCAATGCAATGTTCTGAATTTTGTGCTTCTAGCATGATGCCATCTATTTTGATAGGGTTATATGATAATACGGACCCTGCACCCATAATAATTGACTCTTTTGAAGCACGCATTGGCTAAAAGACATCTCAAGTTTTTAATCAGCCAAGACATCGTAATATTCTATCATGTCAACCACATGCTTTAAACCAATAATAAACCGTCATATTTTTCAGTTCAGAATTTATGATCCGAAATTGACTTTATTCGGCCTTGACTAAACAGATGACCACTTCTTTTGGAGCAGAATTTCTGTGTTGTCAAAAAGATTTTTGGTTATAATTCAACGAATTCCTTCCCAGGAGATGTGTTGCGCCTCTAAGAGGACGTAGTTAATAAATGTACCGGCATTCTTCCGAATCTCATGCATTTTCAAATCACGTAAATGCTACCTGGGTTGCACCAAACTTCCAAAAGACCTCACTGAGGCCCAATAGACTTCATTCGGTTCGAAGTTGACTCTCACTGTTAAACTGAGACGCTACGGGTACGGGTGTAAGTAGCTTCCGGTAACACGGCAAAGGTCTTAAAAACTAAACTATGTTAAGAAATAAAGGACATTGTTTTCGACAATCGTATATGGTCGGGGGGCTTTTGGGAAAGTGAAGCGAAAACAAATGATACATTTGTAAACAAAGCCAATCCTTCCAACTGTCAACCTTACCCACTGTCCACTCGAGACTTAGTGCCGTCTGTCACGCTAACGAGGCTTTGACAAACGAATGGAGGGGGTATAACCTTATACGCAGCACGGGCTAAATATAAATAGCAACTCGGCACGATTGGTAGCAAAGTTAGCAGCTTTAACACCAGGATCGAAAGTTCCCGATTACCGAAACCGCAACAAAAATATGGTTTTTGCGACCCTATGGTCCTCACAAAAGTAAAACGAACATACGAAAATACGAAAATACATGTATCGTATTTGATCCAAGCATTGATAAGGGGGTCTTTTTAAAGACGCAGTGTTTTTTTTTTTTCAAATAAAACAAAGTCAGTGGAATAAACAAAATTTTGGATTTATTAGCCCACAAAGTTCATGGTATTTAATTTTAAAGATAATTTCTGGCGTATGACTCCCGCGAATGTGCTTTATAAGCGCCATACTGTCGGTCCAACTTTTCACCACTTTTTCGGGCACACCCGGTCTTATTTCGTCAATAATGATCTTAATGATCAATTGCTGCTGGTTTATATGCATAGACCAACGATTTGTTATACTCCCACCAAAAAGGAGTCCAAAGATGTCAAATTACACCAATGAGGTGGTCAATTCACAGGTCCATTTCTCGAGTTATTTCGGTCTCCGAGCGTTTGGCGCAACAAAGTGTTTGGAAACAGTCCTCCTACAAATGATTTTTAATGTCACGAGGATTTAAAAGAAATGAAGAATTAAGAATTGTGTGCCGTTCGCCATTAACGGAATTGTTGGCACCGGTTTCGGATTTAAAGACAAATAAGCCGATGACGCCCTCGGCATGTAAGCCGCTCCAAACAGTGATTTTTTCAGGATGAAATGGAGTCTCAAGAGTGTCATTAGGATTGTGCTTTCTCTAAAAACTTTCTTACATACCCTTTAAGCCAGAAGCGAGCCTAACCGTAAAGTTGATGCAGTGCTCTATAAGTTTTGCAAGCAGAGCTCTTATTTTGAAAATAAATGTTCACGATTTGTAAACGTTGCTCTGGTGTAAGTCATTGCTTTGGTTATTTGCCAAAGTCTACCGAAAAAAAATTCAAACACACTTCATTAGTATGACAGTTAGTTAAACATTTATCCCTATCGGAAAACTAAAAAAACACCCTATTTAAAGAAAAACTGCCTTCTAGTTAAAACCGAAATTTAGTCTGTTAATTTTAAAAGGGCATCTAAGATTATTAAAACCTTTAACCAACATTTTAAAACTCTCCTTCACTAGTTCGTTAGGAAATGATGATTTATAATATTTGTTTCTTCTTCTTCTAATAACGCGAAGCTCTAGGCTTGTCTGCAGGAGAGCAGAGTCTCTGGCGGACTAAATCACTACCAGCTAGCCTACCTGGGCGCTCAATCCATTTAAAATAGAAATAGACTCAACTATTTGTCAAAAAAGAAAACACTGCTTTAAAGTTGTTGTGAAATTTTGCTTAATAGTCTTTTCACAACTGTCAACATCTTTTAACATTTTTACAAGATGTTCCTAACTCATTGTATTCCATTCTATCTTTCGATTATTTAAGTGTCAGCACTTGAAAAGTGGCAATAAAACAAAATGGCATTTGTTTTGCAAAGCAGTGTTACCATTTGTCAATTTGTTTTGTTTAATTGTTTTTATATTTTTAAAGAAAATTAATTCGAAATACATTTTGGTATGTTCTCTTCAAACGTTATCACTTTTATAGAAAAAAATTTTAAAAAGGAAAGTAGTTTTGTTTTTCAAAAATCGTGACATTGACATTGATTTTAGAGAGTAGATGGTAGATGCTGCAAGTGTGAAAGCATGCTTCACATTTTCAACATCATAATCAAAATCGATATCATGAAACTATATGCCAATCAATAATATATTAAACATTCTCTTTCCGGCCAACATAAAATTAAGAGTTTTTTTAGCTCTTTCGAGTGGAATCATTTCTAGTTGAAATAATGAAATAAAATCGCTAAAAATTATAGGACTATAAATTACAATTAAAATTAAGGGTGCTACATTTTCAAAGCATAATGTTCCTTGTTTAAAGTTTCATTCTAAAACAAACTTTTTTAAGATACGCAAGCTTATCAACATAACTCAGTAAACATATTTTATATCTAGAACTGGCAACTTATTACCTACCCAACTGTCTAGCATGTTTCTCCACAAAACATGATTTTAAACATCATCATTTACTAAATTACAAATACATCCACTCGCTTTACGATTAATCGATTACCAGCAACTATAAATTAATAAGCAAAACTACATGAATTAAATCTCTTTAAAACAACTAGACACGATCACGTTTACAACAAAAATAGAATAAAAGCAACACCTCCTCTCAATTTTTATGAGTATTCTGTGGCATATTTATTTTAGTTTCAAGCAAAAGTATCTTTAAACAGGGTTATACATTTAGTGGATTCAAAAACGTCGATATGTTGTTATATATCTGTCATCTAAAGTGTAATTTCCCAATAAAAAATTGTGCTACAAACGAAGCAGTTTTGTAAGGGGAAACGTAAGAGTTTCGCTTACCATCTCGCTTATGGAAGGCATGAATTTTATATGGTGAGTTCCGACTTTGAAGCAATACATTTTTGAAACAAAAAGCGCTTTATTCAATGCATATACAAAAAAACTGGTGAGTGTAGCTAATTTATTTACACACTGAATGTTTTTTACAGCTATTTTTTAGTATTCTTCCTTACAAACCTGCTTCGTAGTAAGGGAATGCCGTGGCACATAAAATGTTATTTTTTTTATAAAACTTGTTGAGAGCTCGTTCACTTACTTTACTGCATCTCTGTATGTCGTATGGCGTAGCGCATAATTGTGCGCTTATTTTTTAAAATGTACCATCAGTGCTTCGCAAAATGATCAACATTTTTATTGGGTTATTTGGTGGAAGGTTTGCTATTTAACAACCGAAGAACGCATTAAAATAGTTAAAACTTATTATTAAAGCTCAAGGTGATTATGGTCGTCAACTTGTTGCGGCCCTATGCTCCTTCGAGGAGTAAAAGGCACATGGTCGTCATAATCGAGCAACTGTGCAAGGAATTGGCAAGATTGTACACAAATTTGAAGAGACTTGAAGCGTTACAGATGTGGTCAGGCTTAAGCATCATCGCAATTTGCGCAATGCCGAAAATATCGCTTTTTAAGCGAAATTGCGGCGAATAATTCGAATTTGTAGATTATCGCTATGGCAGTATGATAGTCGACATTTTTTAGCATGCAATTTTAGATGATGAACTGGACAATGTTTGGTACTGGGTTTCTTGTATTGGAAGTTTTCAGAACGCGTAATTTCAAGTTTTTGTCGTCAATTCTTGATGTCACGTCAACGATCTTGTCTACGCGGATAATTTCCTAACGTTGCAGCATTTCAGAACGAGGGGTGCTTTAAAACCATGTGAGATAAGGCCATGATGGCTTTATTGCTCAATTGAATGGGAGATAAAGCCATAATGGCCATATTTAAAATGTTGAGAAATGAGAGATATAGCCAAATTTTTTTTCGCAAATGAGAGATAAAGCCATATTTTTTCAGAATATTGTTTTGCATGGTGTAAACATTCTGTAAAAGGGAAAATCCTTAGTTATCATTGAAAAACATTTTGTTATCCTTGTGACGCACGCAGGAAAACTTTATTCAGCGAAGCCACCTGGCGCGTCCTACTGGAGGAAAAACCCCCTTAGCACGGACGCTGGCCACTACGCAGAAAAACTTTAGAATGCGAAGCCAGATTTCATTACTTTACTTTAGTGTCTCCGGAACTGAAATGAGAGATAAAGCAATTTTCTAATATTGCTAATGTGAGCTAAGGCCATGATGGTTTTATCTCCCATTCAAATGAAAAAAAAAAGAAAAAGGCTTTATCTCCCTATTGAATGAGAGATAAACCCATCATGGCCTTAGCTCACATTAGCAATATTAGAAAATGGCTTTACCTCTCATTTCACTTCTTATCTCCCATGGTATTAAAGCACCCCCCCCCCCCCCCTTCAGAACCACCATTCGACAAATTATCGCCGAGATACCGCCGAAAATATGCGGAAAAGTAGTCGAAAGCTACCTCAAAAGTATCAACTGATGCAACCAATTAAGTCATTAAAATTACATTATATTTCATGCATAATAACAAGGTCCAGACATTCTAATGAAAAAAAAATTTTAATGTTTAAACGTTGGTTTAGTTGAACTAAACTTAAATTTATATGTAGTTTAAACATAACAACTGTAAATTAGTGCCCCATATGTAATATGAAGTGCAAAAGATAATAATGTGGCAGCACTATTTTAAATGTTGTCAAATTCATATGGTTTGTATTGGTAGTTTAACAGGCCAATTTTATGCGTTTAGAGCTGGCTTAAATGTTTCCTGTATTATAGATTTGCTGGTTTAAACACATTTTAAACCAAAAAGAGAGTTTAACTTGCACTGATTTATTAGCCGTAAGTGTATTTTATTTAACTTTAATTTGAAACCGAAAAATGCATAACCCGTTACAATCGTCTTTAACTAAAAAAAAGCAAAAATATAGATCATAGATTATCTAGTAGTACTTTAGTAGTTTTTAATAAACTTTAATGTGTGTAACAGCAACCGATGCCAACCTACAAGCCTTTATTAAATATTTATTTATTCAAGACTCAAATCGAGTTTTTATGCGCTTCACCACTTGTGATAAATTAGTGTATACTAAGTTTGTCATTCCGTGTGCAACTTTTTTTAAAATTATTGATCTAAGGCCCCATAAAGTATATAAATTCTGTGTCTTTGATTAATTCTAAGTCGATGTATCCATGGCCGTCTGTTGAAATCACGCTCATTTTCGAAAAACATAACAGAAAAGAACCATTTTGGTTGCAAATTGTTTCTAGTTCTGCTAAGCAGATTTGGATTAAAATCCAGCACAGTCGATTTAAAAAAAAAGGCTATAGACCACCATGGTGGCGAAATGCACCGTTTTATTAATTATTTTTTAATTATTATTTTTTATTTTTTTTTTTTATTGAATCTTTCTTGTCGAAAATTACAATATGTATTCAAAGCTTAATCCTAATTCTTATTTGTATTTGTAAGCCGTTACCAATGTAGCCGCTAATTAATTGCATTCAAGTGTCCAAAAAGCCTGCTAGGCTCAAAGTGTCGGATCTTTTCAGCCTCCGGTGACCTTCGAACTTTATTAGATCCCGAGCGAGGTAGTTGGGATGGACCATTAGTTTATCTATGTATTTGACTGAATACTTTTTAATTTCTTCCTGGATGGTAGCGATGTTAAGATCTCTGTGGATAATGTCATTACGTATATACCATGGGGCGCAGACCATTTGCCGTAATATCCTAGACTGTCTTCTTTGTAGCTTCTGGATGTTTGATGCGCATGCAGTACCCCATAATTGGATGCCATATGTCCATATTGGTTTTATGATAGAATTGTATAAGAGAACTTTGTTGTCTAAGGATAAGTTTGAGTTTCGATCGATTAGCCAATGTAGTTGAGCTGCTTTAAGTTTCATAGCCGTTATTTTCGCTTCAATATGACGAGACCAGGTCAGGCTTCTATCTATATGAATTCCCAAGTATTTAACATGGCTTTCTACCGGAACAGTGATGTTATTTATTTTTACAGCAGGGCACGTTTGTCTTCTGAGCGTAAAAGTTAAGTAAGCACATTTAGCCGGGTTAACATTTATCTTCCATTTTTTAGCCAGGCTTCTAGTTCATTGATGTGGGACTGTAAATGCTGCGATGCAACTTTTGGGTCCTGATTAACACTAATAAATGCTGTGTCGTCTGCAAACGTAGAAGTATGTGTGCTCGGGCTTGTTGGCATATCAGCTGTATATATTATAAAGATTAACGGCCCTAATATGCTGCCTTGAGGGACACCAGCAGATATTTTCTTGGTGGGGGAGTATTGGTTTTTTGATCTAACAATGAATGTTCTGCCAGTTAAATAGCTCTTAAGGAGTTTGTGAGTGTTTTGTGGAAGCATTCGTATTATTTAAGTGATCAGCCCATCATGCCAAACTTTGTCGAATGCTTGGGAATTGTCTATAAACAGTGCTGAGCAATATTCCTTTCTCTCAAACGCTGATCTAATTTGGGTAACAATTCTATGCACTTGTTCGATTGTACCATGCCTTGCTCGGAATCCGAACTAATGTTCCGGAATGATTGTGTGTTCAGTAAGATAGGGAGTTATACTTAAAAGGAATATTTTTTCGAATAGCTTTGATAATATTGATAGTAGGCTGATTGGTCTGTACGACGTAATTTTTAATTATGACTAGAAATGAAATCATTTAAATTTGCGAAAGTAAGTTCATAACTAAATACGGGACCCATATAAAAAGTTCTCTCGGAGTTTAAATTAATACGACTTAAACTGCAACAAATTTTAAAACAAGGGTTTATCATTTATCATAGTTCCCACCTAAAGACTCCTGAAATATTTTTACACTCGGTGCAGGGTATCAAAGATTCGACACAGCCGAATATAGCACTCTTACTAGATTTTTATTTAAAATGAGGTGGTATCATCATCATATTGCAGTACAGCCCATTTTTTCTGCCAAAAAAAAAAAACAAAAGGAGTCAAAATCGTACTCGCTCTTAATTTTTAACATCATGATCTTTAAAGTTGGTAAGCATTTTTTAGGAAGAAGTCTACGGTTTTGTTTTTTTTTTTTTTTTTTTTTTTTTTTTTAACAAAAAAATATAAGCTTGGCTTCATAAGGAATTAAAATGTTTTATATGTTGCTTTCTACATTGTGCTGGCCATTCTGCTGATTAGAACCTTCAGCACCCTTCAACTGAGAAAACTGTAAAACAATTTCAAAAATGTTTGCTATAAAAGATCGATTGCTTATAGGACTAAACTGGAATAGTAAATTAATCTACATAAAGTTTTGGAGAAATTTTTAGAAACCTTCATACACATTTTTTTTAAATACTCGTGCCAAATTACGGGATTTGCTATCGATCGAAATTACAACACAATTTAAATAGGAATTTCGATCGATATAGAAATTTGTACGAAATTTTAAGAATAATTGGTGAAATTTGTTTCCTGTTTATAGGAAAAGTGGCGATTTTACTACTTTATAGAAAATTTAGCGAAGAATTTGATTTTTTAAAACTTATCTTTACCAAAAACAGAATTTCCATTTTCGAAAGGGCCTGTTAATGAGGCATGAAGGAAGATGTTTAAAAGTCAGCTTCACAGGCTTTCCATCTTAAGGGGAAGTTCGGCTGCTGGCGAAGCTTCCAGTGTGCGGAGTTTATTTTAACAGAAGCTACGTGCTTCAAACCCCCAGACGATGTTTGTTATATCCAGTCCAAACATAATGGGCGAGTGCAAGGCGAATTCGCTACATGTGGCAGTAAAAAGCTTGCTTGCTCACTTTGACAGTTCAAGCCAGTTTGTGTTGGTTTTTCAATGTTTAGAAATGGTTGACATTTCAAGCCATAAACACTAACAATGCAATCCAAAAAAACTGTTGTTTCTACTGTTATTGGATTGTTGTAAAGGGTGGTTAAATTTTAAGGGCCGATGTTAAATGTGAACCACACCTAAACGTCAAGTTTTTTTTTGCATTTCATTTGACATTTCTCAATTTCAGACTAACTCAATTTGAAACATGGAAAGCTACACAATCGAGCAATGGTCAGAATGGTGGCAAGAAAGGGCAACAGTGGATGATCAATTTTCGAAGAAAATCATCTTCAGGGATAAGGCACATTTTCACCTCAGTGGATTCGTCAAAAAGCAGAATTGCCGCATTTGGGCGAATGATAAGCCAAGAGTGATTGTCGAAAAACCAATGCACCCACAAAGAGTGCCTGTTTGGTGCGATTTATGGGCTGGCGGCATCATCGGGCCGTATTTTTTCCACAATGACTCCAGTCAGGCAGTTACTGTGAATGGTGTTCGCTATCGTGAGATGATAACGAGCATTTTATGGCCCGAATTGGAAGATATGGATGTTGACTTGCCACACAGCTAACGAAACAATGGCTCTTTTGCGCGACTAACTCAATGGCCGCATTATCTCAAGTGATGGCGCTGTCAATTGGCCGCCAAGATCATGTGATTTGACACCGTTGGGCTTCTTTCTTTGGCGTTATTTAAAAGAAAAGGTATAGGTCGATAAGCCAGCAACAATTCAAGAGCTAAATGATGAGATAATTTGGCACATAAACGGCAAAGAACCTCAATTATGCCTCAGCGTCATCGAACATTTGTACCATCGGATTGAGGTGTGCCGTCATAACTGAACCATACCAATATTATCATAATAAAAAGAAATGACAATAATTACCTAAATAATTAGTATTGTTGACACCAGGGCTGCCGGATTTGACGATTTATCGTCATTTTGACGATTTTTTGTTCCGAAATTAGCAAAGTGCCGATTTGCTGATTTTTTTTCTAAAAAATTACGATTTTTTAGTCTCCAAAATCTGGGTATAACATTACATTTTCTGACACGTTAATTTTTTATATTTTAAAATGTTTAACAGCCGCACCTTAACAAAAGCGGAAGAGGAAACGTTTTCTTTCGCTTAGCTTAACGCTGATATGCCTTAGCTAAGCAAGAGCGTCAACGTTGTGACACGAACAGTAGTGATAACTTTCTTGTTTATAAATACAAATAGAGATAAGAACGCTAGATTGACCAAAAAATAGCTAAATTGCCATTATTAATTAATAATAGCGGCCAACTTCACTATTAAACGAGCTGTCAAAATCGGGGTTTCCAATTACGAAGCGTTGACGCTGCTCTATTTAGGTTTGCCAGAAAATTTGATTTGACGATTTATCGTCATTTTGACGATTTTTTGTTCCGAAATTAGCAAAGTGCCGATTTGCTGATTTTTTTTCTAAAAAATTACGATTTTTTCAGTCTCCAAAATCTGGGTAAAACATTACATTTTCTGACACGTTAATTTTTTATATTTTAGAATGTTTAACAGCCGTACCTTAACAAAAGCGGAAGACGAAACGTTTTCTTTCGCTTAGCTTAACGCTGATATGCCTTAGCTAAGCAAGAGCGTCAGCGTTGTGACACGAACAGTTGTGATAACTTTCTTGTTTATAAATACAAATAGAGATAAGAACGCTAGATTGACCAAAAAATAGCTAAATTGCCATTATTAATTAATAATAGCAGCCAACTTCACTATTAAACGAGCTGTCAAAATCGGGGTTCCCAATTACGAAGCGTTGACGCTGCTCTATTTAGGTTTGCCAGAAAACGCGTGCCGCTTTTATGTACGTACGGCTGTATTATGCAAGTCCTAAGACAATCTCTAAATGATTCTTTTAGAGTAAAAAAACAACACTTTGTTTATCTTTCGTCAAACCATCATCAAATGAACCCTTTACGACTCTCTGTATAAATCATATTTTTAACAATTATATGGCGAGCATTTTAAGAGATGTAAGATAACATCTACATGAAAGACTTGTTAGATAAAATATGTGCTATGAAAGAATATCACATGTGTTACAGTTTTTTCCGTGTGAGGAATCTTCTACGATTAAAAAAAGCGTTCATCGATGATCCAAAACGCTCTTCATGAGACTACCAGTAGGTCTTACACGATTGCAAATGCTAGCAGGGTATGAAGTAATTATGTTTTTGTTTGAATGTTTTTTTTTTTATAAAAATTGAACAAAAATTGTTAAAAAAAAATATTGATTTTAAGTTGTCCCATTTTTGAAGACGATTTTCCGAAACGTGAAAGACGATTTTTTCATTTTATCTCAGGAAACTGACGATTTCCTCACAAATTTATCTGGCAGCCCTTGCTGACACCGCGTGCATAAATTGGGGCGAGTGTATAATTCTGCTCTCGCACATTGGGGCGGTTGATCCACGCAATGTTTGTCACCCGGTGCCGTATTGGCAGGTACATACTCACATTAATCTTTTACATTATCGTCACCTTTTACTAGATAATAAGGGGAAACATTTAATTTGATAGGAAAAATGGCGAATTTACTATTTTTTAGAAAATTTAGCAAAAGATTAGCTATAAGATAAAAAAAAAACTTTAAAAAAATGTTTATTCTACAGAAAAATTTGTGAAAAACACTCCACTAAATGTCCAAGACAGCCTCAATTTTCTTAATTTTATCAAGACACTTATTGAACTGCCCAAAAAAAAGAAGATGTTTTGAATTTAACCTGAAAACAAAAAAAAATTTTTTTTTTGTTTTTAATTCCAAAAACATTGTAAACGACCTGAATCTTTTAATTGAGTTGTAAGAAAATATTTATCTCGTACTCACTAAAACCACCTTTTTTTGTTGTTGGTTACAAAGTCCGATAAAATATTTTAGGCGTGTTTTTCACCAAAAAAAAAAAAAAAAAAAAAAAAAGAAACCTCGAATAAATCATTATTGAACAATAAATTTATAGACCAAGATAAAAGAGAAAATCGTTTATTTATTTTTCTTGGTTAATTATGTGAAAATCGTTTAATAAGTTGGTTAATCAAAAATCTTTATGCCACAAGGTCTGTGAAATTTAACACCCAAGAATCGTTTTGAGGTTGCTTCTTTTTTGGGTGGTAGTTGTTGCAGTAAACTTTGTATTGAGAACAACTAAAGACACCTCTTTGGGGTTTTTGTTGCAGTGGTGTACAAGTGTGTCATGCAAACTTAAAGTTTAAAAGGTAAACAAAAAAAAATAAAAAAGAAACCAACTATGATGACTGATATTGGGAAGCTTTGTAAATGATGTTGTTATGCATATTAAAGATTGCATTTTCTTAATAACTTACGAGAATTAGAACTCCCTTAAAAGATTTAAGGCATAAGAAATGTTCTAAACAACTTTAGTTTGTTTTTATGACAATCTAAAAACCCTTTCTAAAGGGCGCAATATATTGCCAAATTGCTTGGCATAAAACTCGTGTACGTTTGCTTGATTTTTACGCTGTAAAAATGCTTGACGTCACGGCGAATTCACTCGTGTATGTGTGCTTGATGTTATATTCGCTGTCATTCGCAAACTTTTTGATTTTCCATTTAGCATCGTCGGTGTCACACATACAAACCCATTTTTACTAAAACAACCATAATGCTTGATGTGAAATTTGACCAATGTATATGGCCTTAAAGCAGTGATAACCAAGCCCCGAACTAACCAAGCCCTGAAAGCACGCACACAAAGATATTATGTACTTGTGTGCGGTCGCAGAGACTCATGATAGTCTAATGTTTTGAAACGAACAAAGTTGTTGTATACATGTGAATTGCCGACCGTGTCTGTGTGAAAAATACGATTATTGACTGACTCGCGAGCCTATGGAGTGGTTATCACTGCCTTAAAGTGTACTTCAGGTTTAAATACGGTAAAGGGCAAAATAAACCACACAAATGGCTTGGAAAACATGCACAAATTTTACGTGCGTAGAAATCTGTTATGTTTTTAATTGGGGTATTTGGACAAACATAAGCCGACTCTCACCCACAGCCTGTTGGTTTTTGTCGTTTGTATAAACTTATTCGTTTTGAAAACCATTTTTTTATACAGGTAAAATGTTTTCAGTGTTAATTTAGTAGTCTTGTGCAGCCCTTTAGTTCACACCCTTTAGTGGCAGAAATACTGCAACAATCCAAAAACAACTTAGGTTTTTACATTAGAAGTTTTCACTGCTCGAAATGTAAACCATTTTTAAACAAAACATCGTAAATTAAGTCAAACGGCTCGATTTGTCATAGTTAGCCAGCTTTTCGCTAGCAACTGTAGTGAATTCGCCTTGGTTCACACTATTTCGTTTAATGACAAATACAAAAAAAAAAAATGATCTACACTTTTCATTAAAACATTTTCTATTTATAATTTCTTTGAGGCAGGATTTCTATTCCTCTTTTCGCTTGCCTGAGATCTTTTTAAATCTTAGAACATTTTCGCAAACAAAACTATTTTTTTTTTCTAAGCTAATCCAGCGAAGCTCTACGCTTATCTGCAGGAAAGAAACCAGAGTCTCTGGCGAGAATCGAATCCGCAACCCCGGCCCTGATAGACTAGCTCACTACCAACCCTTCCGGGGCACTCACTTTCTGTCTTAGTGATCGTTATGATCCTGCGATAAATTTTATTGATTAAATAACATGTAAATAATTTGTATTTAAAAGTTCCTTGACCTTTAAATTCCAAAATAACACACTAACGTCTCATCCTTAATATTTTTTGGAAGATATCACCCCATTGAATATTGTCTGTCTCCATTAAGCGACCTGTTGAACTGTGTTTAAATTATGTCTCTTAACAGAGATGACGATGATGGTGTTGAGTTATACGTAGTTGAATGTGTAGTTTATCTTTCCTTCCTATTGACCACATAGACTAACAGACAGACAGACAAGTCATTGCCATCAGAAGATTATTGGCATTTCTCTTTATAATAAATAATATTTTAAATCTTTGTGCCACATTGTTTATGAAACCTAATGCCACAAAAAATTTTCACACCTTCTCATGTGCGTTGCGAACGTATTAAATAAATCATGCACAAGTTACTCAAACAGTAGCACAAGAAAGGGAAATCGTATAGATGACAGTGGGTACTGAAAGTGAATTGACTAAGGGAAAGTAAAAGTGATTGTAGAATGAGAAGAGGAAACTTTTAAGAATATGTATTTGTTTTAAATATTTTACTTATCCGTAATTATTAAATTATACGACTGAGTGTTTGACTTGCTGAACTTTAAGAACTAATGAAATATAAAGTGTCATGTGTTTAGTTATTTTATAAAAAAATGTCTCTCTTCTCTTATGTGCTGTTTTCACAACACATGTGATTGAACATGTAGTAAAATTTATATGAAAAGCATTCAGTTTTTTGAGCACTCAGTTATTTGAGTGTTTTTCATATAAATTTTATACTACACGTTCAATCACTTGTTTTGTGAAAACAGCACACATTAGATTTTGTCTGTATTATATCAACATTAGGGTCGTCCAAAAAAATTTTTTTTCGATTTTCCAACAAACAGTTTTGTGTTAGGTTAGGGTAAAAAAAAATTTGGTAAAAATATGTGCTCGATCGGTTGAAAATTGCCGTGCCGCACTCGCTTTGAAATCTGTGAGAATGAAATTCGGGCTAAATGGAGAGAAAATCGCCCGTACCTACTGAGGAGTCACCCCTAGAGATGTATGAGCGAGCCCCATTATTTTTACATCCCGAATATTTCTCTAGAACAAACTTATCCTCCATCTCCAACCCTTCATATGGGCCACGCACGAAAAATTTAATTTTCTCGAAAACCGACTCTAGAACAGACGGACAGACAGGCAGACGGACATGAAATCCAAGATTAAAAACACGGAATTGGATTGGATTACATCCTAATTGGTTCCGTTTTTTAATCTTGGACTTCATGTCCGTCTGGCTGTCCGTCCGTCTGTTGTAGAGTCGGTTTTCGAGAAAATTAAATTTTTCGTATGTGGACACGGCAATTTTCAACCCTAACCTAACACAAAACTGGTCTACTTTTTTGAAATAGATAACTTTTTAAATTTTCTCTTCATTGATGGTCCACTCTAATCAACATAACTACTGTAACGCTCCAATTCTGTTAACAGCTTGTTGCATAACTTCTATAACCCACTGTAACTTTTATATTTTTGCCTTTAACTTGCATATTTTTTTTACATTATAGACTTGGTCACACATTTTGGCCATGCGTTAAAACGGTAATAAATATAAAAGTCATTGTGTGTATATTTTCTTAAAGTAAGGGGTTTGTCATTTGATGCACTGCAAAATATATTATAAGCAACATATTAATGACACCAGCTGAAGAAAAAAAAAATAAACCTATGAATGAATGACTGACTGACAGAGTGAATGAACGAACAAACGAATGTATGTCAATAAGTGTTGCCAGAAGTACGGTAAATCGGACAGATTTCTTAAATTATTTGAGTTGTGGGTACTTTTTGTAATAAGCTTAGCTACATATAAATTAGACGTTATTATAATTTTCGAGAGTAAAAACTGCGTTTTTTTTATAGATTTTCTTTGGTTTGTTAATCAGTATTTAGAATTTTTCAAAAATTTCAAACTTAGAATTTTTCAAAAATTTAAAATTTTTCAACTGATTACCACTATGATAAATTTTCTTGATAAAAATTTAAATTTAAAGTTAAATTATTTGTTCCAAATTAATAAAAGTTAATTTCGGGAAACCCCTTTTTGTGTGTGACGAAAAAACGAATGTTTACTTATTTATCTGCCTGTTTTTAGAAAACGTAAACAAACAAGTGAGTGAGTGAGAAATTATATTGAAAACAACAATAAAAAACGAAAATTAGTTTTTAATATAATTTCTCACACTCTCACTTGTTTACGTTTTCTAAAAACAGGCAGTATGTATTTTTGAAAAAGGGCAGCACTGATCTGATGTTAGAGCTGGTGGAAATGCAACACAAAAATTATAAAGTCAAACACAATATAGCAGCAGTAACAAGCGATTTTAAGCCAAAAGCGATAAGAAAGAAGACTAACTGGCTGTTTTTTTTTTTTTTCAAAATAAAAGAGTCCCAGTTAAAACTTCGCCTACAAAATAATGTATTAAGTTATCATTAAAAACTAAAAGCACTACTACAATTTTACTGAAAGAACCGATGAATTTTACAAGGGATGTTCCAAAATGAACGCATTCAAATATAATGGTGTTTTCTTTTCTAAAAAATAATGATGCATTATAGTTGTGTAATATATTTATTAGGGTACACGAACCCTTACAAAGTGATACATTTTTCTAAATTACAATGGAACAAAATAATAGCTACGTTTTACACTCAACGCTAATGTGTATTTAGCGTGTTAAATATTGAATGCAAAATTTGAACTAAAAGCGATATTCACCACGCTTGTAGCAATTTTCAACATTAAATTTTCATACAATTCCAATTAGCGTTAACAGCACTGATTTTCAATAATTAATGTCAGCTGTTGTTAAAAATTTTGCGACAAAAAATATAATAAAAGTAAAACAAACGAAAAACAAAAAGTTTTTATATCTATCACAATATAACTAAAAATCACAATATAACGCAAATTGTCCGCAAACACAAGAAAAAAAATATTTGCTTGCATAAAATAGTACTTTACGCAGATGCAAAAAAGGGTATTATCTCACACTCAGTTATAACTGCGGGTAAGAAATGGAACAAATTTGCCATTTAGTGTTGCAACATGTTTAGAAAGGAAAACGACAACTTCTCACATTTTTGCATATATTTTTAGAATGGAACAAAAAACCGCACGAATGGTAGCATATATGGAACATTATTGTCAGAAAAGAAAACACGATTAGTCATTATTATTTTGCCTACATACATACAGAAAGAATTAGTTATAGAAATTGTTATAGAAGTAGCTATAGAAGAAATCTACTAAATAATTAGTGAAGGAAGCTATTCATTTTGAAAAAGTAGGCGAAGTTTTTACTGGGATTGTTTGATTTTATTTGGGCCATCCTGTATTGAAGCAAATCCGATGAAACGCATTTACTCATATAGAAAGCACCATGAATCTCGTCGATATATACAAACATAAATTAGTCGACAACAGTCACTCTCTGTGGGTATATTTTTTTTAAATTTTTAATTTATTATATTAACAATATGCTGTCTAAAATTTCGCCACATCAAATTTTTTAGAAAAAAAAGCTGTCAAAGAGGATTTTTAGGCCATCATCAAAGCGATATCGTTAAGATTTCAATGGAAAGCTTTGCTAAATTTGCTTAAATAAATCAAGTACAGTTGAAGCACAGCCTCGAATAACGTTTTAAGTTACAAAAAAATAATTTTTCAGGAGAGCAAAAAAACGTTTTTTTGACAGGCAGCATTATTTGTTTTAAAAAATTTTTTTTTCCATTAATAAAAATAATGATATTAAAAAATTTTATGCAAAAGGCTTTTAAAACATTATTCCGCCCTGCAAACTCATTTCGGTTTCATCATTTTGTAAGTAACTTGCAATGTTTTTCCACTGGCTGACGCTTTGTATGCCATTTTGAAGGCATTAAGGTGCATAGTTTTGGTTGATTTGATGTTTAAACAGTGTAAGAGAGAAAGGTTAACGGTTATCTGCTAAAAAAAAAAAACAGTTTCTGCAAAATGTGGCGTTTCCCGTTTTATTGCACTAACACTCATGAAACGAAATTATTCAGTATAACTGTCTATATAAAAATAACCGTTTAGTTGAGTTCCGTTTAATTGTGTCAGCCGCTTAATTATTTAGCAAAATAAGACCGCATTACGGAGAAACCAAGAGCAAATGTTTCGGTTAATTGTTTTCGTCTACCAATGGTCATTTTCTCAATGTATCGACAAACTGTCTGCTACTAAATGTCAACATAAATTTATTGGACCGATAAACTGTCCGTTAACGATTTTGGGTTTCTCAATATACCGACAAAAAACAAAGTTTTCAGCTGGCAACGCCACTCAAAATACATGTAAAAGATGGGAGTCAGCTGATTGAATTTATATGTATGTACGGCAAATAAAAGGAAAATAAATAATTGGCAGATGAGTGCCGGTTATTTTTGTTTTCTATCTACCCATGGGTGTTTCGCGTTATTGCACATCTTGCTCAATTAAGCTATTTTCGTTTTAATAGCGACGGCGATTCAATTAACCGAGTACTGCTTAATTGAGTTCCCGGTTAATTGCGACAAAATTCATGCATTTTTAAAAACTCAATTAAGCGGAAATAACGTATATATAAAAGGCCAAACAATAATATGCATAAGCAAGCTTAAGCTAATGTCAAATAATGGGTGATTTTTTAAGAGCTATAGGAAAGTTGTAAAAAAAACACATAAAATTCAGAAAAATTCATGAAATCATTATTTGAATCGATAGTACGGTCCATATACTTAATTTAATGTTTGAAGATTATTTCATGCAAATGTTGACCGTGACTGCGCCTCAAATGGTCCATCCGCTTAGTCCAATTTTGGCATACTCTTTCCAACATTTTGGCCGGTATCTCATTAATAAATGCTTCAATGTTGTCTTCCAATGCGTCAATTGAAGCGGGCATGTGTGTATAGACATGAGCTTTAACATAGCCCCATGAGCTTTAACATAAAAAAAGTCTAAAAGCGTTAAATCGCACGATCTAGGCGGCCAATTGACCGGTCCCGAACGTGAAATAAAATGTTCACCGAACTCGCCTCTCAATAAGTCCATTGTTAATCGTACTGTGTGGCATGTGGCACGGTCTTGTTGAAACCACATGTCATGCAAGTCAAGCTCTTGCATTCACAGCTACGTTACGATTCGCATCATCTTGAAGAAGTACGGTCCAATGATGCCACCAGCTCATAAACCGCACCAAACTGTGACTTTTTCTGGATGTATTGGTAGCTCTTGCAATGCTTCTGGCTGATCTTCACTCCAAAATTGACAATTCCGTTTATTAACGTACCCATTGAGCCAAAAATGAGCTGACCATAAAATGGAAGAAGCGCGCGATGAACTTTCTTCACAGAGCACGCATTTTGATAATAAAATTCAATAATTTGCAAACGTTGTTCGTTTGTAAGACAATTCATGGTTAAATTATAGACCAAACTGAAGATGTTTGACAGTGAAACAAAACACGAAACGTTCGTCAGCTGTTTAAACCAGTGTTGCCAAAAAGATAATAGCTAAAAATCACCAGATATTACCGAAAAGCCTCTCAAACACTTTTAAAAAAACAAAAATCATCTGATTCCGTACGGAATGTACGATTAGTTTCGCACTTTGCTTAAGCAAATAACAGATTCATAAAACTTAACAAAAAGTTTCCTTAAGTTCAATATGGTTTGGCACAAATGCTTCGCATGTATTCGCGCAGTTGCTTAAGCATTACAGTTGGGCTTTAAGTCTTACTATTAAAAGATTTTGCAAAATCTTCTGAAAGAAAGGCCTTGTATAAAAAAGTCTTTGCTGCTGTTTCTTTTTTCCAAAAGAGACCCAACTAATTTGTTAACTACCTGTCTTATTCCAGACTTCTAAATGTTGTGAACATAAATCCATTATGTCTAACTAGTTGGTGGCAGACCAACAAAAATACATTCTACTTAAACTATAAATTACCTACTTGCAATTGTTATGTAAAAATAAAAATAAAACTTATATAATTATTGTTTTAAATTCGTCTAGCAATAATTGTCTGAGCCTTTAAAAGCAAAAAAAATTTGCCCTAAAGTGGAAGAAAAAGAGTGAGAACATTAAGCGATACAAAGTTAAGCCACCAAAATTGCATTTGGGAATAATAAAAAAAAAATTATTTATGATTTATAAACACAAGTTGCAATGCAATTATCTGCTATCAAGATTAGCATTGATAAATTTTAATGAATGCAGTCTTTGGCACATGAGTACAATGCCCGCTCTTAATTATAGATATGTATGTATTTTTTCGATTTAAATCAGATCGTAGGGAAACTAAAACTTCTTTGAATGAGATCAGAAAACTAGTTTTAAAAGGTACAAAATTTGTTTATATTGTACCTTGTTTGCCAACTGCATAAACAAGGTGGAGCATTAGTTGTCCCCCGATATTCTTCGACTGTAATTTTTTTAATTAAAAAAACTTTAGTTTTGCTTTTGGATTCTGTTTATTTGCTGGCTTATAGTGTTTTATTTTATTAAACATATAATAATGATGCCTGTGTATTATTAGTGACATATTTTTTTGTTCATGTTATTTACACAATTTACAATTGTCAAAAAATCTGATTGTCAAAAAATCAAATTGAAAATGTTTTTTTACACTATCACACTTCGAATGAAAAGAAGACAAAAAATAAATAAAAACAGCTCCTCAGCATAGACAAGAAACATTTACATTCTTGTTTTAGGAGCTCTTTAACTTTACGTATGAACGTAGTAGCGACGACGCACAGTGCCTTGTCCCCATATAACGAAGGGACATAAATAGAAGGAGTTGTCAGAAATTTTTGAAATTTGGTACACTAGCATAAAATAGCTTAGTTAAGAAAAATATGAATTTTTTGACAAATCGGTGCAAGGACACGCCTACCTCCAATGTGTCCTGAAATGGAAAAATGTAATTTTAGCTTCAATAATGCCCACAAAACTACAAAAAATGGTCATGCTAATACACACACTACTAGCAACTTGTGTGCAAATTTTCATTTAAATCTGAACAAGGACTCAAGGTCCTGCCATATATCCTTTTTCTTAAAAATGCTATAACATTTACAAGAACTTTCCAATCGTATTAAAATTTGTTATGAAAATTGATATTTGTTAGATATATATGTGTGCCGAATTTTGGTAGAATCGGATTATTAATGTGAAAAATACAAAAACATCATTTAATGAAAAATTTGTTAAAAACGCTTAAAATGCTCTTGCAAAAATAACAAGTAAGAAAGTATAATCGGTAAACCCGACCATGTGATACCCTATAGCATAGTATTTAAAAACAAATTTCCTAGAGTGTAATCAAATTTCCTAGAGGGTAATCTATTTGGGCAATCATGGACCCGCCAGAACAAAATTATGTTATGAGGCTAAGATTCGTTTAAAAGTTCTTTCTGCCGAATATTATTTAGATATCTTCTTGTCTCCGAATTTGTGATCTGTATGCACAAGGTTGCATTGTCAGCCAGCTGGCCGGACGGAATGTTGGCTAACGGGCACCGCAGTGGTGCAGAGGGTAGAACACAAAGATCTTCTGACGATAGAAAGTGGTGTTTCTTGAAACATGTAAAGCTCAACCCGGGTTCAAATCCCAGCTCAGCCAAGAAAAATTATCAATAAATTTTAATAAAAAAATTCCAAGTTGTAAAATTCCTTCCCTCAGTGAAAATAATTTAATGAAAATTAAATTTGATGAACTCAAGCCTAATTAAAGAATATCAAAAATTATTCAATATAATTTTTTTTTTTTTTGTAAAATATGAATACGAATAATTTTATAAAGTTATTTTATATTTTACTAAAACAATTCGTTCATCGTGCCCAGCAATTTCGTGGTGTGAAATAACTAAATAATTCGTATAATGGTTTTTTTTTATAAATTAAATTATTGTTTATTTATTTTTTTAATTGAGGCATTAGTTTTAATAGAACGTGCAGAACATTTATAATTAAAATTTATGTTGAAAATTTTTTTCTGGAAAACCAAAACTAATTAGAAGACAGACGGTGAATATATTAGGAAACAAATGGTTGCTAATTTAAGCCGATTTAATTATGATGTTTTTTTCCAAGAGATAAGATTACTTGGCTCTAGTAAATTGATGAAAATTCACAAAAAAAAAAAAACGTTTTAAAATTAAAATTATTTTAAACATCGTTTTATAAAAAATAATTGAATTCACACGCAGTTTTGATAAAAAAATAAAAAAAAAATTTGCAAAACAATTTACAAATTGCCCGCTTTTTACCCAAAAAACACATGGAAAATTTAAGTTGTAAATTTTTCGCTTTAAGATAAACAAAATCATATATTTCGCTAATTTTGTGAAAAACAATTAAATAAATTTCAACGAAATGAAGGTTCCGTTTTTAAAACTAAAATTGCATTATTTATAAATTGAAATTGATGCTTGTTTAACTGGCATAAAACATTCTTGAATTCTTCACATTTTGATTAATAATATGTCTAAATAAAAAATCTTTTCATACAAAAAAAAAAAAAAAAAATAAGGAACTAAATCAGAAATGTACCCACACCCTGCTTATTGTGTGGTAGCTCTGGAAATCAGCCATAAGCAAAACAACTTAGAAGATGTAGTCGGCCAATCCCTGACATTTAATACCCTATACCACGGTATACACTAAAAACTTTTCTAGAGTGTTCCCTATTTGGAACTTATGCTATGAGTTTAAGACTCATTAAAGTGTTCTTTGTGCACAATTTTTTATCTAAATATAAACATCTTTATTGCCCACCCAGTTCAAAAGTGACTCAACTCAAAAAACTTAATTTTTCAGTAATTGAAAAAAAAACTGTTTTTTGACCTAAAAAAATAATTAAAAATAAATCTTTGTACAATTAAGTAAAAAATCCATACAGATTATGATCTAAAAAGTTTTTTTTTATATTTATACAATAGAAAATAAAAAAATTTTAGTTGTGTCTTTTTTGATGATGTATTATTTGCACAAGTAATCGAATTATTTTATGTTATGCCACTTACGCTGAATTATTTTCAAGTTTTAACACCTTTGCCAAATTCTAAACTGACACAAGTCTAATTAATATAAACTCCAACCATTGTTGCCACTTTGTGGGTAATTACCCGAATTTGGTATAATTTTTTCTGTCGTGGGTAGAGCTTGGGTATTTTCTCTTTGGTGTCATTCAGGTGTTATTTAACTTCTTACTTCAGATACCCCAATAAAATCAAGATTTGATTTCAAGATTTATTTGTTTTTAAGAAAAGTCTTTAATCATTAAATATGTATATTTTCAAAGTTCGGTAATAAATTTCGGAAGATGGACTCTTAGATTTGGATAAAGATGACAGTCATATGGCCATTTTCTCATTATGCGATTATCTTTTTTCCCAACGAAAAACTGCACATTAAAGAAACTTGGTTTTCTCAATGTCTCATTTGCTTCGATTTTATCGCAAAGCTAACCGGCACTCATCTGCCAATTATGTATTTTCCTTTTAAGCTGAAGGTCCACACCATGCACTCATGCGTAGATGCGTATGATACTTTTTGTGCATTTTATGCGTTTCTAAATTCAAGTTACATGCAATGCGTTTTATGCGCCAAATTTGTTTTTTTTTTATCAGCTGTTGTGCTAATATGTTTAACAATTAAAAACAATTTTGCAAAAAATGGAGAGTGTAATTGATATTTTAATAGAACTTATTTAATAGAATTCATAGAGGAGTACGCTTTTATTACAAAAATATTCGTGAGTTTTCATGGTATCAAAAAGTTTCAATTCATGGCATTTGTTAAAAAAAAATAATAAACAAAACAAAGATGACACTCAGAAGATAAAAGTAATCGATAACTAGAATGACAAATTTTGTTCGTGGTAAAATTGTGCTAAAAATTAATTTTAATGTATTTTATTCTTTAAAGTTTATACAATCTTTATTACGAAAGCTTTTTCTCTTATTAAAAACCTTTTTTAATGCAAAAAAATAGTAAAAAGTAATCCACCACACAAACATATTTATCGATAACATTGAAATTAAAAGATGATTTGTCATCCATGGCCATCAATAACAGCTGACTTTTTTTCACCACACATGCGACGGATACAAAAGTAGAAAGTAAACCTACTTTCATGCGTTGATGCGTGTATGCATTTTCTGCATTTTGGTAGGTAACTTGTCATATACAATTTCACAGATTCAACTTTTTTGTCAAATGCATAAAAAGGACAGACGAATAAACGCATGGTGTGGACCTTCAGCTTTATTTGCCGTACAGATCAATTCAATCAGCTGACTCCCAACTTTAACATGTATTTAAAGTGGCGTTGCCAGCTAAAAACAATGTTTTTTGTCGGTATATTGAGAAACCCAAAATCGTTAACGGACAGTTTATCGGTCCAATAAATTTATGTTGACATTAAGTAACAGACAGTTTGTCGATACATTGAGAAAATGGCCAATAGTGATTTAGAACCGGCATTACCATTTAAAACTGATTTCAAAGAAATAGCCACCGCGCCTGTCGTTGACGAAACGCATTTCAGACGTCCAATTTGGTTCCGTTTTACGAGCATTGTTGGCTGCATTTCACAAATAAAATGAACATTGCTGAACCCTAAGACGTCAATTGTTGCTGGTTTATCAGCATAAGGCTGATGGAAAACAATCAAGAAACATCACATCGCACGGCCTTGAAATCTATTTGACAGTTAATTTTCTCTAAATGAACACATCGCCTTTATTTGTGAAAAAATAAGTTGCATCATTTTGATCATAAAGTCGCCTATAAGTTTCGAAAATCGATGGCTGATTTTCAAAGTAAATTTAGATAATTTTGTGAAGTTGTACAAGGATGCATCTATTCATGATGATGTGCCTGAGCAAAAAGTGAGAGCAGTATGCCAGTCGTTTGACAGCTAACCTTTCGCAACCTCTATCGGTCTTAAAAACACCCATTATAAAGGAATGGCAATGAGCAACCAAATGTGGAAGTTAAACTCATTATTTTAGGAGTTTTATTTTAAGCTTTATTAATTGTTTTTTAGTCTTTAATGTTATTTTGTTATTTTTTTTTTTTTAAATTACAATAAGAATCTTAACAGTTTGACTTTTTCTTCCAATAAGTTTGTTGTGTTTTTGCTTCTTTAAAAATGTATTTTTATTAAATAAAACTTAAATTTTATATCAGGTGTAATTTCATCTAAATTGGGAAATTTTGCTTCATCTCAAGTGTAATTTTGAATTTTGCTGGTGGTAACACTGACTCCAACACAGAATTATTTTATCAAAAGTGTCACAATTCGAAATAAGACTATTTAGCAGTTAGCAGTAGGGATCTACTACCATTATATTTCCTGACACAACTAAAAAGTAAGTCACTTTTATGAACTGCAACTTTATACCAATTGAAACATGAGCAACAGTTAACAACATCAAAATAAACTGATATTTTTTATAGGTACACAAGTGTATTGTGCCTAGTTTAAACACATCAACCCAAAAAATTTAAATTTTGAGTTGAGTCACTTTTGAATTAGGTGTCCGATATGGGACTTTTTTGTAATTAAATGATTTTGGGGAGGAAGCTTATATAGGACCCATGTTGAGTTCATGACCTAGCAGCAGAATATTTAGCCGCGACATTTTGAATAAACATTTATTAGCCAATCAGAGCAGTATTTGTATGGAAGCAAGTTGGACGGATAACAATAACATTTTACAAGATTATTTAGATTGTTACACTATGCTAGTTGAACAAATAGACAAGCCGGGCACTCGGTGTTTTAACTGTCATATTTGTATGGTTGAAATTCTTAAATTTTGCTTCTGCAGCGCCTAGGATGCCCCTAGATGGGTCAAATGCATGACCAACCCCACTTATTTTTCATCTCAATCATTTATTTCTAACATACCTACCCGCTATCTCCATTCCTTAAGGGGGCTCCCATACAAAATGTTCAATGCAAACTTGAAATATATTGAAGAAACAGTCCCATAAATGCCCAGGAGTCGCCCCTAGTGGGATAAAATGTATGACGGACTTCAATTAGTTTTTTATCCTTAACATTTTCTCGAGACATACTTGCCCCATATCACCACTTCTTAAGGGGACTCCCATACAAATATTGCGTTTTATGAAATTCTTAAATTAATTAAAATTTTTCGACTTTTGTTTATAAAGTAAAAAGTTACTAACAGATTTTTATAATTTTTTATGAATTTTTAAAAAACAAAAATTGCGAAATTTTGATAAAAAATATTATTTTTTCCCCAAAAAAAAATATTTTTTTTTTATTAAAATTGTTTCTAAACCTTATACTTTTCTTATAGGAAATTTTATGGCGGAATTTCGATTTTTTCAGTTTTTTCAATAACCTAAAGCGTTTTTAAGCTACGCGAACATATGTTGCGCAGACTCCTCCCTTTTCGAAATAACGGTATATCTCGAAAACGAAAGCTAACCTAAAAAAGAAACGGCTAGCGCCACTGGACTCGGCGTACCCGAATTAGGTTAAAACGACAAGTGCCCAGCTTGTCTAAAAAAAGTGTCGATTTCGAGCACAGTGTAATCAAATAAGTTTGGCCCAAATTTAATTCAATTATCAACATAACAAAATGGTTTTTAATAACAAAGACTCTATTCCGAAAGAAGCTGGCACGGGGGGCTTTGTGATATTGTTGAAGGATTTTCACAATTTTAAATATACTTGGTCCGTCCCTTTTAGAATTAAAACCTGTGTACCGAACTTCGTCAAATTATCTCTAAAATTACGACTTGCACTTTGCGCATAAGGTTTAAATGGACTGCCAGCCAACCGGACGGCCGGAAGGACATCACAAGATCGATTCAAAAACGTTATTCTTATTCAATCGGTACTCTAAAAGGTGGGTCAATGGCCAACATTTTAAGGTGTATCAAAAACAAGTAGAAACGCATAATACTCTCTCCACTATTGTGGTGTGTGCGCATAAAAACGACACCAACAAGTGGTTGCACTTCACTGTTCCGCATGTGTGGAAATGCGTGATAAAAACACATTCTTTTAAAATCAAATAAATTGTTTAAACAAATGTAAAAAAAAATGTTTAGATATGTATACATATGTACATTTATTGCAAAATATGTGCGATGCAATGCTATATGTTTAAGTTACTAATATTTATTCATGAATAATGCACTTTGCTACTCAGGCATTTCGTTCACATTTTTTTAATTCCCCTTAAAAATTTCGAAGTCGTATTTATAGCAGAAAAACGACTGGAATGGAAACTCTCTGCCAAAAAATGAAAAATTGTTTCACATCATAGATTTAGGTTATGTCTGACAGCAGCTTTAAGCTTTTTTCTCTCTTTCTCTTTCCTTTCGAGTCGTTTTCTATGGTCGTATTTATTTGTTAATATGACACGGCAACATTTGTGTTGACTGAATTTGAGAAGCAAAAATGAACAGAACGGGAAAGAATTAAAAAAACAAACATACACAAAACAGCTTAAAAGCTAGAAAATATGGTTGCAACGTGGTTTAGGAAAAAAATTGTTTTGGCTTGTTAATTAGACTGATGGTCTATAACATTTACGATTAATTCCACTTAAAATATAAGTTACGTTTGTATTCTTAATGTTGGCAAAATGAACAATTGGTCTGATCAAGTAAATCAGACCACTAAACGATAAATTACTTTCCCTTGAGAAAATAGAGCAAATAATTATCGGATTAGGTTTGCAGGCCTGAAAGATTGGCTAGTTACTGACGAAGGAACTTGTGGGTTTCTAAAAGGGTTTCTCACTTTTCCAATTTTTCAATTCCGGGGATGCCGTTTTTATGGTTGATTCTTGTATTTAAGTCTTTAACTTAATGATTTCTCTAGTTTATATATCGATTAATTGTGATACAGCGATCTTCCTTTTTTTTGTACAATCCCATTTAAGCACCAACTTTGTTACGCCACACGATTAAAGCAAAAAACTTCCAATTTAATGCTGGAAAGATCAGGCAACTCCTTTAAGGCAGCAGATTTAACCTGAAACAAAAAAAAAAAAAAAAACAACCCAATTTCCCGGTAGTTTTTCCCTTCTCCTTTTTTTACAATTGAAAATTAAATATGAAAATTGGAAGAACTGATGTTAAAAATCAAGTCTAATTGAATGTAATCGGTTGTATTCTTTAACATTTATTTAAATAATAAGTTCCTTAAGCCCGGCCATTGGTTGGTGCAGAAAGAGGGGGCTTAATATTTACCCCGGGAAAACTACTCAGGTTTCATTCACCAGACGTAAAGTTCTGAGAGTTATGGCTAACAAATTATTGATGGTTTAAATACTGGTTTAGTTGAACTTAACTTAAATTTTATGTAGTTTAAACTCAACGGCTATAAATCAGTGTCCCATGTATTATATGAATTAAAAAAAAACATGTGGCAGCACTACGATAAATCTTATTAACCTAGCATTTACACATGCCACTGCCAGTTCGAAAAACTTAATACACTCACACTTTTTTACTAATACACTCACATTTTTCGCAATGGCTGCTCCAGTGGCAGCAAAAATTGCATGCGAGTGGAAATTTGGCACTTGCATGCCACTAAATGTCGAAACGATAAGCAATGTTACCCTGTTAAAATTTAATGCAAATTTACTGGATTGTTGTAAAATTGTCAATTATGTTTTAACTTGTTAAATGTATTATTATGATGAATTTTTTGAAACGCGCATTAATAAAAGCAAGTTTGTTAATTACAGAGCAATTATATTGTTTAAATAATGCTTATATAAATAAATGAAAAAATTTCCCCAAAAATGTGCCAATATGATTGAACTCGGTAACTCTATTTTGTTTTCTGGTACTTTTTTTTTAATTTCAGAAGTAAATGAACTCGCAGTGGCATATGTAAACACAAAAGCCAATGGCATGAGATTCGACTATTTCGAACAAATTTTCTTTGATAATATGTATACAGTAGTAGCATGCCACTACTTGCATGTGAAAAGGCAGGGTAAATTCATGTTGGGTATATTGATAGTTTAAACCAGGGCTGTGGAGTCAGAGTTGAGGTTGTTGTACCGGAGTCGGAGTCGTAGTACCCACAAAAACTTGCGACTCCGACTCCAACATTTTTGGCATTAAAATTTTTTCTAATAATTTTCAAAATAAAAAAATTTTAATGGCCAATTTAACCAATTCTATTTAAATATCAATTCATATTTAAATACATATAGTTTTTCATATAATTCTATTTTTATTTCACATAAAAAAACGAATTTAAAATATAAATTGATATTTAAATAAATTAGTGAAATTGGCAATAAGATGGTCTGCTTTTTGAAATTTTAAAGTCAGAAAATAAGGACCAGTTTCAAAAATTAAAAAATTGAGACAACATTTGTTGGTTTAAACAGACTTTGAACCAAAAAGAGAGTTAAACTTGATCTGAATTTTTAGCCCTTATTTTAAATAAATCACTGGTGGCTTAAACGCTGGTTTAGTTGAACTAAACTTGAATTTATATGAAGTTTAAACTCCACAACTATAAATCAGTGTCCCATGTATTATATGTTGTTAAAAAAATAACATGTGGCAGCACTACGATAAATCTAATCAAATTCATATGGTCTGTATTGATAGTTTAAACGCCCAATTTTATGTGTTTAAAGGTGGTTTATACGTTTAGTGATTTATAGATTTGCTGGTTTAAACACATTTTAAACCAAAAAGAGAGTTTAACTTGCTCTGATTTTTTAGCCCTTAGAGTGCCAGCCTTGAGCTGTACAGTTATCGCAAGCTTTCACGAGGTGAAATACTTGAGGGTCATTCTGGATGCAACCCTTAACAGGAACGTTCAGGTATCCCAAGTCAACAGAAGAGCAACTAGGAAAATATATGCCTGCCTAGGACTCTTTGGGAAGACATGAAGACTGAACCCTAGAATGATCTACTGGTCTTTTGTTAAGATAATTAGATCAATCTTGACCTATGCCACCCTAGCATGACGGACTAAGACCGAACAGGCGTATTACTTGATAAGGTTTATACTATTTGTTTGTCTTAATACCATAAATAAAACAATTAGTTTTTATCTAGTCTATAAGTAACTGCATATAAATGATCCCTATGACAACTCAACCACAACAACATTGAAAGTTAAATATAGGAAAAAAATAGATATGCAACTAGTCTGAAGCAACTAGTATATTAATAATTAAATACTTGTCAATTTTACTGCAGGGGTTGAAAAATTACTTCAGTGGTCACGTTAAATATTTGACTAATGTGAATACACTTCAAAGTGTTTATACTTGCAAATGCATAACGTTATGTTTGCTTTTTATTTGCACTTGTTAAGTTAATTATCTGCTCCTTTAATTTGTGGATCTATGTCTGTTTTTATCAGTTACGTACGCAGAAAAAAGCGTATGTTCCAGAAAGGTGAGAATAACTTTTTGTTCTAAAAGTGCGTGCTGTTTTAAAATTATCTATAAATAAAAAAAACGAACAAGCAATTTTGTAGAAATTATGCTATTAGTGTAAAATTATTCATTCAATAAATGCTAGAATAATCAGCAGGAACACCTCAAAAAATCTTAAGCGGCTTAGAAATGAAGTTTTAAATTTTCCGTTCATTTAAATTTAAAATTTTTAATTAGAAAAGCGTTTTGACATGAAACAAGACATGAATAAAGAAATTTATTTTTATGAATTTATTATACCCACACCAAATTAATGGCAAGCGTATTATGCGTTTGTGCTGACGTTTGTAACACTTTTAACTATTAGTGCTAGACAAAGGTTTATGTATGCCGATCGACTAACTGCCTGTTTGTAGAACACGAGCGTTAGTCTGAGTTCATACGGCTCATGTCTTATTGACAAGATTCTTCCTTTTTCTTTTTTGAACATAAATTGGCGTTCAAATGATTCATGTCATGTTGACGACATGTGCTTTTTTGATATTTAAAACAATAACAAAATTAAACGACGAATGAAAAAGCAAAACGTAAAGACAGTACATGCATCTGTGTACTCGTTTCTTTTCCCCTCGTCCCTCTCGCCTTTAAAGTAGCAATCATGTCAATAAGACAAGAGCCGTATGAACACAGACATACTTCTACGATTGCAGACGACACAGCATTGATTAGTGTAAATCAGGATCCAAAAGTTGCATCGCAGCATTTACAGTCCCACATCAATGAACTAGAAGCCTGGCTAGAAAAATGGAAAATAAAGGTTAACCCGGCTAAATGTGCTCACATAACTTTTACGCTCGGAAGACAAACGTGCCCTGCTGTAAAAATTAATAACATCCCTGTTCCGGTAGAAAGCCATGTTAAATACTTGGGAATTCATATAGATAGACACCTGACCTGGTCTCGTCATATTGAAGCGAAAATAACGGCTATGAAACCTAAAGCAGCTCAACTACATTGGCTAATCGGTCGAAACTCAAACTTATCCTTAGACAACAAAGTTCTCTTATACAAGTCTATCATAAAACCAATATGGACCTATGGCATCCAATTATGGGGTACTGCATGCGCATCAAACATCCAGAAGCTACAAAGAAGACAGTCTAGGATATTACGGCAAATGGTCTGCGCCCATGGTATATACGTCGTGACATTATCCACAGAGATCTTAACATCGCTACCATCCAGGAAGAAATTAAATAGTATTCAGTCAAATACATAGATAAACTAATGGTCCATCCCAATTACCTCGCTCGGGATCTAATAAAGTTCGAAGGTCACCGGATGCTGAAAAGATCCTACACTTTGAGCCTAGCATTCTTTTTGGACACTTGAATGCAATTAATTAGCGGTTACATTGGTAACGGCTAACAACTACAAATAAGAATTAGGATTAAGCTTTGAACACATATTGTAATTTTCGACAAGAAAGATTCAATAAAAAAAAAAAACCTTAATTATTAATTTCTAACATACCCACCGGCTATCTCCATTCCTTAAAGGTACTCCCATACAAAATGTTCAATGCAAACTAGAAATATATCGAAGAAAGTCCCATAAATACCCAGAAGTCGCCCATAGTGGGATAAAATGTATGACCGACTTCAATTAGTTTTGTATCCTTAACATTTTCTCGAGACACACTTGCCCCTTATCACCACTTCTTAGGGGGGCTCCCATACAAATATTGCGTTTTAAGAAATTCTTTAATTAATTAAAATTTTTCGACTTTTGTGAATAAAATCAAAAGTTGCTGTTTGCAGCTTCTTTTTTTATACGTTGTGCAACCTCCTCCATTTTCAAAATAACGGTATATCTCGAAAACAAGAGCTAACCTAAAAAAACGGTTAGCACTATTGGATTCAGCGTACCCGATGTTAAAACGCCATGTGCCCGGCTTGTCTATTTTTTAAACTAGCACAGTGTATTCGGCACAACAAACATAATACAATTTTTACTGGTGAATCCATATTGCCCATGGCTCCTTAAAAAGCTACACTCTCGAAAATTTATTTTAAAGTATTGAAGTTTAGGGTATCAAATGGTCGAGCTGGCCCGACTTTACTTCCTTACTTGTAACACTGCAAATTAAAATCAAATTAATTTTTTTAATTTTAATTGAAAATAAACAGTTTTGAAAATTTTATTATTTTACCAAGTAAAACATAAAACAGCATAAAGAAAAAATCTATCGTGTGTTAAAATCTGATGGCATGTTCATCAGATATGAAATATTGAATGCTTTACATTATTTATATGCAACACAGTTATTAATGCATGATTAGGTTTGGTGCCAATAATACAAAAAAAAAATAAAAATAACAGCAGAAATAGCAATTAACCCATTAGAGGGAGGCAGAAAGAAAGAGGTGTTAACGAAAGAGATGTTAATGAACAAACTTGGAAGCAATAAAAAGAAAAGATCAAGGCGAATACATGTAAACAGTGACGGCAATTATAGATAAAGAACAATAATACAAAAACAAGTTTTTTTTTTAATTTTTGCTTGAGTTGTTCCATACGTCAAAACCACAAGTTACTTTTGACAGCCGTACCTAAACAAGAGCGGAAGACAAAACTTTCTCATAACATACATAAACAAGAGCGTCAACGTTGTGTCACGAATAGTAGTGTAAACTTTCTTGTTTAATAAAACCCACGTAATAGAAATAAAAGAAGATTGACCAAAAAGTAGCGAAATTTTCATTATATATTTGCAATAGCGGCCAACTTAACTATTTAACGCGCTGTCAATATCGGATTTTTAAACTGCAACGGGTTGACACCGCGCAATTTACATGCTGTCTTGACTTGCCATCGCTATGTTAAAACAAAAAACTATTTTATTTCTTGTGAACACAAGAATTTGGATAGTGAAGACTGCCTTTGTCGATGTTTTGTTTTGTTAAAACAGCGTTGTTAAAACAATTGTTTACACAACAATGTCTAACAACACTGCAGTATTTCCATATAAAAAAAGGTCATCTTGATTGTTATTGTTGCTTTTTATATGGGTTTTCGTGTCATATCGAAGAACATAAACAATTGTGAGTAGCTAATTCTGGCAACGTTTTGTTCTTGAGTAAACATAACAATGGAAGGTGTAGACGGCGTGTTAGGAATGCCTCATTTATGGGCATGAAAACTAGAAACCGCGTGCCGCTTTTGTTTAGAAATAAAAAAAGCTTGATACATAAGTAGTGTCATTGTTTAGCTCGGTCTCTCACTCTTTTTCTCGATGCCTTTCTCTCTCTCGTAGAACATGAAGTTTTCAATTGAAAGCTCAATATTATCTGATAGAAGTTTTTGCACTTTGTATGACTCTTTTTAAGAAATTTATCCAAAGTTATCTAAAGGTCAATAAGATGTGAACCAAGAAGAATTCAATTACAGGTGATGTCGGAACTACAACAATCCAAAAATGTCAGCCATTCTTAGCAAAAGACTAACAAATCAAAACAAATAAGCTCGAACTGTCAACTGGACAATCTTTGTTTACCGTTTCTCACTTAGCCGTAACTTTGCTGTATGTTAAACAATCCGCCGATCGCTATCTGCTAAATGGCACTTTCAGTACGTTTTTACGCCTTAATATAGAAAAATATTACTTTGATATTTTCTACTGGAGTGTTTTTGTTCCAGTCCCCTTTTCGTGGGTTAAATTTCATCGCAGACTTTTGTTACACCTGCATGTCATCATGCATCGTGTCTGATGATAAATTTTTGATGGCACTTGTAGGTATTAATTGGAAATTAATTATTTGTGTTATTTTTATTAAGTTTTAAAAGTGTGATAAATATTTGCACTGTATTTTAATTTTTTAATAAAGTTGTAACAAAAAAAAAAATAATTAATAATAAATCAGATAAAGGAGTGTTGACAACGAAAAAAGTAATTAGAAATTAGCAATTTTTAAAGAAATTTGTATGATTGTCAGTGATGTATCTGGCGATAAAGAAAAACAGCTTCTTTCCCCCCAAAATAAATAGCTTTGGGGTCACTACGTAAAATATTATACGGTTTACAGAAAGGAATCTTTTAATTAAATGATAAGAATAAAGTCAACTATAAAGTCGTATTTGAAAATTAAATAAACAGATAGGAGCATATTTTAATGCATTTATGTTTCCATTTTTTTACATACCATTTAATTTCTTACTTTAACTTCTTTCTGTTCAGTCTAATTATTTCCCTCTCATATCGGCACAAACTACAATAATATTATGCAATAAATTATTTGCATATTTCTTATTTTTTTTTTTTTTTTTTTTGTAGCATAACTTATAATTACATTCTATTGCATTACTTTTTCATTCATTTTTCATAAGCTACTGCACTTTTTTTAACCGCTAATTAATGCCTGTGTGTATGAGTGCATATCTTCATTATTTTATGATTTACCCTTTTGTCTCTTTTTTTGTTAGCTGTCTGTCTCTCACTCTTTTCTTTTTTTTCTATTTAAATTCTTTACAATTTAATGGAGTTTATGTCTACCTGTACGAGGTTTATTTAATTGTAGTTGTTACATGCCAAATGAAGCATTACAAGTGCGTAAAGTCAGTAATTTTTGTATGCATGTGTACATATGATGCGAGAAACAATGGGAACATTTAAAAAGTAAATCTATACGCAATTAAAACTCCGCCCATTTTTGAGAGGCAAGGGCGTGTCACTGAAATAATTACAGTTATTTAAATTAAATGAAGTTTTATTAGAAATACAATTTGAATATGTAGAGTGTTATTAAAATTGGAACATGTTTTTACGGAAGATGAGATACAATATTCCACGGAAATTTAGGAAAAAATTAACAGGACATTGAAGGCTTATATTTTAATATTACAACAGTATACATAAATACTTTTATAAAGGGTGTTTTTTTAAGCACAATAGAATTTAAAATTAAACAAATTTATTTAAAAAAAAAACAGTCACACTAAAAATTACAATTGTTCTTAAAATAGCTATGGCACAAGCTCTTATGTTTACTACATTTGAACTTCAAATTGTACAAATAAAATGTCGACGAAAGTGGACAAAAAAAAAAAACATAATAAACAAATGTATTTAGGTTTACAGCAAGTATTTCAGGTTTACAGCAAATTTTGAACCACCAGTACAGTACCACTGGTTAAAGATTGATGTTTGACTGTTGGCTGGCAGGCACCGCAGTGGTGCAGAGGTTAGAACTCAAAGAATTCTGATGAAAGAATGTGGTGATTCTTGAAACATGTAAATTCAATCCAGGTTCGAGCCCCAGCTCAGCCAAGAAAATTATCAATAAATCTTAATAAAATTTCATGCTGTTAAAATTCCTCCCTTCAGTAAAAATAATTTAATTAAAATCAAATTTGATGAACTCAAGCCTAACAAAAAATATAAAAAATTAAAAAATTTAAAAAAAAAAAAGTTTTATAGTATTCGAAATAGCATTAACATGTGAATTTGATTTCGGCCATATGTCTTCCGCGGCTGTTCTTAGCGAAGCGCATTATGGACGTCTAGCTATTGGCTACTTTTTCGAGCAACACTGACCGTATTTCACATATAACATGAACAATTAGGGGAATCACAGGGTAGTCATAAAGTTGTAAAGTAAAATAATTACAACAAAATATATCGATGGCTTAATATAAATAAGGCGTAACTCATTTTGTTTAAAATGACAAATGAATCTTGATTTAAAATTTCTGGGGGCTATAGTATAAAGTTTGTTGCATCCTTTTATTAATTATTGCATTACACATTTTTTAATATCTTAAATTTTATGGATTTTATAAAGTTTTTTTCTTTCCTTGTACACTAACAAAAAATCGAGTTAGGTCTTTTTTATATTAAGCCAACGATATATATCGGCATTTCCCCAGAATCGTCTACCAGGATGAAAAAATGAAATGTTGATTTTCATCGTCTTTTATTGTTTATTTTTAGAAAAAAGGGCTCCACGAAAAGCCCCCCAATGAAATAACGCGCAGGAAATAGCCCTCAATGAAATAATCCCCAAAAAAATAGGAAATAACACCCAAAAGCAGTGAATGAAATAACATCGAAAAATAAATGAAATAAACCCCAAAACGAAACAACCCCCAATATTTTTATGTTATTTCATATGAAATAACACCCAATGATGAAAATGAAATAACCCCCAATGAAATTAACCCCATCAGCAACAAAAATGAAATTATGCCCAAAACTCATAAAAGAGTCAGTTTCACCAAGGATTTCATGAAGTCAATATGGACCAACAGCAAAGTCGCAAAATTATTGAAATGAATCGTGTGGAGGCCCGCAGGCGTCTTCTTAATAATAAGGATATATTCGGTTCAAAAATATTGCTGTAGTTATTTTACCCGCCCGTAGATCCTTGTAGCCCTGCTTTATTTTTGCAGTTCGGAACACAATTTGCCTACTACGTTTGGCCTTTACACGGGGGGGGGGGGGGGGGGGGGGAGGGTGCTTTTTAACCATGGGAGGTAAGGCCATAATGGCTTTATTGCTCAATTGAATGGGAGATAAAGCCGTTATGGTCTTATCGCCAAATCATTGAGAGGTAAGGTCATATTTAAAATTTTGCGAAATGAGAGATATAGCCATATTTTTTTTCACAAATGAGAGACAAAGCCATACTTTTCCAGAATAGTGTTACGCATGGTGTCAACATTCTGTAAAAGGGAAAATCCTTAGTTATCATTGAAAAACATTTTTTTATTCTTGTGACGCACGCAGGAAAACTTAATTCAGCGAAGCCACCTGCCGCGTCCTACTGGAGGAAAAAATCCCTAAGCACGGCCACAGGCCGTCCCGCAAAAAAACATTAGTATGCGAAGCCAGATTTCAATACTTAACTTTAGTGTTAAAAATGAAATAACCTCCGAATTAAAAATGAAATAACACCCAAATTAAACACGCTATGAAACAAGCCCCGAATTTTAAAAATTTGTTGGGTGTTATTTCATTGGAGATTATTTCATAATTTGAAAACCCCAAATGAAAAATGAAATAATTCCCAAAAAAAAAAATTAAAAACGGCCCAAAAAAATTGGGAGTTTTTTCATATGAAATAACACCCAAAAATGTATGGAAAAAAATTTGGGGAATACTTCATTTCTCGTTTGGGCGTTATTTCATTGGGGGGCTCTGAGCTGAGCTGTTTTACTTGAGGAAATTGGGCTGGAAACTGGAAAATTTTATAATTTCCTGCATTTTCTACTTCTAAAGACATTTTTATATACCTATTTTACATGCAAGAAATATGTTATGTTTACACTCTTTCTTCATAATCTCTCCATTACAATGAATTGTAAAAGGAGTATTAAGTTTTCTTTTGTTGAGGAAATTTGAAGAAATTTATGGTAAAATGCATGGTGATAATAATAAAAAAAAACATATGGAATAATAGTACGTTCGCGATCCGTACGTTCGCGACCGGTACATAAGCCAATTAAATAAAAACCAAGAGAGATATTTTATTTTGTAAATACTGGATGGAGACCTACATTAATACTCTTTTTAAATAAATTAATCACTTTTAAATATTCCGTTCCATAGCGCAGATTTTTACATTTCACTACTGTCAGCCAAAGTTGACTTCTATTTTGGGTACGTTCGTGACCACACGTTTATAACTCTTATTATGAAAACTTAAACTCGATGAAATCCATCTTTTGTACTAAACATAGAGCTACCCAAATGCTATCGAATCGAAAAAAAATAATAGGAAAAGTTTTGTTTTCTATATTATTTGTACATCAAAAGCGTACGAACGTACGTTCGTGACCCCAGGAAATGCCGATATGTGACTGCTGTGGACAACCGCTTATAATTTAGATTTCTACTGTAAAGTTATGACGAATCAATGAAAACAGTATTAAAATTTTTCTTTTGTTTCAAACACAACAATATATTTTTTAAACAATGGTAAAATATTATTTAGGACATTATGACGATATGACTTGATAGCACACCTTGTGAACCCCCCAAATGTATTACCATAAACCAGTGACTTCACGTAGCCCCACAGAAAATAATCGAGAAGTTTCAAATCGCACCACATATTCGAAATTGACTTATCGCTAAATTTTGATTGCAAAAAGCCGGTAGTCACGGTCGCCGAATAGCACGTAGTGCTGTCCTGTTGGAACCATACCTCGTCCGCATCAATGTCATCTATTTTTGCAAAACAAAAAATCGTTGATCATGGTGCGTTTCCTTGGCAGTTATCTTCAATATATTTCTAATCTGGAAAAGATGGAAAACAAAGTGGGGTAAAGGCCAAATTTAAGAATTTTATTAAACTGCCATATTTGTATAATTGAAATTCTTAAATTTGGCTGTTGCAGTGCCAAGGATGCCCCTACATGGGTCAAATGTACGACCAACCCCACTTTGTTTTTCATCTCAATCATTTATTTCAAACATATCTACCCGCTCTCCATTCCTTAAGGGGGCTCTCACACAAAATTACAATACAGATTAGAAATATATTGAAGAAAAAGCCCCATAAATGCCAAGGAATCACACCTAGGGGGAAATATTGTATAACCGACCTCAATAAGTTTTTTGTTCTTAACATTTTCTTAAAACATACTTGCCATATGGGCAAATCCCAGAAACAGTCCACCAACCAAAAATTTTTCAAATTAATATTTTTTTAACGGAATATAAGACTAGATGGTTTATTTAATTTTTATATTAAATAATATGTATTTCTATGATCATTAATGCAATAATTTTTACCAAATCCTACCCCACTGCTGATTTCTTAATAAAATACGTGAATTTAGCATTATTTTAGGTGATTTTTGTTCTTAAAATAGCACTTTCAGCAAACTTATCAAAATATAAATTTCGTTAAAAAAAAAAGTTGACATTCATTAGTTAAGAAATTAGTTTAAGAAATGCAATTCATAAAAATATAATTTGTTTTGGTAAAATAAATAAAATATAATAATAAAATACTACTGGAAAAACTGTAGCGTGCGTTACGTAGCGTGCGTCACAAAGGGTTCACGGCTTTTGTCAACAAATCACAACATTTTTTGGCTGCGAATAAGTGCGTTTAGAATTCTCTTATAGCCATCTTTCTTTTAGGAATCAGATTTTGGATACCTTATCATGCAAAACTCGCTAAAAATTAGGAAAACGCACTTCAACCTTTGAAGTTACTTCCACTTTTTGTAGCGTGCGTCACAAAACTTTGTGATCAATTATTTCGCAACAAATACTGGCTTATAAATTATGATATATGCCATTCGATAGTACATATTAATGTCACTAAATACTATATATAAGTTGAAGCTATCTTTTTTGAAAGACCAAAAGATGTGTATATTTCAATCAGAAAACGCGTGCGAATGTAGCGTTCGTCACGCAGGATTTGCCCATATATCACCCCCCTTAGGGAGGCTCCTATACAAATATAGACGTTTAATGAAATACTTAAATTTGGCTCCTGCAGTGTCTAGAATGCCCCTAGATGGGTCATCTCAATCATTTATTTCTAACATATCTACCCGCTATCTCCATTCCTTAAGGGGGCTCCCATACAAAATGTTCAATGCAAACTAGAAATATATCGAAGAAAGTCCCATAAATACCCAGGAGTCGCCCCTAGTGGGATAAAATGTTTTTTGTCCTTAAAACTTTCTTCAGACATACTTGCCCCTTATGACCACTTTTTAAGGGGGCTCCCATACAAATATTGCGTTTTAAGAAATTCTTAAACTTATTAAAATTTTTCTACTTTTGTGAATAGAATCAAAAGTAGCTAAGAGATTTTAGTCATTAATGGCTTGTTTTGTTTGCAGCTACCTACGTTTTTTATATGTTTCCAAAAAAAATGTATGTTTAGAAAAAAGTTTAACTTTTCCTAAAGGAAATTTTATTGCGAAATTTCGGTTTTTTTGTTATTTCAATAAACTAAACCATTTTTGAGTTACGCGAATATTTGTTGTGCAACCTCTTCCATTTTCGAAATAACGGTACATCTCGAAAGCCAGAGCTAACCTTAAAAAACGGCTAGCACCGCTGGATTCAGCATACTCGAATTAGGTTAAAACGCCAAGTGCCCAGCTTGTCTAAAAAAAAGTGTAAATTTCGAGCACAGTGTTAACGACCGATCTACACAGATTTAGAACATGTTAAAGTTATACTTTTAACCCTCATCAGCAGTTGGACCATTTAAAACAGGCATATCTGCTTAAGTCTACAGTACTGAAGAAATTCATTTGTCCTCGCACGAATATCTTTTCGCAAAATTTTACAAAAGAAAACACATTTTCTTACAGCTAATTATTCGCTTTTCGGTATCTTTTATCATACCACAAACATTGTGTTGTAATAACTTCTTAAGGATAAGAGAAAATTAATTTGTTAACTCTTCACACGTGATAGTACAACAGACTTTTAACTACAACCAGTTAACTACAAACAATTCCTGAGATATGTCATGTTATTCTTCAACTGTAATGAGGAGCTGACATTAAAGATGTTTGTTGAAAAAAAGGAGTACCTTTTTTCTAAAAGTCAACTCGTGCCGGGGGAATTGTCAGTTCGATGACGAGCAGTAGTCGTATTGATAAACGAGTTTGGTTTATTAAACTTTACAATTTTCTTTGGCGGTTTAAAGTCAAAATAGCCAGAGGTTGAACACATCAGTCGTTTGATAGATGTGGCACACTACAATACAAATGCTGGGCATTTTGGGTTGGAAAAAACGTTTGGTAAATGCCAAAGGAAATAAAAAATTGATGGATTATATGTTTACTAGAACTTTAGTTGTCTTTTATTAAGTTTTTTTATAAACTCGTTTTAACTCCTTGTAGGGCAAAGTGGTTTAAATGCGGCAAACTACTCAACTAAGACCAAAATTAAAATAAGAATATGTTTGATCTATTCGGATTGACATTTTTGGTATGTCTAAAGAAAATTTTAGTTCGATACCAACGTAAATTTCATGTATAATGAGTTTTTACCGATTTTTCATCAGATGCTGGTATATGTGACAGTTTCTGTTAAAAGGGACCTATGGGCAAAACATTAATTTTCGAGAAAAACGATTTTGAAGTTAACAAGTTAATTTTGAAACGACTGAACGCTTTTACAGCTCGAAGCCCGTTTTAAAGGAGTTTTGGGGGTCGCTGATTATGAATCTGGCATTGGATTTTAAAAATTCAAAATGGCGGATCCAATACGGTTGAATATTTTTTGTATTTTTAATTAGGCTTAAGTTCATCAAATTTAATTTTCATTAAATTATTTTTATGAAGAAAGGAATTTTACAACACGAAAATTAATTAAAATTTACTGATAATTTTTCATTCTTGACTCAATCTGGGCTCGAACCCAGGCGTTTTTACGGACAGGTTACCCTGACATGTTTCGATTGCAACCACTCAATCTCCTCAGAGGGCTTGCCGTTTAACCGTTTGCCGTTTAATTTGGTTTAAGGATTGATGTTTGACTAATGACGTCAGCAGTCGTCGATGGCTGCGAGTGTTAAACGGCAAGCCCTCTGAGGAGATTGAGTGGTTGCAATCGAAACATGTCAGGGTAACCTGTCCGTAAAAACGCCTGGGTTCGAGCCCAGATTGAGTCAAGAATGAAAAATTATCAGTAAATTTTAATTAATTTTCGTGTTGTAAAATTCCTTTCTTCATAAAAATAATTTAATGAAAATTAAATTTGATGAACTTAAGCCTAATTAAAAATATTAAAAATTTGGATTAAAAACCATAAATAGTTCAACAAAATAACCACAATACTAATTATTTTTTGTAATGTTATTGGATTTGTTTGAAACAAGTGGATTTTGATACGCCTGAATGCTTTTAAAGCTTGAAACTCGTTACCCGGTTATTTTTGGGGTCGAAGATTACGAATCTGGTATTAGATTTTGAAAATTCAAAGTGGCGGATTCAATAAGCCGGATTTTTTCGTAAGTTAAAAGAATTCATATTGATACACCTGAACACTTTTATGGCTTAAACTTAAACTTATCATCCGGGGGTTTTTGAGGATGAAGATTACGAATCTGGTATTAGATTTTGAAAATTCAAAATGGCTTATCCAATATGGCGGACCTTTTTTTGCAACATTTTTGGAATTGCATGAAACTTGTCACTTAAGAATTTTCGGGGTCGCTGATTACGAATATGGTATTTGATTTTGAAAATTCAAAATGGCGGATCCAATATGGCGGACTATTTTCTTGTTTTATTATTGAATTTGTTTGAAACTCGTAACTCAGGGTTTTTCGGGGTAGCTGGTTATGAATCTAAAGTCAGAGTTTCCAAATTCAAAATGTCGGAGTTTAAGGCTCTGCTTAACGCTGTGTAGTTATTCTGGAGTTTCGAGGTTACTGATTAGCAGTTTGGTGATTTCGGAGTGTTACGAAAGTAAAAAAAAAAGAAAATAGTGGCGATTAAAAAAAGTAATGTGTCAGATGTATCAAAATCGACTTGTTATCTTAACAAAAAAAAAGTCCGCCATATTGGATTTTGAATTTTCAAAATCGGCTTAAATCTAGTTTACCGACGCAGCTCCAAATAAAAAAAAAGTACCTAGGTGGATAGAAAATTAAAAAATAAAAAGAAAAAATGAAATAAAAAAGTTGGCGGAAACGCTTAGTTTTCGAGTTATGGACGTTTTAAGTTTTTATATAAAAGTGTGATTTTCCACTACATTTTTATCTTTATATGGTCAATATTGGTATCATTTTAAAGCTTTTGACTTAGCGAAGCCGGTACTTACTATCCCAAAGAGGAGCAAGTCCTTGCGCCCGGCCGAAGGCCGGCTATGCAGAGTAGCTTTAGTTAGCGAAGCCGGTTCTTGCTATACCATAGAGGAGAAAATCCTTGCGCCCGGCCGAAGGCCGGCTATGCAGAGAAGCTTTAGTTAGCGAAGCCGGTATTTGTCATACCAAAGAGGAGCAAATCTTTGCGCCCGGCCGAAGGCCGGCTATGCAGAGAAGCTATGCAGAGGCTATGCAGAGGCTATGCAGAGTAGCTTTACTTAGCGAAGCCGGTTCTTGCTATACCATAGAGGAGAAAATCCTTGCGCCCGGCCGAAGGCCGGCTATGCAGAGAAGCTTTAGTTAGCGAAGCCGGTATTTGTCATACCAAAGAGGAGCAAATCTTTGCGCCCGGCCGAAGGCCGGCTATGCAGAGAAGCTTTACTTAGCGAAGCCGGTTTTTGCTATACCATAGAGGAGAAAATCCTTGCGCCCGGCCGAAGGCCGGCTATGCAGAGTAGTTTTACTTAGCGAAGCGGGTTCTTGCTATACCATAGATTAGAAAATCCTTGCGCCCGGCCGAAGGCCGGCTATGCAGAGAAGCTTTAGTTAGCGAAGCAGGTATTTGTCATACCAAAGAGGAGCAAATCTTTGCGCCCGGCCGAAGGCCGGCTATGCAGAGAAGCTTTACTTAGCGAAGCCGGTTTTTGCTATACCATAGAGGAGAAAGTCCTTGCGCCCGGCCGAAGGTCGGCTATGCAGGAGTGTTTTCGTTTGCGACGCCCATGTTTATAATTTGATTACGTTTGTATTACACTTTTATTTAAATAAACTACATACTAACCTGGTGCACTTCTGTAATATTTTGATGTAAAATGCAAAAAGAATGTAATGTGAGGTAAAGAGATAGTTATTTTCAAATAAATTTTGTATATCTAAAAAGATATGGTCAAAAGCTTTGAAATGATACCAATATTGGCCATATAACGATAAAAATGTAGTGGAAAATCGGCCCTTTATATAAAAACTAAAAACGTCCATAACTTGAAAACTAAGCGTTTCCGCCAACTTTTTTATTTTATTTTTTCTTCTTATTTTTCAATTTTCTATCACCCTGGGTACTTTTTTTTATTTGGAGCTGCGTCGGTAAACTAGATTTGTTCCTCAAAATCTAATAACAGTAGCCCGTTTCTGTATTTCTCACATCGTAAAATTTTTCGCATGAAACGTGTGAATTGCAACAAAAATAGTGTGAAATGAAACAAAAAATGGGTTTTCTCACACAAGTGTTTCTGTATCTTTTTTTTGCGAGAATTATCTGCCATTTAAATAATTTTCCAGCAGTTATTGGAAGGATGTGAGAAAAAGTGTTTCTATAACAATATTTTGCGAAAATTTTCTTTGCAGAACTGTCAAAATAAGTCACATTTGAAATTGGTGGCAAGAAAAACAAAATGTAGATATTTTGAATATGTTTATATACTATTTTTTTTAAATAAATAAAAAAAAATAGAAGGAATATACTAAATGATGAATGCATAATTTATATGATGAAAATAAACAAAAACAATTGTTATATTTTGTTATTTTAAATTCTTGTTTTGGTTTTAAACAGCGCTGCCAGATAAATTTGTGTCAAAATCGTCAATTTCCTGAGAAAAAAAATAAAAAAGATCGTCTTTTTTGTTTTAAAAATCGTGCAATTTAAAATCAATTTTAAACGAATTTGTTTTGACTTTTATTAAAAAATAATCAAACAAAAACATAGTTATAGTTCATGGGTATTTAATAATTTCATTAAATTTTTAATATTTTTAATTAGGCTTAAGTTCATGAAATTTAATTTTCATTAAATTATTTTTTATGAAGAAAGGAATTTTACAACATGAAAATTAATTAAAATTGTTATTGATAATCTTTCATTCTTGACGTGGCTCGGGCTCGAACCCTGGCCGGCAGGTTACCATGACATGTTTCGATCGCAACCACTCGATCTCCTCAGATGGATTTGCCGTCTTACACTCGCAGCCATCGACGACTGCTGACGTCAATAGTCAAACATCAATCCTTAAACCAAATTGTATTTTAACATTTGGTAGATCGAAATTTTCTTTCCTGAATGATTTCCCATTTTAATTGATTTTACATGTTTTTTCCTTACTTCTGTTTTTTCGTACTTTTGTCAAGAATTTTTCCTGAAGTCCAAGTACATTTTTTTGAAAAAACAAAAAAAAAAATGTACTTGGACTTCAGGAAAAATTCTTGGTTTAAGGATTGATGTTTGACTATTGACGTCAGCAGTCGTCGATGGCTGCGAGTGTAAGACGGCAAATCCATCTGAGGAGATCGAGTGGTTGCGATCGAAACATGTCATGGTAACCTGCCGGCCAGGGTTCGAGCCCGAGCCACGTCAAGAATGAAAGATTATCAATAACAATTTTAATTAATTTTCATGTTGTAAAATTCCTTTCTTCATAAAAAATAATTTAATGAAAATTAAATTTCATGAACTTAAGCCTAATTAAAAATATTAAAAATTTGGATTAAAAACCATAAATAGTTCAACAAAATAACCACAATACTAATTATTAATTTCATTAAATTTATATTTATTTTGTTAAAAAATTATTTATTTTCTTTAATCCGATAACAATTTAAAATTGTTATTTTTTCCCTGGAGAAGTCACACAAATGCATGAGAAAATATCATTTTGAACAAAAAATAATATAAATATTTTTACAAAAGCAAAAATAAACCAAGCTTAATAAAATAAACATACATCCTTTTTTAAAATAGATAATATACATACTTACAAAAACCGAGATCAAAATGGAAAATTTTTAAATTAAATCAGCTTTAATAACAGTATTATAAATACTATTCGACCATACATTTTCATGTTCATAAGAAGAAAACATAGTACATCTATGTATATATGAATTAACATGTTTCGTTCATTTTTTCCGTCTTAGTGGACCGATTTGGCGAAGGACCAACCTCCGTTTCATATTTTAACTTCCACGAGAGTTAATTTTATTAATTAATTTTTATTTTATTTTATTAATTCTATAAGTTCAATATCAGCAGAATTGATAAAACAAAAAAGTATCAAAAAATCTCCTTAATAGATTGTCAATCAGGACATTGCAAGTTTAATTTTATTTTTTAATGCCTAATACTAACGAAAATTAATCAATGTACCAGATGTTCAACTAAAAAGTACCAAAAAGCTCCCCTTACATGTTCTTATTCCCCCAGGACCATGCATTTTTAATTTTATCTTTATAGGTCGAAAATTTCAAAACATACCAAAGAAAAAATAAAAAGTACCAACATTTTTAATCTCATAGGGTTTCATTCACTCAGGACCATGCATCTATAACATAACGTTTCTAAGATCATATTATAGAAAACTTAAAAATTATCACATTCTATTTTCCGACTTTATATAGTCAGAATATTCGAAAACCGGTTTCTAAAAAATATCAAATAATCGACAACCCTATTTTTTATTATTTGATAATTGAAAAAATCAATTTTTTTTGTATTTGTGTTAGTAGCAAATTTGAACGCCTATAACTCTGAAGTTATTGAACAGATTTTAATAAAATATATATTGTGCACTTCTGTAAGTAAATAACTTTCAAATGGTGTATATTCTGTTCAAATCGGTTGACATACAGAGGAGGAAAGTGTTCTTAACTTTTTTGCCTTAGCCGATTTATATATAGATTCTGGGTTCTAATGGAATTGATAGTGACAACGTTGTTTTATATTTATATCGTATGTAGTCCGAATTAGTATATTATTGAAATTTAACTATATCGGTTTACAAATGGCTGAGATATAAATCTTTAATTTACATATTTCTATAATCTTTTTCTTTTTTACCTGAAATAGACTTACCTGTACTGAAATTCTGTAACTTTTTAACGAAAAAAAATAGTCGTTAAGTAGTCAAAATTCGTTAGCTAACGAAAGTTGTCGTTAAGAGCTATTCTGTAATGAAATTTTAACAATTTTTATCGGCAAAAAATGTCGGTAGCTAACGACACAAAAAAAGTTCTTGTTTAATAATAACGACAATAAATGTACTGTTAAAAGATTAAAAATATAGAGTAAAGTAGCCAATTTTTAACACAAAAAAAGTAAGAAAGTATAGTGGATCAAGTCCGACTCTACATTGCAGTATTTGGGCGATCATGTTTCCGCCAAAATCGTGAGGTTATTATTCACATAATACATTTTTGTGCCAAATATTATCTAAGTATCTACCATTATTAGTGTATTCGTATGGGAGCTGTGGTCAAATATGGACCGATTCTAAAAAAATTTGTTCTGGTGATTAATGTAGGTTGCGACAAAATGTTTTTGGATCTTATTCAACTCAAATGTCTATAAAACAAGATGGTTATTAATAGGCACAAAACCCTATTCCGGAAAGAAGTTTTCATGTGGGCTATAAAAATTAAATAACTGCTTCTCACCATTATAAGAATGCTTCGACCTAGTGACAATAAACGCATATGTGCCAAATTTTATAAAATTATTTTTAAAACTGCGACCTGTAATTTGCACACAAGGTTATCTTGGACAGACAACCAGCCATCCTGATAGAAGGACGGGCTTCGTTAAATGGATTCTGACATTGATTCTGAGTCAATCGGTATACTAAAAGGCAGGCCCAGAACCTTTATTTAAATGTGTTACACACATTCGTACAAACACATAATACCCTTTTCACATACAGTAGTGCTGGTATCAAAAGTAAGAGCAGAATGTTGTGCTAGAGTGGCTTAGTCATCTGGAAATTTTTCCCTATGTATAAAATTATTTAAAACCAACATATTTGTTTAGAAATATAATCAATATTTACACGTTTTCATTCATGTTTTGTTAAAATAAATGCAATAAAGCAAATTTATTTTGTATTTTTTATTAATTTTAAAAAAATTTTACTTTGACGTTTTTATATTTTTACCGATATTTGTCGTCAATATTTCTAAACAAAAATATTTGTTTATTTAAAATACAGAATAACAAATTCGTTAAAGTAACCGAGATTTCTCGTTAATTAACGATATCGGTAGTTAAATTCAAAAAGTTACAGAATTGAGGTACAGGGTTGGAAAACTTAAATATTGTTAAAAAAATTTTTACTATTTTCTAACAAAAAAAAAAAAAAAAAAAAATAAAATAAAAATGCAAAATTATTAAAAAAATATACAATTTGTTGTAAAAAATAATTAAATATGCTATACAGACAGAAAAAATGTTAAAATAACATGGCGAAATGTTGATTGAGAAATTGAGAATCATGGTAAATTTCTGCAAAAGTATGCCCTTTATTTAAATTTTTCATTATTTCATATTAATTTAAAATGAAAAATATTAAAATAACCTTAGATCACGTTTATTTAATATTATTCACTCTTAAAATAACATTCTTCTAAATTGAATCCATAAAAACCTGTATACTAATATATAATAATAATAACATACTTAAGTATAAAAATTTTTTTATTTTCAGGTTTAAAATATGTTATAAAAAACAGACAATTCCCGTATTCTTTTAATTAAAATTATTTAGTTAAATAGTACATCAAGTTTTCAAAGTAGAATGATGACGAAAACCATATCGGGCCATTCTGCTGATGCTTCTGTTAACAAAGGAGACACAAAATAAATGAAACATGTGTTGCAGGGGTAAGTGTTTTGAGTTATTCTTAAATAAATGCATATGTTGTCTTCACGCTGTTATATCACACTCCAACCAATTTGATTCTACATGAAATTCACGTTGTTTCAACTTGAAATAACTTTCATTCAACGTGATTCGGATTGTTATTTCAATATACTTAAATGACATTTTGCTCTAACTTTATGCAATGTTATTGACCTGGTATTTGTTAATGAGCCTAAGGAATGTACAATAAATCGTGTTGATCCTATAACACTCCCAGAAGATCGTTACCACCCTACAATTGAAATTAGCTGCAACATTTTTAGTTGTCATCGTGTTCAAAATTTCCATAAAAAAGAAAAGGTGTTTTGTTTTAAAAGGGCAAATTACAACGACCTACATAACCTTTTAATTAACACAAATTGGATTCAATTGTTATCCATTCGCATTGGCGCACCAGAAACAATCGATAAAATGATTAATAATTTCTACAGTACAATAAAACAATATATGAATGAATGTATACCAACATTTTCACTGAGCTCAAAATCAGGACCACCATGGGGTAATAAACAACTTTCTTCGTTAAAAAACTTAAAAAACAAGAATTACAGAAAATATAAGAAATCTGGATCCCACTGCGATTACAGCAAGTATTCCGTCCTTCGTGCAAAATACAATTTGCTAAATGCTAAATTATATAAAGATTATTTGATTAAAATAAAAAATAACTTAAAATACGATCCAAGATCATTTTATAAATGGTAGTTAAAATTTAAAAAAAATCGGTTCATAAATAAACGGGTTAAAGACCCAGTAAAATCTTTGCCTACAAAATAATATGTTAAGTAATCAGAAACACATAAAAGCACTACATATAATTCTACTGAAAAACTAATGAATTTTACAAGGGTTGTGCCAAAATGAACAAATTCAAAAGTAAGTAATTTTTTTTATCTAAATACAGCCAGAAAAAAGTAGTTATCGAAGTTCTTATGGAAGAAAGCTACCAAATAACGAGTGAAAGAAGCTATCCATTTTTAAAAAGTTTTTACTGGGAGACAAACAAATTTCTTTCTTTCCGGAATAATGGTTTTGGCACAAAAGTGTACATATAAGATAAGAATATCAAATATCAATCATATTTTGTATATGTATATAAGAAGTATTAAATGTTCAAAATAAGCCAAGTCGGTCCATTACTTTCCCTCGAAATTTTGCTTTCGCCGATATATTTTTTAGGGAAGAGTCAAACAATTTCGAGGTAAATTTTCACAATAGGGATAAATATAAAAATTTAACCCTTGTTTCTAAAGATATCTTTTTTTCTAATAAACAAACATATAAAAATATTTACAATTATCTTATTTCGAAGACTAAGGGGCTTATAGTGTAAAACGCAACGCAACGCCAACAATTTCATTAAAAGCAAAAACAAAATCAAAAATATTTTATAAATTTGTTGTTGCTTTCTACAGACATTCATATTATTTTTTTTTCAATTTTCAACGCCACAAAATAGAAGTGTTTGAAATTTAAAAATTCAAGATGAATTTCTATAGAAATTAACAACAAAATTATAAAATATTTTTGATTTTGTTTTTGCTTTCGTCACTTTTTTAGAAAAAATCATCAAAACGTCACTTTGTTAATATCGCAACAAAAAATCGTCAAGATGACGATAGCTCGTCAAATCTGGCAGCCCTGTTTGTATTATATTTATTTCTTTTGTTGACGTTTCGCTTTTATTTGACACTTAATTACTGGAAATACTCCAGTATAAACAGAATTTGTTGTGTCTGTTTTCGCATTCAAATACAGAAACACTTTTATCTCATAAATCGAGAAACGATGGAATTTTTTGTTTCACACTTCATGTAAGAAATTTTACGATGCGAGAAATACAGAAACGAGCTACAGATTCGTAATCAGCGACCCTCGGCGAGTTTCAATTTAATAAGAATAATTACAAACAATTGTGTTACATCGGGTTCTTTTCTTTTCTTTGTTTTTTATCAAAGGTGCATTTTAAAGCTTACTTATGACAAAAGTAATGAAGTTAGAACACTGCGGTTTGATGCATTAGAAAGAGCGCATTGTCACCTAAAAAGTAAAATTCGATTTTTTCATCCATATACATAGGTCCCTTTTAACTGAAACTATCACATATATAGCACTACGATAAATCTTGTCATATGGTCCGTATTGGTTTTTTATATGTTTACTGATTTATAGATTTGTTGGTTTGAAAACATTTTAAACCAAAACGAGAGTTTAACTTGCTCTGATTTATTAGCCCTAATAGAAAGATAATTACTCATGAGTCAAACTTACTGACACAGGGAAGCAAGTGCGGTATAAAAATTTATATTATAATTTTGTAACATATAATATTCTTTTAAAATATCATAGTATGAACCATAAGTTTATTAAAGAATTGTCAATTTTGTTGAAGTCAAGTAGTGACAATAAGGAAAATCTTAACATAAAATGTTCAAAACCTGAACATTAAACTATTCGCTAAAAGATAAATAAGCATTTCTAAGATACCCACTACTATCAGGTCTGAGAAATCAATTATCAAAATTTATGCTTAAATATTTTATCCACTCAAGATTTTTTTTATTCGCAATGCCGGTTTAGAAATTGAAGATGAATTTTAATAATCTTAATCAAAGTCCGGCACTTTCTGAAAAGAATTTTTGGTTTTCAACACAAAAGCAAAACAATCTTGAACCGAAGCTAAAAAGTACAATTTCTAAGCGAGGTAAGTTTTAGAATGTTCTTAAATGTTCTATAACAGCAAAACATACTTTACATTAATATTAAGACCCACCTCTTGTTGTGCCAAATCGTACTAAAAGACAAAACAGAAAAGGACGGCACAAATAGTAGAACGTAAAAGCCCGCTCATCTGTCAAAAAAAACTAAACTCATTGATTAGCATACAATAGTGAGTATTTGTTGTTGTAACTTAGCACGTTCGTAAGTGAGAAAAAGTTTCTTATCCAATCATTTCGCTTTAATGTACTTTTGAAGAAAAGTAAAAAATATCGCAGTACTCCCACGGCATTAAAAGTACCTTTTTACAATTACCTTCACACTTTTCAATAAAAAAATAAAAATAAAGGAAATATTTGGAAACTAATTTCAGACTTAAATATTCACAATGTTTTTAATTTCTAATTCACAGTCAAAAAAAATATATATGAGACTGGAGGACATTCAACGAAACAATATAAATCATGGTTTAGAAATTAATTTGAGCTTGTTAGGTAAACAAAAGATTAACAGGGACAATACTGATTCAATGGACCAAAGTCAACGGTAAAGAATATTTCTAAGAATAAGTCTTTCAACTCAGTTGACAACTTCATCAACTGAATTGAAAGATTTTAAATTTATTTTAAAATTTAATGAAATAAAAGACAATTTTTAAAATACTTAACTACAAAAATTAATTTTGACAGCTGATCAAGAGACTTGAGCACACACAGTACAATCGAATTGGAAGACTTAGTAGTCAACTTGAAAAAATCAAAATCTTTTGATTTTTCTTCAACCAACTCGACAACCGTCAAACTAATCAACTGACAAGGCCATACACGCTTTGATTTGGACAACAACCGACTCAGTTGACAATTGAATTGAATCGTGTATGGTCTGCTTTAAACAAGGAAGATATCACGTTAAAGCTTAGCGAAAGAAAACGTTCCGCCTTCCGCTCTTATTAAGGTACGGCTGTTAAACATTCCAAGATTAAAAAACGAAATTGTCAGAAAATGTTATGTTTTATTCAGACTTTGGCGACTGAAAAAGTCGTCACTTTTTTGACAAAAATCGGCACTTTGCTAATTTCGGAACAAAAAATCGTCAAAATGACGATAAATCGTCAAATCTGGCAGCCCTGGCTGTCAGAAACAAAACAAAATTTGCGTTCGCCGACTTTTTTGTACTTTTTCTCAGTTTTTGGCGATTTTAGATTAAAATATTGTACTAGTTTTTTTTGTATGCAAAATTTTATTAAAAAAAAATTAAATAAAACTGATCAAAGTTAACGTTTGGCGATTTCTGACATCTGGTTTGGCGATGGAGCTCAAAAAAATCTGAAAACCCTGTGTGAAGGTTGTATTATTTCAGAAATTTTTTTGTTAAAAACCTTGTTTCAAAACACATCCTATGAAAAGACACCTCAGAGAAGCATGATGTCAAGGATAAACAAGTTCACAACAAAATTTTTTTTATTATTTCAAGTTCTCCAAAAAGGACACTTTTTGTTAGAAATCGGCACCATTTTTAAATCTGAATCTTCCCTTCGTGCCATTAAAATAAAAAACCTTCTCCAATATAAAAAAAACAGAATTTTAATATTCGTCTAGTAAATGAAAAAAAAAAAAAACCCCGATGGAGAGACTTAAGGCGAATTCACTCACTTGCTTCAAAGAAAGTTTTGAAACGCCTCCCAAATTTGCCTGAAAGCATAGAAGTTTTAAAAAGAAATTAGTTTTTTAACGAATGCTTTAAACTAAAAAGCGTTGATTTGAAGTTAACTGCCAGTTCTGTGTTCCCTTTTTAAGCATCGCCTCCCAAACAACAATAAAATTAGCAAAATATATAAGCAAAACAAATAATCACTTACCTATAGACATATCAGCGCCATTTTGATGATGTTCTGGTACAGCTTTACGATTAACTGGCAACGAGACTGCTCCTGATGTCGATGATGGCGATGGTGAGGATGAATCACAAGAACTATCAACTGATTGAGCAGTTGTGGGTACGCCGGACATATGTGGGTGGGGGTGATGTTGATGATGGTGTTGATTATTATGCTGGTGTTGATCCGGTGAGGCGTGATGTGATTGCCCAATCGAAGAACTTGAAGCAACACTGCTACTACTAGCCATACCATTAATAGTGGTCGCATTACGATCAATATTACTTGCGCTCCCACTACTGCAAACAACGCCGCCGCCACCACCACCACCTGCGCTGTGATCACTATGTGGAGGGGAACGTATTGTTGTTATAGCTGCCGCAGCAGCATGTGTCACATGGTGATGAAGATGATGGTGAGGCGGCATAGCACCCACAACAGCTGCCGCGGCTGTAGCATCCACCAAATGGGGATGATGATGGTGATGTAATTGTTCTGTTATATGATGCTGCAAGTGATGATGATGGTGATAGTGGGCCTTTAGTACAGCTGTGGGAGGATGAACGACCGGTGGCACCTCATTCATTTGTAATATTCGCTGTTCATCCTGCTGTTGGGCACGTCTTAGTGCCGTCTGTAGGGCCATGACACGTTGACGATCGGCGGTCAGGCGACATTTTTCACAATTACAATTGCGAAACTTGCAATAGCGTTTGTGGCCCTTCAATTTGATTTTAAAACCGTGATTGTGGCAACGTGCACAATTCGGTTTGGTTCGCGGGGTGCCAGAGCTGCCGCTTGAGCTAGAAGCACCACCACAAATGTCATTCTTCGAATCGTGCATGTCCGTATCGGACATTGTGTCGCTGCTATTCCAGTTGGTGTCCTCAGAAACCATTCAAAATCACTTACTGGGCAACAGTTGGCTGGAAAGAATGAAACGAAACTCAGGCAACGGGCAACACAAACACACCACCCTTTTGCAACTACGAAGACAAAAAGGGCACACAAAAGTGACACGGTTGACACGTTTAATATGTTTTTTTTTTTTTTTTTTGTTTTTTTTGTAGCTTAAAGAACTTGGCAAAATGATGCCAACAGCAGCAAAAGCAACCACAACGAGATTTTATGGACTAGATAAGATAAACAAAAATCTCTTTCTATAATTTCTTATAGTTTTATGTGTTTTGTTTTTTAAGTTTTGAATAAAAATTGTATTGTTACTTTTTTCGAAACTGATGAAAACTTGTATTTATTTTTTCTATTAGTTGGACGTTATTTAAATTTTATTGAAACACACTTTCTGCTTAAGGGTCATCCATTATACTGATAAAATTTTTAATTTTTTTCTTTATATATATTTTACTTAGTTTATTAACACTTTAATGATTTAGATTATCTTTTTGCTGCAATTGTTGAAATGTTTAAAAATTCTTTTTCTTTGTTGCCAAACGTGTGTTTCGTCTTTGATGCTTGATTTAGTTTTTTTTTGACAAATTGGGACTGGAATGATAAAGATAAGAAAAAAATTAATGATTAATTTTATATTATACGAGATTATTAAAGGAAAACGCTTTCAATGAAGATTTCTGTTTTATAATAAATTTATATGCCATGGGCAGAAATTTAAAGCTCTGACATGATTATTTAAATTTATGCCCCTAAAAACAATCGATTTAAAACCATAGTGCACTGTTTTAGTTGACTTTCTCAAAATTAATATTTTTAATTGAGTTTCCCGTTTTATTGCACTAAAAAAACATGGAACGAAATCATTCAGTATAACTGTCTATGTAAAAATACCCGTTTAGTTGAGTTCCGTTTGATTGCCACACTGGTTAATTATTTCGCAAAATATGACCGCATTGCGAAAAACAAGAAAATGTTTCGGTTAATTGTTTCCGTCTACTTAATGTGTTTTGCTCCACAAACGTAAAAAAAAAAATTTTTGCGGCATGAAAGTCATGTTTCATATTTCTGTTATTTAAATAAATGTTATATAAAATAAATAAAGAAATGAGTTTTATTTTCTATCTACACATGGATGTTTCGCTTTGTGCTGGTTCACACAGGTCAAGTATGACGCGGCAAGTCTTGACCTTTTAGGAGAGAAGGGAAAAGAGAATGTCATTTCTTTTCCCCTCTCTTCTAAAAACTCAAGACTTGACGAGTTAAACTTGACGTGTGTGAACCGGCACTTTATTGCAAATCTTGCTCAAGTAAGTAATTTTCGTTTTAATTGCTTCAGCGATTCAATTAGTCATGCATTTTTAGAAAATAAAATAAGCGGATTCAATTTATTTTGCGTTTAATGTGGCTTAAAGTGCTTTACGGAAGGCCACTTTATAAGGGCCTTATTGCAAGTGTTGGAGGATGTCAGACAGTTTTGTTATCTTGGGAGCACAATTTCCAAAAATGGCGGGCCAAGTGAAGACATTGACAACCGTGTACAGAAAGCGCGACACACTTTCGGTCGTTTAAGACCCATTTGGAATTCGTCTTCACTATCTCAGCGCATAAAGTTAAAAATTTTCAACACAAATGTCAAGTCCACTCTCCTCTCTCGAGACATGCAGAAGATCCAAGTGTTTGTTAATCAGTGTCTTCGCAGGATATTGCGAATATTCTTGCCTAGAGTGGTGTTCAACAGCAGGTTTTGGGAACAATCCATCCAAAAACACATGACCAAATAAATAAAAAGAAGTAAATGGCGGTGGATTGGAAAGACATTAAGAAGATCATAGAACGACATTACAAGAAATGCCATCGACTGGAACCCGCAAGGAAGTCGTAGAAGAGGACGCCCAGCTCATACGTGGAGAAGGCAAATTCCATGTAGAAATGGCCGGAATGGGTTAAACCCGGGGTTAAGTGAGAGCTTTGGCACGGGACAGGAATTTGTTCAACCAATTTATTGAGGCCCTACACTGAACCAAAAATCCAATGAAAATGTACGTTAAGCAAACGAATTACGTTTATTAAAATATTTTCGTTGGCTCAACGAATTATTCGTTAATATAATGAAAATAATACCTAATAAAAATACAATTTTTATTATATTTATAAACGTAATGCGTTTGCTTATCGTACATTTTCATTGGATTTTTGGTTCAGTGTATGCTCCTTTACAAATTACAAATTTTGCACCGAGTTTTTTACCCAATATAAGCTAAATTGGCCCAAAAACATTGGGACCTATGGTAAATTATGGACCGATCCTCACGTAAGTCGGCAATATAATTTATGTTCCTTTAAAACTATGACGGACCAAATTTTACTACAAAACAAGTATTCATTACGTTTTTAGCCGTACGAAAGGGGTTTTCTGAGATTCAGTTTTATATGTGGCCTACGATTATTAATGAACCGATTTTCTCGAAATTGATTTCTAGTTTTATGAAACTACCACAGACAGCTTTATCCGTTACGGTTATAGGCGTAATAATATGTTTTCCGAGGATGGCCTTATATGGGGCCTTTAATAAATTATAGAACAAAGTGATTACTACTCATATAAAATGAGTTTGTGCAAAATTTAATAACATTCGATGCATTCTGGCACCAAATGATGATAGTTTTTGTACGCGAATTATCAATTTTTTAGGGTGGCTGTTACACATTTAAATTCATAACTTTTTTTACAACTGGACCGATTTTTCTAGATTTCAATCAAAAACTGCCAAGGATAACTAGAAACAATTTGGCACCAATATTGTTCTTTATTGGAAGAATGTTGTATTGTAAGTTGTTTTGTCGCAATTCCATATACATACATATATACTGAATAAAGTACCAAAAAGAAAAGCGAAAATACCCACATTCAATTTAACATACAAGCCGACCATCACTGTTTTACAACCCAGTAAAAAATGTGCTCCAAAAGGAGCAGGTATTTTGTATGAATTCATACCTCAAATCGCTTCAAACATGCTGATGGGATGCCTGATTTTTGTATGGGGTGTTCCCGGTTTGTAGGACTATTTTCTGCTGACAATAAGCGCTTCTTTTACCATGCAAACAAAGGGCTCCTAAAGTGCTTTTTTAAGGGCTAACTATGTTAACATATTCATTAATGTTTTGGTTTTACTTGTTTATATACCTTTTTTCAATCACTTTCGTAAACCATAATATATTATTATTTTTTTGTTTTAAAACCTTCTTTTAGAGACGTGACTCGAATAAGATCTTTTAATCATTCATAAAAAAGTACGAAAATTGGGTACTTTATCAACTTAGAGATACTTAGCAGCTTTTTTGTATGTTTTATTCTTTATCATTTACTGCTTTATAAGAGCTCTCTAATTGAAGCGCTTCATTATGCGCTTTTTCTCTGTAGTGTTTCAAAAAACCCAAATTTTTTTTACTGGGAAATGTCACGTAACAACGGTATGTCTGAGTTCATACGGCTCATGTCTTATTGACAAGATTCTTCCTTTTCTTCTTTGAACATGAATTGGCGTTAAAATGATTCATGTCATGTTGACGACATGTGCTTTTTTGATATTTAAAACAATAACAAAATTAAACAACGAATTAAAAAGCAAAACGTAAAGACAGCACATGCATCTGTGTACTAGTTTATTTTCCCCTCGTCCCTCTCGCTTATAAATTAGCAATCATGTCAATAAGACAAGAGCCACACAGACTATGTAATTCTATTTTAAACAGAATTAAACGTCACAACTACGGTACATTTAATATCGGTAAGCTTTTGTATTACTTTTCATATAACAAAAACAGCTGATTGATACGGTACAGCAACGTTCGCCTAACTAAGCCTTTAGATGTATATTAAAAAAGTTTCACACGGAATGAAAAACTTATTCACCACTAGTGGTAAAGTGTATACAAAATCATACAACTTGTAAACACGGCTGCCAGATTAAACGATTTATCGCCATTTTGACGATTTTGGGGTCCAAAAATAGATCATTGGCGATTTGACGATTTAAACCTAAAATTTGACAACTTTAGTTCTAGTCGGATACTTTCGTTTATTTGATTGGCAGTAATTGTCCCGTGTAAACAGTAGAAAATAATATTGAAACAGAATTTTTGATGAGTAAAGTAAAATCGCTGTTAAGTATCTCTAAGTTGATAAAGTACCCAATTTTCGTACTTTTTTATGAATGATTAAAAGATCTTATTCGAGTCACGTCTCTAATTATAGTTTTTTAAACTTTTGTAGCATATGACATACTGAGCAATCTCTGTTGACAAGCTTTGAGAATTAACTTATTATTTAAAAAATGTTGCCGTTTCCTTTTTTAGTTGGTCTGTAAAAGACGTTAAAACTGGCATTTATAGTCACTAGGAGTGAGAACAGCGGTTTTATTTTTAGAGATCTTTCAAGATAAAGAATACATATGTCTGATTTTTTTTCAATTAAAACAAAAGGAAAATAGTTAAAAATTCTCAAAAACATTGACGATAAAAGTAAGTCAATTTGACGATTCGTTTCGCAAAATTTGCCGATTTTCGACACATTTTATCTGGCAACTATGCTTGTAAGGTGCATTAATTTACAAGATAGCCTCAAAGTAACAGCTGATTGATTTTGCTCTGTATGTTGTGTTTGCGTTGTTGTAGTAGTGAGCCCACCTTGTCAAGCAAATACACCATGGAAACTTAAATAGACTTTAAATAAATATTTTAGTAACAGTTAAAAAATTACTGGAAAATTTTATTTGGTTTTTAAATAGAATTAAGGGATAAGTAATATTTAAACACGAATTTAAAACCTGACCCCAAGTTCCAACGATTATATGAGTTATAAATCACTTGTCGTATAAATTAAAAATCATTAAATTATATTTTGTATACACCTAATTTGAGGTCTAATTTGATATGTGTATAATCATTATTTCATAATTCACCTAATTCTAATTAATCTTGAACACATGCTCAGTAAAAACTTTGTATAATTAACTGATAACCGCATGATCCGTAATTTTATATTTATAAGTTTATTGATTTAAAAAAAAATGTTTTTATTTTATGTATTTTATAACCTTCACACATAAAGGGTCTTCAAATAGGGGCTATCGAACTTTAACAACTGATTGCGTTCATTTGTATGAAGCTACATCTATCGAATTATCTCTCATTTATTTTGTCATTTTAAACCAAATCACCATAGAAGAATTTAAATTTTTAAATATATTAAAATTTGCCAAATTTTTCTCGAAAAAAAATCTCTAGCGTTGAGGTACATTTCTGGCAGAACGCTAACCAACTAAACTGTCGCATTTGGAACGATACCAAACTACAAGAGATTCAAGAGCATATAATGCATGACGATAAAGTCATTGATTTACATGGATTTTAGGCTGGCGACGTCATTGGTCCATATTTTTTTGAGAACAATCCCAGTAAAAACTTCGCCTACAAAATAACGTGTTGAGTAATCAGAAAAACATAAAAGCACTACTTCCAATTCTACTGAAATAGCCAATCAATTTTACAAGGGACGTCCCAAAATGAACGCATTCAAAAGTGATTCATTATTTATTTTTTTTACATAAATACATCCAGAAAAAAGTAGTTATAGAAGTTGTTATAGAAGTAGTTATAGAAGAAAGCTACTAAATAATGAGTGAAATGAGCTATTCATTTTGAAAAAGTAAGCGAAGTTTTTACTGGGACGTTCACCAGGACATCATCGCCAACAGCGAGTACATAATAAGCCTGAATTGAAAAATATGGACACCAAAGACATCTGGGTTTACCCGGACTGCGCTACGTGCTACACAGCTCATGTCACATTTAATATATTCAAATTCGGCCACCGTGGACATTGGAACGATTTTATATTCCACACATTAAGGCATTTCGAACGAATAAAAAATTTCGATGACATTTCACACATGCAGGGGTGTACTGGAAATCGAAAACGCCAACCGCAAGAATTTGGAAGTTGTTTTTTAATACAAAATTGATTCATTTTTTTATAATTTTTGTTATGAAATTCTGTTTAATAGAGAAAGAAATATTTGTAAACATTTGTCAAAAAATTCATTTATCACAAAAATCTTATTGAAAAACGACGTTTAAAATTATTGCGTTTTGCCTTTTCGATTTCCAGAACACCCCTGATACTCTGCTCTTTTAAATTTAGAGATAGAAAGCGCTTAATGAAAGACCCTTTATCAACTCTGGGTCTTTATAATCAAAAAGTTGATTAAACGATGTTCATTTAAGTCGCTGTGTTAAATGAAATTAAGGTTCCAAAATACTTTAGACATGATGGGGACTAGAATGGTAACAACTGTTATCAATTATACTCTGGAGAAATTTGCTTTTCAAATAAGAAGGAAAACGACTTTTATTTAAATATTATTACCTATATAATAATATAATTCAAAATGCCTCAGAGCATTATATTTGAATTCAAAATGCCAGGGAATCAGGGAAACCATAAATATGTAATTGCATGTTTTTCCTGGTGCGACCACAACCAGAGAAAAAACATGTTTTAATATGGTCACCTCCAACCAAACTATTTTTAAAGAAAATTTTAAACATATTATGTTTATTATAACCATATTATTGTCAGCGATAACCATATTATGGTTAAATTAGGCCTCCATCAATAAGCCCCAATCATATTATTGTTGCCTCCAAACATGATATTGTTACTAATAACTATAATATGTTTAACACTTATAAAAGCATGGTTGGTTTTTAACCATAGCATGTTGCTCTTGGAAAAGAGGAAAATACTATTGTAAACTAAAAAACAAATTATTGTCATATTTAGCCATAACATTTTTAGAGGCAACCATAATATGGTTGTGGGTTCCTTATGGAGGACTAATTTAACCATAATATGGTTGTCGCTGACAATTATATGGTTGTATTAACCATAATAATATAATTTTTTTTTTAATAGTTTGGTTGGAGGTGACCATATTTAAACATATTTTTTCTCTACGTGCAATGAAGGCAGAAACTATGTATATATTTATCCGTTCTGGAGCTTTTTATGAATTTTGGCATCGATTTGTTAGTGCATATTTTTGCATATTTTACCGTTTGCAGCATTTTTTGGCATAATTTAGTCAAAAGAGATTTTTTGCAGCATTTTTTCAAGTTTATTGTGCATATTTTACCTTTTTAAGGCATATTTTGATACATTTTAGATTTTTTTGGTGCCTACAAGAGCTATCGCAATAAATAAAAAAATTTTTTTTGCGAAATTCTGTTTTAAATATCTATCTGTGTTGCTTCAATTTCTCAAACACTTTTTAAAGTAATCTAACGATGTCCATCCGTCCGTATGGCTGGTTATCTGTCTATGTTAACCTTGTGCGCAAAGTACAAATTGCAATCTTCTATATAATTTGAGAAAATTTGGTAAATACATTTTAATTGTACTAAGGACGAAGTCGATGTAAATGGTGAGAATCGGTCTATAATTGCACACATTCCCCATAACAACTTCTTTCCAAATAAGACTCTTTGTGTCCGTTAATCATCTTATTATGTTGGTATTTAGACTGAATTAGCCCCCAAAAATCACAAAATTCGTCTGTAAATACTATGGTGCTTGGGCTTTACCGATTATAATTTTGGGATCGTTTTTATTAAATGGAACTGTTAATAATTTGATTATTTTGTTTTTAGCAATTAGCAATTTTAAATTTTCAGGGCATATTTTTAAGTTTTTTCTGCATATTTAAAGCGAATAAAACGCTTTTTTTAGAGCATATTTCTGGTTTTCCTGATTGTAATGCTTAATTTACATGGTCAACTTTATTTACATCGAAAACTTATGAAAATTTATGAAAAAATAAGATTGATCAGCTCATAATTTTTTACCATTTGCTACATATTTCACATATTTCCGAATTTCCAATGTCAATTAAAACTGGAAAATGTAAAAAAGGCATTTTTCAGTACGTTGGGCCTCGATTATCCGTGATGGTCGGGACCAGAAGCATTACGGAAAATCGATTTTCACGGTTAATCGAATAACAATTTCGATTATACATTTTTTAAATATTTTTATACCCTCACCACAATAGTGGAGAAAGTATTATGCATTTGTGCTGATGTGTGTAACGCCTTAAAATAGTGGTCCTAGACCCACCTTAAAGTATATCATTCTACTCAGAAACACTTTCTGAGTCCAAGGCGAATTAACTACAGGTGGTGTCGAAACGGCATCTGATTTTGACACTTTGGGCTTATTTGTTTTGATTTGTTAGTGTTTTGATAATAATAGTTGACATTTCGAGCTAATGACACTAACAATGCAATGCAAAAAACCGTATGTTGTTTCTGTTGTTTTTGGATTGTTGTAGTTCCGACACCACCTGCAGTTGAATTCGCCTTGCTGAGCCGAACTAACGATGTCCGTCCGGCTGGCTGGCAGGCTGACTGGCTGCTGTCCATATAACCTTGTGCGCAAAGTAAAGGTCGCAATTTTGAAGATAATTTGATAAAGTTTGGGTCATAGGTTTTTATTGTCACAAGGACCAAGCCTATTGCAAATGGGCCGAATCGTAGTATCACGAGGGAATTTAGGGGGAAATGTCTTCCTCTCAGAAACTATCAACCGATTTTAATGAAATTTAAAACATAGATAGAACCATATCTATGGGGACACATTAGCTATACAGTTTTTAAAAAATAGGACCACAAGGGGAGGCAGGGGGCAATTTCTGCCTCTTACAAACTTTCAACCCGGTTTTCATGAAGTTTATAAACATAGATAAATCCCTATTTACATCGACACATAAGCATGATGTGTTTTTAAATACTGTGGTGTAGGGTATCATATGGTCGGGCTTGACCGACCTTCTTCTTCTTACTTGTTATTATTTAACAAGTGAACATTGGTGTCCATATAAATATGGATTTATCTATGTTTATAAACTTCATTAAAATCGAATGATCTTTGCCCATCACGGTTAATCGGGGTTACCGGTTAACCGGATCACGGACACTCGAGGCCCGACTGTATTACAATGTTCTACGCTTCATTATAAGGAATATTTTTTCTGAAGATTACATTACTAAATGTCAGCTATGGGCAAAAAATGGTGAAAAAATATTAACATTTTTCGACATCTTTGTAATTTTGACGCTTTATTTGCATTTTTTCGGATTAGTTTGCTCAATTTTTTTCTTCCTAGTCTATAGCTACATATAATTGTGGCGAAGACAGAAAAACAAAACTCCAGTTGGTGTCCAAGAGAACGACGCAAGTAAAAATGCATATACTTCGAAAAAATCAAGTTTGAGCCAAAAAATTGTTAGGCCATAAAATCCGAAGGGCAACTAAACTAGCAAAAAGTGAGAAAAGTTAAAAGTTTGAAAACCCAAAACCCTAAATAATACAAAAAAAAAACCTGTGATATTCAAAAAAAGGCAGCAAAACGTATTTTGTAATGTATTTCAATCAGGGCGAACTCATACAGGTAAACGCAACCGAGAGAGAGAGAGAGAGAGAGAGAGAGAGAGAGAGGGAGAGAGTTATGTTAACTGTCCCTTTTTATATGTTGGTAGGTATATTGCAAAATGTTCAAATTTTAAACTTTTGCAAGAAATCGATGTGCAGTGGTCATATCTACGCACTGTACAAATCTTAGATCAATTTCTCTAGAATTTTGCCAAAAAATTACAATTGTATCCCTCTTTTTTGTGAAAGAGTTCTTATAAAAAGAAAACAGTTTTTTATCTCTACTAAATACTTATAAATTTTGAGTTAACCCCTTTTAGAGGAACCAGTGCGATATGTATTCTTAATGTCAAACTCTATATAAAAATTTGAGAGCCAGCATAACTCTGCGGTCACTTGTATGAATTCGCCTGGATTACAATTTATACAATTTTTTTTTATAATTAATATCTTGATTTGAAATCTTTATTGTTTCAAACACACACACACACTTTATTCCGTTAAACAGATACACCCCTTAAATTCCTAAGTGCCTCAACAAATTTGTGACACCTTAATTTACATACAGGCGCTTTTACTAACTTACGATTACAGTGATTTTATTTAAAAATAATATTTCAACAAAAACAATTACATAATTACATATTTAAATTAACTGGGTGACAGTAAGTATGACTGTTTTCTTATTCTCTGGGAACAATTATAATTAATTTAATGACAAAACAAATAAAATTAAAATTGTTTATTAGAAATTTGAAAACACGATATTGGCACGTTTAAATTGTATTACTTTCTTAATTGTTTATTTAAATTTTCTAAACAATTCAGCAAGTTCAATAAACATTTGTGTATATATTTTAATTAAATAATTAAAATAAAAACGATAAAATCAGTCAATTTTTTTTTTCTTTTAATTTCAAAACGTGTTACCAGCTTTTTTCTTTAAAATATTAAAACAAATATTTTAAAAATAAAATGTACTCTAATAGTGGAAGGCCAATGCATGCAGCTGCGGGCGATCAGCTGTTTAGTTTTTCGCTTAAAATTTATTGATAGGCAAATGAAAGCGGCAAATGTTGAATAAGCTGTTAAAAAATTCTTAAATCTAGAATTTACTTATTAAATTACTTTTCATCCACTTCATTTGTAATGTATTTAAAATTTCTTTTGTTGAATAATTATTTTTGTATATGGCAACGTCTACTCCTCCCGGCTAAAAACAAAAGTTGAAAAGATTAAACTTTGCCGCTCGGCATATTTTCCAAGTATTAAATAGACTTTTTCATCTGTAACATAATTTTAAAATAAAATCAAAAAAAGGTTTATAATTAGGGAATGCAATCATTTTATGCATTTAAATATTAGGATTAAAAATATTTTAATTATACTTTTTAAATTAATAAAATATGCATTTATTATTTAAAGAGAAACTGTCAACACCGATCCATATACAGTCTCAACGTTCTGTATATAATATAGACCGATTCCAATAAAATTTGATAAGAAGATATATGCTGCATTAATGTTACATGTTCTACATTTTTGTGTTCGTTTTTACAAAAAATACAACTGTGGTGGGAAAAATTGTGAATATGCTGATGAAAAACATGCAGAGCATGTTGCATATTTTACCCCTTACTTTTACTTAAGGTGTTCATACTGCCCTGTTTTACAATTTTGATACTTACTAATTTCTTTTTATCGGGTGATTTTTTAAGAGATATAGGAAAACTTAAAAAAAACACACACAAACGGTCCATCCGCTAAGTTCAATTTTGGCATACTCTTTCCAACATTTCGGCCGGAATCTCATGAATAAATGCTTCAATGTTGTCTTCCAATGAGTCAATTGAAGCGGGCATACGTGTTTAGAGATGAGCTTTAACATAGCCCCACAAAAAATAGTCTAAAGGCGTTAAATCGCACGATCTAGGCGGCCAATTGACCGGTCCCGAACGTGAAATAAAATGTTCACCGAACTTGGTTCTCAATAAGTCCATTGTTAAGCGTGCTGTGTGACATGTGGCACCTTCTTGTTGAAACCACATGTCATGCAAGTCAAACTCTTGCAGTTTGGGCAAAAAAAAAGTTGATTATCACCTCACGGTAGCGCTCACCATTCACAGTTACGTTATGATTCGCATCATCTTTGAAGAAGTACGGTCCAATGATGCCACCAGCCCATAAAGCGCAACAAACTGTGACTTTTTCTGGATGCATTTGTAGCTCTTGCAATGCTTCTGGCTGATCTTCACTCCAAAATTGACAATTCTGCTTATTAACGTACCCATAGAGCCAAAAATGAGCTTCGACGCTGAACTCAAGAAGCGCGCGATGAACTTTCTTAACAGAGCACGCATTTTGATAATAAAATTCAATAATTTGCAAGCGTTGTTCGTTTGTAAGACGATTCATGGTTAAATTATAGACCAAACTGAAGATGTTTGACAGTGAAACAAAACACGAAACGTGCGTCAGCTGTTTAAACCAGTGTTGCCAAAAAGATAATAGCTAAAAAATCACCCTTTACAACCAATGTTTTATTTTGTTTGTCATAATTCATACCGCTCATAATTTGGTGGAAATAGTGTTTTAGAACAAAATATAAAAATATTTACATTTTAAAATGAAAAAAGTCTATTGGCCATTTTCTCAATGTATCGACAAACTGTCTGTTATTTAATATTAACATAACTTTATTAGACCGATAAACTGTCCGTTGGTCTGGGTTCACACTATGAAAGTTTTCCTGCAGAAAGTCTGAGTTTATTGGCAAGAGGGTAAGAGAACATGCTTTTATTCTCTCCCCTCTCATCATTAAACTCAAACTTTCTGAAAAAAAGTTTCATCGACAAAAAACATTGTTTTCAGTTGGCAACACCTCTTAAAATACATGTAAAAGTTGGGAGTCAGCTGATTCAATTTATCTGTACGGCAAATAAAAGTAAAATAAATCATTGGCGGATGAGTACTGGTTAGCTTTGCGACAGAATAAAGGCAAATGAGATATTGAGAAAACCAAATTTTCTTTAATGTTCAGTAGGGTATAACTTTTTGCAATTTTTGCGAATATCAAATTCTTCATCGCATAGCCGTATAGACCTTGAAAAAATATTAAGAATGGATGTATTACTTTTTCGGGATCGTTAAAAAACTTTCCGCACCAAACGCAATGAAGTTTGAATTTGCTCCTAAGTATACAAAATTAACATTTAATAACAAAATGTTAAGCATTTCTTATAATTTCATGAATATAAAAAGAACTTACCATTTATACGGAAGAAGGACGCAATAAAAATCGCGATTTTTCGCGGTTTTTTTAATAAACTAAATTTTAATGTCAAATGATAGATGTTGTGATAGATGAGTTGTTTGGCGGATTTTATATGAAACAGTGATAATTTTCAGAGAAAAAATTACCTTTGCAAATAAGTTCACAAGATATTTTTCCATTATGTAAATCAACTTGCACTTTCAAAATAAAATTTATTTCATTAAACCCAAAAAAAAACTTTACATTTTTATATACAATTAATTATTTAATATATTTATAATATAAAGCATATATAAACAAGTAAGAAAGTATAGTCGGTCAAGCCCAACCATATGATACCCTAACCACAGTATTAAAAAACACATCATGCTCATATGTCCATATAAATATGGATTTATCTATGTTTATAAAACTCATCAAAATCGGGTTAAAAGTTTGTGAGGGGCCCCCTCCCCTTGTGGTCCTATTTTTGAAAAACTGTATAGCTTATGTGTCCATATAGATATGGATCTATCTATGTTTTGAATTTCATTAAAATCGGTTTGAGAGGCAGAAATTGGCCCTATCTCCCCTCGTGGTCCTATTTTTTAAAAAATACATCCCTTTTGTGTCCATGAAGATATGGTTCTATGTAAGTTTTAAATTTCATTAAAATCGGTTTGATAGTTTCTGAGAGGAAGAAATTTCCCCCTATCTTCCTTCGTAGATACACGATTTCAATAGGCTTGGTCCTTGTATCAATAAGAACCTATATCCCAAATGTTATCAAATTATCTCCAAAATTGCGACCTGTACTTTGCGCACAAGCTTACGGACATCGTTAGTTCGACTCAGAAAGTGATTCTGAGTCGATCGGTATAGTTTAAGGTGGGTCTAGGACCAATATTTTAAGGCGTTACACACATCAGCACAAATGCATAATACCCTCTCCACTATTGTGGTTTGGGTATAATAATAAATGTACCATAAATTGTGTGTATGGAAATTAAAAAAAATAAAAAATTTTTTTAAGGAGCTTTAGAAATTGCATTTGGTGCGGAAACTTTTTTGGCCAAAATGGCCTAAAAACATTTTTTTTATTATCAATACTAAATTGCCCAACGCGTGGTGGGATGAAGAAATTTTGTCCAAAAAAAGTTATTGCCCTAATGTGCAGTTTTTCGTTAATAAAATAGATGAAATAGATGAACAGAAGTAAGGAAAAAACATGTAAAATCAATTAAGATGGATAATCATTCAGGAAAGCAAATTTTGATCTACCAAATGTTAAAATACAATTTAGTTTAAGGATTGATGTTTGGCTATTGACGTCAGCAGTCGTCGATGGCTGCGAGTGTAAGACGGCAAATCCATCTGAGGAGATCGAGTGGTTGCGATCGAAACATGTCATGGTAACCTGCCGGCCAGGGTTCGAGCCCGAGCCACGTCAAGAATGAAAGATTATCAATAACAATTTTAATTAATTTTCATGTTGTAAAATTCCTTTCTTCATAAGAATAATTTAATGAAAATTAAATTTCATGAACTTAAGCCTAATTAAAAATATTAAAAATTTGGATTAAAAACCATAAATAGTTCAACAAAATAACCACAATACTAATTAAGTTTTGAGAAAATTTCATCAAATTCTCTCTAAAATTGCGAGCTGAACTTTGCACACAAGGTTTACATGTAAAGTCCGGACCCACATCGTTAGATCGACTCAGAAAGTGAGTTTGAATCGATCGGTTCACTTCAAGGTGGCTCTTGGACCAATATTTTAAGGTGTTACAAATATCAGCACAAACGCATAAAGCCCTCTCCTCTCTTGTGGTGTTGGTATTAAAACACGATAGATGGGTCTTTGGGTCGAAGAGAAGAGAAGAGAAGAGAAGAGGAACAATTGCTTAGCATTTAATATAATTCTGCAGGCGTATTCTGTAATTCGCTAAAGCTAAATCTCTATCGCTAAAAATCTAAAAAATTGATTTAGCGGTTTTTGGCTACGAATGCAATTCTGTAACATGCATTGCTAAATTTGGCAATGCCATACAAATTTAATTCGCCGCAGTTTTAGCTTTAAGTGTCATCGGTAAAATTTTACAATTTTGTGTTCTCATTTTTAGCATTTTAGCGATCGAGATTTAGCTTTAGCTAAGCGAATTACAGAATACGGCTGCTGGGGTTACCCTACGTTTTTTTTCTTCTTGGTGCTTAGCGAGTCGTCTTGCCAGAAAATAGGGAATGAAAAAGTTGTTACAGTCATAAATTTTCATAAGATCATTTGATGGTAAAAAAGTACCACTCCTTATCACTTAGTAGTGTCCGCAATGACCATCTTACTCATATGATACTTTAAAAATCTTGAAACTTCTGAAAAAAAAGTCCAATGTAAATATCGGCTTAATATTTTTGCAGAATTCCGTCTTATTGCTCTGTTTTAAATCGGTTTAATGTTGAAATGCTCTTATTCCGTGGAATACCCTAAAAATGGTTATTCACTTACACAGAAAAATATTATTTTATTTGAATTAAAAAACTCTTATGGCCGATTTCACCAATTTATTTAAATATCTATCAATTCATGTTTAAAATTCATTTTTCATGTCAAATAAAAATAAAATTATATGAAAAACTATATTAAAATATGAATTAATATTTAAGTAGAATTAGTGAAATTGGCCATTAATATAAATTATCAATAATTAATTTTAAGAAATTATTTTTAATTTAAATTAATGAATTGCAATAAGAAAAAATTAATAAAGCATGTGATTTTAATTGCAAAACAAACAAATTGGCCTTAAAAAAAGATAAAATTAGGAGCAGATATTGTTGAAAAACATAATAAAAACAAGTAAGAAAGAAATTGTTAAGAAATTTGTGGTACATATTAGAATCTAAAATTTATTGAAAATCTTTAAATTGTTTTTATACCCTTCACCACAGGTGGAATGGGTATATATAAGTTTGCCATTCCGTTTGTAATTTCTACGATATTGGTATTAGATCCTACAAAGTTTATATATTCTGGGTGCTAGTGTGTTGCGATGTTGCTTAAACGATGTCCGTCTGTCTGTGCATCTGTCCTTGAGTATGTTGAAATGGGTTTTCCGAGGACCCCAGAAACGCTAGGGACTAGGTTGTTATATAATTCTATCACTTAAAATCCAGAATTGTATGCTATTGTAATTCAGTCAGATCGCTGCACAAATGTTTGAGATATTAGCAAAAACCCACGACTGCCTCTTATTTCACCCATCAATATCTTGTTGTTGTTTTTTTTTTTTGTCTATCTGGAGAACGCCAAGAGCCAAAGTCTACAAATTATTTACAAGCATCTTGATTATCAATACACAACCCCTCTAAAAAATTAGAGGGATTGGAGAAGTGGGCATGGCACCGCACGCACAAAAGCATTATAGATTTCTTTATGTCTGGGTAACGGCAAGAGCCAAAGTTTCCAAATAAGATACAAGCAACTTAGTTATCATTAGACAACATCTGGCAAAATGTGGGCGGGATTGCCGAATAGGGTGTGGCACAAAATAGATTTATTTTTATCTAAGGATAGTATGTATTTAACTTTGTGTTCTTATTGCACCATGGGGAAGGGTATAAAAAATTCGGCATAGCCGAATATTGTTTTTTTGTAAAATGGTAATATTTTCTTCCAAGTGATACACAATTTTACAAAAATTTGTCAATACAAACACAAAAGTGTTTAATTAAAATTGTTTTTTTCATTAAATTTGCATTTGTAACGTATAAATTGAGCAAGTCGAAAGAAATAACAACAACTAAAAACAGCTTTAAAATAATGTTTTGTAATATTTTTTTAGTGTGACTGTGCAACAGAGTTGCCATATTGTTTTTTTTACCTTAGTCGCCAGCTTATGAGCCGAAAATCGCCTAGTTTAATTTTCGTAATTCTTTATTAAGGAAAAATAGCCAAAGGTGAGTTTTATACTTTGTTCGCACGGCATTTTTAATTACGTTGTTCGTTCTCTGACTTACGAATGGGCGTAACGCTGGTCACACGGCATATTGATAATTTAACAACTTTTCTTCTTATTTTTATGAAATTTTTTTTGATTTAAAAATGCATACAACAGCAAGCAACAATTTAAGTGTCTCATATTTTAACGACTCTGTTTTTACTTATTAGAACGATCTGGCTGAATGTCAATGGAAACCTCTTCCAGTCTAATTAATTAATTAAAATATATAATTACTTAGCCACCAATATATGTACCTAGGGCCTGTTGAAAACCCATTTCCACTTACACACGGACAAAGGGAAAATATCAACCCATGCAATACTACATGCAATTAAAATATATCGATCCTTTGCTGCAATAGAGTCATAACTCAACTTTGAATTTTCTAGCACCTTAAAATTTAATTCTTCTCGCTAGAGTTGAGTATATAAATATTTGTCGGAAATTTTTACTCAATATGAAGAAACTTAATGGCGATTAACTCCACATTATAAGCTAAAATTAAAAACATTAGCTTAAAAATCAGGTTTTTAGAGTTATGGCTCTATTGGAGCAAAGGCTCGATATAGTAACTTAGCCCCCATTATATCCTAGGGACTTCCGAATTCCCATTTCAACATACGCACAGACAAAGGGACCTTGCTAAATTAATATAGATGCTTATAAGGACCCAGAATATCTGATTAATGGCATCTAAGATTGATATTGTAGAAGTTTTTAAAATACAGTCCAGACTATCCATTGCTATGTGTGCACAAAAAGAAAATGTGAGCAGGATTCCCGACGCACAATTTGTCATGTTCTTTAATGTAAGGAAAGCGTATGCCCTGATTAATAATATTAGGTGTGTTCCACAAGATCTCGGGCAAGTTCGGACTAATGAGAGTAAAATGAAATTACTCTCTAAATTCGCCGAAACTACCCAAAATTACTGGAACGCAAAAAATTAAGAACTATTTAAGTGATTTTAGACGCGTAAAAGTCATAACATTGTAAAACCAAACATTTGCATCATTGTAATTTTTTATATATTGTGTGTGTTTTTTTTTTATATTAAAGATTAAGTGCCGGTTCACACACGTCAAGTTTGACTCGTCAAGTCTTGAGTTTTTAGGAGAGAGAGGGGAAAAGATATGGCATCCTCTTTTCCCTTCTCTCTCTTAAAAACTCAAGACTTGACGAGTTAAACTTGACGTGTGTGAACCGGCACTAAGGGAAATATGTTTGCAATTACGTTTTTACCACTTTAATTTTTTCACAAAAACCTTCAATTTTGCTTTTTAATATGTTTTTTAATTAAACTAATCTCTTTCTTTTGCTTGTAAATTTCCTGAATTATTTATCAGTTTCATACGGAAACATAAACAGCTGATTGTTTTTTGTTGTCCAAAAGCAAAAGTTCGTGCGAATTTGTACAGGAAATTAAAAAAATTACTCTATTAATTACTCTCCTAATTGCACAAAAATTGATATGTGGAACCAGTGTTGAAAAATTCAGTACTTTGGTACTTTTTTCAGTACTTTTTCATATTAAAAATACCGCAGTACCCTCGCGTTGTTTTCAGCACTTTTTTATTCTTTGAGATTTTTAAAGGTGATGTGATCATTTCGATAGCAGGCTTAGGTTATCATGTGCTTGCTGCAAAATTTATGTTGTTGTATTTTAAAAATTATAAGTGACGTAAATATTGAAATGCAAAGTGTGGACGGCAGGATTCATATTTTGCTTTCCAGAATGGGATATTTGTTCTTACAAACAAATTTTGTTTTGAACATAAAACCTTAAAAGCCATAATCAGCTTCAATCCAGAAAATATAGTTTCCGGAAAACCCAATAGCATAATACTGTTGTTATTTAATTGAAACCATTGTGCCACTTATTGAATATTATGGGGCCATATAGCAATAATATGGCGAATAACATATACAATAATATTGTAAATGGATGGGGCGCTTGACGCTTATGTATAAAATAAATATTTTTTACATGTGTACCTTAAATATAAATACTGTTCGCCATTTAATACTTAGATAAATGAATTCCAATAAAATATTTTTGTTCCATTTATTTTCATAAATTATTGTTTTTTATAACAAAAAGTACCATTTGGTGGAAAAAATACTCTTTTAGTTGAAGTTCAGTACCATTTCAAAATTTCAATTTTGCAACACTGTGTGGAACGCTTCTGAGTAACTTTGTGGAAGTTCGGACCATGGCCCAATTAGTAGGTCTGCGCGCAACTACAACAATCCAACAACAGAAAAAACAACACGCATTTTGTTTGTGTAAAAAATGATAAAGATGTCAAGAACAAAAGCAATTGTTTGTGTAAGAAATGGTGGAAATGTCAAAAGCAATTGTTACAAAAACAATTGCACGTATAAAATACAACTCTGCAAAAAATCAGCAGGCGTTTCAAGCAGACCTACTAATTGGACCATGGTTCGGACCGTTTCGTTATGCATGTGGAACAGAACTATTAAGAGCTTCAGTAACAATCAAAAAAAGCTGGCAACTTTAAGTGTCATTTATTATGGGTAAAGCGTGTTGCACTCTTTGCATACGATTTTGTTTCTATTGTTGTTGTTGCTTATTTCCTTGTTCTTGATTTTGAATGTCTATGAGTCAAGAATTATTTTGTTTTTTGTATTTTTTTATTTTAATTTCTTTTGTTGTTGTTGTTTCGTATTCTGATAGAGAGTAAAATCAAAAAAAAACTAATTTAGATTTTCAAGCGTTTATTTTTACATACAAATTTAACAAAAACAATAATTGCAAATTAAAATTAATACCTATAAGGAAAAAAATTATTAGAAATTTTACATAATACACAAAAAAAAATGCATTGAAAATTTTGTTTGCAGTTATCAGTAAAAATTACTCATGACCTATTTTTTAAAATTCAGTTAAAGTTTACTGGTAATGAAAATAAAATTGCATTTTCAATTTGACTAGTACGGCAAAGTGCCCATCTATGATTTAATTTCTTTTTGGTTTATTCAAGGCTCAGTTAGCCGGGAGTAACAGTAACTTAACCTTGCCGTGAAAAAGTAAGATCAAACTATTTCTTACAGATTGAGACGTAATATCTTACTGCTAACTATAATCGTTCTAATTGCTTTCAATTCAACAAAATTGAGCAGCAGATTTGCAACGTTACTGTTACTCCCGGCTAACTGAGCCTTTACACAAACTAGTTACAGACAGCGTTGCCACGACAAAAAAAATTTGTAACCAAAATGTAAAAAAAAAGTAACCAAAATTATTTTGTATTAAGTAGTAGTTTTTTGTTCGCACTTTAGTTTAAAAATTGTGTGTCTGAAAAAGAAATAGGGTTTGTTTGTATCTTGTAGGCTCATAATCCGCTGGACTGATATTTTTTTAAGTTTTGACAGGTCTGGAAAGAACAAAAGGCTATATAATTTTTCGATTTTTAGTGAAAGTGGCACCTCCTATACAAAGTGAATACTTATTTTCGTCAATTGTAAAAACTTTTTCAGCTAGAGCTTTCAACCTTTTTTAAAAAGAGCTCTTTCAAGTAAATCTTTTAAAGTCTTGCTGTGCGTAATGGTATCAAAGTGCAAATTGAGCTTTTATATATCGATGATTTTTGCCCGGAGGATATAAAATCACATTATATTATATACGGGATGGGATCGGAAGGGCTTTTGACCTTTTTGTATATCTAGAAAAGTTTTTCAGTTACGCCTATAAAACATTAAGAGCAACAGGTAATTGCCATCTACACTTCAAAGTATATACCTTATATCGACCCCTTTGCGCGATATTATCGTATATGCCAATTTTTTTGAAATTGAGTTTTTGATGCAATCCTGTTCTGCATTCAAAGAGACGAATTTAACTTCGTTGCTCCAAAAATTGAATGTTATTTTCATTTTGATATTGCAATCGAAAGCAGAGAAAAGTAGAAAATGGCTGTCCTGTAAAATTTGGTTTTTGTAACGTACGATAATTTCGCGCAAAAGGGTCGATATGGTTAAGTTGATAGTCTTTCGAAAGTTTAAAAATAATTTTTAAGTAGGTAGATGAAAAAAGTATTGGTTGTAGATGGATAAATACCACACACAATTTTAAGGCTAAAAAAGCGGATCGGGTAGTTCTTGTTTCAAAACAAAAAATTGGTTATTTTTGTGTTGAAAAAAGTGACTAAAGTTGAAAAATAGTACACGAGTACATTTTGGAAAAAAGTAAACAAATTTTGGTTAAAAGTAACCAAAACGGCAACGCTGGTTAAAGAATGTTTAGAATGTTTATTAGGTTTACTTGTATTTTTTTAGACAAATAAACATTTTTGCTACCGGTTATTTTTTTCTCAATGTGTTGGCCTCTCTCTCTCTCTAACCAGCACACTTTCAAGTCAGATTTGATTTTTGTGCAGGGATGGAAAATTCAGATTTTTTAATGAAACCGAATACCTACTAAAAGAGTCAGTTTTGGAAAAGAAAAAAATGCTTAACTTTTTATGCATATTAACTTAAAAAAATATTCAATACTGATACAAAATAAATTTAAATTTACAAAATAGTTTTTTTTTTAATGGAATTCCCAATATTCAAGTTTTCGTGAATTTATTGCACAGCCGGATGGACTATCTTATGAGTTCTTTAAGCTCAGACCAGACCAGAGAAGCTGATGGATCGATACATCTGTTAATTGTAAATTTAAGAAGAAATCATTCTAATTTTATATTCCTTGCCAGAGTCATGAGGTAGATTCCGCAACCTCTCTTTAGGTTCTGCATTGGCATGGTAATTAAAACGTCCATTTTTTTAATTGTCCCTCCTGTGACAGTAAATTCTTATCTATACCTTACAAGTCCGAATCAATATCTACAATTTTTATTTGCAGCTTAAAATTCCTGCCGTTTGCTGATAACCAAATTGACCTAACAAATCTGTCCTGATTTATGGCATGCCTTTTTAGTGTCAATAAAAAAATAAAAAAACGTTGGAATTTAATGTAAACAAGTTAGAGTGCTATATTTGGCAGCAACGAATCTTATTTACCTTTAATCATGGTGCGATAAGAACAAAAACTTATATAAATAACGTACTTCAGATATAAATAAGTATATTTTGTGCCACGGCCACTTTACCAATCCCGTCCACATTTTGTCGGATGATGTGTACAAGATGCTTGTACCTAATGTGGACACGGTGGCTATTCCCGTTCCCATGATTTACAGAGAAACAGACGGACAGACGGACATTGTTAAATAAACTTTTGTGTAAGCCTATGTTTTTGTTATTTGTAAATTTTTTGCTCATTTCTTAGCCAATTATGGGCCGAAATAGCTGAATTTCAATAGCAAAGTTTACCGGATAAATAGGATCTTTGGTAAACACATTTCAGCAGGCATGCGGACTTCATTAAATCAACTTCGCTACTCATAACGACCCAGATTATATTTACTTTATGCGGTCTTAGATCAATATTGTAGAAATTACAAATGGAATGGCAAACCTATACATAAAGATATACCCTTTTACCTTCGGTGAAGGTTATAAAAATAAAGTATTGTATTGATAAAAAAGTATTTCTTTTAATTTATTTTTGTACTTGGTAATTAGGATAAGGTATTTTTTGTGTCTAGAGGGTCTTTGATTTTTTTCAATCTTAAAAACTAAAATAGTAGTGATTTTTCCAGATCTGTTTGTGTGGAAATAAGTTATTTGAAATAACTGACTCATCATTTGTTTTTGTTTTCCAACCAGGGATGGAAATCAAAGGAAAATCAATTGTACTTTATTTTGTTCATTTTAAACGTTGTTGGTACCATGGTACTACCGTGACTTTTTTAAAGTTTGCAATTTGCATCGTAACGAAATATTGGCAATAAACTGGGTATTAATTTCAAACAATGAGAGGTAGAATATTTTTAATAATTTATATTAAAAGTGGACTTTAATTAAAAACTACTTAGTTTTAAGTTTTCCTAAGAAATTGTAGTTATCAAATAATTAGAAAGTACCACTTTTGGTAAAGAGTTTTTCAGAACTGTACAAAAATTTAATCTTGTAATATTAATGTACATAATCATTGTAAGGTAAAGCAAATAACATTTCAATAAAAAGTTTTAACCAATAGCCACATGTTTCCTGTTAGTAGTAGTCAAAAGTTTACCTGATAAATAATGAATTTTGTTTTCTGATAATTCTAAATGTTTTTATGAAAAATCGATCTATTCAACAATCGTTAAAGAATGTGCTTCCTCTCACAGAAAAAAAAATAAAAATATATCCAAATGTAGTCGGGACTGTAAGAAAAAATAAACTCACTGTTTATTGTTGATGTTTTTGTTTAAACTTTGATATGGCTACAAGTAAAACTGGTGGTTATACTTCTTATTCGCTTAATAGTTTTATTTGTATAATATCTTTAGCTTTTCTAAAACCTTTGGATGAAGTCCTGACGATCTGGCCTAATAAACCAGTGAAAATTTCAGTTTATCAATAGTAAAAAATGGGAATTTAGCACATTTAAACGAAACCTTGTTAATTAATTTTTTGAATCCCAAGAAAAACTTTGATAAGAAATTTGTGATATAAATTGAAAAATTCATTAAATTTGTACCAGTTGACAAATTAGTAAAATCAATTAAGCGTTTAATTCCCAGTATTAAATTTTTAATTAGAACTGATTTTATTTTTGATTAATGCTTTAATTGGTGAAAAATTTTGGAGCATTTTTTGTGCTCTAAATCCTATAATATTAAGCCTACAACAAGAATTATATAATTTAAAAACAAAAATCTGAACTGGGTCTTAAAAGTCTATTTTGTTTTAAAAGTTGGTAGCTACAAATTTAACAACCTCCATTTTCCAGCCCTGTTTTTAACAACTTGTTTCGTGTTGTCATTGTTGATGTTGTTTGGCACAGCAACAAGTATAAGAAAATGAAAAAAAAAAATTATTTTATTGAACTGTAAGATAACAAACAACAAAATGTACCGGTAGTAAAAGCAGAAACAACAACAACAGATAAATGTTTATTGTTTAAATTGATGTATAGTTAAGAAAAGAAATACTATTACAAGAACAAAAACAGCGACAGCAAACCTACAAGCGAAAACTTTTTCAGACGCAGACAGACATACGGACGACCAATTAAACAGACAAAATATGTATTAAGCCAACAGTCGGGCACATGGTTCGCGAGTTTGTAACATTTACCTATAAGTTTGTTGCAGAAGCATTAACAAGTATTTAATGCTGGAAATATTAGGGGGTTAACAATTCTTTTTTTTTAATTTTCTTTGCTGAACTTGTTCTAGTCTTTGCATAGTGCCGGTTCACACACGTCAAGTTTGACTCGTCAAGTCTTGAGTGTTTAGGAGAGAGGGGAAAAGAAATGGCATTCTCTTGACATATCACATTAGTTGCATTTTTAAAAGATTTCTTGTTCAGATATCTTGTTATTTTAAAAAGAGAAATAGAGAGGAAGTCTTAAAAAGTGTCGTGTCTCCCATGTGGTACCAAGGAAACCATTAGCCCCCAGAACGTTAATATAAACCTAGAATGGCAGTGAATTTTTCCCAAATCGGGGGGACTATCTTTTTGATGCATTCTTAAGAGAACCGTAGTGTATTAACATACTGACGGGTACTCCAGAAAATCTAGAGCTGATCTGACTCCAACAAATCTGTCACTGGGGCGTGTGCGAATGTATCTTAAGGATTTAAGGAAATATCTGAGATTTGATCAAGATTCATAAAGTAAAGAACAAACATATGACAAATTTTCAGAACTAGATTTTTATTCTTTCCTTAAAGTTCGTTTTGTACTTGTATTTTTTTCGGTTTTGTTTTAGTGAATGGACTTTCGTTTGCAGAAAAAGGCAGAATTTACCACACGCAGAGAAAAAACATGTTTAAATATGGTCACCTCCAACAATACTATGGTTAAGGAAAATTTTCACCATATTATGTTTAATTTAACCATATTTGTGTCACCGACAACCATATTATGGTTAAATTGTTCCCCTACCAAGAAGCCACAACCATATTATGGTTGCCTCTAAACATGTCATGTTTAAATATGACATTTATATGTTTTTAAATTAAAAATAGTATTTTTCTCTTTTTCAAGAGCAACATATTATGGTTGAAAACCAACCATGCTATTATAAGTTTTAAAAATGTTTTAGTTATTATTAACCATAATATGTTCGGTGGCAACCATAATATGGTTGTGGCTTCTTGATGGAGGACTATTTTAACCATAATATGGTTGTCGTTGACAATAATATGGTTAAATTTAACATATCATGGTAAACATTTTCTTTAAACATAGAATTGTTGGAGGTGACCATATTTAAACATGTTTTTTCTCTGCGTGCAGTGAACACAATATTAAAATAAAAAGTGTTGTCTCTCCAGAATAAAGGTAATTAAACACAGAACTAGTCATGTGACTGAATTTTGTGAGGGTGGTGGCTGATTCTATCTGGTGCTTTTACTTTATATGAAGGGGACAGGCATTATTTAAACCGAAATTGTATGTATTTTTGTAACATCGTCCTAGTACATCGCCATATTAAAGTGACAAGTCCCCTTCATATAAAGTGTTAGAACCAGAACCGGTCCCAACCACTTTAGAACTGCTACGTGACAAGTTTGGTTTTATTCCTTTTCCCTTAGTGTAGTTTTAAGATTTTTGACGAAATTTTGTTTTTCTTCCATTACTCTTATATTGCTGATATATCAAATATTTTATTTTACCATGAGGATCTTTAAAATGAAGTCGAAAGCTCGACCCTGTCTTGACAAGCTTATCATTTGTTCTGATTAATCGAAAAATATTGTACTTTTATTTGTTTCCGTTTTTTTAGCGGTCGCCTTCTGAATTTTATGCGTACGTTTCTCTGCTTAAGAACAAACTAGAAAAAAATCACACTTAATTTTGAACGCCCTACTATCATTTCAATTTAATAATGCACAACTTATTAATAAAACTAAAAAATTTGGATTAATTTCCTTACGAATATTCTTCCCAAGCGAATTGAAATTGCCTGCGGATGTTGATGTTAAAAAATGCCAAGATTAAAAAAGAGGGAAAGGAAGGGAGAAGAAATTTACAATAAACTATTTTATACAATTATTCAATATTATTTCATTTGTATAATTTGGTATGTCACTACAAACGTTAAATGACAGGCGGAGAGTTTTTTTTATTCATTAATTTTCAAACATTCTGTATAAATTGTTTACAGACGAGAAAAATCTTATAAAGTAAACGAGTTTTTTAATGTTAAATATTCAAAATCATGATTGGAATTGCAGATAAAATAATTATGAGTTGTAAAACAGTCAATTGAAAAAAATTTATTGACAGATACAGTTGTGGCAAGAAACGTGGGGTTTGCATTAGGGAGAGGTGAAAGAACATGAAACATGTATGAGTTCTAGAACCGACTGCGTGGAATTAGACGTATCCTTTACCATAGTATGATAATACGACAATGTTATTAAGAAAACGATAGATATGGGGATGCATACAGTTTGTTTAGTTATACAAATAGTCCAAATCGGCAGGTTAAAACAAAACGAAGGTCATTTCTAGACCGATAGATTGTACTTGTATAATGGACTTATTTTGTCATATTTAAATGCTAATAGACTTTCCACACATATCAACATTTAACATCTCCCATCAATTTGCAAAGATTTTGAAATTTGCCCATAAGAAATACAGGGCTAAAAATCAAAATTTCTCGTTCTTTCCCCTTTTACATCTTTCGATTTTTTAGTGCCATCACTAGAAAAGTGGCAACAAATTATATTTTTAATGTGGCAGCACTGACAAAATGGCACTTTTGTTGTAAACAGTGTTGCCATTTGTCAAGTTTTTACATTTTTGCAGGTCTTTTTTTATTTTATTTTATTAAACAAAATGAATTCCAAATACATTTTGGCGCTTTCGTTTCAATATTTGGCACTTTTGTAGAAAAAAAGTATTTAAAAAAATAAAAGTTTTTTTTTTGTCAGAAATGGCGAAGTTTTTAATTTTGTTCTCCCTAAACTAGTTTCTTCTTTATTTACAATACATTAAATTTATAAAATAAATTACATATATTCATATATATTTAATGTAAACAAAAAAGTTGAAAGGTAATGAATTTCGACAATATTTTATAAAAAATGTCTGTCGATTAACCAAATAATTATTATTACAAAGCATTAAATTAATTAAATTCTTGTACCAAATAGTTTCTGTTTTTTAAAGCTGTTTTTAAGTATAAAACAAGTTTTCCCCAATGTGAAGTATTTGAACCGGCGCTATGGCAGAACGCCCAAGGGCGTAACGCCCAAAACCAAAAATGTCATAACGCCCAAATCTTGTTGTATTGCCCAAAACCCAAAAAAAAATAATGACAAAGTGCCCAAATGCTATGTCATATCGCCCAAATAACAAAGTTTGGGCGTTGTGACATTTTTTTGAAAAGTAAGCAGGTTTATTTGGGCGTCTTAAATATACCATAGAGGAGGTACTCCTTGTACAAGGCGTGCTTAAACTTGTGACATTTTCTTAAATATACCATAGAGGAGGTACTCCTTGTACAAGGCGTGCTTAAACTGCAGGCAGTTGCCATTGCAGGAGGTCAGGATATAATAAAATGCCCCATTTGTTGTCAAAATGTCGAGGACTCAATGTTAGTTTTTTTTTACTTTTTGGGCCTTACGACAGTTTTTCTTTTGGGCGTTATGACCTAGACTATAATTTGAAAAGACATATCGCGGTATCATGAAAAGACATGATACGGTAGTCTTTTAGGATGGTATTGAAACATAACCCGAGATATATACTGTAGGTGTAGTTCTAGGGAGTACAGTTGATTTTGCATAGCCCCTGTTTCCAGCATTAATGCGTAGTTAGGTGTAAATTCAGGCAATTTTAAAATTTTTTTCATAAAGTATCGTTGTAGTAAATCAACCGCTTCGAAGTAACCAAAACCCCAAACTTGAGCTGCATATGTTTGGATCGACCTGCATACAGCTAAAAACAGGTTGCATTTTTGTCTGATTCCAGGTGGAATTAATAGCGGTTTTAGCTTCTGCGTTTCTTTTTTGTACATGCTTAGTAAATTTTATTTTAGGAGTAAATATTACTCCAAGGTAGTTGTATTCATTGGTTATCTTTATATAATTTCCTTGAAACTGCCATTTTTCATTTCTACTCAATTTACCACCTTTTCTAAAAACTAATGTTTCTGATTTACTTAACGTCACCTCCCTAAACTATTCCCGCGAAGCTCTACGTTTGTCTGCAGGATACCAGAGTCTTTGGCGGGGCACATTGATAGTAGATGTTAGATCATCTATACGTTCCTCCGAAATGTATGCAAGTGTACAAATGGTATAAATTACCCAGGGGGAAAAAAGAGTACTGAGGCCTTCTAAAAATAATACAAAAATGTTACTTCTGCTCTACTCCCTTCTCATGGAAGCGAATGTGGAATGTGTATCTTATCTATAATACGAAAGAGCTGAAGCCTTCGATGAGGCCTTCTTTAACAGTAAGACAAGAATAGTAATTAATTTTAAACATATTTTAAGCAGACCTTTAAAACGTCCTGTAGTTAGAAGATCTTCTGAATTTTCCCGCTGGGTTAGCTTTTAATATGCATATAAGGAGCAGAAGTCTAATGATGGGAGCATTAAGGCCTCGTTACTCATACGTAAATATTGCTACCATGTGAAATTTGCGGTAAACTTCTCAGTGGCCAGTAGTTACGAAAAATACGTAAACGTCTTGTCTTAATTTTATCAGGTTCATCCGCAAAGCAACGTCACATTTACGTTAGAGTACTTTTTTTATACAAAAGTTTAATAAAGAAAACGAAACAGCTGATGCGCAACGCATACGTTTACATAAGAAAGACGACCCAGTCAGCAAGTTCGACGTCTTTCCGATATCTGAGAGAAACGCCAACAACAAAAAAAGTTGGAATCGTATGCGAATTCTGTCTGATTTCTACTAGTAGTAAGCAACGGTGCTAATAAATTTTATCAGTGCGAATGAGCAAAAAATAATTACGCTCAAAAACAAACAACCTAGAGAAGCATCAAAATGTTAATGCATGTGTTTGGCAGTTTCTTATAAAGAGAGAAATTAACCCAAACTTCATCTTCTTAGCTAATCTTGAGGGGTCACACTTGGGCCGAAACTCTTCCTTCAAAAGGGTATTTGTATGGGAGCAAGGTAAGACAATGCACTAATTTATATTTCGACAAAAAAATTTATCATCCTGGCTTCTCTCCCTTGGCGTTGCTATCTTGGGTGACCAATACCTACTATCGAGGGTTTTAAATTGGCAGATCTTCTAAAATGGTGGCTTGCAAGAGTGTTACACAAGGAAGACAAATACCCGCAGGTTATAGGAAAGGCTCAGACCTGGTAATTGATAACGGCCTTTCGTTTAACACATGTAGTCTGTTGTTTATAACCATGGCCAAAAATGTTACGTAGGTGATTGACTTTTTGCCGCAACCTAGCATGGATGTTCTGCGTGCTATTCATATTACTTTGGAGGAGTTATTCGTTTATAACTCAACCTAAAAAAAGGAGTTTTGCCTAAATATTAATAACAATATTTCATTGAGCCTATTTAAAATGGGTTTTTGAAACTGTTACATATTAATAATTTTTATATAACCCTCGTATCCAAAAATTTTAACCCAAAATCTCAACTCTACTTTGAAAAAAAACCGGAAAGATGAAAAATCTTTTCTTGCGCGTCTTTGATTTTTATCTTTCTTCTCCTTTTTCGCCTTTGCAAATGAGGGAGATGAATTAAAAAATCCTCCTACATCTTAGTAGCATCTTTCAGAGTAGATCAGGCGTTTACACGTGATTTTTGTTTTCTTTCTTCCCTTGATTACTAAAGAAGCAGAAAATAAATTTTTTTTTTTGTCGCTGGTTTTTTTTTTTTTTTTTTTTTTTTTGTAATCAAATCATTTAGAGACTTTGAGCCAGGAGTCAAAACGAAAGGAACGAATACAAAAATATTAAATTTCAATCCAAAATGGTGTCTTATTTTTGGTTCTTTAAATTTTTATTTTAAATTCGTTTATTGTATGTATGTATGTGTACATAGATTTTTGGTTTTAAGGCGTCCATGTATGTCAAAAAAAAAATAAATAAATAAAATTAATATTAAAATATAAATACAATTTATTATGACATACGTTGTCAAAATCTTAACAAAGTATAAAAAAATAAAACCAAAGAAAAGCCGAAAAAAATATGAAACTGGGTGTAGATCACACATGACGGCACTTGACTCAATATCGATTATTTAGCAAAGATCTTGTTGGCTTTTTTTATTATTTTATTTTGCTTTGGTTCTGTTTTTTTTTTTTTTCAAGAAAAGACATAATTCGATTTAAAGAAGTTGGACCGAAATAAAATTAAATTTAAAGGAAGTTATCAAGAATCGACGATAAGCTACACTTAAATAAAAATGCATCTCTGTACTAATGATTTGCTTACATCAGAATTGTGGCATCAAAGTTAGTTATTACAAGTAGTATCAATGAGGCAAAAAGTGACATCAATCCAATGACGATAGTCATCATAAAATTTTGTCATATTTTATGCGTGATTCTATGCTTTGACTACAGTGACATCAGTTCAATGCCACATTTTGTGTATTATTAACATTATTTTCATGTTTAAACAGTACATTAAGAAGCAAAAATTCCCATATTCTATTTGTTTAAATTATTTAGTAAAATACAACAAATTTTCAAAGAAGAATGGTAACAAAAGCCATATAGGGCATGTTGCTGTTATCTTATACAGTAGAATCCCGATAATTCGTTATCGCAAGAGATCGGCCATATATTACGATTAAAGGGGTTTTCGATTTAGCGGGGTTTCGATTAACCGGGGTTAAAATAAAATTAATACGAATTAACGGGATTTTTCAATTTATTTACTAAAACGATAAAAAAAAAACAAAAGACAGGTATTAAAAATAAAATATATAAAAATTATTCATGAAACAAATTGATCTTAAGAAAATAAACACACACACACAAGAAAAAGCAAAAACCAACTCAAAAAAAAATTATGGTAGGCAAAAAAGCATTATTTCCATGTTTCTGTTGTTTTTATTACGAATTATTAGTTTAGTTAGCAAAAAATTACGATTTATAAGAGGCAAAGAAGATGTTATTTGAAAAAAATGACGAATTAGCGAGGGGGCCGAAATGTATGGAAATTTTACGAATTAACGAGATTTTTTTAAGGGACCGACAGTTTATTACGAATTATCGGGAATTACGATTTATCGGGATTTGACTGTAATTGAGAGTTCTTTTCTAAACAAAGGACGGAATACAACAAAGTGAAAAACATTTGTAACGGGCAAGTAAATATTAATATTCTCCCACTTTGACTTAAGTCAATCCCAATGACTTAATTAAATGACAGTTTGTCATTGAATTGAGCCTAATGTGCCCTTTCTCTGATGTTGCTGAGTCATCGTACCAATGACATTTTTTATTAAACTGTCTCCGATTGCTTTTTTCTATGATGGCGATGTGTCATCCCATTGATGACAAAATTTAACTTTGAACCAGATTAAAATTTTGGCTAAGCGATGTTAAGGCTGACATCACAACGATAAAAAGTGTCATGGAATCAAAAACTAAGACACTTGCCATACTACTGATGTCAAAATACATATACAGCATTATGACGCCTTTCAAACCAGCGTAAGGCCAAGAAACGGACTAAAGGAAATAATTAAAACTTATAGTAGTTTTTGTTTGATATAAGGACACTTATTCAATAACTCCATAGAGAATAAAATAAAAAAAAAAATTAAAATATCTTGCCAACACTATTGTAAAATTTTTGCATGGTTTGGTTATCGTTATAGTTCACTGCTCGCAAGCGGTCAAGTAGGGGCGAGAGGACTATGTTTTGATAAGGTCATACCCCTCTTTAGGTGTACTGTTATTTAGACATATATGTGTGTATCTCAATTTACACTTAGTCTTTATCCATTAACTTACCAAGGTTGGGTGGTAAGTAGTTGCCCAGACAACTATTTCTCTTGACAGTTAGAGCCGGACACTCGCAGAGAAGAATGTAATCCGTTTCTTTGTTTTCAACTTTCTGAAGGAAAGTCCAAGATGACTTTTGTGCTTAGCTAGGCACAATTAATATTTTCGCGTTAATACTGCCAACCATGGCTGCCAGATTTGACGATGTATTTTGACGATTTTGGGGTCCAAAAATTTATCTTGACGATTGGACGATTTATTCTTCAAAATTTGACAATTTTTTAAATGCCAAATTTGTTTAAGTTTATAAAAGTTTTAAGTAAATTTCGTATTTTTGAATAACCTGTTGGTAACTTTCGCTTATTTGGTTGACAGTAATTGTCCCGTGTAAACAGTTCATAATACAAACATAAATTTAATCATACTGCAACAGATTTTTTGATGAGTAAAATCGCTGTTCAATATCTCTAAGTGGATATTGTTCCCGATTTGTTTTACTTTTTTATAAATGATGCAATAGTATTGTTCGAGTCACGCCTCTTATTCTAGATTCTTGAACTTTTGTAGCCTATTCGGATATATGAAATCCTGAACAATACCAGACAAGCAAAGTCATCTGTGGAAAAGCTTCGAGAATTAACTTATTTGTACCACCAAAATGTTTTTCAAATATTTACCTAGTTGGATAATAAGAGCTTGCCGGTCTTATTAAATTGCTCTGTAAAAGAAGATAAAACTTACATTTACAGTCAATAGGAGTGAGAACTCTAGAAATAAAACCACTCTTATTTCTAGAGTTCTTTCGAGACAAGAAATACATTTATATGATTTTTTTTTTTTTTTCTATTTAACATTGCCTCCCATTTTAAGATGGGTTTCCCAATTGTTACTAGTTTTTCCATTGCGCTTTATATAAAAACAAAACGTGCTGTATTTGGGGCGTGGCAAAACAATTGTATTTAAGTTCAAGAAACTTCATTGAAATACCTAAAATTCTAGGGCGTGGATGATGCAACTTTTTTTTAATTTCCCTATTTTCATCGACCTGTGCCCATGTTCTGTAACTCTTGCATCGAGAAGCTTTTCGAATGAAATGTGTGAAATGAAACAAAAATGACATATATTGAAACAAACAGCTGTTTTTCACACTTAACTGTGTCTGTAACTTTTTTTGGCGAGTACACGCTGTCACGTAAGGAAATTACTCGCCAAATTACGGAAAAAGTGTGTCTGTAACATTTTTGTGAGAAAAGTTCCCGCTTTGAACTATCAAATAAACTCACGAAAAAAAATGGGGCGAGAATGTAAAGAATAATAATAATATTTTGTTCTTGGCACATTTGTTCATTGTTTAATTATTTTGCTTTTAACATTATTTTCAAAATATACGAATGTTTTCAAAGCTCGTTTGCAAACAACAAACATTAAAGTCGCACTTTACATTATTTGGTATTGCCGACGGTTGTATTTTCGCCGCCGTCAACGATATGTGTGACTGGCGCTCTCAACGTCTGCAATTTCACGTCGGCTTCGAGTGTAATATTATGACATTTACAACGTAACGACGTAATATCTTTTGATAGTTTTCGACATGAGTTACAGACACACTTTTTTCTGAATTTTCGAGAAACGATGGAATATTTTGTTTCACATCTTTTCGGTACGAGAAGTTCTGACTAAAGTTACTGAGCATGGGTACTGGTTTAAAGTAACATTTATGTGAAAAAGCAAAAAGGACTAAATTTTGAGGAGTTTTATAAAAATGTGAACATTAAAAGGTATATATGTATACTAAGTTTTGGAAGTACTTTCGTAGCACGTGCAAAACATTTGGCATTAAGATGACATAAGTGGCCCCAAGAATTTGATATCGATATTAAAAGCAACCAAAAGCAAAAATTTAATCAAAATGGAGCGACCCCTGTTCTTGCCAGATTATGTAATTAAATTGCTACCTGAATGTGTTGATGGCACTCACACTCGGAGGCGGTTGTTTGTCATCCAGTGGTAAAAATCCACCATGGTGTAGGTGCTAGGGTTAGTATCCATGTTAAACTTTTCAGCAGATTTGCCGAAACGATTATTTTGGGAAAGAAAAAAATTTGTTTTTCTTCAGCTAAGATTATTTCTGGTAAAAGTGAAAACATAATGATTTTAAATTGTAAGAAAATTACAAAAAGAAAAAAATTTAATATCAACGGGTAAATATAAGAGACAGTTGTGGTTTTTTGCTTTTATCTCTGCTATTTGTGGTTCGGTCTGGCTGAATTTCAATAGAAAATTTTGCGATGTTAACCTCGTTAAATCAAAATCTCTTTATTTCGAAAACTTCTCTAATTAAAAAAAAGGAGACGGTCCCTTCGTTCATAAATTATCGGGACCCCACTGTAACATTAAAGCATTTTTAAGACAAAGATTAAAGAGAGCAGTTTCAAATTATTAATGTCACTGAAAGAAAAATGCTTCATATATTTAATGAATCATTTTCATAAAAAAATTTTCCTTGTGTAAATGAAAATTTTCATTGTCTAAATGGAATTTCATAGTTATAATCAAGTATTTTCGTTAAAATCGCTTCATTGGATTTCGTAATTACGTTAAAAATTTTCATTGGATATATGAAAACTTAAGTTTGTCCAAGTTAAACAAAAAATTTTAATTGGGAACATAAAAAAACAATATACAAACATAACTATATTCATAAATTAATACAAAATTATAGTTTCCTTAAAAAAATGTTTAATTGTTAATCATGGAAGATTTCATTATTTCATACATCTAGTGTAATATGCCATTAAATTTATGAAATCAAAATTTTTTTTATAAAAGCAACATATTTCAATAATGCTTTCATAAATCTAAATTTTCATTATGACACTGAAAAATGTCATTATAGTAATGAAACAAAAACTTTCAATTAACGTTGTTATTGTTGTTATGGACAATTTAGTCTCATATTTACGCTCTTTATTGAGTAAAAAACATAGTTTTTTTTATCCAAAACCTAAACTGCCCCGGTAGGCTAGCTGGAAGTGAGCTAGTCTATCAGCACCAAGGTTGCGCGATCAATTCCCGCCAGAGACAGAAAAAAATAAAATAAAATAAGAAAAAATAAAATAAAAAAAAAGAAATAAAAAAAAATTTTTTTTACTTTATTGAAAGTATTCATCCAATGAATAATATTCATAGATCTAATGTAATGTTACATTAAATACATTTTATGAAACAGGTTTCATTGATCCAACGAAGCGCTGCATAGGTTCCTTTTTAATGCAATTTTTCATGGGATTAATGTCAAAATTCATTGGTATTGCGAAGAAAATTCTTTCAGTGTAGTTCCTTCATGGATTGTCTGATTTTGATAAACTTTTTTTGGCTCCGTGCAATAACTCCCAGGTGCAATAAGTCCCAAGAAAAAAATGAAATTAGACCCAAAACTTTTTCATACAAATGTGGGAGTAATTTCATTATGAAATAGCTCCCAGCCCTCTCGGTTTTATTTCATTTTTTTGGAAGTTATTTCACTTTTTGCCTGGGAGTTATTTCATAATGAAATAAAATCCAAATGAAATAAGTCCCCGAAAAAAATAACGTGGAAGTTATTTCATTTTATTTTGGTTTTCGGTGTTATTTCATTTGATGTGGGAGTTATTTAATTTTTTGTGGGAGTTTTTTCATTTTCAATTATTTGCAATTTCTTAAAATTGTTTAAAATTTTAAACGGTATTTATAACGGGATATTTCAAACTATTTGAATACAATGACTTAAGTTTATCAAAGAAGAAAATTTTGCTAATTGCAATTGCAGTGTCTTATGGTTACCGGCTATGCAGTGAAGCTTTAGTTAGCGAAGCCGGTGTTTGTTATACCATAGAGGAGAAAATCCTTGCGCGCGGCCGAAGGCCGGCTATGCAGAGAAGCTTTAGTTAGCGAAGTCGGTATTTGTTATACCATAGAGGAGGTAATCCTTGTACCTGGCGTGCTTAAACTGCAGGCAGTTGCCATTGCAGGAGGTCAGGATATAATAAAATGCCCCATTTGTTGTCCAAAATTCGAGGACTCAATGGTAGTTTTTTGGTAACCTAATATGTAAATATTCAAGTAAAACGAAAACATATATAATAAATTTAATTTTTTTGGGGTCTTATTTCATTTCTTTTCGATGGACTGTTTTTGGAAGTTATTTCATTAATGTCTTTAGGAGTTATTTCATTTTGAAATAACTCCCAAAAGTTGGGGTTTGTTTCATTTAAGACTTGGAAATTATTTCATTTTTTTTGGGATTTATTTATTTTTTCTAGTTTGGGACTTATTTCATTTACTTTGGGATTTAATTCATTGGGAGTTATTGCACTGGGACTTATTGCACCTAAGAGTTATTGCACGGAGCCCTTTTTTTTGCAGCGAAAGAGGAAATCATGCTTATTTTCGGTGTTTATGGGTTCTTTTCTAGCAGCAATTCTTAAATCCACTCTTTGAATTAAATTAGAATAAATCAAATATGTTTCATATCTCCCCCACTTCCTACTGTAGGGCATACAAAAAAGGAACAATTTAAGAAAACCGCATAATTAACACTTCAACTTAAATATTTGTGATTTCGAAAATTATAATTTTAATATGATTTCTGTATAAAAAATATGCTATGTTTGGTTTTTGGTTTTCAATAATTTTTTATTTATTTTTTTTTTTTTATTGGGATAATAAAATATCAAATTACCTTTTGGGTTTGTTGTTTTTCTTGTTCTTGTTCTTTTTTATAATTTTCTTGTTGTATATTGTTCTTATAAGATGATGGTGATTTTGTTGTTGTTGTATTTTAAAATTCTTTTGCTTAGATTCTGTGTAAAGTTTTGAAACTTATAACGCAATTTTTCAAGCAGAATATTTTATGGGTTTTTCAAAATTTTCGCTGTATTTTAAATATTAAACATTTTTTTAAAAAATTTGATACATTTTTTTAATTGCAATAGTTATTTAAAATAACAAACTTTTGATACTTAAAAGATTTTTAATTTAATTTTGTAAACATTTTTTAAATGGGTTTTTTTTATTTGTATTTTAGTTTTTTTTTTATTATTAAGAAGTTAATTTTTTGAATTATGTTTTTTTTATTTAAGTTTGTATATATATTTATTTGTTTTTAATTTTTAGCTTATGATATTTATTTGGCTAAAATTTATTTCATTTATTTCTTTTTTATTAGTTTCATATTTCAATTTTTTTAAATTATTTTTAATCCCGTACAAATTTATTGATTAAGCTTTAATTTATAATTAAAATTATTTATAACAATTCTAGTTTCTTTTTTTTAAATATTTTTTAAGTTCTTAATTTTAATAAGAAACTTTTTTAATTAATTTGAACAGTTAGTTACAAAATTTTTTTAATATCTTTGGATTTAAAACGTTTTATTAAAATTCTTACACTTTTTAAAATTGCTCTACAATGTTTTTCATAGATTTTATCAAAATTGTTTACTGTTTTTTCTTTAAATTTATCTGAAAAAAAGGATATTATTATATTAAATAGAAAAACTTTTCAGGGTCATAATAAATATTTATGATGTTTTCTTTTCTACAAAAAAATGTGACATTTTATTTAAAAAATATTCAAATTGGTGTCTGTTTCTTAAAAACTTTGCTCCCGAAAATGATGGTTTGTTTTATTCTAAAAAACTCACCCTTTTCGGGAGCAAAATTTTTAAGAAACAGACACCAAATTGCATTTTTTTTTTGAACAAAAATTTTACATTTTTTGTAGAAAAGAAAACACCATTTGTAAGACGTTTTTACTCGAAAAAAGGTATGACATTATATTTTTGTAGCATTTGGTGTAAATAAGCCTTTCTAAATTCTTCCCCAAAAAAACTCAAAGTCGTGTCTTTAAACCAAAGAAAAAGTCATAATAACAACCCAGTGTGCGATTTAGTTAGCGGCTCTAGAAGTGCCAACCAATTGTTCGAACTTATGTAAAATCTTTGGTATAGAAACAAAATTTCTATGTGTCATGCTGGGTATACACAGTGCAATCTACATGCAATCTGTTTCAATGCAACCTCAAAATATCAAAGCGTTTTGATGTTGATGCAATCTGGAATGAATGAAAATTAATTTAGTGCCAATTCACACATTGCAAGTCTTATTGATCAGCTTGCTACCTTATAGGCGAGAGAGAGTGAGAGAGAAACGTTTCTTTTCCTCTCGTCACTCTCGTTATAAAGTAGCAAGCTGATCAATAAGACTTGCAACGTGTGAATTGGGACTTAATTCACTAGATTGCGTAAATGCGTTGCATAATGTGTACCCAGCATCACACACATCAAACGCAACATCTATGGAAAATATTTACATGAATACTTGTCCTAGGGCCTACTACATGCGCTTAACAACCGCCCGTGAGTGTGCGATCTACTAACACACATCCATGTAGCAATTTAAGTGGAAAGTCCGGCAAGATTATACACTTGCCCCTTGTTTTAAAGCTAGAGCTATTTAACCTCCACTGCTTTTGGACATATGATAGCAGCATCTGTTGGGTAGCAAAAGCACCTAGGGATAATCCTTTTAAGGCCGAACTCTCCCACAAGTGGTGAAACATCAGCCCTTAAGAGGGATTTTCAGGGTATCCCTTCCCTGCGACTTTGGGTAGTAATCCACAACCTCCACGCTATCCCCGAAAGTATATTTTAAACTGAAAACTTCCGCAAAAGCAATTTTCCTGATAAACGAAAAGAATTTCCCGCAAAAAGCATACCAACGGAGGTCACAACCAAAAGTTAGTCCGGTGCCGGGGCACACGCGATACAAGCTACGATCTATAGTCGGCCGCGATCCCCAGGTATTCACATGATTCCTCCGGAGGATGTAACACCAAATTATTAAATATCCTCCAGGAGGGCACATCAAACGCCCAGAATACTCTCCTCATCTATTGTGCCCTACTAAGAAAAAAAATCACATCTCCATTTTAGTAGTTTTGGGCATGGTAGGCAAAAATTCTACTCGCGAGCACCATCCGCATTAATTCTCTCATTTTAAAATCTGTACTCGCTAGTTTTATTTTTAAGGTCTCCATCACAAATCTTTAACCGAAAGAATTGACTTGAATTGTGCTCGCGAGTATAATATTGTCACCTTACAGTTGTACCTAAATAAGAGCGGAAAGCGTTTTCTAGCTGTCAAAAATTTGCATGCCCATAAAATTTTTATCAACATCAACGCTTTGATAGCGCGTTTAATAGTAAAAATGGCCGATATTTAGCTAAATTTTGTCAATTTAGCGGTTTTATCTCCATTTTTTATTTATATTATGTGGGTTTTATTAAACAAGAAAGTGAACACTACTGTTTATGCCATAACGTTTAAGCTCTTATTCAGTTATGGCATAAATATCAGCGTAGAAGCTAAGCGGAAGAAAACGTTCCGCCTTCCGCTCTTATTTCACTACGGCTGTTACTCAAAACTTTTAAATGGAGATGTGGGTGCAAATAGAAAAACAGAACCGCAGCAATACCACCGTGGACAAACAGTTACGATGGGAACCAGCCAGCTTCCGCCCTTACTGTTCCTGCGTTGACAGAATTTACAGTATTCGCTGGATAATCTGGCATGCACTCGGCAACAATATTAAGACTCCAAAATGCGCATTTTACATTGCGAAAAATTAAGTCAATCCTTTGATACAATAAGGGCTAAAAAATCAGAGAAAGTTAAACTCTCTTTTTTGTTTAAAATGTGTTTAAACCAACATAAATAAATCACTAAACGTATAAACCATCTTTAAACGCATAAAATTGGGCTTTTAAACTCCCAGTATAGACCATATGAATTTGATAAGATTTATCGTAGTGCTGCCACATGCTATTTTATAACAACATATCGACCCCTCTGCGTGAAATTATCGTATGTTACAAAAACCAAATTTTACAGGAGAGCCATTTTTCTACTTTTCTCTGCTATCACTTGCAATATCAGAATGAAAATATACATTCAATTTTTGGAGCAACGAATTGGAATTCGCCTACAATATTTTGTCAGGTGACGTCTCTTTGAATGTAGAACAAGATTGCATTAAAAACTCAATTTCAAAAAAAATTGGCATGTACGATAATTTCGCGCAAAGGGGTCGAAATAATACATGGGACACTGATTTATAGTTGTTAAGTTTAAACTACATATAAATTCAAGTTTAGTTCAACTAAACCTGCGTTTAAACCATATGTAATTTATTAGCCATAAGAAGTGTCTAGTAAGGATTTTAACTTTCCTATCCTCTTTGTAACAGTGGCGACCGTGTCAGATAAATGTAAGGCTGGCAGTGGAGAATAAACGTTTAGCTCAGAAACCTCGATTAAACAGACGATTTAGCCCTACTTACTTCTCTCAAGGACAACATGCAACAAAAAGTCGACGTCATTGTCGCAGCGGCATCATACTAAGGCGGTTCACGAAACAATTAAACATAGGCCATAAATATGTACAAACCGGTGTTTGCCAAATTTACTGCTTCTCTAATTCGCCGGTAAAGACAATATAATTCGCCAGGAGAAAGAAGCAAACGAATTTGTGCGAACTTTAATAGCAATCAATGCATTCCGCCACCAATTTTGTGTTAGTTTTTCTTTGTATTTTGTTGCTATAATACATTAACTTAGGATTTTTTGAAGTGGCGCCTACTTTAGTGGGCTCAAAATCATTTTTTTGTGGAAATAATATATCGTTATGATGCATGAAAACAATAATTAATGTTGTTTATAAGAGTAGAGTAGAAATATGTCTAAACTTTTAAGGGAGGTTGGTCCACATGTGTATCCATAATTATTTTCCAAATAAACCGATTGTGCTGAATTTCAGTCTGAAACTGTTTAGGAGAACTAGAAACAATTTGGCAATGAAGTTATTTTTTTTTAGTCGTTTGGTAGTAAGAATGATTTTAACAGACAACCGGACTTGGCTAAATGGACTTTTAATTACTCTAGGATCCAGAATATACATACAGTGAGCGTCAAAATAATAATGTGCAGCTTGTTTTTCAATATAAAATGTGTTATGTTAGTTATAAAAAGTTAAATTTCTACTTTGCCAAATTTGATCAGACTTTAAGCTTGTTGTCATCTGAAAAAATACGCTGCTCCAATATTTTACGAAAGCAAGTTGGACAAAAAAAAAACGTAATAAAATGTATATAAAAGAAATTCAACGGAAAATCTATAGTGAAGCGTGATAGGGTTGGATTTTGTAGTACGTCCTACAACAGCTGTATCAGCCCAATAGTCGCTCGATTTCAACTCAACTAAGCAGCTGGGAGCATTTGGACAGACAAATTAAAATAAACATAAGCAGCAAGCAGCAAGCAGCAAGCAGCAAGCAGCAAGCAGCAAGCACTCTTCTGCAGGAAGAGTGGCCAAAAATGTCAACTAATATCCTTTTACACTGATCAACATCTACCATCGATTTGCCACCATTTGCGAAGATCTCAACATCTTTCCATTAGAAATACATAGGGCTAAAAACCAACATCTTTAAAAGATGTTCCTATCTCATTTTATTCCATTCTTCATCTTTCGATTAATTTAGTGTCATCCCTAGCAAAATGGCAATAAGTTATATTATTATTGTGGCATCACTGACAAAAAGAAGTTTGTTTTGAAAGCAGCGTTACCATTTGTCAAGTTTTATCTTTTATTGCAATGTTTTTTTGTTAAGTATTTTTTACATTTTTAAACAAATTAAACTTCAAATACATTTTTGAGTTTTCTTTTTAAATTTTGGCACTTTTGTGAGAAAAAAACAATGTTAATTTAAATTTTTTTTTTTTCAAAAATGGTGACATTTTTGTTTGATGGTAGATGTTCGATGTGAGCAATGTAAATGACTGTTTCACATTTTCTACATCTTTGATGGTAGATGTTAGATGTTGATCAGTGTAAAAAGCCTATAAGCTTACCTTAAAATGGATGGAATCGATGCCGAAGAGACTAGAAGCCGTCCCAAAAGCAAAAAGAAATCAAACAAATTATTAGCCACTTCACTTTTCTTAGTACATATTTTAAAACTTTACACTTTTTTTGACACGTAAAAAACAGAGTAAATTTGTGTTTTATTGTACTGTTTTTGAAGTATTTCAAATTTCTAATTTTATATTGTAATAATATTGTCCAAAGTTTTGTAAATGATTAATAAACTTGTAAAAATTTCAATTCTTTTTCACTAAAATAACACTTTTTATATTGAATCTTCATTAGTGACAAACAAAGTAAACCAACATTTACCACTTGTTGTGGAGGTTATCAAAAAACGCAAAAGGCAGTGACAAAGAAGTTGTTTTTAGGTTTAATTTTAGGAAGTGACCCAACCTTTTCTGAAGTTTTTTCACTTAGAATTTGAAAAGGAAAAATAGGAAGAGGGAATATTTTCGGCTTAAATCTAGTTAACCGACGCATCTTCAACTAAATAAAAATGTACATAAAGTGAAAGAAAATTGAAAAATAAGAAGAAAATATAAAGTGAAATAGAGGCGCAAACGCAAAGTTTTCGAGTTATGGACCTCTAAATATGCAATTTTCTACTACATCTCTGAACGTATAGAGCCAATATGGGTATTATTTTAAAGCTCTTGAATTGATATTGCTGAATACACAAAATTTATTTAAAATTAAGGAGGGATGAGTTTTTTGTAAGCATTATAATTACTATGAATAAAAGATTTAGTTAGCGAAGCCTTGTGCCACGCCAAAGGCCGGCTATAAAGAGAAGTTATCGAAGGCAGTGTCTGTTATACTATAGAGGAGATAATCTTTCCGCACGGCCGAAGTCCGGCTGGGCAGATAAGCTTTAGTAAGCGAAGCCATTGTTTGTTATTTAATAAATTTTTTTAACACTTTTACTGGAATAACCTACACAAGTATTAACCAAGTGCACATCAGCAATATTTTTATGTAAAAGTTTGTAAAAACTGAAATGGGATTTAAACATTTTGATATAAAAATATATTCAGAAAGATATATGCACGAGCTTAAAAATAATGCCAATATTGGCCCTATACGTTCAGAAATGTAGTGGAAAATCGCTTTTTATATGCAAATTTTAGAGGTCGATAACTTGAAAACTATGCGTTTGCACCACTATTTTCATCTTATATTTTCTTCTTATTTTTAAATTTTCTATCACCCTATGATTTTCTTTTATTTGGAGCTGCGTCGGTAAACTAGATTTGTTCCAAATTTTTTCATAATTGGATTGATTACCTATAATCTACAGAAAGTTATTTTTCGAAAATTTTCATAGCAGAAATATGTATGTAAATCGAAGGACTTATTTCTACTATATTTTTCTTATAACCGGTTAAGGATTTAGTTTAAACCTTTAAAATTTTAAATATAAATTCTTTAAAATTATTATTTTTCATTAATTAAGATTTTCAAAATTTTCGCTTTTTAAAACATTTTTCCATTGGAGTTTTTTGCATGCAGGTAGGGTCGGTATATATTCTGTAGAATCTGAAAATTTCGAAACTTTGTTGTTTAAACTTCATATAAAATTTATCAAAATTGAATTATTGTCAAATAAATTTTTTTTTTTTTGTTAACTCACTTTTTTTTGGCAATTTTTTTTTGTAATTTCTAAACTTTTTTTAGTTTATTAGGTATGGTTTTTAGTAATATGTATTTCATTCAAACTTGAATTAAATAGGTATTATTTAAAATTGAAAAATGTTTATAGGTACATTTTTCTTTTGTTTTTTAAGGATTTTTTTAAATTTCTTTATTTTTTCTTTATTGTATTTTTATTAAAGAAAATTCACTCCGTCGGTTTTTTAATTTTTAATGTACATACCTATTTCGTTTTTATTAAATAGTTTTTTTATTTATTTTTAATCAATTTTTCTCTTGACACAATTTGTAAATCTTTTTTTTCAAGTTTTATCTTTTTCCAATACCAATTTTTTCAAAATTTTTTTTAAGGTTAAAGTGAACTCCAAAAAATATTTGCAGATTTTTTCGGGATTTGTTTTGTAAACAAACCAAAAGACCAAACAAACATAAATCGACCACGCGAAGAAACACATAAACGATTGAAAACTAAAAACGCTTTTTTATTTCGATTTGATTTTTTTGCGATTTAATGCGCAGCTTAAAAACGCTTTAGTACCGTTTAACCAAAAACAACGACTGTTCACGGTGTTGTTTGCGAAAATTAACTGAAAAAGCAACTTGTGGCTGGCTGGCTGTCTAACTGACTGGCGAGCTGGCTGGCTGTGATGTGAACAGAAACAACGAAAAAACCAAAACAATATTGTATTAGTTTGTTGAAAACAACAGCAACAACAAAAAAAAACTGCAAAAGAAATACACAAACTATTGAGTATAAAAATAAAACGAAGCAATAAAAAACAACGCAACGACAGCAACAGCAATCGGGTGCAAGCAACAACAGCGAAAACAAAGAAAAAGCAATACTGTGTACAACAACAATAATAGTTGGTTGGTTGGTTGCTTTGGTTTGGGTTGTTTATGGTTTGGTTTGGTTTGGTTGAATTGTTGGCTGGCTGGCTGCTTGTCTGTCGTCTTGTATAAATTGTGTTGGATGGATGAATGGAAAGATAAAAAGACAGACAGACAGACGGACGGATACATGAACGAACAAATAAATGGATGTGTGCAAAAAATCGTACTTGTATGTTTGTATGAACCATTACTGGCTGCAAGTCTGGCTGCCGGGTTGCTTAATTTCTAGGCGACCATTGATTATAGACATGTTTGTTTGTAAGCATACAAACATACGAGGGCTGTTTTGAAAAAAGTTAAAAATCAAAATTTAATAGCTTTCGTAAATAAGACCGTAATTTTTTGGCACAACAAAAGGCCTGTATGTAATGGGTTTAGGCCAGAAATATTATAATATTTAAAACAATTTTGATTGCGCAAAAAACACTTTTCATATTTTAGGACCAAAACGTTAAGCTAGATCTGACCAAGGTTATATCTATTTAATCTTCACTGCACAGTCTGCAAAGAAAACCGTCAGCAGACCGATCTCCGACCTGGGCTCAGATGCTTAAAGCACGGATCAGACGAAAGCAACGAAAGAAATAGCAACAGCATGGCATTAAATGGGTACACAAACAACTGGTACAGAGCAGAGAACTTCAAAATCCGCTACATATTTTTGTTGATTTACTCATACGCTATAATTTACATTAATTCTATGCCTTCAAAACAAAGTTCAACGGTGGTAATTTTGACATCGTTGTGTACACATTTGATTTGTGCATGTGTGAGTTTTTTATTGAAAGTGCTTTGTTTGCATTTATTGTTGCGCACGCAACAACATAAATTCAAACGGCATTTATTCTTTTGCTTTTAATGTTAATTGGAATGAGTACGACTCGCTTTGTTGGTATGATTGTTGTAGGCATAAGTTCAAATAATTTGGCGGCCACACGATCAAGTTTTGCCTTTCAATTCCTTTCAATTTGCAATACACTCTCACTTTTTTACTAACAGACTCAAGGCTCAGTTAGGCGAACGTTGCTGTACCCGTAATGTACCGCACCGTACTGTAAGTACGTTGGTGCACTTATAGAACGTTTATAAACGTCCCTGCAAATAAAATTGGACCACCTGACCCATTTTGATAAAATGGACTACTCCATGGACTAGTCCGATGTAATGCAAGCATGGACCATACCATTGTTAAAAAGTGTTTGTAGTGAGACGACATGTCTTCGTTTTTTAACGACATGCTTTCGTGTTTAAACGACTTCAAAACTAATCCTCTTGAGTATACCATGGAGTAGTTTTAAAACTACTCCTTACTGGTCCAAAGGTGGGTTATATACCATGGAGTAGTTTTAAAACTACTCCTTAGTGGTCCAAAGGTGGGTTATATGGTCCTCTCCTAGGACATCGTAATGTTAAATAGACCAGGTTTTTTCCATTCTTTTGGGTTACTTGTGGACTAGTCCTGGTCCCTTGTGGACTACTCTTTACACGCGTGTTTGGACTGGTCCTATTATTTGCAGGGGTGTCATATGTTTTCCCATACATAAACAAAAAGCAATAGTACACATAAAACAAAACACACAGTGATGAGAATCAAAAATGTTCAAATGGTGACCGTTGTGCAGAAAAGGTACCACGTGATTTAAATGGTATTAAAACAGTATTTTGTGTATGCAAAAAATGATAATAATTTAATATTTATATTATAGATTGACAATAAATTTGTATTTTAGCATATATAAATTTTTAGCATACGTATATTGTAAATATGCATACACCAAACAAGGTTTTTATACCATTTAGGCCCGTTTTCACAACTTACCGATAGCTAAAAGTAGACTTTAAGTGGCCTTATAAAAAGTGTTCCATTATTAAAACTGTACTTTAACCTTAAGTGAGCGATAAAGTATATTAAGGTGCATCTTGAGTGGTAGTTAAAAGTAAAGTTGTAATAATGGAACACTTTTTATACGGTCGATAACATCCTACCATTAGCTATCGGTAAGTTATGAAAACGGGCCTTAAAGTCTTTTATATGTTTCCCTTTTTCATTGTATGTGTATATGCATTTGTTTATTTAAAACATGTAAACATATGTATATATGTATACTTGGAAATATGTTGTATTGTAAGTTGTTTTGTCGCAATTCCATAGATATACTAAAAAAAGTACCAAAAAAAAGAGCAAAATTACACGCATTCAATGTAACATACAAGCCGCCCATCACTGTCTTACAAATGTCACGTAACAACGGCATGAAATTCTATTTTATACAGATTGGTACGTTGCAACGACGGTACATTGCATTTCGGTAAGCTTTTGTATTGGTTTTCATATAACAAAAAGCGAACAGCTGATAGATACAGTACAGATACGGTACAGCAACGTTCGCCTAACTGAGCCTTCACACTTTTTAAATTCACCACGTGATGGCTTTCAATTTAACCTTTCCATTTGTTTGGCAATTTTACTTTCAATTTAACAGCTGAGTACAAGTTTGTCTTTATAAATTGTGTTGTTGTTGATATCTTGCAAGTAAATTGCTTTCAAATTGAGTGCAACCTACGTCACAGCTTTCAATTTATGTAAATTTTGACAAGCAGTATATGCAAAAGAACAACTTGATCGTGTGGCTGCAAGATAAACTAGTTGTATTGTCCAATTTGTTTTTGTGTTTACCCTGCAAATAATATTGGACCACCTGATTTTGATCAAATTGACTACTCATTGGACTAGTCCGATGTAATGCAAGCATGGACCATGTCATTGTTAAAAAGTGTTTGTAGTGAGACGACATGTCTTCGTTTTTTAACGAAATGTGTTCGTTTTTAAACGACTTCAAAACTAATCCTCTTGAGTATACCATGGAGTAGTTTTAAAACTACTCCTTACTGGTCCAAAGGTGGGTTATATACCATGGAATAGTTTTAATACTACTCCTTTGCAATCCAAAGCTGGGTTATATGGTCCTGACCTAGGATATCGTAATGTTAAATAGACCATGTTTTTTTCATACGTTTGGGTTGCTTTTGGACTAGTCCTAGTCCCTTGTGGGCTACATTTTACACGCGTGTTTGGACTAGTCCTATTATTTGCAGGGTATTTTTTTTAAAAGCGTAACAAGCAACATTAACAACAATACATTGTACATTGTACATACAGAACTACTGTACTTTTTAAGAAATGATAAAAAATAAAAACGTCTTCTGTTTCTATGGAAATTGTTTCAGCTGCTGAATAGTCATCAGAGCAATGATTTTTGTGTATTTTTCTTTGTACATTTATGTTTTTTACTAAAGCAATAATTGGCGAACGAAGCTAAACATGGTATGAATGACAAAGCCAATACGCTGTGCATGACTTGAATGAATTTTAAAACAACACCGATGTGTGTGTCCAAGAAAGTGTGATTGTATGAATACAAATGAGTGTATTTGATGTTGTTGATTTAATGCGAATTTTTTGCAAACGCACAAAGCCGTTCTCTGGTACAGAGCATACTTGTAAAAAGTTCTTATGATTACTGATTACTTTGTTATTTAATTGGATCCGGTGAAGGTACATTTACACAAGGTAGGCGGACAGACATTAAATGATCTTTTGCATGCCGTTACAGAGATGTGTTTTTTTTTAAATCCACCAGCCGTGTTCTTCATTAGCATTTATCGACCGTAAAAAACTATCTCAAGATCTAATTTATCTTAAATAGATCATATTCCTTTCATCGTTATTCTCGATCGACAACGGCTTACTTGGATTTCATAAGCAATTAAGTCAATAAAATTAAAGAAGAACAACTTTTTAACGTCACTCTCTGTATTTCTGCATTTTGAACATATGTATGTACCTGGACCCTTTTTTTATTTGGAATCAACAACGATTCTGAATATCATTGTGGATTTAAAAACAGCTTTTAAAACCACGAGAATAGCAAATTGACCGAGATCATAGTGTTAATTTAGATTTTATGGCAGAGGTAACCATTCTAAAAAACTTCCAGACGTGTTCCTTTTTAACATTCCTAGACCTTACAAAACACTTTAAGATCTAACGAGTCATAGAGGAGCATGCCTTTCACATCGTTACACTCGATCAGGTATATGAAATAATTATTATTATGGTTATAAGAATAGAATTCGTATTTATATGTACATAGCAAGTATAGGTATACAATAACTTTTCATCCTTCCCTCATACATCAAAACACACTCACACCGGGTTTAAAATAAAATACTTTGTTTTGTTGCAGTTGCTGGTTGTGTTCGTTTGGTGGTTTGGTTTAAAATTCACCACGTTTTTTTATAATTTTTTTTTTCATGTTGTTGTTTCAGAATTCACACGGTTCAAGTTACTGGCAAAATTGTATATTTTTCTATAAATCAAACACATCTATCTACTCGGTTACGAATAATATAAAAATAATATTGTATTCATTACACATACCTACTCAAACACGTATTGAGCGGTAGAAGTAAATACTTGAATGCACGAGTACGTCAACTTAGTTGGTTTGTGTGTGTCAATGTCAAATATGATGACAATAAATAAGCAAACACATTGGACTATTCTCGACTGGCTCAAAATATGCACAAAACACAACGAAAATTAACGAAACGGCAACGACCACAACGACAGCTATTACGGCGTATTAAACAAAATCGAGCAACCATCACGTTAGAGGTGACGGAAAGTACTGTAAGACTTTATGTGCAACAAAATATACCATCAATCCATTCATATACTCATTGCTTAGATTTTATGTAGTAGTAGTGTCTAATATTTTATTTTCTCTAGCGGGTTTTTTGTCTCTAGTCATTCATCGGACTTTGTTTAGTTATTTTCCATACGCCAAAAAACCTATAGCAACATATCGAGAACTCATGTGCACCCCTTCCCCGAGAAGAAATATTTTTGTTGTTTGTTGATCATTTTTTAATTTGATTTTTTTTGTGATTCTGTTGGTTGGCCGGTAGTTGGTTGCTTGATTTGTAGTTGTTGGCAGTTGCCGAGACTTGTGCGCTTTTCTCTATTTACTTTAGCAATGCACATGCAACTTTTTATATACAGAAACCCTCACACACAGTTACTCTCCAAAAAACACGCTCTTATGAATGTAAGTATGTGCACTTTAACTTTCTTTATTTACGTTGCGTTTTTGATTTTGCCTTGGTAAGTTCTGGAAAATACCATACACTTGGTACTTTTTTTAAGGGGGAAATCGCAAAAAAGTACTTGGTTTTTGACGAACCTTTAATGCAAAATTAATAACTTTATTTTTCAATACATTCTTCAAAGAAAGCATTTAAGAAATATGTGCTCAATATGACTTTTAATCATATTTTATGCGGGACAAATATTAAACAAGTTCAGTGTTTTAGTCTGGCACTGCGTCAATGAAACTTGTGGCTCACTCTACACATGTGAATTGTGCAATTATTTGTGTAGTTCCTTTCATTATAGTTTTCTGTCGTTAACTATTGAAAAACCTTACACACTTATAGCCTTTTTACACTGATCAATATCTAACATCTACCATCAATTTGCCACAATTTGCAAAGATGTTAACATCTTTCTATAAGAAATTCATGGGGCTAAATACCAAAATCTTTAAAAGATGTTCCTATCTCATTTTATTCCATTCAACATCTTTCGATTATTTTAGTGTTATCACTATAAGCAATAAGTTCTTTTATTATTGTGGCATCACTGACAAAAAAAAATTGTTTAAAGCAGCGCTACCATTTGTCAAGTTTTATCTCTTATTGCAATGTTTTTTTGTTAAATGGAACTTCAAATCAGGGTTGTGAACTATTTCTAATTAAAAAGCGCCGTGGCCCCAATCAAAAAGCGCTAAAAAGCGCTAAATAAAATTTAAATAAAAAACTTAATGAAATGTTTAATAAACAAGTTTAATTAATTACACTGGCCGTCAAAAAATATCGTTTGAAATAAAAATATATAAAATAAGATTTGTGCGATTTTGATCTTTTACAATGATTATTTTTGAACATATGGCGACCATTTTTTCATGCAAATTAGTATGTACACTTTTTTTTATCAATTATCAGAAATCTAGGTATATTATGAATACAATAAGGCGAGAAATCATGAAGATCAGTAAAATCAGCACGCGTAATTCAATTAAAATCGCATAATCAAGTTCTCTACCCCGACTTTTTTTGTTTTTTGCAGTGCAGTGTTAATAAAACATTAACATTTTTAAAAAGGCTTTTCTGATATTTCAGGAAGAGTAAAGTAATATAATTTCAAATATACCCTAAAAAAATTATTGACTAAATCACCAGAAAATATATCTTGAGCCAAGAAAATTTTGCACCATTCTCGTCAAGCCAAAAATTTCTTATTGTAAGCCTGAAATTTTTTCATAAAAAAGTGTAGTTTAAGAAAACTTAATAAAAAAATGAGAAAATTTTTTGATTGATATGTTAACATGCCGATCTAAATAAAAATTAATTGAATCAAACCAAGTTTTCTTGAGCATTTTCTGAAAAGTTTAAAGAAATCGGTAGCATTTGTTTCTTGATGCAAGAAATTCGATCCTATTTAAATATCAAGAAAATGAGACCAGTATTAAATAAATGCTGAATGCAGTTTTTGATCATATACCAAAAACATGAACTTTTGAGCATGACAAAATGTTTCTTTATTAAAGAAAGTTTTACTTAATACAAACAAAAAAAGTTAATGGATTACTTTAGAAAATAAACTTCTTTCCTTGTATAGTATGCATTTCAGAGTAAAGTATATATATTTAAAAAACGGAAACAAATTTTGGTTTTTTGTGTCTTGATTTAAATGTTTGCATATAAAAGTACAAAAATTTTGGGTATCAGTAAAAGCGCTAATTTAGCGCTCTTTTTTAAAAAAGCGCTAAGGAAAAAATATGCGCCTTTTCGACAGTTAAAAAGCGCTAAATCTAGCGCCAAAGGAGCTAAATTGGCAACTCTGCTTCAAATACATTTTTGTGTTTTCTCTTTAAACTTGAGCACTTTTGTAGAAAAAAAAAAACATTTTTTTTTTTCAAAAATGGTGACATTTTTGTTTGATGGTAGATGTTAGATGTGAGCAATGCAAACGAGTGTTTTACATTTTCTACATCTTTGATGGTAGATGTTAGATGATGACCAGTGTAAAAAGCCTATTATACAAACCTAATGATGAAACACAACTGGGGTGAATGCAGTGTTGCCAGAACTTTTAGAGGTAAAATCAGCATTTTTTATGTAGTTTATATAGAAAAGGATATAACAATTCTCTTCAAAATAACGGTTTTGTTTTGGAATTTGAAATCGATGGCAGTTTTAAAAGTTGTTCTGGTAAATATAAGTGGTCCTCGAAGTATGAGGTATAAAAAAGGAAATATTTTTGACCTTTCAATACAGAAAAGTTTTAAAAATGTTTTCGATTTTAATTTCACTCGGATGCGATTTTCAGAACATGGCTGATAATTTTTACATAAAAAACATCTATCCAAATTCAATTACGCAGTCTGATTAAGAATTAATTATATTATTTTAAACAACAAATTAAAAGTTTCCATCGAACTAAAAAATCTGCATTTTTAAACTAAAAATACAAAATGAGAGAGGATTTTTAGTTACTGCCTACATTTTAATTATGGGCTTTAGAATTTTTGCCTGAAGTTGAAGACTAACGTTTGTTTCATCATTTTATCGATATCAGTTCATGACGTCAATAGCACAAACACCGTCATACACTACACAATCAAACTGCACGAGCCATACCTGAATTCTGATCTTATGTAATGTGTATATATATAAATACTTTCGCATTAGTTACACATTTTTCAAAACAATGTAGAGAAAAATTACAAAAAGATTTGGAAATTTTGTGCTCTGTTTCCAAACAAATAACCACAGGTGGCAGTTATTCAATATAAATGTTTTAGCCAAATTCTTAACACCTAGCCGAAGGAGGGGGTGCTATCTACGTTCACACAACAGTCGGATCCACGCCCCTGAAGGCCTCGGAGTTCAACGAACTCAAACCAAGGATTGTCAACTCAGCAAAACCTGTTTTTAAGGCGTCGCTGCTACAACAACAATCTTTACTCTAACAGCAACTTTCTTCCGAAAGTTAATCCAGCGGTTTCTTCGCTAATTGGGTTGTCATATATCCTTATGAGTGCCATGGAATTTGCTGATCCTACTTAGGAGTTTTGGTTTAAGTTTGAGTTCTCCCTTTTACAGCCAGAGGAATTATTCGATCTCCAAATATTCATAAAGCTATCACGAAAAGAGGCTTATGCTTGATGGATAAGCCTTCTTCACAAGCTACCGAACGATCTTCACCTTCATGTAGAAAGCCGAAACTTTCAAAGTTAGCTCCTTATAATTGTTAGAAAGAGTTTTCTTGGTTCTTCACAACGTTTTATAAAGTAAGGTTAAAAACAATTGAGTGCCCCGGTAGGCTAGCTGGTAGCGAGCCAGTCTATAAGCGCCGAGGCTGCGGGTTCGATTCCCGCCAGAGACTCTGGTTTCTTTCCTGCAGACAAGCATAGGGCTTCGCGGGATTAGCTTAGGAAATTAAAAAAAAAAAAAAAATTGGTTAAAATCAAACGCCGACAAACTGTGACGCCAATCCATTTACCAATGCGGTCGAAACGTAAAATATGCGACGAGCTCCTCCACCCAGAGTAGTAACCAATTTTTCTTCACGCTTAAGATCAGGTGGTGGCATTCAGTATCCAGTACGACCCTATTTTGTTGCTTTTTAAAGCTTCTGACTTGTACCGAAGAATTCTGTCCACATCTGTTAACAGTATAGATGTAGACAGAGGCTGTTTATTTTTCAATATTTTAGTGTTGGTAAAATTTGCCAAGCCGCTCTGGAGCGAAATGACTATGAAAGCGTATTCCAGATCGATAAGACACTGATTAAAACTGAAAAGATTATTTCCGGGGTAAAACTGGAACTCTTACTAAGAAAACAATTTCGGGACACCAAATTTAAAGATCACACTTTGTTGACTTAAAATTAATGAAAATAAGCTGTGGGGACTTGGGTAAGCCGAGTTTTATCCGCTACTACGAAAAAATTAGCTTTTTTAGACCTAAAGTTTCTCGACCGGTTACTGCTAAGCCTCCTTCGATAATCACTATGGCTTATTGATAGGACTTTTGTATCGCGTAATACTAGCAAGTTTTCGGAATGTGCTTTAGTTAAAAAAAAAATCTCAAAGAGTACCAAATTAAAATATTTAAAAAGGCACCACACACATATTTATTAACAAAATAATTACACAAAATATTTCATCTGTCTTTTTAACACCCTACCTATCTCTGTTTGTTTTGGTTTTTATATACTGACCCCTCTTTAGAGGTTTTTGGCAATCGGTCCTACTTATTTTTTTACTTGGGTTTTGTTTTCTATTGTCAACTGAAAAAAAATCAACTCTCTCCTGCACTCTAATGCAATTGGTGTGTCTGTGAGCATATGGGCTCTCAGTAAATATGTAAGAGGGAGTGAGTGTGTGAGCGTACGTGTGTGTATGAGTGAGTGTTATTGTTGCAATTAAAGACAAACATTTAACCAATGCATATACGTTTTACTCTTAAAGGTGTATGTTACTTCCTCTTATTTATATGTGTTGCATGGATGAGTATGTAAGCAATGATATTAGCACATTGTTTGTTCAGAAAAAAAACATGACTGGTCTCAAATATAAGTTGCAACTTGATAAGCTCGTTCAACTTGGTCTACATTAAATGTTGCCTAGCTTGCATTCCCAACATGCTCGTAGCCAGCACGTTGGATATCAAACTCGAACTTAACAAGTTATTGTTGCTGGTTTGGACTGTTTTATTGTTGACAATTTTTTTCTGTTTATGCATTTCTTTGCATTCTTGAATTTTAGCTTTTTAGTTTGCTTGCATTTCTACCCAGCGGGAAAACTCAGAAGACCTTCTTACTTCAGGCCTTTTTAAAGGCGTGCTTAAAAAATGTTTTGATTTAATTACTATTCTTACGTAACTGCTAAAGAATGCCTTATAGAAGGCCTCGGCTCTTTGGTATAAAAGAAGCGAGAAAAGAAGGAGTAACATTTTTTGTTTTGTTTTTTTGCACAAGCAAAAGCAAAAGAGTTCAGATCCCTTTACAAAAACAAAGTAACATATGTTGTAAATCATTTTCGTTGAAGTTAAAAAGAGAAAAGTAAAATTTTTGTTTTGTTTTTTTCGCCAAAGCGAAACAATTCAGATCCCGTTATAAAAACAAAGTAACAAAGTAGGCACATGTTAAAATACAAAATAAAAACAATAATGTAAATCATTTTAGTTGAGTTTTGTTCATTAAGGAAGATAGGTACTTGTGCTTAAAAGCTTTTTTTTTATTATATACATACTTTTATTTACAATCTATTTTACAATATTTAGCAAATTTGATTATTTCAATAAAAAAAATAGGTACCTATCACATGTGTTATTAAACTACAATACGTTTAATAAAATATATAAACATACGTTTGTAAAATAGGTATACATATATAAAAAGTTAGGTGTTCATTTTCTATATTGGAGATCTGATATGTACATAAAACCTATTCAGTCTTCTAATTTCATTTGTAAGGAAATATTCCTTAGGGCCATTATTATAACTTGGCGTTAGCTGTTATCCGACAGTTAACAGACGCTTTTTGACAGATAACACATTATTATCTGTCAATTTAATCTTAACTTTAGCTAACTTCAAGTTGTAATAATGGCCCTTAATGTTTTAGACTGGTAGCCCTTCAATATGGCCTTTAATGCATTTGTAGAAGGATGGTCTGAAAGGCCTTTTAAGAGCCATTAATTGAAAAGCCTTTTACCATACCTTTCTTAAAAACCCTTCAAGATAACCTTTTTGCTAAGGCCTTTTGACAGTCATTCTCTGGAAAGCCTTCTAAAAGCCATTTATTTGAAGGCCTTTAAGAAGCTCTGGGGAAGAAAGGAAAGCGGAAGGCCTTCTCCGCAATGACAACGCGTGTAAAAAAGATATGAGTATGGAATGGAGCGAGAAGGCCTTGTTTATCCAAAAGAAGGGGTACAGAGGCCTTCTGGAAGGCCTCCGTACTCCTTCTTTTTCCCGCTGGGTAGGCGGTTGGGTGAGTTGGTGTGTGTTTGTCTCACGCAGATTTGTACGCCAGTGTTTTTCTCTTTTTAAAGGGTCCCAGCGGGAAAAAGAAGGAGTACGGAGGCCTTCCAGAAGGCCTCTGTACCCCTTCTTTTGGATAAACAAGCCCTTCTCGCTCCATTCCATACTCATATCTTTTTTACACGCGTTGTCATTGCGGAGAAGGCCTTCCGCTTTCCTTTCTTCCCCAGAGCTTCTTAAAGGCCTTCAAATAAATGGCTTTTAGAAGGAATTCCAGAGAATGACTGTCAAAAGGCCTTAGCCAAAAAGGTTATCTTGAAGGGTTTTTAAGAAAGGTATGGTAAAAGGCATTTCAATTAATGGCTCTTAAAAGGCCTTTCAGACCATCCTTATACAAATGCATTAAAGGTCATATTGAAGGGCTATCAGTCTAAAACATTAAGGAATATTTCCTTACATGTAGTTGTGGACTTATGTCTGTTCGGTGGTGCCTGGTCGGTTAGTTGCTTAAGGCCAGTTTACACGGTAATATAATGTATCTTATCATGTAAAAGCAAAATGTATTGAATAAGAGAGAATACAGATACAAAATCTGACAAGCGGTCGGTAAATGGTTTTTTTTTTCTAAACCATTTAAGAAACCTATGTATTCTCATCACACCAGAGGTGTATTTTAACAGAGTATATTGAAAGTGATAGCATTTTTATACGATTACAAAAACAACTAAAATCAACTCAGGATATTTTCATGTTGTTTTTGTAAATATATAAAATTGCAACCATCTGATTTTTTGTTATTATTTTGGATTTTACTTATACCATCCGTGTAAACTTGAACTATACTTACAAAAGATTATATTTTTTTCTTTTAAACACAGAGAGCATTTCATAATATTTTGATTCTACAAAGTCGTAATGCATTGTATTACCATGTAAACTGGCCTTTAGTGGGGGATACAAGAAAAATAAGAATTAAATGTGCAGTTTTATTTTGATAAAATTCACGTATATAAAATGGGATCGTTTCAATGAGGCACGATAAATTCAAGACAATATTTCATATTGGCTTTACCGATTTAAAGAGTTGCTAGATATGTACACATACATATGTACATATAAGAATATTAACAACTATTCACGGTTTATAAACTTGGTTTTTGCTACCTTTTTGCGTCATTAAGAGGTTGCTGGTTCCATTACTGCCAAGCTTTGAGAAGCAGAGGTCAAAATATAAGCAGGTATGGAAACTTAATAAAAAGAAATAAAGATGTGGTAATTGGTACCGAGAAATCCTAAGTCTGCCATTGGTTGGCTTCGCTAACCAAAGCTTCTCTGCACAGCCGGCCTTCGGCCGTGCGCAATGATTTCCCCTTTATGGTATAACATAGACCGACTTCGCTAACTAAAGCTTCTCTCTAGCTTAACCGATACTTGTTATACCATAAAGACGAAAATCCTTGCGCAAGGCCGAAGGCCGGCTGTGCCTAATAGCTTTAGTTAGCGAAGCCGGTTTTTGTTATGACAAAGAGGAGAAAATGCTTGTGCCCGGCCGAAGGCCTGCTATGCAGAAATCTTAAGTTAGCGAAGCCGGTTTTTGTTATACCATTGATGCGAAATCATTGCGCCGAGAAGCATCTGTGCAGAGAAGCAGCAAAGCCAATTTTTAAAAAATGTTAACCATATTATGTTTAATTTAACCAAATCATTGTCACCGACAACCATATTATGGTTAAATTAGTTTCTTTAAAAATAGTTTTGTTGGTTGTGACCATAATAAAACATGTTTTTCTCTGCGTGTATGTAGATCTTTTTTTTTGTTTTTAACTTCTTTAGTAATTATGGACCTAATGACACTTTTAAAAGTTAAGAATATAAAAGTTACGCTTACCATCTCGCTTACGGAAGGCATAAATCTGATGTGGTGAGTTCGCACTTTGAAGCATTACATTTTTGAAACAAAAAGCGCTTTATTCAACGCACATAAAAACTGGGTCTTAATCAGGGTTGTTAGATGTGACGATTTTTCGTCATTTTGACGATTTTTTTGTGAAAATACAGTAAAATGACGATTGACGATTTTTAAACTAAAAGTAATAGTGTTTTTTTTTATACACTAGAGCCCCGATTTGCGTCGGTCCTATTTGGTCCGCTTTTTAAAAATTGGCTAAATTCGCTTTGCGTTTTAATGATATCGATTTGCGTAGCTACATACGATTTCATTTTTCGCTGAAGTCATAATCATGTGTGAAGAATTTTTCTATTTCCGAGTAAAAAGCCGAATTCCCATTTAATTCTGTTAGGTAAGTTATTCTAAGTATTGTTGAGGGTTAGGAAGTGAGAAGTTAGTTCTTAATAAAAAGTTGTGTATAAAGGTAGAAGTACATAACACGCGTTAGTGCGCGCGCGCTCTGTCGTCTTCTGTCAAAAAAAGTTAAACTAGTGTATTTTCATAGAACAAGCTACATGCTAAATATTTTGACGCGTTTGCGCCAGAAAGTTGGTTAACTTTGAACTTTTTAACGCGTTGTGTATTCTTGACAAGTAATCAGCTGACAATAAAAAGAATAATTTAACAAATTTGTAAATCATGAAAGAAAAACTTATTGAAGAGCTTAAAAAACATACAATATTTATAAAAAAAAGAATAAATTCAATAAAATAACAAAATCTTGATAAACTTTCGAACCCGTTTTTAATGCACAAATAAGTAAAACAAATAAAAACAGCTGACAGGAATGGCTTTTGTAACGCTTGTTGTGTAACTTGCAATTTTTTATGCGCTAAAGTTTTTAAACGCACGATACTCGTCGACGAACTAACGCGTGTTATGTACTTCCACCTTAAAAATGAGTGCAAAGTGAAGAAAATGCACTAGTTTGGAACAAAAATTGGACGTCATAAAACGTTTCAAGTCGGGTAAAAAGACTGTAGATATAGACAGAACCCTTGGTTTATCACCTTCAACAGTAAAAAAAATTTGCAATAGTGATAGCGCTAAAAATTAATCATTTAAAGATAGCTCGAGTTAAAAGCAAATAATGGGCCATGTCACAGAGTACAATTCCGTTCGGAATGATTCCGTTCGGAATTGAAGAAAATATATTTGTTTGTTGATGGAAAGTGTATTTTGATAGTTTTATGGCCATTCAGGTACAGACAACTCCTATACCGGTTATGAAAACAAAAATGGTTTCATTCCGAAACATTTTTTCGTCATTTTCTGAAGCACCAAAATACGGAATGAATTCCGTTTCCGAACGGAATTGTACTCTGTGACATGGCTGAATATTCTATTTTTTATTTAATGTTTTTGTGAATATGGATAAATTATATAAATAAATTTTTTTTATATTTTTTTATGAAAATTCATATTTTCTTATGTATTTCTTTTCAAATGATAAATATAGTTCGGACCACTTGCTGAAATAAATATAATAAAACTTAACTTAAATCACTTTCTTTATCATAAATAGAATATCTTGCTAAAAATTTATATTTTTGACCCAATCAATGCAATAAATTGTCTCTGATTTGTAAAATTCAAATATTTGACGATTTTGTTAAATGTTCGTGACGGTTTTGACGAATTTTGTTTAAACTTTTGACGATTTTTTAAGAAAAAAGTCTAACAACCCTGGTCTTAATTCTGCGTGATCGAGTACTTTCTCGATTCGAAAGCAATTTTATTTTTTATTCTTTCAGGCGATACTGAACGAATCCAAATTATTGTTTCAGTATTGTGAAACTTAAATTAATGCTTTACAACACTGAAAAATAATTCCAATTCGTTCAGCATTGACTCAAATAATTAGATATTACATTGCTTTCGAATCGAGAAAGAACTCGATCACGACTGCCAGAATCGGGCCCCTGGTTAGTTTAGCTAAGTATGTATGAGCTTTACACGCTGGATTTTTTGTCACAGCTATTTTTTAGTATTCTTCCTTAAAAACCTGCTTCATAGTAGGGAAATGGCGTGGCACTCGAAATGTTATTTTTTTTTCTAAAACTTGTTTGGAGTTCGTTCACTTACATTAGTTCATTAATTGTATGTGTTATTTATTAAAAGTTTAAAAGGACAATACGTGGGATATACAGTGTTGAATGCAGTGATGTACGATTTTTTGTAAAGAAACTGCAGATTAAATTCACCTTTTCTTATAACTGGACAACTGTTGGTTGGTTGGTTAAAAGAATTGGCCTACTAAAAGTAAAAACTATCCGCCTGAAAAAAGACCCTTTACTGGCAATGTTAATAAACAATCTCAAATTCCTTCATTTCTTCACTTTATTCTTGTATCTTACAAATCTCTTCATTACCGTTCCTTCACACCCTTTTTACTCTCTTTTTCCTTTACAGACTTACTTTTAAACCACTTAAACGATATGTAGCTTTTTGGATTCTTCAAAAGCCTGCATCAGAGTCTTAATTCTTTTTTTCTTATTCACTTACGGCCAATTTCACCAAGTTCAGCTATAATTAACTATCAGTTATAGCTGTCAAAAATATATTGTTAACAGGAAGTTAAAGTAATAGTTACTTTTAACTGAACTGGTTGAACTTGGCCTTTAATTTGTTACAATTTTGTTTTATTTGGTTAAATAAGCTAAAGCTTTTATTGTATTTATTTTAAAATTTCTTTTTTTATAAGTTTATGTGTGTGTGTGTTTGCCAGTGAAGTTGTGTATGTTTCTGAAGCATATACATATTTAAATTCAAATGCATTTGTCTGCTTGACATTCAATTATAATGACATGTAAATAAGTAACAACTCGTTACTTAATCGAAACCAATGGGGGTGAGTGGAGCTGTGTATTGTTTTATGTAAATTTTAACGTTTTTAAATACGAAAGTTTCGTCAGAGGAGCAAGTACATATGCATGTATATATTTATAATAATATGTAGGGGGCATATATTTTTAAATATCTAAAGTGCGAACTTTTTTAAAAGGAGCGTACCTATACACGAATTTTGGTTTGACAAAGGTCTTATCTAAAACACAGACTTTCCAACGCAAAACAACTAAAACCTTTTACGTAATCAAATTCAATGCCACGACATCCCGAAGACTGCTAGTTTTTGAAATTATACCGCAATTTAAAATCATGTTCAAATCATATTGAGTTAACAAGAAAGAAATGGTCCATTACATTAAGTTGAAACGTCGAAGAACTCGCCCTGTTGCTGGTCTGCCAATACATGAAATTAAAATGGTAGCCCTAGGTCTCCACTAACCATTAAATGATGTTGTGAAAGAGCTTTCAAGACAGATTGCTTTGAAATGATATAAAAACATGAAAAAAGAAACACATGATGAGTTTTTACTTAACACTAACATCATGTTAGTGTTAATGTTAAGCATTTCATGTCAGTTGTAGACTGCGTGTAACGGAAAACAGTATCGACATTAATCATAGTATTTTTATTTTTGTTATCAACAGTAGAGAGATGCGACAATTTTCTGGGTATCTTGCAATAGTTTTTCGAAGTTCATCTTGAATGAGAAGAGATCGGTGGTACTTCACAAAAAATAAAGGTTTCACTAATTAAAGCAGTAATCAAATATAAATTCAGTTTTAATTAAAAATTTAATCAAGTGAATTGAACTTTTAATCAAGTGAATTAAACATTTAATCAAATGTATTAAACGTCTAATTAATAATATTAACTTGCACCAGTAAATAAATTAATAATATCAATTAAACGTTTAATTCACTTGAATAAACTCTTAATTCACTTTATTAAACGTTTAATTCACTTGATTAAATATTTAATTAAAACTAATTTTATTTTTGATTAATGCTTTATTTGGTGCAAAATTTTTTTCTGCGAAGGATCCATTACAAGTGTAAAAATGTTTCTTAAAATCGAATAGTTTAAGCCACGTTACTGACATGTTTAATTCGCTATGACTTTATTAAAAACATTTTTTAATTTAAATTATTAACAGAAGCTCGCAAGAAAAGCTCTAGGAGAATTAAAACGCACGAACTTGCCCCACAGTTTTCATCATCTCCGCGAGAAAAATTAATTCCCTGGAATTGCTCAGAATAAATATCTGTCAGTAGCAACATTTTGATTATTAGGAAGAATATTTGGATTGCCAGGAATTTACATTACAAGAGTTATTTTTTTTACTGAATGATTGAAAAAAAATATATATAAATATAATTAAAAATAATACAATCACTTTCCTTTTTTCTTTCATTTTCTTTAACACACTCAAGGTATATTTACACAAGGTAAACTCGTTGGCCCATATGTTTGTCAGCTGATTACCCCTAGTTGGAACCCAAACGTCAAATTTCGTGTATATGAGCCAAAATTTTTACATGTGTGCGTTAAATTGTTTTTGTTTTATATGAAGACAATTTTGACAACTCGGTTCCTTTTATAGAGCAGAATGTCTACACTCCCAAATGAGTCTACCTTGTGTAAATATACCTTGAACACACTTTTAGAAAACAATTTAATATAAGTAGTTTGCTAGTTGTGCTAACATTTTTTATAAATGCATGCATATGTAAACCATATGGTTGCTTTGTTTTTCCGGAAAAATTATCCGAAATGGGTGAATCGTTCTGCAGAACACTCTCAGTAAAAAAATTTTTCTTCGAACTAAAATATTGTGCGGAACGCATGGATGAATTCACTTTTAGTTCAACTTCCGCACTTAAAGTGCATGTTTTTTTAAGCGGATGACTTAAAATAGAAATAAAATATAGAAAAACGATTTGAATATCTATCCAATCAGTCTTTGTTAAGGTTATAACAAGTCAAATAATCGCCTTAAGTGCTTCTTCGTTTCTAGTTTATCTGCATAGGGACTTCACATATTCGCAAAGTAAATAATCGAATGGCGTCAGATCATATGGACGAGGGCCAGTAAACATGTCCAGTTTCTGAAACTATGTATTCGTTTGGCAGCTATTGACCTCGGAAAATTTATTGTAACATGTAGCACAATTCTGCTTAACCACATGCACTCAGAGAAAAAACATGTTTAAATATGCTCACTTTCAACAATACTATGTTTAAGGAAATTTTTACCATATTTGCGTCACCGACAACCATATTATGGTTAAATTTGTTCCCTATCAAGAAGCCACAACCATATTATGGTAAGTACGGGACAATATCCTGTTACAAAGTGTCAAAAAGGTGCCAATTAACCAACTCCTAGAACATCGTCATGTTAAAGAAACAAGTCAACTTCATATACATAAAGTGCTAGAACAAGAACTGGTCCCTATCACTTTGGAACTGTCACGTGCCAATTTTGGTGCTAGTTCTCTTTCCCCTATGGTAACATATCGATTTAAATAAAAGTGTTATTTATTACTGAATAAAATTTTCAAGTGAAATTATGGGGCAACTGGCCCATTAGCAAACGGAGTGACCTACAAATGCCAAATCAGCTGTCACAGAAAACAGTGCTGCTAACTTTAAGTTTTCAACCTCTAACAAAACAAAAAAAAAGCAGGATTTACTAATGTCACCAACTACACAGCAGTCGCAGGTATTGTTTCGCTGTGTCGAAATTTGCGGCCAAATGTATATTGCCAAGCGGCCTATTCACGTCGCAGAGCCTATGCTGGCTCCCAAGTTCGCAGCAACGTTAGATCGTTGGACAAAGTAGTACTCGAATTAAGTTTAATATTGCTAAAAAGCCATAACAGCAGTCTTTAGTTATTTACCCAAATTCTGTAATTGACGTTGTCCAAAACATGTCTTAAAAAACATAGCATAATTCGCTGTGCCAAACGGGCCATTGAAGTCGCAGCAACGAACCCGGTTATCAAAATTGCAGCAACGAAACAGTCGATATAATCGTTGGACATAGTGGTAATCGAAAAAGACCCTTTTCAACTAACTTGCCGAGTACCACAAAGGCTGTACTAAATTTTTTTTCCTTAATCCGACCTTACCGCTGACATCTACAAGCCAAGAGTTGCGCAAGAGACTTGCGCAAGCATCTTGCCGAGTCTGAAAGGGATCTAAGCAGTGTTAACCCAAAGTCCAAATTAGCGTTGTCCAAAATATGTCTTACAATAAATGAGAATATGAGTACGTATATTCTTATTATATTTAAACCTTTTGATACAGTAACACTTGTCGTTAATCGTAAATAGACGACTTAAAATTAAGAACTTACAAAGAGCAAACATTTTAAAAAATGTTTTGTTAAAACATTTCTAACCTCTAAATGAAAAAAACGGTATTAGAGTATATATAATGTAAGACAACAAAAACTAAGCGTACTCTATTCACGCAGAGTGTTTAAAATCGGTTTTGGCCGTTTTTTTTTATCTTCCTTAATCGATAGAGTTGTAAGAAGTTAAAAGCGTTTTGTCAAGTCATTGTGTTAATTGAACAAAATAAGTGTAAGAAAAAAATCGCTTCCAAAACTTTATTAGCCGGTAAGACGACTTGTTGCTTGTACTACTTTAACCAACAGTGCTTAAGACAAATTTTTATTTTAATTAAGTTATTTTCTATGTCTTGTTTAAATAACATCTTCTAACAGTTTATTGTTTTAATAGGCGTTTTAATTGATATTTCTTTTTTTTAATTGTTAATTTGTAATACTTGACGCTTTAGAATTGACAATCCAAAGTCAAATAATTTAAAAAGATGTCCAAATAACTGCTCCATTTCAGGAAAAAAACACTGTACAAGAGATAATCACCACTAATACAAACTACTTGCTCTTATCTATTCACTAGACTACGACTATACAAGTATGACCAGTTTAAAGAATATTATTAGCATTTCAATTTGGTTAGAAAATTGTTACTTAAAATGAAATATGTAGTGCACTAGATACAGTAGGTGTTTTATGGTTGTACGAATAAAACTCGTTATGATGATGGATGCACAGCAAAATTCCATAAGTTCTATTTGCAAGGAATAAGCTTTCTTGACTCTTAGCAAAATGCGAAAAATAATATATTAGAATACAAAAAAAATAAAAAACAGTATACAAAATTCGTGCCTGATATTGGGTTCCAATATCCATTGCGGCGCCGCAGTTTGCTCATCAGCTTATACGCCTCAAATGCATTTAGGTATAAATACTAACATTAAGAAGAATTAAAATAGTTTAGCGTATGCCATCTCTGGTTTAGTGCAAGATTGTATTGTGTTTTGCGGGGATGATAAAGTTATTACAATTGTACTTCTTTCAGTACTATTAGTATTGCAAACGTACTGAAGAGCTCCAATGGCATGTTAAGTACAATTAAAAATAGCAAACGCTTACAAATTTAAGAATTTTGGTTTAGGGTTGGATAATTGAAAAATTAATTTTTTCATACCAAAATATGAAATATGGGCAAATCCTGCGTGACGAACGCTACATTCGCACGCGTTTTCTGATTGAAATATTTCAATTTTTTGGTCTTTCAAAAAAGATAGCTTCAACTTTTATATAGTATTTAGTGACATTAATATGTACTTACGAATGGCATATATTAAAATTTCTTAGCAAGTATTTGTTGCGAAATAATTGATCACAAAGTTTTGTGACGCACGCTACAAAAAGTGGAAGTAACTTCAAAGGTTGAAGTGCGTTTTCCTAATTTTTAGCGAATTTGGCATGAAAAGGTATACAAAATCTAATTCCTAAAAGAAAGATGACTAAAAGAGAATTCTAAACGCACTTATTCGCAGCCAAAAAATATTGCGATTTTTTGACAAAAGCCGTGAACCCTTTGTGACGCACGCTACGTAACGCACGCTACAGTTTTTCCAGTAGTAGTTTATTATTATATTTTATTTATTTTAACAAAACAAATTATATTTTTATGAATTGGATTTCTTAAACTAATTTCTTAACTAATGAATGTCAACTTTTTTTTTTAACGAAATTTATATTTGGATAAGTCTGCTGTAAGTGCTACTTTAAGCAGGGCTGCCAGGTACTTTTTTTCCTTGTCCCCAAAAAATTAAAAAAATATCCCCAAAAATTCCCAAATTAAGAAAAAAAACCTTAATAAGTAAATATTTTTCTGTTTGTTTTTTTTCTGACCAAATTTAAATTTTTTTTTAAAAAAAAAGTAAAAATAGTAAGAAAAATTTTAATTAGAAATCCCCAAAAATCCCCAAATAAAAATTTTTTGTAAAAAAAATTATTTTATTTTGTTTGTACCCTGAAGGAAAAATAACATTCATTTATAAAGTACCTTTAACACTACCTTTTAACTAAAATGGTAATCTTAATAAGGACCTTTTACACCGTATAAGTTGTTGATAAGAGTAAGATAAAAGTTTTGCTACTTTTTTTTCATATTTTTAATACGAGACAAAGAAAAATAAGCATAAATAATAAAAGGGAAAATATATTTTAAGAGTGTAAAATCCCCAAAAAATCCCCGAATTTTTTTTTTAAATCCCCAAAAAAATCCCCAATCCCCAAATGACTTTCTTTGTCCTTTTTGCTCGCATAAAATCCCCAACTTTGGGGATAAATCCCCAAGTCTGACAGCCCTGACTTTAAGCACAAAAATTACGTATAACATTAAGAAGTCAGCAGTGTGGTAGGATTTGGTAAAAATTATTGCATTAATGATCATTGAAATACATATTTTTTAATATAAAAATGAAATTATACATCTAGTCTTATATTCCATTAAAAAAAAAATTCATTTGAAAAATGTTTGGTTGGTGGACTGTTTCTGGGATTTGCCCATATGACACTGTTCCACTATGAACTCTAAAAAACAAGCGAACAAGTTTTCGTCTAAACTCCTTATAACATTTTAACTTAATATTTCTTTTTGTTAATTGCCGAAGATATAAATATTTCAAATATGTATAAAGGTAGAGTACAAGTGAATTTAAATGTATAGGGTATTTTTTTACCTGCATGACAACTTAAAATGATAATACAAGACAAAAATATTGTTGGTATGATTTTTTTTTGGAATCTGGTTGATTATTTAATGGTACATATTTATTTTTAAAATATGATTTAAGGCATATGACCGCCGCCGCGGCTACGAGTTGCATTATCCATTCGATCAGGCCAATTTGTGTCTACAGTACTTTTCGCTTACAGTCACATCATTTAGATGCAGCCGAATCGTCGACTATATCCCTAATGAGACTCGTCTTAAATGTTATCATTTCCTAGCGAAAATACAATTGAAATTGGGTTTATGGATTATTTGTTATGTAGAATAACATCTTTTGTTATAAAAGAAAAAGACAAATATTTTTATTTAAAATACTTAACTCAAAAAAAAAAAAACAAATCAGTTAGGTCAGTTAGTAAAAACAGCGACGATATATGCCACTATAAGGCATATAACCGAATTCCATTTAATCAATTTATGTGCATATAGAAAATAAAAAATTAATATTTGTTACAACGACAGCAGGCTTATGGATTTGCAAAAAAAAAATAGTTGAAATAAAAACCAGACATGAACGAAAACCAAAGTCAAAATCTAATTTTTTTCGAGTGGAGAGTTGATAACAAAAATTAAACGATTTAATTCTTAGATCTTTTTAAGACAATAAAGATAAAATGGACTATATCGCTAATGTGACTAAAAATGGTGGCTGTAGGAAATATCGCCCAAAGAAAAATGGCCAAAAAAAAATGAAAAATCGCCCAAAAGAACATGAAAAATTACCCAAAAAGTTAAATATGAAATGTTGCCCAAAAGAAACGAAAAAGAGCCCAAAATAAAAATGAAAAATGACCCAAAAAGAAAAACGAATTTTTTCCCAAAAAAAAAAAAAAAATTAAAAATTACCCAATTTGCAAAACAGTGTTTATTATTCATATAAATTTATTAACTTACAAATATAAGAGAAAAACAGGTTTTATTATGGTCACAACCAACAAAACTATTTGTAAAGAAACTTATTTTACCATAATGTGGTTGTCGATGACAATGATTTGGTTAAATTAAACATAATATGGTCAACATTTTTTTAAAAATGGTTTTGTTGTTTTTTCTCAGGGTGCATATATTAAACATATAACGAAAACACTTTTGGGCGCAAGGATTTTCTCCCCTATGTTGTAACAAATACCGGCAGCGCTTACTAAAGCGTCTCGGCATAGCCGTCCTTTGGCCGGGCGCAAGTATTTTCTACTCTATGGTATAACAAAAACCGGCTTCGCTAACTAAAGCTTCTCTGCATAGCCGGCCTTCGGCCGGGCGCAAGGATTTTCTCCTCTATGATATAACAAAGACCGGCTTCGCTAACTAAAGCTTCTCTGCGCAGACGGCCTTTGGGAGGGCGCAAGGATTTTTTCCTTTATGGTATAACAAGTACCGGTTTCGCTAAGTAAAGCTTCTAAAATCTGCCTTGTTTCCGAACGAAGGCCGACTTCGCAGATAAGCTAAGTATGCCCGAAAAAATGGGCGATTTTTCATATACATAATATTTTTGGGTGATTTTAATAATGAAAAATCACCAAATTTAAAAAACAAAAAATCACCCAATAGTAACGAAAAATAGCCCAACAATTTTGGGTCACTTTTCATATGAATTCAGGCCCAATTTTACATGGAATTTTTCTGGGCGATTTTCATTTATTTTTTTGGGCGATTTTTCCTACAGCCAAAAATGGTAGTGACTATAAACGAAAAGTTCAGTATTTTTTCCAATAAATCTGGCCGTATTGCGCCAATGGTTTCTTGAACATTGGCTTCCAAAGCTTCAAGACTTACTGGTTTGTCGGCATATAAAGTATAAAGACTTAACAGTCCCATATAAAGTAATACAGATGCGTTAAATCGCACAAACGAGTGGGCCAGTGAACAGGACCACTTCTGGAAATAAAGTAGTCACCAAATTGATTGCTAAGCGCATTGTAGGGCAAGTTGTGCCGGCTTGTTGGAACCAAATGCCGTTAATGTTTAGCTTCCTCCTTGCTCTAAAACTTTGTTAAAACTTTTCTAATATTTTTAAAAATTTTCTTAATTAATATGTTTGTAAATTGTCATATTTATCAAAAAGATTAAAATATAAAATAAATAAAAATATCTTTGGTTCAAAATCTTAAAAGGAATACATGATATTCGATTGCTGAGAAGCTGCATCAATCTACAGGGTAATTAAAGCTATTATTTAATGATTCATAAAGAAATTTAAACGGATATTTTATGCATGCATATATTCTAGTATTTCAAATATTACCAACAATGGGGTCAAAAATTCGATTTGTGGTGATGTCGGAATTTCCTAGTGCTTCCAGGGATTAGTCTGTTGGTGAAATAGCTTATAATGTTACTTGTAATGTAACTTTTAATGTATTTTACTAAAAAATTAATAAAAATAACTCTTAAATGAGATTTGTTGTTCAAATCAATAAGCAATTATATATTTTGTTAAAATGACAAACTCCAAATAAAAATAGATGTTTAAATGTTAACAAATATTTTATTCAATATATCAAACTCATTGTTAAAAATATTTGTGGAGTTTTAACAGTTCTAAGTAACAAAGTTATTTTTTATATTTACAAATTCGGTTGTTGGTGCCATTTCAATTAAAAAGTTAATTGTATTGACGAATATGGTATTCAATATTACAATTGGTTTGTCGTAATTTTTTTCTGTGTAATTGTTCGAAAGAAAGAATTCTTTCGCACATCGGAAAAAAGGCTATTAATTTTTTTCAAAGTGAATTTCCACAATAAAGAAGCTTTCTAGCGTTAAACGATTAATGATGACTTGCCAAACCGTGCTGTCAAAGCATAGTTATCGATATCGTTAGTTCTCATGCAGTTTTAAAAACACCCTTACAGTTTCTTATTATTCTAATTAGTAAAAAATAATTATGGGTTTCAGCACAGAAAAAAACTTTTGCGCCAGTAACAGAATTAATGAAAAATAAAATCAGTTTTAATTAAATATTTAATCAGGTTAATTAAACATTTAATCAAGTGAATTATACGTTTAATTGAAATATTGTCAATTAAACATTTAATACACTTGATTAAAAGTTAAATTCAGCTGATTAAATATATAATTAAAAGTGATTTTCTTTTTGATTAATTCTTTTACTGGAGCAAAAATTTTTTTCTGTGAGTACAATTAGGGTCGTAAAAGTACAATTTTAAAAATGTATTGTGTATTTTTTTTTTTTTTTTTTTTTTTGTGCAATATAAATGGCAAACATAAAAGGCTTTTTTATCTATTTCCCATTAACTTCTTAAAAAAGGAGAGACTTAACATAAATTGGATAATCCGGGGTCTCAAATACCAGAAGAACCCTTTATAAGTGATTTAAATCACAGCAAACTATTTCGGAGACAAATTTTTGAGGTTAGTGCTGGTTAACACACATCAAGTTTGGCTTGTCAAGTCTTGAGATTCTACTTTAACTGACTTGACCTTACCAGTCAGTTTTTTTTTGTCCTTTTGTTTTCCTACTCACAAAGTGCTAATTGAATTTTATAGTGAATAAATGGCTTTATTCGGTTCCTTTGTATATAACAACATTAATGGTGTTTTCTTTTCTGACTAAAATGTTCCATGTATGCTACCATTCGTGCGGGTTTTTGTTCCATTCTAAAAATATATGCAAAAATGTGAGCAGTTGTCGTTTTCCTTTCTAAACATGTTGCAATAATAAATGGCAAATTTGTTCCATTTCTTACCCGCAATTATAACTGAGTGTGAGATAATACCCTTTTTTGCATCTGCGTAAAGTACTTTTTTATGCAAGCAAGTATTTTTTTCTTGTGTTTGCGGACAATTTGCGTTATATTGTGATAGATATAAAAACTTTTTGATTTTCGTTTGTTTTACTTTTATTATATTTTTTTTGTCACAAAATTTTTAACAACAGCTGACATTAATTGTTGAAAATCAGTGCTGTTAACGCTTATTGGAATTGTAAGAAAATTTGATGTTGAAAATTGCTACAAGCGTGGTGAATATCGCTTTAAGTATAAACTTTGCATTCAATATTTAACACGCTAAATACACATTAGTGTTGAGTGTAAAACGTAGCTATTATTTTGTTCCATTGTAATTTGGAAAAATGTATCACTTTGTAAGGGTTCGTGTAACCTAATAAATATATTACACAACTATAATGCATCATTATTTTTTAGAAAAGAAAACACCATAAGTATGAAGTTTGGTGCCGATTGCACAAAGAAAAGTCAAGGCGAAAATCGAGTAAACTTTTTTTAGTTTTCGTAAAAATTTTTTAATGCCGTAAAACTTTTATTCTAGATGAGAAATTTATCGAAATGTAGATACAATTATGTTTTTAAAAAAGGTGTAAAGACCCAAAATCGGTTAAGAACTAGCTTAGTAATAAATATTGCCCCTGACCACTAATGTGCCAATTATTACTTGACCGCGAAATTTAAGCATTCCCCTTAAAGATTTTTGAAATTGATTTCTGTAAAATAATTTTTTTTATTCAAAATTGTGAGATATGGGAGATATTTTCGGATGGCGCTGTGTTCAAATGTCAAAACCTCCCAATAGTTTTGGGATGTTTTTCAAATCTCCTATTTCAAATTTTGAAAAATGTTCTTCAGCAAAATCGAAAAAATTAAGATTTTCACAAAAGGGACTTGTTTAAAACACCTCTGAGAATGAATATGACAAATTTTAGTAATATCCCACTTGGTATGGCATCGATTTGATTTTTAAAGATTTGGAGCAAAATGCTTTTCTTGCACAAAATTGATCAATAGGGAATACACTTCTTGATTTGTGTTTCGTTAACAACAAGTCCCGACTGCTACAATTTGACCAGATTTCTGCATCATTATTTTCAAAACACGATCTTCTTTTCTTAACATACTCTTTTAAAACTGAAGCCTGTAGCCATCGCACAATAACTTTCAGAGATTTTAAGAACATTGATTATCAGTCATTGGAGACTGAGCTGGCCATGATTTCGTGGAATCAAATCTTCTACATGCCTACTGTGGATAATCAGATAAAGTTTTTACACAACAATTTTGATTCGCTTTACAACAAATATGTCGCACTTAAGTCAAAACGTATACGTGTGGAGCACCCATGGTTTTCCAATGCAATAAAATCGCTTATTGATGCTAGAAATTCTGCATATTCTAGATGGAAAAGGTTCAAATCAACTGAGCTTCATCAAATTTTTAAATCATTTAGAAGAAAGGTAAACTCAGAGATTAAGATCGCAAAATCAAAATATTACGAGGAAAAATTTAAATCCGCTGTCTGCTCAAAAAAGAAATGGAAGGATGTTCGGAATATGGGTATTTTACATTGTGCAAACAATGGTCACATAGATAGCACTCTTGATGTTAATAAATTAAACTCAACTTTTACAAATATACCTACGACTGAAGCAGATTTAAATTTTTACAATAATCTCTTTAGCGAAAGTACCAATAACTACACCAACAATATTAACGATAACATTCATGTCAACATATGCTTTGATTTTATTCGTTTTACTCAGGAAGATGTTCTGGAGTCTTTTTTGAATGTCAAATCTGAACCTGTGGGACATGATGGAATCCATCCAAAATTCTTAAAACTTATTCTGCCGTTTATCTTACCACATGTCACTTACCTTTTTAACACAATAATAACAACATCCTGTTACCCGTCTATGTGGAAACATGCCAAGATTGTACCAATACCAAAATCAGATAAGGACTATCGTCCAATTGCCATTTTACCTTTTTTGTCAAAGGTCTTTGAGCGTTTGCTTCATAAACAAATGTGCAAATACCTTTATGAAAATTCATTACTTACTGAGCGACAATCAGGTTTTAGACCTAAGCACAGTTGTCTTACGGCGCTTATTGATGTATCGGAGGAATTAAGATGCCAAATGGATGATAACAATATTTCTTTCTTAGTGTTACTAGACCATTCTAAGGCGTTTGACACCGTAGAACATTCGATTTTATGCCTTAAACTCAAGCATATGTTTAGGTTTTCATCAACAGCAGTAAAACTGATGTCGTCTTATTTGTGTAATAGATCGCAGTCAGTTTGCCATGGTTCTAAAAAATCTAATTGTTGCGCAGTTTCTAGAGGTGTACCCCAGGGATCCATACTTGGCCCTCTTCTATATGCCATGTATTCAAATGACTTACCTTCCCAACTTCTACATTGTGGAATCCAAATGTATGCAGACGATGTACAGCTTTACATCAGCTGCGAGCCATCTAGAGTCATCGACTGTATTAGTAATTTAAACGAAGATCTGGACAGGATTAACCAATGGGCGACAAGAAATGGACTTTGTTCAAATGCCAGAAAGTCTCATGCGATAATAATAGGAAAACCAAAACGGTTTCCTTCTTTAATACCACCAATAAGGATTAATAATACAACAATTGAATTAGTTGAAACTGCTAAGAACCTAGGAATAATCTTTAATAAAAAACTAAATTGGTCAGACCACATAAATGCAATCTGTGGTAGAACATTTGCAATGTTACGTAATTTGTGGATCAGTCAGCATTATACGCCCTTAAAAATTAGAATGTTACTAGCAAAATCTTACCTACTGCCAACACTAATTTATGGATGTGAACTTTTCACAAACTGTGATTCGTCAAGTAAGAGAAAACTAAATGTAACATATAACAATATTGTCAGATATGTTTTTGGATTGAAACGTTTTTCTAGAATCTCACGCTATTCAAAGATAATATACAATATATCATTTGATAACCTGTTAAAGTGCCGTTCGTTAATTTTACTACACAAGATTATATACACAAAGCAGCCTAATTACTTGTATCGTAAACTAAATTTCTTTAGATCAAATAGGGGGAAAAAGATAACCAGTATCCAACATCGCGATGAGCAATCTAAGAAACACTTTTTAATTCACACAATTAGTCTCTGGAACCATTTACCTCATAACTTTCAAACAACAAGCAATGCAAAGCACTTTAAATGTGAGATTTTCAAGTATTATTCGTAACAAAGATGATTTAATTTTATTTTATTTAAATATTAAACTTAATTGACAATTTCTATGATTTTATAGTAATACTGTGTAAAAATTGATAAAACAAACATTTAAAATTAGCATAACAAATGATAAATATGCCTGTTACAATTGCTCAAATTTAAATTTATTTTTTGTTAAAAATTTGAATTGTTATTTCTGTCATTAATTGTTTAATTTATTCTCTATAATTATATTTTATTTTTTATTTAATTGAAACTATGTATGTACATATGTATTTATTAACAATATTTTCCCAATGCTGTTAAAGAGACTTGGTCTTGTAGCATTGGCGTGCAAAAAAGAAATAAATAAATAAATAAAAAAAAAAGTTCACATATTTTTATTAAGTTTCAATTAATGCGATTCAGAGCTTTATGGCACAAGGTACATACAAGCATACAACGCTTTCTAAGACTTTCTGAGTTTACATAATTAAGAGCCAGTTATTCATTTTTTTGAATTGAATATTTCTTGAAATTGATATCAAAATATCGTGAAGTATATTCAAATTTTGATGAAAGTTGACTTAACTATTTTCTGTAATTCATAATTGATATTTCAAAAAAAATATTAACCCTTTTTGCCCTTGGGCACACAAATTACCCTTAACTTTTTTAACCTTTTTTAAATTCAGTTTCATTCAAATATCAAATAAAGAAAAAAAAATTAATTACAAATAGAAAAAATTACAGATTTCAGTAGTGCAATTCACTAAATTTTACACACTTAAAAAAGTGTTAACTTTAACCACACATTTTGATGTTTCACTAACCACTATGTGATTCACTAACTTATTTATAACCACGGTAAACTGTTGTATATTTATTTCTCTCTTTTCAAATTGATATATCGTGGCAACTCTGCCAAGAGAAACTTCAAAATAGGATAAAATAACAAAGAAGAATAAAAAAACAAAACAAAAACCTTTTAATTTATAGATTTTAAATGATATTGTGAAAAGTGCGTAAAACATAACTAATTTTTATTATTTTATTTTATTAATTAATTGTTAATTAAATTACAGTGAACTCGCAATAACGTTAACTAATTTTTACCATGGCGTTTCACGCTTTCGAGTTTGTCACGTTATTAAAAAAAATAACACTCATATTTAAAAAAAAATAAATAGATAAACAAGTATTTTAAAAAAACACAGTTTATTCATTTTTAATAACAAAAACTATATAAAATTAATTTCTTATGAATTTCATGAAAAAATACACATAAAATAAACTAAAACGAATAGAAACATTTTTGTGTTTAGTCTGGGTTCACACTATGAAATTTTTCTTTCAGAAAGTCTGAGTTTATAGATGAGAGGGGAAGAGATCATGCTTGTTTCTATCCTCTCTCACCCATAAACTCAGACTTTCTGAAAGAAAACTTTCATAGTGTGATCCCAGACTTAAGAAATGTTTATAAAGCATAAAAAATTTCAAAGGAAAAAATCGGTCATCTTTTTTTTTAAAGTTAAGCACTTTCTCCAATGATGAAAAGTATGTTTTATCTGGTAGCCATTTTTGATCTTAACTTTTCTTTAAACGGGTCAACGAGTTGTGGCTGATTAAAAAGCTTTTCTCCGGAAATTATGAGAAGACGAACACCAAACATCTCCTTAAATTTTTAAAGACAGCTATCGCTGGCACGCAAACCACAATAAAGGCTCAGTTAGGCGAACGTTGCTGTACCGTATCTGTACTGTATCCATCAGCTGTTCGCTTTTTGTTATATGAAAACCAATACAAAAGCTTACCGAAATGGGATGTACCGTAGTTGCAACGTACCAATCTGTATAAAATAGAATTTCATGCCGTTGTTACGTGACATTTGTAAGACAGTGATGGGCGGCTTGTATGTTACATTGAATGCGGGTAATTTTATCTTTTTTTTGGTACTTTTTTCAGTATATCTATAGAATTGCGACAAAACAACTCAAAATACAACATAATTCATAATATACATATGTTTAGTTGTTTAAAATAAACAAATGCATATACACATATAATGGAAATGTGAAACATATAAAAGACTTTAAATGGTATCAAAACCTTGTTTGTTGAATGCACATTTACAATATATGTTTGCTAAAAATTTTTTATATGCTAAAATACAAATTTATTTATTGTAAATCTATAATATAAATATTAAATTATTTACATTTTTTACATAAACAAAAAACTTTTTTAACACCATTTAAATCACGTGGTACCTTTTCTGCACAACGGTCACCATTTAAACATTTTTGATTCCCATCACTGTGTGTTTTGTTTTATGTATACTATTGCTTTTTGTTTATGTATGGGAAAACATATGACACGTTTTTAAACGTTCTATAAGTGCAGCAACGTGCTTACAGTACGTTGCGGTACATTACGGGTACAGCAACGTTCGCCTAACTGAGCCTTAACTCTCTTTAATTTGTTGGTGAATTTCTAAAGCACATGCTTTTAGCATCAGTTACCGGTTATTTTTTATTTCGCATGCTAAGAAACCATTTGTAAAGAAATTTTTCCATTTTCGGAAGCTCAGAAGAACGTAACGTTTTACGCTTTTCGGTACCATAAAGAGTTTTCTTTACAAGATTTGTTATTTCCTATTTTTTCTTCTTAATGGGACAAACTGTTTATTTAGCAACACCATATTTTCTAGCCAAGCCACTATAACCTTTTTGCAATAATTCAAGAATATTTACTTTATCTTTCAAAGATAACACTTTTGGTTTTTTTAATGACATTTTTCACTTCCACAAATAACACGAATAATGTAGCGATGTTAAAAACAGCTAACATGTCAGCGTATACATACAATGTAGAAAATAGAACCAATAAGTGAACTCAATTCGGGGATTTCCCTATTAAAAAAACATTTTAAAATGCAAACAAAAATAAAACAAAATGCGTTCACGTTTTAGAGCTTCCAGATTTTGTTCACGTTTAAGAATAGTATGTGTAAAAATAAATTTGTTCACGTTACTGAGACGTTCGTTCGCCCTTTTGAGTGTTCACGTTTTCGCGAGTTCACTGTAATTTTTTTAATTTTAAAATTTTATTTGAGACAAATGGTTGGCATTAGGATTAATTAATATCAAGCTGTGCTGAAAATTGGTGTGTGACAAGAAGTGGATAAATTGTAGGTTAAATATCTCAAAGCCATATTATTTATCGACAACGATGAATAAACACTTTTTTAAGCGGATTTGACCAGACCAAAAATTTTGGTTTTAATAAACCACAATTTTAAAAATAACAGCTGACTGAAACAGCTGGATTTAAACACCAGCAGATGTCGTTAAAAGTGTTAGTGAATAGCAAAATAGTTTAAAAAACGGTTATTAGAAACCTTTTAGTGGCATTTTTTATTATCCTTTATCCGTTACCTACTGTAGTTAAAATTAACCCGAATATATTAAAATCCCAAGACTTTTTCCTTTTTTATATTTTCGAGGAAATATTTCAGGGTCTAATTCTAAAAAATCAAAAAGCGTTATGTAGTCTAAAAACCCTACACTGAACTTAAATATGAAGTGGACATTAAACTGAATTTTGTCATTTTGTTATACTCCGAGGGCTTCATATCACATTTAACTAGACCGGCCATAATTCCTTAGGCCAACAAAATAATTTAATTAAATTTTAATAATTTTTTTTTTAAATTGTATCAAATGCAGAATATAGAGTGCTTGAACCTCTTACAACATCCTTAATTTGTTTATTATTAACTATAAACAATTATTTAGTGTATAAGGAACTCTTTAACTGACCACTTCAATACAAATTTAAACTGCCCGCTTCTGCTGTTTTTTTCTTTTTCTAAAAATAAACTGGCCTTAAAACTCTGGTCCAAAACAAACAAAAAAAAAAACTGCTATTTCATTGTGCTGAAGTTTTTTTTTTAACAATTAATGACCATCTTTTTATTGTTAACATAAAGCTAGAAAAAATAACGCTTAAAAACTCAAGGAAACAGCAAATAAGCAACACTCTTTTTTTTTTGCAAAAATCATTGAACTCTTTAAAGAATTCAGCGTACTAAAGCGCTACTAAACATAAAAGAATCGCGTAAGTATAAACAAATTAAATTGAATTATGAATATAAGAATAGGTAGAAACAACTTATTTATATATTAAAATTCTCTCTCTCTCCCTCTCTTTCACTCCCATTTCCATGTCATGGTCAGCGTTGCCAAATAAGCAGACTTATCTGCATTTCGCAGATTTTTATAAGCATCTTATTTAAAAAACAAGTAGGAACACCACAGTATATAAAAACTATGTACCTTAAATTATATTATGAGGATAGGATTCATGTAAAAGTTTATTTAGATATCTTCAACTTTATGACATTTTAGGACGAGGGTTTATATGAGACCTATGGTTAATTTTGTACTTGCCAGGACAACATTTTGTCATGCCATAAGTCATTGTCGCCTATTCAATCAATACTAATATTTTTAAGAAAGTTAGCTATTTTCGGATGTAGTATTTTTCAAATATGGACCAATTTGAATAAAATTTGGTAAGATGATTTTAATTGCAATAAAATTAGTTTGGAACAAATTTAGTCTTTATACCATAACATAACAAGATGGTTAAAAGGCACAAAGACCCTTTACCGGGGGCTATGTGGTATTTTAGACGAATTCGCCCCATTTTTAATAGGCTTGGTGCCAGTTTGAGCCTTTGTACCAAACTTCATCAAACTATCTTCATAATTGCGACCTCTGGTCTAATCTTCGCATTCGATATCTAGCAAGATTGATCGAAATTTTTTATTTTGGTATCGTGACACTAGATATCGAATGGAATGTATTGTAATTTGAGATGATATCATTCGATACCCAAAAAGACAATTACGAAAGACATTACATCTCTCGAGTTTTCATTCGATACGTTTGAGCCTATTGTATGCAGAAAAATACGAAAGTTTTCTCGATACGATAGTTTACTCGATATCGAATGCGGTGATTAGAGCCCTGTACTTTTCGGACAAGGTTAACATGGACAGCCAGCAGGCCGGATTGTCAAGCTATTATTTCTTATACCTCTTACTTTATTTACTTAATACATATTCGTATAACAATGGCAAGCTTTAAGAGCCAAATAAACTGCACAAACTGCTTGGCAAACACACACCTTATCAATTATATTTCAATTAATTCGAATATTAGAGTGAATATCAGAACATCAGTTGCAAAGCAACTTTCTTGTTTAAATGTATTCTACGATGCAATATTGTAGAGTATAATAATTAGTGTTCGAAAATAAACACTAAATATCGCTCCTTAGTGTTCGGTTCGGTAGAGTTGTGGAAAACACAAACGCTTATAGTGTCTGTGTAGTAAATCATTAAAAAAATAACCTTTCCCTGTTTGTCATCTTTCGAACACTTAATAAAACTGTTTTTATCCAACTCAAAAAAAAAGATGAGAGCATTAAAATCATAAAAAATCATAAAAAAAAACACAAACTTCATCGTTTGGCTCAGCTTATTCATGTTCGTTCGTTTCTGTTGTGCGCAGGGTTGTTAGATGTGACGATTTTTCGTCATTTTGACGATTTTTTTGTGAAAATACAGTAAAATGACGATTGACGATTTTTAAACTAAAAGTAATAGTGTTATGACGATTTTCTGGCATCAGTAAAACACTTACAAGAAATATTAACAATTATATTGGGAACAGTTCAAAACGTAAAAATCATTTTTCGATATACAAAAATTATTAGAAATTAAACAAAAAAAAGTTCTTCCCCCCTCACAAGCCAGGTGGTTTTCATTAGAATAACTAGTAATTCGAATTCTACAATTAAATGAATGCCATCGATACGGCAAAAAAATATATACTAGAGCCCCGATTTTCGTCGGTCCTATTTGGTCCGCTTTTTAAAAATTGGTTAAATTCGCTTTGCGTTTTAATGATTTCGATTTGCGTCGCTACATACGATTTTATTTCTTCGCTGAAGTCATAATCATATATGAGGCATTTTTCGATTTGCGTGTAAAAAGGCGAATTCCCATTTAATTATGTTAGGTAAGTTATTCTAAGTATAGTTGAGTGTTAGGAAGTAAGACGTTAGTTCTTAATAAGAAGTTGTGTTGAAAAATTAGTGCAAAGTGAAGAAAATGCACTCGATTGGAACTAAAATTGGACGTCATAAATCGTTTCAAGTCGGGTAAAAAGACTGTTGATTTAGACAGAACCCTTGGTTTATCACCTTCAATGGTAAAACCATTTGATTAGTGATAGCGCTAAAAATGAATCATTTAAAGATATCTCGAGTTAATAGCAAATGATATTTTATTTTTTATTTAATGTTTTTGTGAATATGGATAAATGAAATAAATAAATGTTGTTTTGTTTTTATGAAAATATATTTTTTTTTTTTCTTATGTATTTCTTTTCAAATGATAAATATATTTCATCCCACTTGCTGAAATAAATAGAATAAAACTTAACAATATCACTTTCTTTATCATAAATATAATTTCTTGCTAAAAATTTAGATTTTTGAGCCACTCAATGCAATAAATTGTCTTCAATTTGTAAAATTTAAATATTTGACGATTTGTTGACGATTTTGTTAACTGTTCATGACGATTTTGACGAATTTTGTTCAAACTTTTGACGATTTTTGAAGAAAAAAGCCTAACAACCCTGGTTGTGCGTAGCGCCCTTTTGGCTGGAAAAAACAACCAAACATTTTTTACAAAAAAAAAAAGCCGGCAAAATAATTTCACAGAAACAAAACATATACACAAAACACACAAGCTGTTCGTGCTGCTGTCGTTGCTAAAAATGTTTGTTTGTTTATTTCTTCATCAATGTAAAAAAAGATACATTATACATAGCACATTAAAATGTAATGTTTGTCTACAGTATCACAACAATTGTTCTGTTTTTTAACGAAGATCAGAACAATATATAATGTTCGGCTAATGAACGGTATTAAGGGTTGTGTTCGTCTACACAAACACTTATAAAAAAGGTATCGTTCCCGTTTGTGTGAGCCGAACGCTAAATAATGTTATCTGTTCCATAGTGCACTAAAAAAGTTATTAATGTGTACACAATAACCAAACTGTTCCTCGTAAAACTTGATGATATGTTTTCATCTTTGACTGGAAAAATTTTTTTGTAATGCATGAAATCTATTCAAGCTTCTTTCATTTGAAAGCCCATTAAATTGTATTAAAATAGTTTAGCCTTAAAGATACATAATTGAAGTTAAATGCCTGCTCTTAGGTCAGGCGACCTCAGGGCCAACAGAGTTTGCGTTTCTTAAAATGAGCCTGTTAGAAATTATCTGCGAAATTCGGCCATAACCGGCTGAGCTCTGTGTGCAGTTGAAATCACACAGATTTGAAAGGAATTCTCATCCGTTCAGATCAAGTTTTCTTTTGATTACGGCTTTCACCAGCCACCCTCTATTATGATGTTTTGGAACCCAGCTTTCGTCCTCGTGCATTGTTTATATTTCTTTGTCTCCATTTTTTACTATGCAAAATGTAAACTAAAATACTTAATTCAATATAGCATCAGGCATTGCAAACAGTTTAAAGAATATTCAACATATTTGTACAAAAGTCAAACTTTTTCGATTGATGTACAAACATTCTTTAATCGTTGGTCAAACAATCAAATACCCCAATTAATAACAAAAAAGGTTTGTACAAACGTACAACTTCCACATGTTTACAAAACCGTTTGTGTAAGTTATTTGGCTTTAACTTTGGAAAATGCTATGAGGCCCGTTTACATTATTACGTTGTATTGACGCTTACATTGTGAAATTGTTATTGTAGCAATCTTTCATATACAGTTGACAAATAACAAGTTTGTGTCAAATGAAGAAACAAAACGAATCGCGAGAGTGGAATCAAGCCTACAAAGTAACAATTTTCGTTAAAAATATAGTATGTATTGCATTTTTGTCTGTATGTATATGCATATGTATATATTTTTTATTTGTTGTTGTGCATTTTTTTTTAAGTAAAAATCATAATATTCCTTAATTGCAGTTTTTCCAAAAAAAATTTGGCAACGCTGATCATGATACTTTTGATATTTGTTTTTAAATTTTATAAAACAAACAATAAAATAAAAATTGATAACAATAAAAATTAGCATAGTAAAGAGAAAAAAACTAGGGTACATATGTATGTAGTAGTGATGTTGCGAATATCAATTTTTAAAATCGCCGAATACGAATATCCAATCTATCCCGTTTGCATTGATAACAATAAATTAAAAAAAAAGAACTGTTACACTACTTAATGCATCGGGTGATTTTTTAGCTATTTTCTTTTTGGCAACACTGGTTTAAACAGCTGATGCACGTTTCGTGTTTTGTTTCACTGTCAAACATCTTCAGTTTGGTCTATAATTTAACCATGAATCGTCTTAAAAACGAACAACGCTTGCAAATTATTGAATTTTATTATCAAAATGCGTGCTCTGTTAAGAAAGTTCATTGCGCGCTTCTTCCATTTTATGGTCAGTTTAATCGACCCACTGAAGCGGCTATTCGGGCTATTGTGACTAAATTTCGCACCAAATTTACATTGTTGGACATTAAACCACCAACATACGCTTACGTAGAGTGCGAAGTGAAGAAAATAACGCAGCTGTATCGGCCAGTGTTAATGATGACCATCAAATATCGAATCGTCGCCGTTCGCAGCAGTTGAGCCTCCGCTACTCTACAAGGTGAGATGATATCCAACTTTTTTTTGCCCAAAATGCAAGAGCTTGACTTGCATGACATGTGGTTTCAACAAGACGGTGCCACATGCCACACAGCACGCGTAACAATGGACTTATTGAGAGGCGAGTTCGGTGATCATTTTATTTCACGTTCGGGACCGGTCAACTGGCCGCCTGGACCGTGCGATTTAACGCCTTTAGACTATTTTTTTTTTTATACAACGCTTGCAAATTATTAATTTTATTATCAAAATGCGTGCTCTGTTAAGAAAGTTCATCGCGCGCTTCTTCCATTTTATGGTCAGTTTAATCGACCCCCTGAAGCGGCTATTCGGGCTATTGTGACTAAATTTTGCACCAAATTTACATTTTTGGACATTAAACCACCAACCCGCTTACGTAGAGTGCGAAGTGAAGAAAATATCGCAGCTGTATCGGCCAGTGTTAATGATGACCATCAATTATCGAATCGTCGCCGTTCGCAGCAATTTAGCCTCCGCTACTCTACAAGGTGAGATGATATCCAACTTTTTTTTGCCCAAAATGCAAGAGCTTGACTTGCATGACATGTGGTTTCAACAAGACGGTGCCACATGCCACATATTGCTTAACAATGGACTTATTGAGAGGCGAGTTCGGTGAACATTTATTTCACGTTCGGGACCGGTCAACTGGCCGCCTAGATCGTGCGATTTAAAGCCTTTAGACTATTTTTTGTGGGGCTATGTTACAGCTCAAGTCTATACACACATGTCCGCTTCAATTGACGCATTCGATGACAACATTGAGGCATTTATTCATGAGATACCGGCCGAAATGTTGAAAAAAGTATGCCAAAATTGGACTAAGCGGATGGACTATTTGAGACGCAGTCACGGTCAACATTTGCATGAAATAATCTTCAAACATTAAATTATATGGACCGTACTATCGATTCAAATAAAGATTTCATCCATTTTTCTGAATTTTATGTGTTTTTTTTTAAACTTTCCTATAGCTCTTAAAAAATCACCCGATATTTAGCATTATTATTATTATGACATTCCGAAGACTGAATTTGAAATAATCAACTTTGCACCTCCACTTCTGAGATTTTTAAATTTTTATACCTAGATAATTTTTTCTGTGCGGCCCAAGTGTTGTATTTTTGAATTTAACTATTTGTAGTCAAAATTTAAAATATGCAATTTAAAAAAAATCTGTTAATCAAAAAACGTATTCTCTGAAATAAATCTAAAACAGGTGAATACATTTTATAAAAAGCTAAATAAAATGCCAAATCCTAGTGGAAAATTTTGCGGCTGAACAAAAATTTTCAATGCAAAATATATGTACAGATATATAATTAACTACTTTCAGATATCTCTTTTCTCACTCTTTTTGAGCTTTTAGGGGCAAAATAAACTACACAAATTGGTTGACAAACATTTAAAAATTTTACGTGTGTACAAATATTTTGTCTTGTTAATTGGCATGTTTGTATGGAAAAACATTTAGGGCATGTTTGTAGAAATATTAAAAATTTTTGAGATTTGGCATAGATGTTGGGTATTTGTCAAATTTTTGGTGGTGTCTAAAGTTAAATGTTATACTTTCGGCTAAAACTTTACAGAGAAATATTACCTTTTCAATCCACCGCTGCGAACGCATTTTCAATTTTTGCAACGGTATTGGAATTATCTTGATATTTAATTGACCGATTCCAGTTGTCGATAATTCTATTACGACAATTAGAGAACTGCTTTTAATATTAATATTTTTTGTTTAATTTTATGTATTTTTTTAACCTTTGGATATTTTTTAATGTATTAACAAAATATTTCCGAAATATTATTTTGAATTTGGCAAATACGAATGTCGCAAATTAGACGAATATTCGGCAATACGAATATTCGTAACATCACTAGTATTGTAGTACAGAGAGAATGATAGAGAGCAAGCGAGGCGTACACAGAATTATGGCAACAATGTTGGGACGTTTAATCATTGATAACAAACGATAATAGCGAACCAATAAAGAAAACAATAATAAAAACCAAAATATTTAAAGAAACAGAACCAGAAAAACAAGAGATCTTTCGTATGTACTTGAGAGAGATTTTATTTTTTTGTTATAAACGTCCTTAAATACGGAAATGCATCAAAAATACTGAACAGCCCTTGCAAAAAATAAATGTTTAAAAAAAGAATACATATATAATAATATACCTACAACAGAACAGTACAACTTAAATTAAACAACAACTACAAAAAACATAAAGCATTGAACTAAGTACTATGTGAAACAGAAATGGAAAAACTGCATTCTTAAGATAACGAAGAAGCAGTGTTGACAACGCGAGTATACAAAACGTTAAGCTAAACAAGCAAGTACCATATTGTACTGTAGACCATTTGCGAGCTAAGACAAATTGCTTTACGTATACAGCCATGCCAGAGAACGCAATCCCGAACGAAAATGGTTTAAATTACGAAGTTGAGTTTTTAGAAAACGAAAAATTTCTTCAGAATGAAAACACTTTAAATTTTCAAAGTGGAATCTTTATTTTAAGTGATTTAGGTATTAAATGTTAGTCATAATTAAAGATTAAATAGTATGTATGTTTGATTATAACGTTGATTTAGTTAATAAATTTGTGTATAAACATTTTAATTTCTTATGGCCATTTTCTCAATGTATCGACAAACTGTCTGTTACTTAATGTCAACCAGTTATGGAAAATTGAAAAATTTAGATGGTACTGACCACCAAGCAAAAGAGTATTTTTTCAACATTATGGTTTTTAATCCAAATTTTTAATATTTTTAATTAGGCTTAAGTTCATGAAATTTAATTTTTATTAAATTATTTTTATGAAGAAAGGAATTTTTTTTTTGAAAATAACTTTTAAAACAAGTTAGAGTGCTATATTCGGCTGTACCGAATCTTTGATAACCTCCACCGACAGTTCGAATGCTTAAGGAGTATTATCTGTATGATGTCTATTTATTATTATTATCTTAAACTGTGACGATTTGTTATTAATTATGGTTTTAGGCGACTAAAATGTTTTCCGGTAGTAGGGTTTATATGGGGCCTATGGTAAATTATGGACCGATCATCACGAAATTTCAAAGCGTCATTTCTAGTCCTTTAAAACTGTGACGTACCAATTTCTGTTATGATTGCATTATTTTTTACGTTCTTAGGCGTACTAAACTGTTTTCCGGTAGTAGGGTTTATATGGGGCCTAAAGTAAATTATGGACTGAGCGTCACGAAATTTCACAGTATCATTTATAGTCCTATAAAACTGTGACGAGCCAAAATTGGTTATGATTCCATTATTTTTTACTGTTTTATTCGTACTTAACTGTTTTCCGGGAGTATTGTTTATATGGGGCTTAGGGTAAATTATGGACGGATCTTCACGACATTTAACAGCGTGATTTCCAGTCAAATAAAACAAATTTTTGCAAAATCTTATCTCATTCCGTGCCTTGTTCCAGCATTTATGTTATTTTTTGTAACAAAATTATCAATTTTTTAGGTGGTGGTTCCACATTTTGATTCATAGCTCTGGTCCTACTGAACCGATTTTGCTGGATTCCAATCCCAAACTGCTTAGGATAACTACAAGCAATTTGTCACCAAGTTTGTTTATTTCTTTTGAGTTGTTCGAAAGTGAGCGTGTTTTCAATAGACGGACAGACAGACGGACAGACAGACGGACATGGCTAAATCGACTTAAAATTACTCAAGGACCCAGAATATATATACTTTATGGGGTCTGAGATGAATAATTAAAAAAGTTTCACACGGAATGACAAACTTAATATACCCTCTTCACAACTAATTGTGGTGGAGGGTATAATAAAAAACTAAAATACATAATTTTTTTTTTTTGTTCATATCTCAGCCATTTATGAACCGAGCTGGCTAAATTTCAACAGCGAAATTCTGATGAGGATAACTGACATTAAAATATTCCAACTCAATTAAAAAAAAAACTTTTTGTTTTATTCTGATAGACAAATGTCAAATGCATCTTGCTTTAAATTTTCCAGGGCTATAGTATAAAATTGTTTACATCTTATTATTAAAAATCGCATTCAAACTTTTTTATATCTTAAATTTTACGGATATCATAAGGTTTTTTCTTCCCCTGTAAGCTATTAAAAAATGGAGTTACGCCTTTTTATATTAAGCCATCGATATAAACTTTTGATAAGAATACATTTTGTGTAGGAAATGTTCGCAAGAGGGCTGTAGAGTCGAAGTACCTACAAAAACTTCGCGACTTCGTCTCCAAAATTTATCGGCATAAGAAATTTAAAAAAATATTCTAATAATTTCCAAAATAAAAATACTTCAAAATTGGAGATGCGATATATAAAATAAGGACCAGTCTCATATACATTTAACAATAAGGTAAGATTAGGAGTCGGAGTTGGAGTTGGAATTTTAGCGGTTGGAGTCGGAGTTAGAAGTTTTTGTTGACGACACCACAGCCCTGGTTGTCAATGTTAAAAAAAAAAATATCAACGCTAAATTTCGTTACAAAGAAGCATAACAAAATAAGAGTACTTAAACGGACGTGGGGGTATCGCGGTATTTTTGAAAGGAAAAAGTACTGAAAATAGTACCACAGTACTGAATTTACCATCACTGATGTCAACATAAATTTATTTGGCCGATAAATTGCCTGTTAACGATTTTGGGTTTCTCAATCAACCGAGACATTGAGAAAACCAAATTTCTTCAATGTGCAGTTTTTCGTTGGGAAAAAAGATAATCGTGTAATGAGAAAACGGCCATTAGGCTTGTTGGAAAAAAAACTGGTGAATAATTATTTTATCATACTATTGCCAGAATTTTTATTTTTGTAAGCAAATATTTATGAAGTGGAACAAATTTTGGCGGTGGCAACGCAAACGATGCGCAAAACTATGTTTTTTTTGTCAACTTTAATCTAGAATTTGGAAGTCTCTATCGCCTTGGCAACATTTTTTGAAAACGAAGCAACACTGGCAATACAAATTAAAGATGGCACAGATTGACAGTAATGAATTGTCAAAATGTCGAGCCCTTACCACAAAAGAAGCTTAAGCGACATTATTTTAAATTTTCGTTTGTTTTAATAAATGTACTTATTGGCAACACTCGCATCATCCTAAAATGTCGTGGTCACATAAGGTATCGTTACGAATTTATTTGTTGGCTTATAGGCTCCTAAACTACTGAACCGATTTTCTTGTATATTAACAGTAACCCTTTCCACGAAAATAAAATAGGCTCCTTATTTTTTCGATAGGGGCAAAGGGAAGTGGTACCCTCCATAGGATGAAAATATTATTGAAAACAATTAAAATAAGATAGCAGCAGGGGAAGTGGTACCCCCTATAGGACGCCAATGTTAAATATCGCATATCTTAAGAACTGTTGTACTGAGGATGTTCAAACTTGGTAGAAGTCACTCTTATAGTATAATACACCTCCGAAAATAAAAATAAAGGGAGTAGGCGCAGGCGGAGCAATACCCCCCATATGATGACTACATAAAATATCGCCTAACTGAATTAATATTATAGCGGATGTCTTCAAACGTGGTTAAGGCCACTTTTATGGTTAACAATAAGTTTCAAAACAAAAATGGGTGGGGTAGACGGAGGAGGAGCTGTACCTCCCATAGAATTAAAGCATTAAATACCGCATAGCTAAAGAAGGACCCCCTCTTGTGGTAAACTTTACCTTTCTAAATAAAAATAAAGGGGGTAGGTGCAGGGGGAGCAATACATTTTTTCAAAAGTATCCTGTGTGCCCTAAAAATTAAATAAATTACTTATTTTGTCGATAGGGGCAGGGGAACAGTTCCCCCATAAGACGCAACTGTTGAATCAAATTTATGACTAAGTAAAGTGACTGATTCATCAACGCGTAACCCAAACGGCTGAAGTTAGAGACATGCAATTTGGACAGTGAATAAGTCTCCCAACGAATAGATCCACAAAAAAGAGATTTTTGGATATTTAAATATTTAGAGTGAAAAATAGATTAATGTGTGTAATGTTCCAAGTGAGCGTGGCACCTCTCAAACAAAGACAGCATGAATAACTCCATATCTGGAGAACGGTAACAGAAAAGTTTTCAAATTTTAAGAATACACATCTGCCAAAAAGTGGACTGGATTGGAGAAGTGGGAGTTGCTCCTCCATTACAAAGAAAGTGTAAAGAACAGTGATCCGGGGAACGGTTTTGCACAAATATTTAACTTGGTTATCAATACACAACATTTATAAAAAATTGAGCCAGATTAAAGAAGTAGGCGTGACAATTTAGATTTCAAAGTATTTAAAGGTTTTAAATTGGATTGGAGAAATGGTCATGAGAAGCACAATATAGGTTTCTGTATATCAGTAGAACGGAAATAGTAAAAGTATCGAAATTTTGTAATATTTGCTTCGTTATCGATACCCAAGATTTATTTTAAAATATTTGACAAAATAACCACAATACTAATTATTGTTAAAGCTAAGGCACGAGCTCTATGTGTACATTTGTCCTTCAAGTTGTGCTGAAAAAGGTCAACAGAAAAGAGAAAGACAAAGTGAAAAAAAAACAAAAAAAATGTACTTGGACTTCAAGAAAAATTCTTGACGAAATTACGAAAAAACAGAAGTAAAGGAAAAAACATGTAAAATCAATTAAAATGGATAATCATTCAGGAAAGCAAATTTCGATCTACCAAATGTTAAAAATACAATTTGGTTTAAGGATTGATGTTTGACTAGTGACGTCAGCAGTCGTCGATGGCTGCGAGTGTAAGACGGCAAATCCATCTGAGGAGATCGAGTGGTTGCGATCGAAGCATGTCATGGTAACCTGCCGGCCAGGGTTCGAGCCCGAGCCACGTCAAGAATGAAAGATTATCAATAACAATTTTAATTAATTTTCATGTTGTAAAAAAAAAAAAAAAATTCCTTTCTTCACAAAAATAATTTAATAAAAATTAAATTTCATGAACTTAAGCCTAATTAAAAATATTAAAAATTTGGATTAAAAAATATTTGACTAATTTTATTTCAATGGGGGAAGCGAGGCGCACCGGGTTAAGCTAGTTAAATATATACCAGAGTTTCCCTTTTCTCGGGAAAGCGGAATATAAATATCAAATTCCCTTGATCCCGGAAATTTATTCTCCAATAAAACTTACATTTCTTACTGGCTACTATGCTCTTAGTAATTTAATCTTGTATCCAGTATAGAACAACAACAACAACAACAAAATTTAATACTTAAGTTGCTTTAAGATACTTAAGAGGTTATTTTTGATGCCAATAGGATCATAGAAATAAATATACGTAAAAAAATATTTCAATTCAGAGCTCATTCTGTGATAGGATCTAAATTTGCATAGTTAGACTTAAAGTATTGAAGTCTTAGGAGAATATAAGTTCTGAAAGGGCGAATAGAAACTGGAAGCTCAACATTACGTAGTAGGAATTCTGAAATAATTTCTTGTACAGCGGAAATTGAAAACAATTGAAAATCCTGGGAATTCCCGTGACGGAAAATTCCAGGAAGAAACTCTAAAGCTACGGTAACACTTGGCAAAAATTTCACCAAATAATCAAAACCACTACTAGTGATGCCTAAGTACATTTTCCTATCTAAAAAAGTTAAAATAAAAGTGATTTTTTTTTATCCTACTAACAACTACAATTAATGTTGGAAGATTTGCAACCAGTTGTGGTGGAGAATGTATAAAAAGTTAAACTCACTGTTTGTTGTTGTTGTTTTTGTTTGAGCTTTGATATTGGTGCAAGTTAAACTGTTGCTTAAAATTCTTATTCGCTTAACAGTTTTATTTGCTTAATATCTTTAGTTTTTCTAAAATCTTTGGATGAAGTTTCCTGATGATCTGGCCTAAGCAACTAGTGAAATGCGCATAGAAACTGGCTTATCCCCGAACAATAAATTTCAGTGTTTTTATCATGAAAAAAAATTGGGAATTAATCAAACAAAATCTTGTAAAATTAAGGTGAAGTTTATATAGATCCGTATCCTTAACAGTTATTGAGTGAGCACTCATATACATACACTTATAAAATTATTACAGTAACTGATTGTTGGTTATTAAATTCGTTTTCCGTACTGTTAAATTTGAATAAAAATATAGTTATTTTACGAATAATTTTATTTTTTATCATTTATGTTTGTTATTCAAAAAACAAACTACCAAAAAATAATGTTTTTTCGTTTTTATTATGCCCTCCACCACAATTAGTTGTGAAGAGGGTATATTAAGTTTGTCATTCCGTGTGAAACTTTTTTATTATTCATCTCAGACCCCATAAAGTATATATATTCTGGGTCCTTGAGTAATTCTAAGTCGATTTATCCATGTCCGTCTGTTGAAAACACGCTCACTTTCGAACAACTCAAAAGAAATGAACAAACTTGGTACCAAATTGCTTGTAGTTATCCTAAGCAGTTTGGGATTGAAATCCAGCACAATCGGTTCAGTATGACCAGAGCTATGAATCAAAATGTGGAACCACCACCTAAAAAAATTGATAATTTTGTTACAAAAAATAACAGAAATGCTGGAACAAGGCACGGAATGAGATAAGATTTTGCAAAAATTTGTTTTATTTGACTGGAAATCACGCTGTTAAATTTCGTGAAGATCCGTCCATAATTTACCCTAAGCCCCATATAAACACTACTCCCGGAAAACAGTTTAGTACGCCTAAAACCGTAAAAAATAATGCTAGCGTAACAAAATTTGGTACGTCGCAGCTTATTAGGATTAGAAATAACACTGTCAAATTTCGTGACGATCGGTCCATAATTTACCTTAGGCCCCATATAAACCCTACTACCGGAAAACAGTTTAGTACGCCTAAAACCGTAAAAAATAATGCAATCATTACAAATTTTGGCTCGTCACAGTTTTATAGGACTATAAATGAACTGTGAAATTTTGTGAATATCGGTACATAATTTACCTTAGGCCCCACAGAAACCCTACTCCCGGAAAACAGTTTAGTACACCTAAAACCATAATTAATAATGCTACCATAACAGAAATTGGTACGTCACAGTTTTAAAGGACTAGAAATGACGCTGTAAAATTTCGTGATGATCGGTCCATAATTTACCCTAGGCCCCATATAAACCCTACTACCGGAAAACAGTTTAGTCGCCTAAAACCATAATTAATAACAAATCGTCACAGTTTAAGATAATAATAATAAATAGACATCATACAGATAATACTCCTTAAGCATTCGAACTGTCGGTGAAGGGTATCAAAGATTCGGCACAGCCGAATATAGCACTCTAACTTTTAAAACTATTCAATTTTAATGAATATTTTTAATAAATAAAAAATTTTAAAATTAGTGTAAAAATCATTTGTTTTAAATGAAATGTAAATGATCCGTTTTTTAAATGAATTTTAATTTGTTAAAATTAATTTTCGTTTGAATTTAATTACATAATATTTTGAGTGTACATATTAACATTTGAGCCAAATGTTAGAAAAATTTTAATCTAAGTTTTGAATATTATTTAATATAAAAATTTTTACTGGTGGAATAAGAGGAATTTCGTATTTCTAGTGTCAAAATGCGAAACCTCTTTACTGTGCGTTACTTAAAACTATCACTTACAAAGTCAACAGTAACGTCTTAAACACCTGAGCGAAGGACGTAAATTAAATTTGGGCAATCTTCTTGATAAATCAAAACTTTTTTTGGTTAGAAAAGACAATGAAACGCTTAGCAAACCGTTCCTACTGAGTTGTTAGAAGAGGCATCATTGAATCTTGAACATACAGTAAAAAACTTCCCTGGAATATGCCAAGGCAAGTGCGTCTATGCTGGAAATCGAGCCTCGTATATGGCAGCAATTTACTTGAGGATTCAAAGTTTCTTCCGGATAGAGAATACAATCAAATGCTTAGTAAGCAGTTTCTCCTGAGATGTCAGCAGAGGAATCTTTTAATCTTGAAAAAAAACACTTTTGGAAACTCTGCTAGCACATGCCAAAGTAAGAACTTTTACGCAGAAACTACTTAATCCAACCTTGTATATGGCAGCTTTAAAATTACCACATACATATAAGTATTTATAGATATTTATCGTAAATGAAGGCCGCGAATCGCCAATTGCCGAAAACAAAAAGAAGTTGTCTTCTCACAGTGATGGAGGTTAAAAAAAATTGTGCGGATAAAAAAGTCAAGCAAATATGTGAATTTGCCTTTAATGGGTATTAGTTAGAGTTGTCAATTATTCGCCTTTCAACTTTGTTCGAATAATTCAAATAATTGTTTTTGTTCTTTCGATCAAACGATTTAATCTAAAAAATTATTCGATTAATCGATGAGAATAACGAATAAAAAAATTTTTTTACAAACAAATTACTATGGGAAATCTTGCATTCCATCCACTATGACTTCTGGTTTTTGATGCAAAAAATTTTTCATCTTATCTCAATATCGTTGTATTACTTAAAGGCATCGTAAAACCCTTAATTCCTTAATAATCCGATATTACTCTGGATTTTCAAAAGGTGTTGGCAGACCTTCCATATTCAGCCAAACTTCTGTCTACAATTTCTTCTATAGAACAGCTGCTGTCTCTCTTAATGTATTTTTCCATTGGACCAAGTTCAGCTTTTCTTGATGCCGTTGGATTATCGTCCACTACATCGTTTTCAATGGTAATATTGTAACACTTACAACAACATTTTCTACTTTCAAGATATGATTTATATAAATCAATTATTTAATTTTATGCTTTTTGTTTAATTCCTAATTCTTCACCCGATATTGAAAAATCCCATTTCTTTATACTTGAGCTGATACAGTTGCAAAACTCGTTTGTTGAAAATATAAAAATACGAGATGGCAAATGATTCTTACAGTTTTCTTGAAGCTTTTTTAGATGAAATATTCTGATTGCATCAATGCATGTTCGTGCTAAAATCATGGAATCATCTGGTATTTTAAATGTTGTAACGAACGAGTTTTGCAACAAACCTACTCAATTGTTTGTTATGATTTTTTTAATAAGAACATAAAATACATTTTTGAAATACAATGAGTACTCAACACGGTAGCTTACTCAACATTGAGATTAATTACAACCAGGAATATGGCAACAATATTTTTTAACTTTTCTGCATTTTGTATAAAATCACTACAAACGTATGAGCATAAATCGAATTCTAAGCTTTTATTTAATTTATTTTTTAATAAAAAAAAAAAAATTGTTCGATTAATCGACATTAATTAATCGATTTATTTGTTATTCGAAAATCGACCTTTTGAAATTATTCGAACACGAGTTTGGTTTTGTTTGATCGATTCATCGAATTATTTTTAATCGGTTGACAACTCTAGTATTAGTATAATACTTAACAAACCGTATATCTCTGTGTCCTATGAATTCGTGGAATCGTTTTTTTAAAGTAGTGCAAATGCAGAAACGCCAAATTAACTTTTGTGCTACAAAAATTCAAAAATAACAAATTAACAATACCCAAGTATTTCCACTGGTCCTACGATTTTTGTTATAATCTTTTTCTCCATTTGAATATTACAAGAGTTCAGTATTTGCTACAAGTGTTTTGGCAAAAGGGAAAACATCGTAGCTTTTTAATGAAATTTAACGGAAACCATGTTTATTTTGTTGTTGTATTTAATTTTGCATTTGTTTTTTTGCAAGAACATTTTCACCAAAAACTGAACCGCTTTCGTTCTTTCTTTCTTTTTCCAAAACCGGTCATAGGATTGATATATGATTTATAAACATTTGGTCTACATTTGCCTAAAATTCTTCTTTGTAAGTTGTCAGTCATCCACTTTCTTGTTCGTTCCATCAAAAAAAAAATCGTATTAAAAAGTTCTGATTTTTTTAATCCTTTTTTATCTTAAAAATGTTGACATCACTGCAAATACATTTAGACGTTTTTAAAAAACACATGAACGAACTCAAGTATACAAATTTTCGCTTAAATGCATTTTGCCAATTGACGACCAAACGAACGTCGGCTATCAGTTTAAACAAAAAACAAATAAAAAAACACAGCATGTTTGCAAACATAATTTATGTTTTTTAATATTGTGTTTACGTTTTTCCCTGTTTCGTACGAATATTTTGTTTTAAATTCAATTCACACATTTTAAAGTGACCATAACGATTAATTTGGAAGCGGAAAAAGAGAAGGGAAGAAAATTGTATTGTTCTAAGAAAATATTAGCAAAGGGAAGAATACGAATATTCGAGAAGTTTAAATCCAATTCACATTTCTTTAACATTACAAAGGCCACACAACTTTTTTTTCTACGTTTACATGTGTAAGAAAAAATAACCCTGTTCTGTCCAATTTAGTTCTTTTGTTTAAAAAAAAAAAAAAATTGCGTCGAATTTCGAAATTCATAATACTGAATCGAAAAAGAAATATGAAATGATTTCAGAGTATCAGTATAAATGAAGCCACCAGAAGACCCTATACGGTCTTAATCCTATAAGGAAAAACCAAATATTTTAGAGACTTATTTACTTTTCGGACTTTGGATAAGAATCAATTCCGTAACTTTTCCATTTCCGGAAACGTATAGAAATTTCGAAGAAGGCTATTTGGGGCCCATGGATAGATAGTCATGGACCGGTCAAATCAAAATTATGTCATGAGGTTAGGGTCGGGGCTTATACGAGATCATAGGCCGATTCCAATAAAATTTCTCACACTATTCCGGAATAAAAAGAAAAGAAACTTAATATCAAAATATTATTGCTAGTGTTCATTCCTTTAAACAAATCTGTCACATTTATTCTTTGTAAATCTGGTCAGCTTTTAAAAACATGTCTGTGCATACAAATAATCGCAACAGAACTACTTATGTAATTGAATCCAAAGAGTAAAAGTTTTAATCTTCATATCGTCACCTTAAAGACGAAATAACCTATCTGCAGTTTTCAAAAGTTTAGAGGAGAGGGAAAAAACGTTATAAAATTGGAACTATTTGCAATATTCAAACGAAAATTACACATACTATTTATTAAAATGAAACCAGAAATTTATATCGGTTGAGAAAATTTGGTTTTTCTGAACATAGCTTATATTATGTCACTTAGGTTATTTGGAACTGTAAAAATCTGAAACCAAATAACCTATCAGCAGTACTAAAGCTTCGTTCAGACGGTGGTCAGATCTTACAATGTTGTCATTAAAATTGCCTAAAAAAGTCTTGCAACTGTGTGTACATTGTAAGCTCAGTTTCATTTGGAAGATGTGTAAAATTAATGCATCTGCCAATGGCACCATTGTCAGAAAAATGACAATATTGTAAGATCTGACCACTGTCTGTACGAAGCTTAATAAGTATGAATAAAAACCAATTTCTTTATATGTATGTACATATGAATATTATATACATTAAATAATAACAGTTATAATTTCTTTTACTGGTTAAGCAAAAAAAAAAGTACTTAATGTTTGTTTAAATTACACTATGCAACAAAATTAAACTTTTATCATGATTTTTGATGATTTATTTTTCTCTTTTTTTGTGCGTTACGGTCCTCTAGGTACAAAAACTTTGTCATTTGTAATACTATATGTTCATAATTATGCACACATATGCGTTATGATATGGGGAATAAAAATCCATAAAAATCCCAATTTTATGTCTTTAAGATGACGATATACATAGGTATTAATAATATTTGTTAGTTCTACTATAAATGCTAATGTAAAAATAAAATTTAGAACAAAAAAATTTTAATTTATTTTGCTATTTAGACAGTTATTTCAAACTTGTTTATAAGATATTCTGATTTTTTTTTTTACGAATGGGCTGAAAAACAAATTTATATTGATTTTGAATTGTCATTAAAAATTTTATTTTCCGATGAAGCCCATTTCTGGCTGAATGGGTCCGGAAATAAGCACAATTGTCGCATTTGGAATGAGAAGAATCCACAAGCTTTTGTCTAAACACCATTTTACATCCACAGAAAATTACTGGCTGGTGCGCTTTATGGGCTGGGCTGTCTTCAAAAACGATAATGGTCAGAATGCCAGAAGTTGTTGAAAAGCCCGTTTCATTGATATAAAAAATATATTTCCTTGTTTTAATAAGATTAATTTTAAATTTTTGCCTCTACTGAAAATTTATAAATTTTGAGTTAACCCCCTTTAGAGGAACCAGCGCGTTATTTAGTCTTGTTCAATTAAATTTTCATATCTTTTCTTGTTTGAGAATAAATAATGTGGGTGAAGATAAATGCGCTAAGTTAAATATGTATGACGTAAAACCTAACGTTATTAAAAACCTAGCAGCTACGTTTTTTGATAAAATTGCAATTTAAATAGTTAAATCTTTTAATTTTGACCGGTGTATCTGGTAAGGAAACAGATACTCAAATTAACAAAACATGCAAAAATATACCCTTTTCAAATTGGTCCAGCTCACGAGAGGTCAAAGTTGGAGGCGAAATATTTTAAATGTCATCTTAAAAAAGTCCAAGGTTCATTTTTAGTAGGGTACATCGAGCACTTTTTTGGTGAGTAGCTCTAATGTACACACGTGCATCATTTTTATACCCTCCACCACAATTAGTTGTGAAGAGGGTATATGAAGTTTGTCATTCCGTGTGAAACTTTTTTATTATTCATCTCAGACCCCATAAAGTATATATATTCTGGGTCCTTGAGTAATTTTAAGTCGATTTAGCCATGCCCGTCTGTCTGTCCGTCTGTTGAAAACACGCTCACTTTCGAACAACTCAAAACAAATGAACAAACTTGGTGCCAAATTGCTTGTAGTTATCCTAAGCAGTTTGGAATTGAAATCCAACAAAATCGGTTCTTTAGGACCAGAGCTATGAATCAAAATGTGGAACCACCACCTAAAAAAAAACCGATAATTTTGTTACAAAAACTAACATAAATGCTGGAACAAGCTACGGAATGAGATAAGATTTTGCAAAAATTTGTTTTATTTGACTGGAAATCACGCTGTCAAATTTCGTAAAGATCCGTCCATAATTTACCCTAAGCCCCATATAAACACTACTCCCGGAAAACAGTTTAGCACGCCTAAGACCATAATTAATAATGTTATCATAACAAAATTTGGCTCGTCACAGTGTTATAGGAGTAGTGAAGTTTCGTGAAGATCGGTCCATATTTTACCCTAGGCCCCATATAACTAAGCTACCTAAATAAGAGCGGAAGCGTTTTTTGTATGTCAAAACTTCTCATTTGCATACATTTTATAAGAAACAAACCATTAGAATGCGAATTAGAAACCACCCGGCTGATAAATCTTATTTGACAGATCGCTATGTCGGTTTGTTTTATTAAAATTGTATTTAAATAAAATTTTCATTTTTAAAAAAACGCTTGCCACTTTTGTTTAGGTTGTTCAGTAAACCTTACTTAAGGAAAACAGTTTAGTACGCATGAAACCGTAAAAAATAACGCTATCATAACAAAATGTGGCACATCAAAGTTTTAAACAACTAGGAAACAGACTGTGAAATTTCGTAAAGCTTGGTCCGTAACTTACCCTAGGCCTCATATAAACCCTACTTCCGGAAAACAGTTAAGTACGCCTAAAACAGTAAAAAATAATGCTATCATTGCAACATTTGGAACATAAAAGTTTTATAGGACTAAAAATAAGACCGTAAGATTTCGTGAAGATCAGTTCATAGTTTACCCTAGGCCCTATATAAACCTTACTCCCGCAAAAGAGCTTAGTACGCCTAAAAACTTTAAAAATAATGCTATCATAACAAAATTTTGTACATACCAGTTTTATAGAACTAAAAATGACACTGTGAAATTTGGTGAAGATCGGTGCATAACTTACCATAGGCCTCATTTAAAGCCCACTCTGGTAAAATAATTAAATACGCGGTAAATTTTCTTCCAGTTTAGCTTCATATGGCCAGAAAAAATGTTATGCAATTTTGTGATATACGGTCCATAATTTACCTTAGATTCCATTTTAGCAGCCTTCTGAAATTCACTGCAAACGGTTAAACTAATTGCACCGCGGTATTGAAATTTATGTTTTTTAATACCAGAAATCGTTCTGCAGAATTTGGGATGATTGATTCATAGCTTACCATGGCTTTTATATAATTTGTTCTACTGAAAATCATTTTAGTTCAGCTTAAACTGATATTCTACTCAAGCTTTTTGAAATTGATTCTGATTGTCGGTCAATAATTTTATATAGGTCTAAACCGCAACAAGTTTTTATGCTGTTTTTACAAAGATTATAATAATAAATAGACATCATACAGATATTACTCGTAAAATATTCGAAGTGTCGGTGGAGGGTATCAAAGATTCGGCACAGCCGAATATAGCACTCTAGCTTGTTTTTTTTTTTTTAATTGGGACTAAAAATTTTATGACTTGTCAAAGATAAACAACTTAGCTGTCAAAAATGCTGATGTAAACGGTATAGTTTATGAAAGTAGTTTACGGTAATAAACTAATTTGAAACTTACAAGTGTAAATTTACTATAATCTATAATACGGAACGGATGGATGATCACCGTACAAAGAAAAAAATAAAAATTTATGTCAATTAAAAAATTTGTGATATTAATTGAATTTGCACCATTAAACAAATTAATAGCATCAATTTAACGTTTTATCGGTTGATTAAACGTTTAATTATCTTGATTAAATTTTTAATCAAAACTGATTTATTTTGATAGTAACATAAACTAATTTTTTTAAGCACATTTCAGTCTACCCTCTTATCTGAATATATAAAAAGTGTATAATATTATGTTGTTAACGTACCAATTAGAAAACTACATCCATTGCAATGAACCACACCAAATTTATGATAAACTAGTACATATGATGCATCAGTGCATCAACACTGTTGTAGAAGCGCATAAATAGCCTATTTGGACTGATTTTACAGTCTCACGCGCTTGCAAATAACTCAACAACAATAACACACTGATAAAATTAAATAAAAATAAATTTAAAAAAAACCGAACAAATCAAAAAATGACATATCTTTTATTTTTTTTTTTTTTTTTTGGCTTGGCAACTTCTTTTTTTGCAAATATTCTTTTTTACCAAATTAAAACTTTAAATTAAAAATCAACACTTAAACTCACATACAGATACACTAATAACCAAAATTATTTTCAAAATTATTCGACTTTTTTCTCGTTTCTCGATATTTACACACATTTTTGAAAACGATCAAAACATAATAGAGCAGAGCAAAACGAATGAACGAACAAACCCGTAACGTTTGTACGTTTACAACTGAATTGATCTAAATCGAACTAAACAGCCCCAACACTTACTATGTACTCCACACACGATCAATATGCTCAACAACGTGGTTCAGACGCCATACACTACTTCATCACGATACCACAATGCTGCTCTTGCCAGAACTCATCGCACTACAAAAACAAATTTTTATCTCTTTTAGCACAGACAAACAGCAACAACAATGAATAACGAACTTCCAGACATTTTAAAACTGGTTGCATTCTACGAAGTAAAAAAAAAGTAACTCACATTAAAAAAATCGTACACTTTGTTTTTCTTTATGTTGAGTTTTTTCTTCGTTCAGTTACGCCAAATGTTGACAACAAGCTCCACCGTCAACAACAACAACAACAATCCTACAAAGTCAAACACAACAACAGCCAGGGCAGTCAGATATGTCGATTTCTCGCCAAACGTGGCGATTTTGAAACGTGTTTGGCGGTGGGATTTTCCATTTGGCGATTTTTGATATAAATGGCGAGTTAATTGGCTATTTATTTCAGCGATTTTTTTTTAGCAGTTTGTCATTTTTTGGTATCATTATTAATAAAAAAAAAAAAATCTGGGAACTTTTTTTACATGATTTTTGCTTTGTTATCATTTTAAGTGAATTTTGTATTTAGTCACTATTTAATTATTATAGTCAGTTTTGCCATTTGTCAAGATTTCCCTTTTTTTGCAAGTTTTTTGAGATGGCAAAAAGTTTTGAATTTATTTAAAGTTTTTTCAAGTTTTTTATATATATATATAAAGTTTTTCAAGTTTTTAGTATGTAAGTTTTATTAAGGTGCTGAAGTAATTTCAGCACTAGTTCATATAAATTATCTGAAGATGATAAAACAGACTTAAGAGTTCATTGTTTAAAGTTTTATGTCGATTGTTAAAAAGGTTTGATTTTGATAACGACTTCCTTAAACAAGTTGAAGTTTTAGAAAGTATTGCTCAATTATGTGCTGTTTTCCCAAATATTTTAGATGTAAGTGATATTCACTTTGATTTTACGAGCATAATTTACAAAAAGAGCAAAATATTAAGAGTTTTTGGGAGGATGTCTTTAAAGAAAGACGTTGAGATAAGTCCGAAGTTTTTCCAAATTATAAAAAATTAGTATATTCAATTTTGTCGTTACCAATATCTGCAGCAAATGTAGAACGTATTTCCTCAAAAATTAATTTAAACAAAAATAGTGTTAGAAACAAATTAGAAATACCAATTTAATATTTAATTTTTTTATATCAGTAAATAAAATGAATTCCTTATACATATTGGTATTTTCTTTTAAAAATTTGGCACTTTTGAAAAAAAAAGTTTTTTCTTGCGTAAACAAGATTTTTTTTCTGAGATAACAAGATTTTTTCTAAAAATATATGTATGGTAACGCTGATTATAGTACATATGTATGCAGGTCAAAACACTAATAATGAAATCGATGAGGCTAAAGTGTATGATCTTATAGACTTGTGTACAGTGTTGCCACTTTGTTGGTAATTACCCGAAATTGGTATAATTTTTACTGTCGTGAGTAGAGCGTGGGTATTTTATCTTAGGTGTAATTCAGGTGTTATTTAAATTCTATTATTTCTTATTATTCGATTTCAGTGATGACATTTTTTTCTTTTTTAAAAAAAGTGTTGATAAAATATGCAGTCTTCTGACCCAAAGTCTCGGTTTCTTTTTAAGAAAAGTCTTCAATCGTTAAATGTGTATATATTTTCAAAAGTCCGGTAATGAATGTAGCAAGATGGACTCTTAGATTTGGATAAAGATGACTGTTCTTAGTGATTAAGAACCGGCATTTCCATTTGAACTGATTTCAAAAAAAATAGGCACCGCGCATTTTATTCCACATTATCGAGCTTTGCTGGCTGCATGCCATGAATAAAATCAGCAATGTTAATCTCCAAGACGTCAATTGTTGCTAGTTTATCAGCATTAACCAGTGACTTCACAGGCCTACGGAAAACAATCAAGAGGTGTCACATCGCACGGCCTTGAAATCTATTTGACAGTTAATTTTTCAACATCAACACATCGCCTTTATTTGTGAAGAAATAAGTTGCATAATTTTAATTAGGAAGTCGCCTATAAGTTTCAAAAATCGATGGCTGATTTTCAAAGTAAATTTGTATAATTTTGTAGCCTTGTTCAAGGATGCATTTATTCAGGATGATGGGCCTAAGCAAAAAGTGAGAGCAGTATGACAGTTCGTCTGACAGCTAACCTTTCGTTAGCTCTATCGGGCTTCAAAACACCCATTATAAAGGAATGACAATGAGCACAAAATGTGGAAGTTAAATTAATTATTTTTGGACTTTGCTTTTAAGTTATATTAATTTTTTTTTTAAGTCTTTAATGTTATTTTTGTTAATTTATTTAAAATTACAGTAAGAATCTTTACAGTTTGACTAATATTGATCTTCTTTCAATGAGTTTGTTGTGTTTTTGGTTCTTTGAAAATGTGTTTTTATTGAATAAAACTTTAATTTTATTTCGGATGTAATTTCATTTAAATCGGGTAATTTTGCTTCATCTCAAGTGTAATTTTGAATTTTGCTGGTGGTAGCACTGCTTGCGTACTAAATTTTAGTTTTTTAACTGAATATGATCTCCATTTTATGTTATTTAAAAAAAAAATAGCAGAAACTGAACAAAATTAACTTTGGGCGACTTTTTTGTATTTTTTCTTAGTTTTTGGCGATTTTTTGACTGAAATATTATACTAGCTTTTTTTGTATGCAAAATTTAATAAAAAAAAAAAAAAAAAAAAAAATGTTACGAAAAATAAACAAAATGACGTTTGGCGATTTCTAACATCCGGTTTGGCGATGGAGCTCAAAGAAATCTGACAACCCTGCCACAGCAGAAACTGAAAAATCTAACTCAGTCCGCATAATTACACCGATGAATTCTCTGAAATTAAAACACAACAATACAATTAATACATTGTTGTAGAAACAGAGCACAATGTGGAGACAAATAAAACACAACAAATAAGAAAAGAGCGAGACCGAACTTTAAGTGCCCTAGATCTTAAATATATGAAATTGCTTCCGAACATTTTTTAAAAAATAATAGGAATAAGAAAAGTTAATGGAGCTATGCCGATTTCAAGACAACGAGATACATTGGATTTGAATTTTGAAAACAACAATAATAGGAATTAAAAAGGTTAAAGGCAATGAAAGACATTGGAGTTCAATTCGGAAATTAAACTTCTGGGTTAAAAATATAGGCCGGATTTTAGTAAAACTTTTAACACTGCTAATAAGTACACGCAAAGAAAAAACATGGTTGTGGTAAACATATTCTAAGAGCAACATATTATGATAACATTGTAGTCACCATATAAAGATTATTATTGAATCATATTATGACTAAATATACTCGTACTATTACATCATAATATTTTTCCCTTAATCATATTATTATTCTGTTAATCATACTAAGTTAAGAAGTAATCAAATTATTGTCATGTTAATCATAATGAGCTAAGAAATTAATCATATTATTGTCATGTTAATCATAATAAGCTAAGAAGTAATCATATTATCATCATGTTAATCATAATAAATTTAGAAGCAATCATATTATGATACAGCACCTTTCATAGCTGTCATAAAAATACAAAATAAATTAAAATTTTTTGCATCGATTTTTTATTCTGTGGCTTTTTACAATTTTTCTTAATGTTAAGAAAATAGCGGAGTTCAATATGAGGCTTGCAAAAGAGCAAATAAAAAATCTGTGGTTTTCGTGGGCAACCGCGTGTGTCCATTTTTTCGATTTTAAGATGTTGATATTATTATTGTTTATATTATTGCCTAATTTTGAACGCTCTTTACATTTTTTTTAAAAAAGATGGATCAATTCCGATTTTTTTAACGTAATGACAAAGTTTAAAAAGTGCAATACCTAGACCATTTGATCTTGAATGGTTTTTCAGCTTTCCTGAAACATTTGTTTAAAGACATACGCCGTTGCCCATGAAAACCACAGAAATATCGTAGCACTTTTATAAAATATAACGAAATCTCTGTGTGTTTTGTTGGTGGATGTTACAAAAATACTATGATATTTTGCATTTGCACTATTACATCACTAATACTTGAATGAACTCCGCTAATATTTTAATTTCTTTAAACTTATTTTTTTTTCTGGAATTTTATCTTTTAATTGTTTAACTGCTCACAAATAAAAAAAACGACACAACTGCTTCAAAATTATTTTACAAGTAACGCTAACATAATATGATTGTATATTTTACATAATATGAGAAATGTATAGAAAGTTATCATGTTATGGCTATTAAATACCATGATATGGTTGTGAGAAATATAATATGTTTAGAAAGTTATCATAATTAAGTTGTTAGAAAAATAATTATTTTTCGGTCAACAATACTCAAATTTATAATTGCGATAAACATTGATATGTTTACAGTAACTATAATATTGTTGATATTAAATAAAAATAACAATTATTTGTGTACGACAACAATATATTGTTACATTAAACATAGTGTTGTTGCCGTAACCATGCCCAACCATATTTTTTCTCTGCGTGTACAGATCTCTTTTGTAATTAAAATTTTACATCGGGTTGGATCTAGATTAGTTCTAGGAAGACATTATGTATGTACTTCGTTAAAAATAAAGGACGTATTCTTATTGAAATGCTTACAAGTACAGCTACGTTTTGTTTGAAGAACTACATAAATCAGTTAAAAGAAACTTTAAAGTTAAATTCTGAAAATACACCACTTCGGTGAAAACCTACTTTTTACAATGCTAATTCTTATGTATTGTGCTGTTCTCTAAAAAGCTTTTTAGATTATACTAAGAAAAATCAGTTCCACAGAAGTAATACTAAAGTAAAAGTATAGGCCGAATCACAACCATAAAAGCATTTTTAATGTTGTCATCCAACAGGTTCGTTCTGTTAAAAGTTTTATATCGTATTTCGAAGAAGCTTTTTATATATTTCAAGAGATAATGAAATTCGTTATACTTTCGAAAAAAATAAATCTTTGAAGCCTCGTTACACATACGAAAATGTTGCGGACGAATCGACGTTGTGGTCGACTTCAATGGTCGGAAGTTACTAGGGCTGAGATTTTCATGCACTAAAAAATCGATGCGCTTAAAATATGCAACAAAAATCCAAAATATGCACTAAAATAATAAAAACAAGTAAGAAAGTATAGCCGGTCAAGCCCGACCATATGATACCCTATACCACAGTATTTAAAAACATATCATGCTTATGTGTCCACGTAAATATGGATTTATCTATGTTTATAAGTCATTAAAATCGGTTTAAAAGTTTGTGAGATGCAGAAATTGCCCCCTACCTCCCCTTGTGGTCCTATTTTTAAAAAACTGTATAGCTTATGTGTCCATATAGATATGGATCTATCTATGTTTTGAATTTCATTAAAATCGGTTTAAGATGCAGAAATTGGCCCTATATTTCCTCGTGGTCCTATTTTTTTAAAACTGCATCCCTTTTGTGTCCATAAAGATATGGTTCTATGTATGTTTTAAATTTCATTAAAATCGGTTTGTTAGTTTCTGAGAGGAAGAAAATGGCCCATTTTCAATAGGCTTGGTCCTTGTGCCAATAAGAACTTACATATGTCCAAAATTTTATCAAATTATCTCCGAAATTGCGACCTGTGCTTTGCGCACAAGGTTACAGAAAGTGATTCTGAGTCGATCGGTATACTTTAAGGTGGGTCTAGGACCATTATTTAAAGGCGTTACACACATCAGCACAAATGCATAATACCCTCTCCACTATTGTGGTGTGGGTATAAATATGCACAAAAAACTTAAAACATATCCATAAAATATTGCACTGAATGTGGATATAATAATAAGTCTCTTGCGAATATACTTATCTCTCATTCCTTGATAATGATATCCGATGGATATCGAAATATTGGAACCAATAATTTAATAAATATTATATATATGTTTTATCCAATAATTTAATAAATATTATATATATTTTTTATGTAAATAATTGCCCTCGAGCTCGAAAAAACTATTTTTAAAACCTTTTCTTTAGCTTCACTTAGGAAAATCAAATTTTGTAACGTTAATTTAACCGCCTTATACTCAATGCAAATGGATGAATCTTTGCAGGCATACATATTCCCGATGACAATACACGAATACATGGGCGTTGCCGGGATAAAATCTAGGGGGGGCAAACATTTTTTTTTGGTAAAATGATTTTTTGACCTCCTTTTGCTCAATGCAAATGGATGAAACTTTGCAGGCATGCATATTCCCGATTACAATACACGAATACATGGGCGTAGCCAGGATAAAATCTAGGGGGGGGGGGCAAAATTTTTTTTAAATGTTCTTATTTTTATTAATAAAAAAGGTCGAAGGAACACAATTTTATTTAATATTTGAAATTTATTTTATTTGATGAAATTTTTTTAATTTGTCGGGCTATTTATTCTTCCTTCCATATTGTTAATTTAACTTTCTGCAATATTAATTAATTTGACTTGTGTATTTAGTAAACTAAGTCCCTTCTGATTAGTTATTGTTTCATCAATATATCCGTAGTTGGAAAATACAAGCGCAAATTGACTTCTGATGTTATTTAAATTTAATATTTCTTTTACTTTTTTTTAATTGCATAATCAACGGTATCAACAAGCTCTTCCAGCATTCTTAAATTACTCAAAGTTTTTTAATATAATTCTGAAGCCAAGACCCCCATCCTATCTTTTTACTGCTGGCTGCGTTGGAAGGGGAACCAAGGGATACATTTCATTTAAAATTGCAATATTATCGCAATTGCTTTTAATTTCCTCTGCAACGAGGTAAAACACATGTGCCAAGCAAGCACCTTAACCATGTAAGGTGCTGCATCAGTTTAAATCTTGTATCTTAAGCAAAGCTTTAATTTAATTTTTGTTTTTTTTTGATTTAAAAATTTTTTGGAAGATTTTTTTTGTGTATTAGGAAATTGTTTTAGGAACTTTTCTTATGATATGGAAATTAAGATAAGAAATCACTCAAAAAATTCCGAATATGCAAAAAATATGCATTTAAATGCAAAATATGCAAAAACAAATCGATGCCATTTTAACGCAAATTTAATGATTCGGAAAGATAATTGGTCGACATCGTTCTTAGACTATCGAAAAGAAATATGCATTTGCATGGAAATCGCAACGCGTTGAAATGCGTTGAAAAGAAAACAGAAAATTTGTAATTTTACCCAAAGTTGATTTAAAAGATAATAAGCGTATGAAAAGAGGAGAGTTTGATCAAATTGTTTGATTAGATGAAAAATTTGTTGTAATAAAATGGAGGGACAACAAAACAGTTGCAATTGTTTTTACACCATATGGTTTGGATCCAGTATCCTTAGAAGATAGAATTAGTTTCAGAGAGGCCGGTTAGAAGTGACTTGTCCTGCCGTCGTCATGGAATACAACAAAAATATGGCAGGAAAGGGTACTTGCAAAAAAATTTTGGAGTGTAACAGCACCTGGCTAAAGTCTAAAAAATGGACTTTCAAAGTGGCACTCGATTTTCTTGATGTATCAGTAGTTAACACTTGGATGGAGTACCGACTCGATTGTCGCTCCAAAATTGTGCAACGAAATTCCGTCAAGGATCTTTTCTCTTTTAGACTGGAAATTGCAGAAGCTTTGTTATGAACACCTAAAAGTAAATTCAATGAGTTGGATGAATCAAGCAGCAAACGGTTGGAGTGCCGCACGCGAACTCGGTGCGAAAAATGTGATGTTAATTTGTGTTCATACGTCAATATAATTTTATACGACATCTAAGCCAATAAACTATTTTTTTTTTATGATTTTTTTTTTGTTAGATTTATATTGTGAAAACCAAGGCCCATTGAAAAGGTCTGCGCAAGAAGCCTGATGATCATTGTTTTCGTTCTTTTGAGCTTTCAAAAGTTGTTTACAAACACGTTTTTTCCTTTTGCTTTGGATATGTGGTAGTAAGTTTTTGACAGCTTAAAAGAAAAAGTTTTTTGTTTTTGTACAAGTAAGCAGACCTGATAGATGGGCCTTGGTGAAAACCCTTTATTTATTTATATATGCACATTGTATATTTATTTAATATTTTGTTTTTATAGTCAAATCTATGTAAAGTCATTTGTAAATAAATATTCCCAATACTTTAGAAACATAGCCCCTACCGTATAGAGCCTACACAGTAGGGTACAAGAGAAGCCAAACACACACATAATCAATTTTATAGCTATAAAATCAAAGAGCATATTTTTTATAAGAGTATAATTAAGTGCCAAGCAGTGATGCCAATTATTGTAAAAAAAGAATCGTAAAGTGAGTGTAAATGAAAGAATTACTGAGCTACCTAAACAAGAGCTCCAAGCGTTTTTTTAAACATGAAAATTCTATTTCAACTACAAAACAAACCAACATATCGATCTGTCAATTAAAATTTTTCAGCCGAGTGGTGTCTAACTCGCATTCTTAAGGGTTGTTTCAGTCTGAGTTCATACGGCTAATGTCTTATTGACAAGATTTTTCCTTTTTTTCTTTGAACATGAATTGGCGTTCAAATGATTCATGTCTTGTTGACGACATGTTTTTTATTTTGTATAGTCGTACGTATGCATGTGTGCTTTATTGATATTGAAACAAATAACAAAATTAAACAACGAATGAAAAAGCAAAACATAAAGACAGTACATGCATCTGTGTACTCGTTTCTTTTCCCCTCGTCCCTCTCGCCTTTAAAGTAGCAATCATGTCAATAAGACATGAGCCGTATGAACACAGACTCACTTAATACGAAACTAAAAACATAAAACAAATTGTTAGTCCACATTCATATTGCACTTGAAATCAATATAAATATCGAATTTTTGCATGGCCCATAAGAAAACAAAAGAAGGAAACGAAATTTGGTACAAGTGTTGGTAAATGGTGAAAATAAGCATTATCGATCTACATTATTACATTGAGCTCCTCTGCAAAATTGTTCATGAAATACAATTTTTGAAACGAACGGACCCAAAAGAACAAAATATTTTACACGTCTTGAGATTGCAAATTCCTTAAAACTGATAAATCAATTTATTCATTATGGTCCAAAGTTGAGCAGGTTAAGTTTGATTTAGCATTCAGAGCCTAAATAGGAATAAGTGCGTAAATCGCACCAGTTCCCAAACGCCGAATATAGCTTTTTGAAGAACTTCGTCACCAAACCGAAACGTTCGCTCAAATTCTACAAATAAGCTATATACATATATATTACAAAAATTTTTAGCGTTGCAAAAAACGCTAAATTACCAGTGCCGACCAAGAATTATAAAAGTTCTCATCAATTCAATAATGACATTTAAATAATTTAGTTAAGGAGCATCCATTAAATGATAAAATTTTGCAAAAAAAAAAAAAAATAACACAAATGCAAGGCCCATTGAAAAGGTCTGCGCAAGAAGCCTGATGATCATTGTTTATGTTCTTTTTAGTTGTCAAAAGTTGTTTACATTTTGCATACATGTGCATGTATTCGTTTGTTTACGTTTATGGTATGCCACACATACACGTTTTTTCCTTTTGCTTTGTATATGTGGTAGTAAATTTTTGACAACTAAAAAGAATCGTTTTTTGTTTTTGTACAAGTAAGCAGACCTGATAGATGGGCCTTGCACAAATGCTAGAGATACAAGAGAGTTAAGTAATTTTCGTTATAAAGAGAGAGAGAGAGAGAGCAATAAACTTGTTTAGCTTGGTATAAGTAACCTGAAATGATACTCTACAAATATGTATAGAAATTTTAAAAGCATTATAATTGTTTTTGTAGCTTTAATGAAACACCAAGACCGGTACTTGAAAATAAAATCATGTTACACTTTTGTAGAAATCATTTAGGTCACTTGTTGTTAATACAAAAAAAAAATACATTAATATACACAGAAAAAATGCTCCCCAATTTTTTTTTTTTCAATTAATCAAAAATAAATTTAGTTTTAATTAAAAATGTAATAAAGTGGATAAAACGTTTATTTATATCAAAATATAACTGCAGAAAATGTTGTTAATAACAAAAATATTAAATTCATTCTTTTAGTTTGTATACTGGTGTAAATTTAATTAAGTTTTTTATAAATATCACGAATTTTTTAATTAAAATAAATTTTTATTTTTTTCAGTGTATATAAAAATGTAACTTGCTTTAATAAAGTAAAAATAGTTTCTAATATCGGGTGATTTTTTAAGAGCTATAGGAAAGTTAAAAAAAAAACCACTTAAAATTCAGAAAAATGCATGAAATCCTTAGTTGAATCGGTAGTACGGTCCATATTATTTAATGTTTGAAGATTATTTCATGCAAATGTTGACCGTGACTGCGTCTCAAATAGTCCATCCGCTTAGTCCGATTTTGGCATACTTTTTTCAACATTTCGGCCGGTATCTCATGAATAAATGCTTCAATGTTGTCTTCCAATGCGTCAATTGAAGCGGGCATGTGTGGATAGACATGAGCTTTAACATAGCCCCACAAAAAATAGTCTAAAGGCGTTAAATCGCAAGATCTAGGCGGCCAATTGACCGGTCCCGAACGTGAAATAAAATGTTCACCGAACTCGCCTCTCAATAAGACCATTGTTAAGCATGCTGTGTGGCATGTGGCACCGTCTTGTTGAAACCACATGTCATGCAAGTCAAGCTCTTGCATTTTGGGCAAAAAAAAGTTGGATATCATCTCACGGTAGCGCTCACTATTCACAGTTACGTTACGATTCGCATCATCTTTGAAGAAGTACGGTCCAATGATGTCACGCACCAAACCGTGACTTTTTCTGGATGCATTGGTAGCTTTTGCAATGCTTCTGGCTGATCTTCACTCCAAAATCGACAATTCTGCTTATTAACGTACCCATTGAGCCAAAAATGAGCTTCGTCGCTGAACACAAGAAGCGCGCGATGAACTTTCTTAACAGAGCACGCATTGTGATAATAAAATTCAATAATTTGCAAGCGTTGTTCGTTTGTAAGACGATTCATGGTTAAATTATAGACCAAACTGAAGATGTTTGACAGTAAAACAAAACACGAAACATGCGTCAGCTGTTTAAACCAGTGTTGCCAAAAAGATAATAGCTAAAAATCACCCGATATAAGTAAATTTTACAACTTGATGCCAACCAGAATTACTCTCACCAAATTGACTTACACAGTCTAGAAAGCATAAAGTAGTCATTGTAAAAACATAAATGAAATTATTCTCTAGCAAAATCGCAATAGAAAGGCAAAATTAAAAACATAATCACAATAGTCTGGCTAACACTTCCAACCAGTACTAATTTATAGTCTGTGTGACAACTTTCAAAGGAATATAATTTTCTATAAAATTCCAAAGTTTAAAACTGCCAGTCAGTGTGTGCGGACCAACAACAGCAACAACCATTAAATAAAGTTTAACAAATACGATTCAACAATGTTATATTAAAGAGATATAAATACAATAACAAGTATAAATATAGTTTGTAATAAGAGTTTTCAAGTAAATTTTATATTCGATGGTGTAATCGATCTTGTAAAAATTTCAAAATTTTTATAGTTACTTTATTAATCGCCTATGCTTTAGTTTGAAGTATATTCTTATTTGATTTTTTAAGTATTTGCACAAAACTAATTTTGTCTTTATTCTTTTTATATGCAATATAAAAATACAATTTTGTCACATGATATCGAAAAGGGTTAAAAATATACGTTTAAAAATGGGCTAGGTTCTCAAGAAAGAATCAAATTGATAATTTATGGTCACAGCCAGCATTGCCAAATGTGCAGATTTATCTGCATTTTGCAGTTTTTCTAAGCATTGACTAGTTTTGAAGTTTTTTGTTTAAAAAATAAGTTTTTTTTTTTGTAAATTGTGCAGATTTTGCAGTTTTTTTTTACTTTCAATTTTGTTATATTATTTTTATTTCTTAAGCCCTAACCTTACCCTTTTTGCTTAACTCATACTGCATACTCGTATAACAGTGGCAAGCTTTAAGAGTCAAACAAATCACACAAACGGCTTGGGAAACACGCACTTTCCGTTTACAAATGAACGACAATTTTTCAATAAATTCCAAAAAAAAACTTTTATTCTCTTGAGTTTTTTTATGTTTCGGCTTCTCTTTCTTGATTCTGCAAAATTTTCAATAAAATTATTAAATTTAGCACAATGTAGCGCAAACAGTTTGGAAAATATTCAACCATTCGATTTTTCTACAAACATGTTTTAATCGCTTGTCAAATACCCCATTTAACAACGTACAATTTTGACATGTTTGCCAAGCCGTTTGAGTAGTTGATTTGGCTTTTACTTTTGAAAATTTAATTATGTCCCTGTTTTCATTTTGTGATTTTTGTTGTTTCACTTTTAAAGTTGCATTTGAGTTTACATGGTAAAATTTTTATTGCAGCAATTTTTGATGTAGATATGTTCACTTGGCAAATAGCAAATCTGCGCCCGAATTAAAATAAATTTTGTGTCAAATAAGGAAACAAAACAAATCGCAAGACTACATGTACTTGTGTACCCCTCTTAATTCCACTCTCTTTCATCTAGCCTACAAAGTTACGATATTCGTTAATAATATAATATTGTATTTGTTTCTGTATTACTCGTATGTTATAAAAATAAAGTAAACTATATATTTGTATGTGCAGTTTTTTAAAGTTAAAATCTGTTTTTTTCTTAATACGCAGTTATTTTCACAATTATTATGGCAACGCTGGTCACAGCGGCAACAATGTAGTATACACGTTCTAGTGAGTAGCAGCAATACATCCAAATAAAACCGGCTAATAATATTATGCACATTTTAAGTTCGACGAACGACCTACTCTTCTTTTTTCTTATTTCTTGCTCTTCTTGTTTATCTCTTTATGCATTTGATAGATAGGTACTCTTGTACATTCTGTATCCACAAAACCATCTCTTCTTTTTTCTTCTCTTTTATTTTTAATACCTAATTTTTATACCCTCCATCACTAGTTGGGAATGAGGGTGTACTTAGTTTGTCATTCCGTGTGAAACTTTTTTAATATTTATCTTAAACCTGCGATCGGCAACCTATACTATTACATTTTGCGATTGTATGCGTTGTATGAATTTTACATATGTTGTTGCTGATGTTGTCAAATTCTTTTCTATGAGCATGTCTTAAACCCTATCCTTGAGTAATTTTAAGTCGATTTAGCCATGTCCGTGTATCCGTCTGTTGAAATCACGCTCACACTCGAACGACTCAAAAGAAAGAACAATAATGGAGCAAAATTGTTTCAAGTTCTCCCAAGGCGAATTGAGTAGAACAAAACAACACTGCTTCTGTGGTCGGATTGTCAAAAATATTGCTTTGAAAAAAAAGGTTTGTTTACAAAAAAAAACTAGTTTGTATACAAATTTTGACAAGTCGACCACCGATAAAAACACCATATGTTGACTTACCCCACCTTCTTGTCAATTCGCCTTGAAGTTCTAAGCAGTTTGGGACAGGGTTACCGTTCGCCCGATTAGACGTGACATACCCATATCAACACTGTATTACCATATCCACTGTATTACCAAAACGACATAAACATACCATACAAACCAATTCAATTTTGGTTTCTACGGTAATCGTTACGGCTGCGGCATTATGTTTATGTCACGTCAAATTGGACCTTTAAGTTGCAATTTGACCTTTTTGAGCGGCATGCGACTTTTTGTGGGACTTTTTTATCAAAACATTTAATTTGCAGTAAATTATAAATTTTTTTTATTATTTTTATCAAAAAAAATCGTCACAACAACGTCGCCAAAATTTAAAAGCAATTCGCAGATTATTGTTTCTTTAGTAATAATTTTTCGCAGTCTCAAAGAATAGTTTTAGCAAAAAAGCTTTTTAAAATAAAAAATTGTGGTATTTGCAGTGCTCATTTTACAAAATTATTTTTAGCCGCCGAGTCAAGGAATGCAGGTCCTTCCAAGAAACGTAATATTTGGTGATACCATTCGAAAAACTAGGAACTAAAGTATAAATGGCTTTACCAAGACATGAAGTCAAAGCGGTACTTTGCAGTGTTTTTAAACAGCTTTTAGTGAACTAAACAATCATCTTCAGCGACATGGAAAAACACATTTATAATATAAAAAAGGCTTCTTTCTGAAAATTAATAAATGCAAGTGAATGCTTATTTTAATTCTTTTTTTGTTTTGCTATGCTTTTTATTAATAAAAAAAAAAACGTTAGAAAGAGATGTGCGACTTTTATTTTAACTAACGACTTTTTTCTGTGACTTAATTTTTATATAACGACCTTTGGTGCGACTTTTCAAAAAGTACTAACGTCCAACAAAATCGGTTTAGTAGAAAACTAGTTATGAACCCAAATGTAGAACAACCTCCCTTTAAAATTTATATGTTTTATAAAAAAACTAACATAAATTAAATTTCGCACAAATTAATTTTATAAGAATGGAAATCATACTACTAAATTTCGTCCCCACTCTCGCAAAACACTTTCGCATTCCTTAAACCCGAACGAATATTGATATTTCAGTAAAATTTGGTATATCAGAACGATGAGAAATCACGTTGCTAAATTCCGTGAAGATCGGTCCATAGTGAACCATGGACCCCATACAAAGGCCGTTCTCAGAAAACGCTTTTGTATCCCTTAAATCATAACGGAAAACGCTAGTTCAGAAAAGTTTGTTTTATCACAGTTTCATAACATTGGAAATCACGCTGCTAAATTTCGTGATGGGACCGATCATAACTTACCATTGGACTCATATAAAGCGGCCTTCCGAAAATCAGTTTAAGACGCATAAAATGCTATAAAAAATTGTATTGCCTTATTAAAATTTTATATAATTTGGGTTTTTAATACGATCCATAACACTGGTTTACAGCCAAAAAATCCCAAGAACGCCACATGCCTAGATAAATTAATTGGGACCTCCTGAACACGAAAAACGCTGTAATTTTTTTTTCTAAGTACCGTTTTTTAGATAACGGTACTTTTGTGTTTTTCGGTGTATGGTCCCACTCAAACCCTTGTGGGGCCCAACCAAAAAGTCCCATCGAAATGCTGAAAATATCTATCTGATAAGAAATGGCTGAGTAATGACACCTCAAAGTTCAAAATTTGCCTATTTTTTACGTTTTTTTTTTAAATTTTTCATTTTTATTTCGTTTTTTTTTCTACGTTATAGTAAAGAAATGGAATGTTTTATTTTTTAACCAAATAGTTTATTTAATTACCAACATTTTAAGCGTCATTTGAAAAAATTCGGATGAAAAATAAAGATTTTATTAAGGATTTTGTGGAACGACAATATTTTCATATCATATGAAATTCCGTTTTTTAATTTCAAAAGATTTTATTATTCGTGCTTAGTTCCCAGTTTTTATTCTTGACAAAAACACTTGAAATTTATTGTTGATGGGATAAGCTATTCCTATGCGCATTTCACTGGTTGCTTAGGCCAGATCATCAGGAAACTTCATCCATAAAGATTTTAGAAAAACTAAAGATATTAAACCAAATAAAACTGTTAAACGTATAAGAATTATAGCAACAGCTATACTTGTAATAATATCAAAGTTTAAACACAACACATCAACAATAAACAACAGTGGGTTTATCTCATCTTACATTTCCCCACTACAATTAGTTGAAATTCTCTCAACATTAATTTTAGTTGTAAGTAGGTTAAGATAAACAAAATAAAAACAACAACAACTTACAAAAGATGTTGTCAATTAAGTGTTTTTTAGGCCGTGCACTTGCCCGTTTATTATCAAAAAGTAATTTAAATTTTTGGGAATACAAAATTTTAATTTCAAAAGATTTTATTATTCGTGCTTAATTCCCAGGTTTTATTCTTGACAAAAACCGTTTTTTTTATACGTTAAAACTGATGGACGCCGAGTATAGTGTGTGAGTGTGAGGATAAAAATATTGTCGTTGCACAAAATCCTTAAAAAAAAACTTTATTTTTCATCCGATTTTTTTCAAATTACAATTGAGGTGCCATAACTCAGCCATTTTTTATCAGATAGAAATGTTCAGCATATCGACGGAAAAGGCATTCAATTACCTTTCCAACGATATGCATTTTATTTATTTCGATCGGACTTTTCGTTTGGGCTCCACAAGGGTTTGAGTGGGACCGAAAACACACAAAAGTACCGTTATCTAAAAAACGGTGCTTAGAAAAAAAAAAATTACAGCGTTTTTCGTGTTCAGGAGGTCCCAATTAACTTATCCAGGTATGTGGCGTTCTTGGTATTTTTTCAAATTAAAAATTTGTAAAGCATTGTAATTAACAGTGGGTGGAAGGAATATAAAATCCCTTCCTAAAAATCACGCCTAAAAGTTTTCTGAAACAATTCATTATATCATATTTAAATTAGGTCAAATTAAGTTTTATTGATTTTTTTGGAATAGGCTTTATGTCTAAAAACGCAACGAGTTATAATATTTTAAGGTCAATTGTAATAATGATTGTTTTATGTTCGAACTTTCGGTGGAGGGTATCAAAGATTCGGCACAGCCAAATATAGCACTCTTACTTTTTTTATATAAACATGTTCGCTGTATGTTTATTTTTTAAATACATTTTTTGTCTCATTAACTGTACTTAATTGAAGTTTAAGCTGTAGTTTATATTTGCAATTTAGCATGGAGTTTTAAGTGATTGTATTTATTTTTGGGGTGTTTTGTTTAAGTTGGTTGTTTCACACTTAATTTATGATTATCAGTTGTATATCTTTATGCGAATGTTCTTGCTGTTAGTTATTTACGCCATGTCAAACAGAAACCAACAAACAAAAAAAAGTTTGACAGTTGCTGTCAACATTTAGACATCTGTAATGTACTTTTTGTGGTTGAAATTCGATTAATTATGATTTTTATCCGGTAGCAAAGGCACGAATTAATGACTTTGTTAAAAAAGACGTTTTATGGTGTAGAAAAAAAGGAAATAACGACAAGAAGTGGAAAGAAAAATAAAACTGTCTATAGCGGCTTTGATAAGATGGTCTGTCAAATAAAAGCTGAAAGTGTATACATTGGCTAAAACGGTATTCAAGTTAATTTAATGTAAAATTTTTTAAGAACGTGATTTTGATGAACGATCGGGTAGGAGAATATAAATAATTTTAGTCGTCATTGCCCTTTAAACATTTCGTTAGGAACTGCCATTGAAAAGGATTCGAATTAATTTTACAGCAAGGAAATAATGTTTCACTTAAGCATAATAACAAGGGACTGTATTAGACAATGAAACTATCTACCCTACACTGCAATGCCACATTGGTTGATTTAGCCAAAGAATCCAGGAATATCCGTCAACTCACCGATCTTCACCCTGGCTAAAAGCAAAATTCTGCCCCTAGTGCGGCATTTTTGGACTTCGTACCCTTTGAAAAAAAGTGAAAGTGAAAAATTTTTCGGTATAAAGTGTAAAATTTTTCTGTTAAGAGTGTACATAACATTTTTATGTAAAAACTGTTATTTTTATACCCTTCACCTCAGGTGGAAAAGGGTATATATAAGTTTGTCATTCCGTTTGTAATTTCACAATATTGATCTAAGACCCTATAAAGTATATATATTCCTTATGAGGAGAGAACTTGATTTAACTGATTTAACCATGTGATGTCCCTCTACCCCCCCCCCCCCCCCCCCCCCTTCAATTGTTTACATATACTAGCATAATTCCTAATATGATTTTCGTTATCACCCTTCTTTATTATTTCATCTATTTAACGAAATAATTTTTACAAATAGAAACTAGGAATTTGTGTGTTTTTTGCTACTTAAAAACTCGCCAAAAAGATAAAAGAAAACAAACACACATACATATATACATACATAGCACAAACTATTTTGGTGAATATATTTCAACAAATAGAAACTGGGAATTATTTCCTTCCGAAGGTTACTTTATATTATATTCAACATTTTTAATTTTTCGAATTTATTCTATGAGCTAAATTTCAGTTATGTATTTTATAAAGCTTTTTTGTAATAGTTCTATTCCTTCAATTTTTCAGAATGAAATTTAGCTCATAGAATAAATTCGAAAAATGAAAAATGTGAATATATTTCCCAACTTTGCTATTGCGGTGAACAATAACAACAAAAGTAATTTCCACTCAACTGTGTTGAATTTTGTGAACAGTAAACGTGCCATATTTCATTTTAATGATATTCGATTAACGTTCCTTCATGGTTCAGTTGTCTAGGGGGTGTGTTAAGTTAGAAACTAAGAGTTCCCTGGTTCGAATCTTGGTTTTTTCAAAAGAAAATTTTTTTTTTAATATTTATATTTTTTTATGTTCTAAAAACTATTTAAAAAAATATTTACCAGTTTTTGCTTTTTAAATTTCATTTACATATAATGAAGTTTTAAGTATTGCAAATATGTATATATATGGGCAAATCCTGCGTGACGAACGCTACATTCGCACGCGTTTTCTGATTGAAATATACACAGTTTTCGGTCTTTTAAAAGAGATAGCTTCAACTTATATATAGTATTTACTGACATTAATATGTACTTACGAATGGCATATATCATAATTTCTTAGCAAGTATTTGTTGCGAAATAATTGATCACAAAGTTTTGTGACGCACGCTACAAAAAATGGAAGTAACTTCAAAGGTTGAAGTGCGTTTTCCTAATTTTTAGCGAATTTTGCATGATAAGGTACACAAAATCTGATTCCTAAATGAAAGATGAGTATAAGAGAATTCTTAACGCACTTATTTGCAGCCAAAGAATGTTGTGATTTTTTGACAAAAGCCGTGAACCCTTTGTGACGCACGCTACGTAACGCACGCTACAGTTTTTCCAGTAGTATTTTATTAATTCATTTTATTTATTTTAACAAAACAAATTATATTTTTATGAATTGCATTTCTTAAACTAATTTGTTAACTAATGAATATCAACTTTTATTTTAACGAAATTTATATTTTGATAAGTTTGCTCTAAGTGCTATTTTAAGCACAAAAATCACCTAAAATAATGCTAAATTCACGTATTTTATTAAAAAATCAGCAGTGGGGTATGACTTGGTAAAAATTATTGCATTGATGATCATTGAAATACATATTTTTTAATATAAAAATGAAATTAAACATCTAGTCTTATATTCCGTTTAAAAAAATTCATTTGAAAAATTTTTGGTTGGTGGACTGTTTCGGGGATTTGCCCATATGTAAAAATTATTTAGTTTTTGTCTAGTTGCTCTGTATTCTGCTCGCACAATGGTGAAGGGTATATAAGATTGGGCACAGCCGAATATAGCACTCTTACTTGTTTTCTGTTAAAATTGTTTCTATTTGTTGTAAAAAGTGTGTCTTTTATTGTAAAAATTTTTACGTTTTATTGAAATACTAGCTGACCCGACAGACGTTGTCCTGTCCAAATTAGGAAAAATGTTTGCGTTCGATTTTTAAAATCCGTTAAAAAGATGCGAACATTTGAAAGAAAAATAAGTCAAATCGAAGGAGCCGTTTTCTGATTTTAGGCAAATCGAAAAAAAGTGGGCGGGCCAAAATTTTCCTTCCGTAAAAACCTAAGTTGAACCATGGCGATGATTTTATTGAAAAAATCGTCCAAATCGGTCAAGCCGTTCTCAAGTTATGCGCTTAATAGAAAAAGTGGGTGTAAAAGTAGGCGTGGTAAACTTTTCTTTCGATAAAAACTTAAAATGGGTTAATACGAACATTTGAAGGAAAAATTTGTCAAATCGATGGAGCCGTTTTCTGATTTTAGGTAAATCGAAAAAAGTGGGCGTTAAAGTGGGCGGGCCAAAATTTTCTTTCCGTAAAAACCTAAGTTGGACCATGGCAATCATTTTAAGGAAAAAATCGTCCAAATCGGTCAAGCTGTTCTCAAGTTATGTGCTTAATAGAAAAAGTGGGCGTAAAAGTAGGCGTGGAAAATTTTTCTTTCGATGAAAACTTAAAATGAATTAATACGAACATTTCAAAGAAAAATTTGTCAAATTTATGGAGCCGTTTTCTGATTTTAGATAATTCGAAAAAAGTGGGCGGGGCAAAATTTTCTTTTCGTATAAATCTAAGTTGGACCATGGCGATCATTTAAAAAAAAATCGTCCAAATTATATAGATGTCATTGGTGGTGCAATATGAAAATTGGAATTTGCCACGCCCCTCCGCCCGCAGACCGAAAATCAAAAATCTGACTTCACAGTGTCTGAAGTTTCCCTGAAAATTTCATCAAAATCTGCCCAGCCGTTTTGGAGTCCATACGTTACATACATACATACATACATACATACATACATACATACATACATACATACATACATACACACATCCTATTTTATATATATAGATATTTGTTTAACTCTTATATTAAATAGTGTAACTTTGTTGATAAAAACTGTTACTTTTTTCTGTAAAAAGTGTAACATTTTTCTCTAAAAAGTGTAAAATTTTTCTTTAAGAAGTGTAAAATTTTTCTCTTAAAAGTGTAACATTTTTCTCTGAAAAGTGTAAAATTTTTTTTTTTTTGTAAAAATTATTACGTTCTTCTGTAATAAAAAGTGTTATTTTTAAGAGCGTACGAAAACTCCATATTCCAAATCATGCCCACTCTTTAGAGCTTAAGGTCGTCATTGGCTCAATCGTTCGGTTTTCATCTTGTTATGGTTTCGATAAAAATAATCAAATAATTCAATTCCTAATTTATCTTAATACTATGACGTACAAAAACAGTATCAAATACGAAATTGAATTTACCATTAACCATTTCAATTAAGACAATAAATTGGCCTCCCTTTGTCACTGATAAAATCTACCTGATAAAAATCAATGGAGTTGTAATCCAATCATGGATTTTGTTAAAGTTTAATGTAAAGATCTTATAAACATACATACTTATATTATTCCATAAACAAAAAGACACAGTTGCGGTGAAAAATACCTCCTAAGCTATAATAAGTAGAAAGAAAATCTTGTTAAGCCAGTTTACAGAAAATCAATGGAAGAGAGACAATAAATTACAGTCATAACATTTTGCGGTTAAATTAAACTCATAATGGCGCCCCGCTTAGCCAATCAAATTAATAGAATTTCCAAATTCTTAAGCTTTTTCTACTCTTCTAGCTACTTAACCACAACTGTGATTAATCATTTGCGAAGAAGAGTAGAGAAGAACTAGGCAGCACTAACGTTATATTTGAACACACAAGTAAACAATTAACCACAAATTGAAGTGACATGTAATGAAATGTAATAGAAACTGAGAAAAAGTAGTAAAGAAATAAAAACAAGAACGAGTGCTATATTCGGCTATGCCGAAACTAATATACCCTTCGCCATGGTATGATAAGAACAGAAAGTTTTATAAGCCGTTCTTTAAATATAACTAAATTAATTTTATTCTACGCCCACTTCCCCAATCCCTCCCACATATTATCGGATATTGTGTAATGAAAACCAAGATGCTTGTACCAAATTGGAAGACTTTGGCTCTTGTCGTTCTCCAGATATACAGAAATCTATAATCTCTTTGAATGGGAAGTTACACGTCCATTTCTCGAATCCCGCTCACACTTTGTCCGATGTTGTGTATTGATAACCAAGATGCTTGTACCAAATTTGAAGACTGGCTCTTGTCGTTCTCCAGCAAGGGATTTATGTGTATACTTGAATGTAGACGTGGTTTTTGGCTTCCTGTGCCTATCAGGCTGAATTTCAATAGCAAAATTTAACAGAGCATATGTTACATAAATATATACCAACAAAGTCCCTATCATATATGGGGTCCTTGGGAAACCAATTTTCAACAGACAGAAAGGACAAACGGTCGGACGAACATCTTTAAGTTAACTTTGCTTATCATAAGGCCCCAGAATATATATACTTTATACGATTTAAGATCAATATTGTACAAATTACAAACCGAATGAAAAACTTTTATATACCCTTCTACCTTCGGTGAAAGTCATAAAAAGCAACAAAACAAATAAAAGTGCTAATATCAACTAATTTATTATTATTCGTTTTGGCTGTAGGCATATTAAAGCGATTTATAGGCGGAGGTTTTATATCGGACATATAGGAAATTATTATAAGTACAAAATCAGAAAATCAGAAATTCAGTAATACATTTTTTGCAGAATGTTTGTTTGAGCTGACAATAAAAAAACTCTCGATTGTAACACAAACAATCTTTTAACAGAATTAACCGAAGCAATTAGAAGTGTTTAAAATTTTTAAAGTTAAAACTGGACTCTAATGTCATAATGGAAGGAAGATTCTATATGTTTAGAGAAATACTGGAAAAGAATTGAGAAATTAGATAATCTGTATTATGGATTGCTTTTGAGATCTCCAAAATCTTCGATAAGTGAAAGATTTTTTTCCAAGTCAAGTTTTATCGAAACTAAAGAAAAGAATCGCTTAAATCCTAAACATTCAAACCAAATTATTTTCCTAAAAGATTACTTTATAAGATTTCCTTAAACTATTTATTTATAAAATGATCTCACAGTTTATTTCTAATTAATACATACTTTTTTGTTTGCTCGTTTTAGGTCAAGAATTGTTTTGTTAGTTATGTTATTGTTTTTTACTAATAATTACCAAATAATAAATAATTTTTGAATTTTTATTTATTGAATTTACTTGATTTATAACAAAGCTTTATTAGTCGGTTAACCGATCAATATCAAAATTAACCGATTATAAACCGATTAAACCAAAATCTCGGTTAATTAATCCAGCGAATAACCGATTAAAACAAAATCCCGATTAAATTAATACCCTAGAAATTAAAGATCGATCATACCGAATTTAGCCAGAGTGACTAACAGTATTCTTTAACTATGACAGCCCAACTTTGAATCCAATAGAATTATTAGTTACGTTTTTAAGCGTAATAAAGTCTTTTCCGAGGAAGAATTTTATATGGGGCCTACGGTAAGTTATGAACCGACCTTCACGAATTTTGGCGGTATGATTTCGAGTCCTTAGAAACAATGATAGATTTTTGCTACAAACGCATTACTCGATACGGATTTAGGCATAATAATATTATTTGCAAAAGTGGGCTTTATATGTGGCCTACAGTGAATTATGGACCTATTTTCGTGAAATCTGGCATTGTGATTTAAGGTCACATAAAACTATTTTCTGCGTTCTGCCACTTATTACTATTAGTTTTTGTAACAGAACCATACACTTTTAAGGGTGTAACCAAAGTAAAATAAAAAAGTTTCATACGAAATGACAAGATTAGTACATATACCCATTTTTACCACTAGTGGCGGAGGGTATAAAAAAAGGAAATATCAGTGAGGTAATTAGAAAAAGGAATCAAGCATGATCTACTTCTACATGTAGAGATAAATGCACGCAAAGAAAAAACATGGTTGTGGTAAACATATTCTAAGATAATAATTATGATAAGATTCATGATTATAATCACCATATTAAGATTATTATTGAATATTATTATTGTGTTAATCACAATAAGATAAGAAGGAATCATATTATTGTCATGTAAATCATAATAAATTAAGAAGCAATCATATTATTATCATGTTAATCATAATAAGCTAAGAAATTAATCATATTATTGTCATGTTAATCATAATAATCATATTATCATCATGTTTATCATAATAAATTTAGAAGCAATCATATTATGATACAGCTCTTTTAATAACTGTCATAACAATACAAAATAAATTAAAATTCTTATGTACCGATTTTTAATTTTGTGACTTTTTACAATTTTTCTTGAAGTAAATAAAATAGCGGAGTTCAATATATGTTGTTGGATTTTACTACGATATTTTGCACTATTAATTATAAATTATTTTAATTTCTTTAAATTTATTTTTAAAGGTAATTTATCTTGTTTAACCGCTCACATATAAAACAAACGACACAACTGATTCAAAATAATTTTACAAATGGCGCTAGCATAATATTATAAGAGTAAAAATAGTTTGATTGCATCTTAAACATAATATGATTGATGTATAGAAAGTTATCATGTTATGGCTATTAAATATCATGATATGGTTGTGGGTAACATAATATGTTTTGAAAGTTATCACAATTTAGTTGTTAGAAAAAGAAATATTTTTCGGTCAACAATACTCATATTTATAATTGCGATAAACATTGATATGTTTACAGTAACTATAATATTGTTGATATTAAATAAAAATAGCAATTATTTGTGTACGACAACAATATATTGTTACAATAAACATAGTGTTGTTGCCGTAACCATGCCCAACCATATTTTTTCTCTGCGTGTGCCTGGTTTTATATAAACGTCAGCGTAAAATATTTTTACGCTTAATGTGTTTGAAGTCATCAACACATTTATATTAAGAGCAACTTAATAAAGCTTACATATAACGATTAAATAAGAATCAGTTATTTCTAAGCATGTGGATGAAAAATCGAAATAGAATCTGTTCTCAATTTTTTTTCTCAGTTTTGTCTTATCAAATTTTTGTAAAAACAAAATATCCTACAGTAATTTTATAACTTAACAAATTTGGGACTCACATACTTATCCTTTAGACATGATTTGCGTTTTTAAGATCAGCCAAAAAAAGTTCATAGTGAATAAATAAGAGGAATGACTCCATGAATTAAGTGATATAAAGTCTTGGTTTATTTTGACTAAATACATACATACTAAAGAAAAATGAATAACCAAAACTTTTTGTAAATCATTTTCTAAAATACATTCGTACCATGGTGAAATAAACAGGTGGCAGCACTACACCAGATTACGATTTTTTGCTCTTGCATTGTTTGTCTAGGTTTATGTCAAAGTTTTGTTTATGTTTACAAAAAGTCCACGTTTTGTACTGTGATTATTGTATTTTATTAAAGTTTTTGATAATTTTAAATTAAAATAAATAAGATATTGTCCATAATAAAATAAAGATTGGCTAAAAAGTTATTTATTTCGCCACGTTCAGCGGCACGCTGTGATTTTTGTTTAAAGTATTTTTTGACGTAAACGGTGATATAATTTCCATTTTTTTGTAATGTTGTATTTGTTGCCGTAACGATGCCACCCGCTTATTCCACCATGGTTCGTACTATTGAATTTTGATAACAATTCTTTGACAAGAAAAGTGTAGCATTTTTTAGCTTTTACTTCAACAACATCAACGAAAATATGCAAATGAATTTCTCTTTTGATGTTGTATAGAAATATATGTATGTATGTATGTATGTATGTATGTATGTATGTATGTATGTATGTATGTTATGAATGTAACAACGTGAAAGGTTCATTCAAAAATATGTATTACCAAATATGTTTCATTTAGTCAAGGTTCAGCCATAAACCGAATAAAAATTATAAAGGGTGTCCAAATTTGAGGTATCATCGGTCAATGGAAATCGCTACAGGGATGTGATCCAAAGCTTTTTGTGGCGAAAAATTTATGATTTAGACATAGAGAATATGTGGTTTCAGCAGGATGGTGCCACTTGCCACACAGCAAGGGAAATAATGTAAAAAACGTTTGAAAGAAAAGTTCGAAAATCGCATTATTTCTCGTAGAGGAGGAGTGAATTGCCCAACAAGATCGTGTGATTTGACACCTTTAGACTGTTTTTTGTGGGGTTTTTTTGAAATCTAAAGCGTGCATTAATAATCCCACAACAGTTCAAGAGCTTAAAAACAACATTATCATGCAGATATCAACCGTTGACAACTTGAAAAACTTGACTGATAATTTTGGTAACAGATTGGGATTTGCAATTAACTGAAATAAAAATATTTTTCATATCTCAAAAATTTAAATTGAAATGATACCTCAATTTTTGATGTGTGTGAAGATAAATATGCCAAATTAAATATGTTTTGACGTAACGGCTAACGCACTACATATTTAACTCTGAATGAAACGACGTAACGAAATAATGAAATATGACATATTTAACTATCGCATATTTAAATATGTCATAGTATCAGATATTTTTAAACTGGGATTAAATATAATAAAAAACACAGAAAAAATATCCAATTAATTTATTCATTATTTCCTAATAATTTCTATGGACAAATTAAAAAAATCAAACAAAAATAAATTGGAGTTGTCACATCCTTCTGTGTCACACATCCGGAACACATGAAAAATGAGGACTAGGGACCACACTATCCTTCTATGGTACCCACATGCCTGAATTGTATTTGTGATTTTTTTTTTAAATTTTCAAAAATTAAACTTCGAAATTTTTTTGGTGTTCACTATGGGATTTTAGCCATATTTGGACAGATCCTTCGTTGTCACTCATCCAGACCATATGGAAGTTTTTTTTCTAAAAAATAAGTTTTTCATAGTTAAATTTTCGAAAATTTTTTAAAAAAATCACAAATACAATTCAGGCATGTGGGTACCATAGAAGGATAGTGTGATCCCTAGTCCTCATTTTCCATGTGTTCCGGATGTGTGACACAGAAGGATGTGACAACTCCAATTTATTTTTGTTTGATTTTTTTAATTTGTCCATAGAAATTATTAGGAAATAATGAATAAATTAATTGGATATTTTTTCTGCATTTTTTTAAAGTATTTTTTATTATATTTAATCCCAGTTAAAAAATATCTGATACTATGACATATTTAAATATGCGATAGGTAAATATGGCATATTTAAATATGTGATAGTTAACTCGGCATATTTATCTTCACACATATAATTTTTGGACAACCTTTTATTAATGAAAAAAAATTGTTATTCGGGAGATCAATACATGCCATTCACATTTGAAAATTATTTCGGCCATATGTATGGCGACGCGTCTGTTTTTGACGAAGCGCATTTTGGACGTCCAATGTTTGAATACTTTTACGAGCATTGCTTGAAGTATGTCACAAATAACACGAACTATGTAGGCCTTCTAGGCGTCAATTATTGTTGGTCAATCACAATAACAGTAACTTAATGTATCCTCACGGGAACTTATCGAACGAAGTCAAATCGCATGACCACTTCTCGAAATCAACTTATCGCCAAATTTGTATTTTAATAAGTCGATGGCTGAAGCGCCATCCCGTTGGAATCATCTCGCCCGGATCAACACCATCTATATTTTAAAATAAAAAAAATCATTAATTAGATCTGATATAGCCACTAGGTGCTATCCGCCCCAAACGGTGCCTTTTTACTGGATTGGTTTCTCTCCATATGCGGCAATTTTGTTTACTACAAAACTGTTAACGTAAAATGAGCATCAGCGATGACTTTGAGATTTTGAGATGAAGTATAGATGACTCAATTTGAATGTAAATTTGTAAAATTTGGTAGCGTTGTTCCAGCGTAAATCTTTTCATGATAATTTGTTGGAGTTAAGTGATCATAAATCTCAAAGAGTGAGTGCAGTAAGATGGGTCGAAAAAAAGTTGTGTTAGTCAACCCCTTGATTGAAAGGTATCCCAGTTAAAACTTCGCTTACTTTTTCAAAATCAATAGCTTCCTTCACTCATTATTTAGTATCTTTCTTCTATAACAACTTCTAAAGCTACTTCTATAACTACTTTTTTCAGGATGTATGTAGGTAAAAAAATAATGACTAAAATTTGAATGCGTTCATTTTGGGTCATCACTTGTAAAATTCATCGGTTCTTTCAGTAGAATTGTAAGTAGTGTTTTTATGTTGTTCTGATTTCTCAACACATTATTTTGTAAGCGAAGTTTTTACTGGGTATGTCAATAAATTTTCTAAAACAGGAAAAATATTTGTTTGCCACGCCCCAAAATACAGCGCTTTTTGTTTTTTTATATATAACGCCGCCGTTTATCTCAATATATCTTATATGAACCTATCCGAATATATATATATATATATATATATATATATATATATGTTCCCGACGATCCTATAAGGAGCATAGGGCCCCAAATTTTATAGTTGAGGTTTCATTAATACGTGTTATTTAAGATGCGGTAGCTTATTAGGCTTCCGCATCCGATCCTGGTGCTGGGGCTGCCAGCAACCTCCAGGCAGGCAATTTGTAAAGTTTTTCAAAGGCAGAGATTATCCGCGTTCCTTCTACTTCCTGAGACGCCCTTAACGAGCCATCAGGATACTTTACAGAAACTAAGTTTCAGAAGTTCTTCCTACTGACCTGAGACGTCTTCCAACCATTCAGGTTACTTAGCCGCCTTCTCACTCTAGCTAGCCTCTGAACGGGTGTTCAAAAGCCATTGCCCGGGGAATACCTGGTAAAAACCGGAGGTAGTGAGCTGCTTTGACTGTGAATCAAAGGAATCATCCTTGGCCACTCCCACATGAGTGGCAATCAAGAACTTTCAACCTTTACTTGTCACAGTCCATTCCCCTAAGCCAACCTATCCGAATGATCTGGATTAATTTTTTACACTAAAGTATGAGGTATCTGATTTTTTGAAGCTTTCTTTACTTTACGGGTTAAGTTGTCTCATCATACTGAGATTCAAGCTAAATTTATTTCAGAAAGCGAAGCCTTTGACAAATAATGGCAATTTACCCCACTTGCCACTTGGTCCAGTTCATATTTGTGATTTTATTACATCGTTGCCAATTTAGGAAATTTGCGAAAAGTTGTTCTCAAACAAATACCCTTCGTACCACACTGACCGATATCCTGTGAATTTACCTTCCTTGAACAAACTGGCTAACTGGGCAACTTAGCTTCAATTATTATTTGAGAATATATTCGGACGTTGGAGAGTTGTAAATAGGACAATCTCTAACTGGAAATTGGATCTTTTTATTTTTTACCGATACCATGTGCTGATAACGATCGGTATGCCTGATTAAACGGTAATTTATACTTACAACACGTTCATTATAGTAAGTAAGCTTCGGAGCACACTTAAAGGATCTTAACTTACCAGATCGCATCAGCGTTTTCAAAGCAACGGTTCTTTCAGGCAAAGATGCTAGGAATTCGCTAAACTCAGCTTTTTTCGTTTCTTTAACTGACAGAACTATTTGAGTACTAAGGCACACTGAAATATAAAGAGGGAACTGCCCGCAATACACATATCAGCATTATGCTGTTCACTAGACTCGGAACTCGAGGATATGTAACTGCTTATTTTATAACTTGACCGTTTCTGGCTTTGAATTAGAGTATATTTCGAGTTTTGCATTAAGTTAAAATTGATTTTTTCCTTAGAACTTTGCTTTAACTTGGCATCCCAAAAGTAAAAAAAAAAATATCGCCATATAAATATATGTACTGATATATTTTGCAACTGATATCCTAATAAATTTCACAAAAAGGGTTCTTAGCTTTAGTAAATAGAAGAAAAATACACTCATTTAATATACTGTCGCGTGTTTTCAAAATATTTAAATAACACACCATAAAAATAGAAAACATGCCAGAATTTTGAAACGATTAATATTCAAATTGGTTGGTGTAGTCACAAACACATATCAGTTTAAGATACATGTGTTTCCCTATGTTTCTAACAACCCTTCCCATTACAAACAATGTTGTTTTCCTAAATTATTGTCGTTTGAAGAGGTTGCTTATTGTGTATTCAGGCATTAGACTCACACATCGAGCGTACACATGATGCAGCCGCTTAACCACAACCACTTAGCGGTGTGAATTTTATTGAAAATCCTAATACGACCACACAAACATTAAAGGATAAATTATAAAATAGGGGATGAATGCCACGGTAAGAGACAGAAGAAAAATGAATGACACCGGAAGGAGGAACCGATATTCAAATAACTCAAAATTAAATTATTTTTCTTTAAAGGTATGCATGTCGTATGGGTGGCATAGGCAAATCAAATTAATAAATTTATTTCTTTCCTCGAAAAATTATGGACTATTGCCTTGTCATTGTGTGTACGCAATAAAATATTTGTCTACAACAAAAAATGAGAAATAATTTTTTCTATAGAATGATGAATTTTTTTTCTAAGAATGGAATTTAAAGCTACGACTTTAAATCCTCACTATTGAATTCATTTTCGTATTTTAATAATTGTATTGTGACTTCAGAACAAAAATCAATTTGTGAAATTGGTTTTGTCTTTTGGATTTTTGCCAACATACAGTGCAACTTTTAAGCATTGAGCACTGCGCTACTAGAGCATTAGTTCATTTAAACTACTTTTGGCTGTGGAAAAGTAACAGTTTTCTTTTGTTTATACCCTTTGTGGAGGAACGCATGGAAGATGTTGATAATAGCTGCGTTCGTTTACTCCAAAATTTGCAAAATTTTTACAATTTTGTACTGGATTTTACTGAAACCCGTTCGCGTACACATTCATTTGCAAAAGAGAGCATCTACTGAGAAAGTAAAGTGACAGTTGTCACCAAAGAGCCCGCAAATTTCGACTGAACAAATTTTTGCCAGTAAAATCCAGTAGAAAAGAAAAACATATGATTCAATATAGTAAACAAGCAAAAAACATACAATTTGCAAACAAAAAGTCTACAATTTAAAAAAAAAAACATTTAAAAGAACAAAAGCTGAATTAAAAGTGCAGCATAAATTTTTTTGAAAAGTAAATCAAAACAACATTGAATTAGTATTTTAGAGATGTAAAGCTGTTATGATACTTGCTATTTTTTGTATTTTTTCTATATTGGAGAACAGTGCAAATATATTTGCATAGGAAAACTGACTAAGTGTAAAGAGTATGATTATATCATAAAAAATCTTGAAATGTCAAACAAATATACATGTGTTATCGATAAATAATCTAAGACTGTCAAAAAAAATATATAAAAATTTTTAACTTAAAATTGAAATTTCCAGATCTAGTTTTTGGCCGAAACTAGCGGTTTTTAACTTTTTTTTTTTGCGAATTTTAGCTTTTTTGACTGGTTTTTGTGGGCAAAAAACGTGGGCAGTATTGTTTGTTTTGTTTACATTTTATTTTGGAATCACAAACAATTTTTTTTTAACAATAAAATTTAATGCAAATAATGTAAAATATTACAAATTACATCGGGGTATATTCTTTGATTGAAAATTTATGATTTGAAATCCCATATGAAGGGCACCTGCTTTTTTTCGCTGATCAAAAACAAAATAGTTTCATCTGCCCAAGCCTTTACCATTTTTTTGTTTTAGTCGAAGAAAAAAATAAACATGAGAAATGTCAATCAGAAAAAAGGGTTTGTTTATCAAATTGTATTTCTTCTTCTTTCTCGCATTTGTTGTTTCATTCAGTCAATCCTAAAAAAATCCAATACAAAAAATAGCAAGTATCATAACACCCTAAGCCTAATAAATATATGAATACTTCTTACTACATATTATTCAGGGTACCGAATATCGTATGTTATTTAACTAGCAACAAAATGAAAAGTCATGTACAAACTAAAAGTCTAAAAGCTTCCACAGAAATTAATTTAATAAATACATTTGCTACGAATTTTTAATTATTAAAAACAATATATACTGGGTAGTCTAAATATCACATCTGAGTAAAAACTTCGCCTACAAAATAATGTGTTTAGTAATCAGACAAAACTAAAAGCACCGATGAATTTTACAATGATGTCACAAAATGTACGCATTCAAAGGTAAGTCATTATTTTTTTACCTACGTACATCCAGAAAGAAGTAGTTATAGAAGTAGCTATAGAAGTAGTTACAGGAGAAAGATACTAAATAATGAGTGAATGAAGCTATTCATTTGGAAAAAGTAAGCGAAGTTTTTACTGGGATATTTTACAACACTAACGGTGTTTTCTTTTTTTATTGTGTAATATTTATCAGTTTTCACGCACCCTTACAAAGTGATACATTTTTCTAAATTACAATGGAAAAAAATAATAGCTACATTTTACACTCAACACTAATGTGTATTACGGTTGAAGCCATTTTGCAACATTAAAATTTCTTTGAATTTTAAAAAGAATTAACAACACTGTTTTTTCAATAATTAAAGTCAGATGTTGTTTAAAATGTTGCGCCAAAAAAATAATTATTAAATAAAAGTAAAACATACGAAAAACAAAAGGTTTTTATTCCATCACAACACAAATTGTACTTAAAAACAAGAAACAAGTTAATAAAAAAAATACTTTCTTGCGTGAAAAAGTACTTAACGCAGATGCAAAAAATGGTATTATCTCACACTTATGGTGTTTTCTTTTCTGACAATAATGTTCCATGTATTCTACCAATCGCGCAGGTTTTTGTTCTATTCTTAAAAAAATATGCAACAATGTGGGAGTCGTCGTTTTCCTTTCTAAATATGTTGCAAAAATAAAAGGCAAGTTTGTTCCATTTCTTACCCGCAGTTATAATTGAGTGTGAGATAATACCCTTTTTTACATCTGCGCTAAGAACTTTTGTATGCAAGCAAGTATTTCTGTATTTTGTAGAAAAAATTCCTGTGTATGCGTCAGAGAACGGCTTTGTGCAATTGCAAACAAATCGCATTAAATGAACAACAACTAATACACTCGCTTGCGGTCGTACAATCAAACTTGCGCAACCGCAAACATTCGCTGCTGGTTTGCAGTCATTCAAATAATCCACATCGTGCTTTGTTATTTATACCATCGTTAGCTTCGTTTTTTAATAAAGATGTTTGTGTGATCGGTGCGACAATGACTGTTTTGGTAAAGAAAAAAAAAAAAAAAAATACAAACAAAAACGCCAGAAATCAAGCAATTATTACTCATGAAGACATTCAGCAGTTAAGCCTCGTACGATGGTCAGATCTTACAATATTGGTAAGCAGCGTTGCTTAAATTGCATTAAAATTGGCTAAAATGTCTTACAACTGTGTGAACATTGTAAACTCATTTGTATTTGCAGATGTGCAAAATTAATGCATCTGACGATTGTCAGAAAAATATTGTTGTTGGCAACGCCTGCTTGCAATATAGTAAGATCTGACCATCGTCTGTACGAAGCTTTATTATGTAGTACAAGAAAAACAAATTTAAATGAAACTAAACTCTTATACTGATGTACATAGGTACAAACAATTTCCATAGAAACAGAATACTTTTTTTTATCATCTTAAAAAGTACAGTACAATGTATTCTTGTTATTGTTGTTAATGTTAACAAAGCGTCTCATCGAGTGGACAATGACTACTTGAATGCAAAAGTATAAGAATGTGTGCCTTTTGACTTAACACAAATAAGTTATATTGCGTGCGCAACAAAAATTAAAACAAAGAACTTTCAATAAAAAACGCACACATGCACAAATCAAATGTGTACGAAACGATGTAAAAATTACCAACGTTGAACTTTGAATAAATCAAGAAAAATTGTGATTTTGCAGTTCTCTGGTATGCGTACAATTTGTATTGTATTTTGATTTTTGGTTATATTGTGATGGATATAACAACTTTTGTTTTTCGTTCGTTTTACTTTTATTTAATTTTTTTTTTTTTTTTTTTTTTTGGCGAAAATTTTTAACAACAGCTGACTTTAATTATTGGAAATCAGTGCTGTTAAAGCTTTTTGTAATTCAAAGAAAATTTAGTGTTGAAAATCGCTTCAACCGTGGTGAATAACGCTTGTTAGTACCAACTTTGCATTCAATATTAACACGCTAAGTACACATTAGTGTTGTGTGTAAAACGTAGCTATTATTTTGTTCCATTGTAATTTAGAAAAAGTATTACTTTGTAAGGGTGCGTGTAACCTGATAAATATATTACACAATTAAAATGCATTATTATTTTTTAGAAAAGAAAACACCATTAATTATTACTGGGGGTAAGAAATGGAACAAATTTGGCCTTTATCTTTGCAACATATTTAGAAAGGAAAACGACAACTTCTCACATTTTTGCAATTTTTTTTAAAATAGAACAAAAACCCTGATAAATTGCATATTTATATTTCTTCACAAATAACCATAGTCTTGATTATATACCTACCGTTCTACGTTAAGTTAATGTGTATATTTCGGTACAGGAGTTCATAGTGCTTGTAGTTGAATTTAATGATGATTTACACATTTTAAAATACAGACACAAGACATCGCTTGAGATTTTATTATGACAACTTGTTCCACTTGCCAGAGTTCACGTCACAACAAGACCCCGTCCGTACAATGAGTATTAAATTTGTTTCGTTCATAAGCATGCAAACTCATCTTTTTGGGTTTTTGTATCCGTAACTTAATTAAAGGCATAATAGTACGAGTAGATATTATGATTCATGAGTTCAACACATCTCGTATGAGTGTGTTTAAAATTTTGTTTTTTTTTTTTAGAGTCAATTTCATTTGACCAGTTTTAATGGAGAATAAACATATTTCATGTTTCTCAAATTGACTACAATTTCCACATATTAAATTTTAGCTTTCATGTGAGTTTTTGTTCTGGCCAAAAGTCATTGAAGTTCGAAGGGACATTATGCTAAATGACCAATTATGTTGGGTACTCTAACTTGTGACACATCTACATGTGTGCATACATATAACTCAGTTATACTGTTGCAATTATGTTGTAGAATATCCAGCATTATGTGATGAGCATTTGATTTGTCCAGGATGAAAAGGATGTATTTTGTGTTATTACTTTAATCATATTTTGTGTAAATTAAAACACATTATGTTGTTGATATTTAATTGAATTTTTAAACAGAATTTTTGTTATTAAATTTTAAAAATTTTAAATTTTAAATAAATAATTAATTGTCCAATTCACAAGCTCGTATTATCTTCGAATTTATTGTCTAATCGCCTAATTATAAAACGTTGTTTTTTGTCGTTGTCTAATTTTACGATTGAATTTTATAGGTTTTGAAAAATGTTGTATTTATAGCATGCCTGGAAATGTTCGATTAATGGTTAATATATTTTTAATTAATTTAATTTTTAATTAATTTCCATTAATATTTTTAACTCATCCCAAAAAATAAGATCTATCAGGTCATCAAAATAGGAGTCAAATCTCATTCCGGCGAGCTATTTCTTTAGGTTGGGAAATAATAAAGTCACTGGGGACAAGATTTGGAGGACAGGAGCACTTTTAGCCTTTCAGTAAGGAGGCGGGAAATTCAAAAAAGGCACAGGCTTATGGACTTATACATAAATAAATGATTACATTCCCATATTTTACAAAAGAATGTTCAAGTTCAAGTTTGTAAAGGTTTAAGGTAATTTTCATTCTAGAAAATTTATATAAATTTTAAATAATATATAAAAATTTTCATATTAATCGATTTAATAAAGTCTGCCATGAAGGCTTATTACATAAATTGAAGCTAAACTCAACAGTAAACACACACAAGCTGTTAGAAAGCTACTTTTGCCCGTAATTTCTACAAAAAGAAAGCTGGTCGTTTTCGTACCCAACAGTTATATTTACCTACTTCAACTTTTATTTGGCCTACGTGTTTTTACCTTCAGTTTTATTTTAAAATATGATAGCTTTTACACCATAGTTTCTATACACAGCTAGATTTCTTTTTGTAGAAATTACGGGCATTAGTCGGTCGAAAGTTTATTAATAAAGAAGAAAATTTCTTTAGTTCATCTCAGCCAACTGGCATTGGAGTCCCACAAGGCAGAATCCTGGACCCACTATTATAATTAATTTATATTTCTAACATGCCAGCAAATAACCACACCCAAACTTCCACATTTGCGGACGATACAGCTTTTCTAAGCGTGCAAGAAAACCATCATAAAGCATCTCGTTACTAACAGGATCATATATTTCAACTCGAACTATGGTTAAAGCAATGGAGGATAAAGGTCAATGAGCAAAAATGCGTACATATAACATTCACTTTGCGTCGGGAATCATGCCCCCGATTAAAATCAATAATCGAAGTATACCTCAAAATTCGCATGTAAAATATCTCGGTAAGCACTTAGATCGCCGTTTAACGTGGAAAAGCCATATAGAGGCAAAATTAACTCAAATGAAACTAAAAGCCATCCAAACTCATTGGCTTATCGGAAGAAACAATGTCCTTAGTCTTGACTGCAAATTTCTACTTTCCAACTCCACACCCATAGAAAAAACATGTTAAAATATGGTCACCTTCAACAAAACTATTTTGAACCAACATTTTAAACATATTATGTTTAATTTAACCATTTAATTGCCACCGACAGCCATATTATGGTTTAATAAGAACTCCATCAAGAAGCCACAGCCATAATATGGTTGCCTCAGAACATGCTATGGTAAGTAGAAACTAAAATATATTAAACACTCACAATAACATGTTATGGTTAAAAATGACAATAATTTGTTTTAAAATTAACTATAGTATTTGTCTCTTTTCCAAGAGCAACATGCTATGATTGAAAAGCAACCATGTTATTGTGAGTGTTTAATATATTTTAGTTTCTACTTACCATAGCATGTTCTGAGGCAACCATATTATGGCTGTGGCTTCTTGATGGAGTTCTTATTAAACCATAATATGGCTGTCGGTGGCAATTAAATGGTTAAATTAAACATAATATGTTTAAAATGTTGGTTCAAAATAGTTGTGTTGGAGGTGCCCATATTTTCAACCATAATATGGTTGTAGCCGACAAAAACATGGTTAAATTAAACATAATATGTTTAGAATTGCCTTAAATAATAGTTTTGTTGGAGGTGACCATATTTAAACATGTTTTTTCTCTGCGTGCATCTTAAAGCCAATCTGGTGCTAAAGTATTCAGTTATGGGGCACTGCCTCAGCCTCTAATATCGAAAAAATTCAAAGGCTTCATCGAATAATTACAGCCGCTCCCTGGTATGTCAAAAACTCAAACATTCACAAGGATCTCAATGTGCCATTAGTTAAAACTATGATTACGAAATATGCAGTAAAATACTTAAAAATTCTCGAAATGCATCGGAACCCACTAAGGAGAAGAGACACTGCAGCATTTACCCATTAAGATGAGCGATAAACACCTACATGTGTGAACAGAACCCGTGATGGAGAAATTTTGTCTGGCACTGGCAGGACATAAAATAAAGAATTAGGGTAAGATTTGATTAATTATTGTTAGTTCATATTTAAAATATAAAGATTCAATAAATAAATAATGAAAAATAAAAAAAATATTTTTTTGGTTAATGTTGTGTATTGATAAACAAGATTCTTTTACCGTATTTGTAATTGGATCTTGCCGTTCCCTAGATATACATTAAAAAAAAGGAACAACAAGAAATTTATGGGTCCGTATTTTGCTCATATCTCAGAAAACCAATTTCAATCGACAAACGGGCTGAAGGACGGACATTCGATTAATCAACTTCGCTCCTTAAAACGATCAAGACTATATATACTTTATAGGGTATTATATCAAAATTGTAAAAATTACAAATGAATTGACAAACCTTCGGAGAAGTTTATAAAAAGACAACAAAATTGTTGTGTTCATTAAAAGAATTTTAAAACGAGTGTTGTAAAAAATGGTATATTTAATAAAACCGAAGGTTTTGTATAAAAAAAACACATCAAAATATCTACTTCGACGTTCTACTTTGTGTTAATAATTAAGTTTTTTTTTTTTTTGTTCCCGTACTTTTGCCTATTTATTTTTACTTTCAGGTTTACGAACTTTCCCCAAATGGCAAATTAACAGAGCTATTATTAAGTAAAAATTATTATTTTATCACACCTAATTTGATTTGTTATAAAAAATTCAAAAAGAACATTCACATCATATCATTTAAGTAAGTTTATTTTAATTGTTTTTTTTTTTTTTTTTTGTAATTTCTAAGAGCTGGTTTGATTTGCTTTATTCAGTGTTGGATTCGTTCCCTTCACTACTTAACATAAAATTTGTTAAGTATTTTTTCATTTTGCTTTTGATATTATATTTTTGTGATAATAAGTATTTGTACTGCATGTGTACAATTTTAGATGCACCAAAAAGTTATAGGGTGTCCCTTTCAAAAATGATTGGAAATTTGCTTTCGAAATACAATTTTACATTTATTTGAAAATTTACTAAATAAAAGTATAGGCTTTCTATCAAAGTCAAAAATATGAAAAGAAGCAAATTAAGGTTCTCCAACTATTTAATTTTAAAAATTTTTTGTTCACTGCTCCTCAAGAAAAGTTTGACGAAAAATGCATATTGTAAAACAATAAAGATCATACATATTAAGACAGAAATAACGAGCTTAAAATTGGAAAACAAATTGGTTTAATATTAAAATCAATTAAAAACATAATGAAACCCTACACCATTGTAAGTATTGTAAAAGGATTTGCGAAATTATATTCTATTTGGGATCATACCGGTCTGTCACAGAAAGTGGAGGTAATTCCGTATTTGGCTTCTCTAAAAAGCGAAAATTTTATTTTATAAAAATAATTTCGATTGGAATTACAACTACGGAGTTAAAACCATTTCGATTTGTAATAACATTTCCACCATACATATATATGTAAGTCTAAATATCAAAATTAAATAAGGACACATCCAAGGTTGCATCAAGCCTTCAGTTCATGGGTGTCACAACAGCCACCAAGGCCAATTTTTGATTTTAGAATTCCAGAGCTCGACTAGCCTAGAGGAGGGGGCCGTAATAATGCCCCATTAGTTCGCTTTAGTTTGCATTATAGCCCCCAAGTGGTGTCGGAAACGTCCCTTCCAAATACCAGACTAGAAACATACAAGCTTGAATTGTATTCAACGAGTGTGTAATTCCAAAACGAATATAAGCAACCGCTAGGTGAATTTTAAGCACCTGCCATATGGCCTCATTTTGTGGTGAATCCCAACCACTAGGTGATCCATTGAAAGCATTCACTAAGTGCTCTTAGGTGTTCTTGGATAACATTTACACACAGATCGTAATTTAAGTGTATAATGCGACAAAAACTGTACACTCTTCCCTTATTTTGGAGCCGGAGCTATCGAACCACTACTGGTAAATTTATCCAGCAGCTTCCGTTGTATAACAACAGCGCTTAGAGGACCTACAGGCCGAACTTTCTCACAAGGGTGAAAAATCAGCCTTCCATGTGGAAGGTTCGCTTCCCGCGGTTTTGACAGATTTTGCAAGATAATTTCGTCGTTTTTCAAAAATCCTATTAAGACGCTATTTGCATTTTTTTTTTTAATATGAAACACCCTAACTTTAAAAATAAAATTCATTGCAATAGCGCTTTTTATTTAGTTTTATTTAATTAGAAATAATCGTGTCTATACAAATATAATATGGAATATCGTACACATTGTTTATGGAGTGTTTTAATAATATTGCAAAATTGTTTTTTTTTTGTATTTTGTAATTATTTACACGTGTTAATAGAATTATAATTCAACTTAGTAATATGTTAAAAGAAATGCTCTATGACTTGGACAATATAATGCACTTGGGCATTTTGAAAAATAATGCAGAATTTTTGCATGAATTTCAAAATTTTTCCGCACAATGAGTTAGAAGGAGAAAAGAAAGAAATAAGAAAATATACTACAGTATTTACAGATAAATGTGCGAGAGTGTACACTATTTGGGACCCATGGGCAACCCAAATAATAATGATGAGCAGGGAAACCAGAAATATGCTTTAAAAACACGTTTTATGCGCATTAAATATGCAGTAAAAACTTGAAAATATGCCCTGAAAAATTTTAATAATATGTCCCAAAAATTTAAAAATTGCTAACTTGAAACAAAATATTCAACAATTTAATAACAGTTCCATTTAATAAAAACAATCCAATAATTATAAACGGTTAATCCCAAACAATGCGAATTTTCGAGATTTTACACTATTTGGAAAAGATGGACAGTCATCAGCTCACAAAAACAAAGTTTAAGAGGTTAAAGTTCATATAAGAGTTATTTAACCCAAATATTATCTAGATATTAACATCCATATGAGATTTTTATAGGGGTTTTAGGGACGGTCGCTAAATTCTTTATTAATGTCAACATTGGGCAAATGTGAACTGATGCGAAGAGAATTCAATATGCAGATTTGCGATTTTAATCTAAATACCAACATAAGTCGATGGTTTACGGACACAAACAGCCGTATTCATAACAAAAAGTTAGCCATAGTTTGTACACTACGTACAACGAGCTGCTGACTAGAATGGCGATTAAGCTTAGCAGCTTGTTGGCACAGAGTTAATTCATAACGAATTTTTCTCCATCTGCCAACTTTTAATAAATCAACTCTGAATTTGTATGATGCCACCTTGTATTAATCAAAAATGCAACACGTTTTGCATTAATCATCGCTGAATTTGTATTTTTTTTTTTAAATTAAAAAAAACAGTTATTTAAAAAAAAACCAACAAAATTGTTAGACATTAAACGGCTGTTTTTCACAAGTTGGCAAACGTTTGGCAGCTCGTTAACAAGAGTTTAGCAAATCGTTAGCCAGAGTTTGGTTAGTGTTATGAATAAACTTTTTGCTAACTTTATGCCAAATTTTCATTATGAATACGGATGAAAGAGTCTACTTTGGAAAGAAATTTTTATGGCGAATATGTAAAATTATAGATCGATTCTCACCATTTACATAGAACTCGTCTTTAGTACAATTAAAATATATTAACCAAATTTTATCAAATTATCTACAAGATTGCAACTTTGCACACAAAATTACCATAGACAGGCAATCAGCCAGATGGACGGATAGTTATCGTAAGATCACTTTAAAAAGTGATGTGATTCTAAATCGTCCAGATTTCTGTGTTTACACACATCGCCAAAGTATAAAAAAAGTATATTATTGATTTTTCCTTAATTTTTGCTTATATATAAAATTTTAATGACGACCTACTTTGCCTTACAATTTTCGAGTAAAAATTAAATGTGGATAGCGAAATTGAAGCAACACGTTGGTTACACAGATAGAAATTAAAAAGCTTTTTTGTCTTAATGTGACTTAAGAAAGGAGGTTTAAATGAAAACTATGGTCAATTTTAGACCTACAGGAACAATATTTTGCAATATACATATTATTTTTCGGCCAACTTTAATTTAAATAGGCTACGTCCTTATGAGAATTAAAAAGTATTTACCAAATTAACTTCATAATTGCAACCTGTGTTTTACGTGGGTGGGTCCTATAACCAATATCTTTTTTTGTGTAACACACATCAGCACAAACGCATAACCCACTCCACTTTAAAAATGCGGTACACCATTAAAAAATGTACAGGAAATTTAGGCAGGGCTGTTCATTCGGAGTTGAGATTTTTGTACCGGAGTCAGAGTCGAAGTACCCACAATAGCTCGTGACTGCGACTCTAAAATTTTTCGGCATAAACAATTTTCTAATTTTTTTCGCAAAATTTTCCAAAATAAAAATTCTTCGAAGTTGGCAATGCACACAGAAAAAAATAATTTTCATATTTGAATACGAAAATCGCATATTTGATACAAAAAATTTTTGAATTTTCTGCGATGACGATTTTTTGCATTATTGATAAAAAGTTTGTAGGTATAGTTATTGAATTTTTAGTCAACAACCAAGTTTATTGAATCAATAAAAAAAGTTGTTGCCCAAAATAATCTTTTTCAACAAAATGTTTGCGTGATTTGTTAAAATAAATTGTTGGAAATGTTGAATAAATCAAATAAAATGTTTATCGAATCTTTATTTATTAATGGTGACGTGCTTAACTGCCAATTTTTTTCCATTATAAATAAATACACAAAAATTTATTATGGGGGGATAAGCTAGTTCCTATGTGCATTTCGCTGGTTGCTTAAGCCAGATCATCAGGAAACCTTTTTCTAAAGACTTTGTCAAAACTAAAGATATTTAACCAAATAAAACTGTTAAGCGAATGAGAATTATGACCTATTATAAAATGAACATGAGTTGTAAAAATACTGTTTTAACGTTGATTCAAATATCTGTTTTATTGAATATCAAGAAATATTTAAATATTTCATTATTAAATGTGTTTAATTGAGTGCTATTTTGTAAAGTGCATATTTGATAAATTTTTTCATTGAATCAAACACAAAGTTTGTTAAACAAAAATTATATTTTTAACAAAGTGTGTTGTTAAAATTTTTCTTGAGATATTTTTTTCTGTGCAATATTTAAAATATCAATTTAAAATGTTTACAGAATAATTTTCTTGCCATATTTAACCATTTAAAAGGTAGTGCATTAAAAAAAGAGTTTAAAGTCAAATAAGTACCAGTCTCACATACATTTAGCAGCAATGTAAAAGTAGGAGTCGAAGTTGGAGTCGGACTTAAAAAATTTCAGCAATTCGAGTCGGAGGCGGAGTTAGAACTATTTTTTGGAAGACTTTACCGCCTTTATTTAGGAATAAGTGCTAAAAGCTTTTTGAAATAGTTCGAAAAAAAGAATTACTTAAACAATTTTCTTTTCATACTCCCTAATTCCAAGCAATCTCATTCAGCGTTACCATTGTTGGTATTTTCCTACAAAATTTGGTGGGTTTTTTTTTTTTTTGTTTGTTTGTTTGTTCGGACTTAAACTTATTTTGGTCGGTTAAAGGATATATAACATTTGCGGCAATGATGAAATACATTGTTTTAGTTGCACGGTACTTTGAAGTGACGCTTGAAAACTGCTGCTTAAGGCCGTTACACACTATCCCACAAAGTCTTACGTATTTTATGAAAATGCTTCCTTGATCTTCTTACTATTGTTTATAAATTTTCAAAAAAAAAAAAAATAACAACTTATCATGATAGGGTTGCATTTTTATAAAATACGTAAGACTTTGTGGGATAGTGTGTAACGACCTTTACAAACATTGAGGTTTTTGTCGTAATGTATACAGTTTTTTATTCGCAAAGTTCTTAAAGAAAAACTGAACTTAAGAAATTTCGGAAATACTGCTCTGTTCCATCCCATAAGATATTAGGTGTTTCTTTTTCAAGATGGGTTTCTTTATGGGGAGTTGTTGTAAGAATTATGGGAAGCTGCAGTTAATATGTCTAATAAATGCAAATGTTATCTTTTATTTTTGTAGTATTTTCTACAAAAAGCTTTTGCTTGCTTTATTTGTATCCAACTTTAAGTTTAATTTTTTACTAATAGCGATAACAATTTCAATAATAAAAATAATCATATTGATATTTTAAATATATTTATTAGCAGAAAAATAATCCTCATTCGAACGATGTTTTAAAAGTTAAACAAGAAATATTAGGATTTTCTTTTAAGCTTCTTTGGCCGGGTTTTTGAGATGTGGGTTAAGTTTAAATTTAGCATAACATAGTCTGAAACTCGGGCTTTTCCGGCGAAATGTGATTTTTTTTATTATTTAATTAAAGACCACCATTTTACGCAAAACTAAGCTGTTCCCTCAAAATTTTGTAAGCAAACTTGTTTTCAGATTAACTAAGCCTAGATTAAAAATAGTCGGTTACAAAAGATTTTGGTAGGTTTTATAGACAAATTTAATCGCATAGAAAATTTGTCTGTGGAAACGCTGATCCCATTGCAATTATAGAATGATTAAAATTTAAACTAATTAGGTCAAGCTCACATTTTTGATTAATAAAGTGCATATACAGGAAAGAGAATCAATTAAAAATGCAAAGTAATTTAAGCTTACTTCAAATTAATTAATAATCATTTGAATAACGATTTAATTTAAACTATGTACTTACATACACTTTTATTCAATGCAGCCATGAGCTTAATAATTGCTCCTTTGTCGCACGTTTTCCCTGAAACGACAAACAAATAAGAAAGTATAATAAATGCATATTATTATCAAAATTGAAATAAAAAGAATTTTATTCAAATAATAAATAAAGATTCTTATGTAATTTTAGATTTTAAAAAAATTCTTCATACAAACTGGGATTCTACGGAAATTTTTTTAAGAAAGTAGTATAGAACTATGTGAAATTACAGACGGATTCTGTACATTCAAAAAGGGCTCGTCTTTAGTTAATAAAGACTTGTTTAACGAATTTCCTCAAATATCTTTAAAACTGCCACAAAAAGTATAGAAACAAATCGACTCAGAAAGTGATTCTAAGTCGACAGGTATACTATAAGGTGGATCTTAGCCAAATATATACATACGTAATATGTATAGGTATATATTGTTTTACAAACTTCAGCTTTAATAAAAAATGGCTAGAATAACTTTTGCAATTAAAAGCACATACAAATTGAACAGCAAACAAAGTTTATTGGTTAATATTTTATAATGGAATTGTAAATAAAAGATCAATTTGTTTTAAACTAATATATATTTTTTTGATATACAGTGGTATCCCGGTTTAACGTATACTCAGTTTAACGAATTCGCAATTTAGCGTACGGTCATATTTTTTCCATTTTTGTACTCTATATAACGAATTTTTACAAAAAAAATTTGAAAAAACAAATTAGAATGTATGCAAACATTTTTTTACCATATTTTAATAGCGATTTTACTGAAAACAACGAGTTAAAAGAAGTACAGTCGAACTTCCTTATAGTGAACTTCTGTACAATGAAGTTCTCCTTATTATGAACTTAAATCAAGAACACAACCTTTTCGTTCCACTTTCAATGTATTTTGATCTCCGTATAATGAATTTCCATACAGTGAATTTTTTTTTTACAATGAACAAAATTTTGCCACCAAAAATACATTTTACGTGTGTTTTTGTCTCCATATAGTGAACTATTTTTGCAGCTTTATTTTACACTTGTTAGCAACACTATTTATTAAGAAAATAAGAAATGTACCGTAAATGAAAACAAAAAAGTTAATGATTTGATTTTTAACATCAGTTGACCGAGTTCGTATAATGAATTTCCATACAGTGAATTTTTTTTTTACAATGAACAAAATTTTGCCACCAAAAATACATTTTACGTGTGTTTTTGTCTCCATATAGTGAACTATTTTTGCAGCTTTATTTTACACTTGTTCACATATATTATTGTTAGCAAATATTGATCAAACGTCACCTACATTAGAACACGTTTCCTCTTCACTTGATGTACTACGAAATTTTTTGGAGATGGAGAGCAACTTTTCGACAAATGTATTTAAATGTCTTAATGTAATTGAAGCTTTTATTGATAAAGAAAAATGGAAAAATGTAGTTGAAACAAAAATACCTGATTATTTTAAATAAATAAAAAACAAAAAAAAAAAATTTCTTTATAATAAAGTTTCTATATAGTGAAATAATTGTCTGTCCCCGTGGAGATTCATTATAGGGAAGTTCGACTGTATTATCTTTTCTTACAAAGAAAGCAAAGAAAATACTTGCTCTCCAAAATAAAAATTTTTACGTTACAAAGTCGTTTTTCATTTTTGTTTACAAAACAAATGATTGTTTTCTGTTTCAAATTTTACGTAATTTTTGTGAAGTTTTTGTAAAGTTGACATTAAAATTACCAAAAGAAAACGTTTAATTCTTAAAGAAAAATTAAACATAATTGACGAATATGAAAAGGGCCTGCGACTAAGTGCTTTATCTAATAAATAAGTTCATTCCCAGTAAAAAATTTTAAGGTTTTCGGAAGCAAGAAAAGTATGTACAAGAGCGCTGATATATGCGCTGGCTATTACATACTACTTAGAAGCAACAGGGAAGCGAAAACCATTGAAGTCAATTTTTAATATAAGTAGTTGAAATTATTATTTAAAAGAAAAAATTTAAGACCAAAGTTCAAAGTGCTTCTGTTAATCCCTTACATGGAAGCACGTTGTATTGCAATGATTTCAAAATGTGTTTACGATTATTCCCGACATGTCATCGAAAACAAGAGATGCTTAAAATTACTTCTTTTTTATTACGCAATCAGTCAGCAAATTGTTTTTGAGCAGAGAGGACGCAAGCAAATTTTTGTGTGGTCAATTACTAGATTTGTTGTTGTTTTCTTTTTAATTTGCGTACAGTTTCGTTCTATTTTAAAAATTACATATTAACTGTGTTGTGTGTTTGTTTTGCTTTTTGTTCTTTTGCATAAGTTTTTGTGTTGCGTTTCTTGTATACAGTATAGAAGCAATTAATCAAAGGTATGAAAGCTGCGGTTTTTGGAAGCTATTCCTTCACGGAATAATGTAAGCCATGAAAAACGCAGTGATTTTACAAAAAAGTAGTGCTTCCAAGTGGGAATTCGCCATATAAAAATCATGCCTCTTGTAAGCAGGTTTGTAAGGGGGGATTGTGCTTCTCTCCCTTACAAACCTGCTTACCAGTAAGCACCATTTTTTACTGGGTTATTATTAATTTTGTTCTCCACTATGTACTCATTTAATTGAAAATGATATGAAGTATTTCTTTATTATTTGTGTTATGAATGGAAATAAACGAATTAACTTTATTTTATTAAAATATTATTGTTTTTTTAATACAAATGTATTAAAAAAAACTTAGTGATTGAACGAATTTTTCGATATAACGATATAAAAATCGATATAACAATATATAATTCGTTAAACCGGGACACCACTGTATGTACATATGGGGAACTTCATGTTAACACCCACAGAAAAAACCTGTTTCATTATGGTCACCTCCAACAAAACTATGTTTAAAGAAAATTTTAAACGCATTATGTTTCATTTAACCATATTATTGTCACCAGCAACCATAGTATGGTTAAATTAGTCCTCCATCAAGTAGCCACAACCATATTATGGTTGCCTCCGAACATGTTATGGGTAAAAATTAAAAAAAACATGTTTAATACTTGATTGATTTTCAACTATAGCATGTTGCTCTTGGAAAAAAAGAAAATACTATTGTTAATTTAAAAACAAATTATTGTCATATTTAACCATAACATGTTAAGAGGCAACCATAATATGGCTGATGGAGAACTAATTTAACCATGATATGGTTGTAGGGCATAATAATAAGGTTATATTAAGCATAATATGTTTAAAATTTTTTTTGAAAATAGTTTTGTTGGAGGTGACCACATTTAAACACGTTTTTGTTCTGCGTGAAGTGACCCAATTTTTAACTCGATGTCAAGGTTAGTCCTATTGGATAGTAGTTTGGGCACAAATTTTCAACAAGATCTGTCAAAAAGTTTCTGAGTTAGAGGTGTCAAAGTTTGACATTTTGGCCATACAGGTGTTCTTTCTCATGCATATAACTTATTACCTATTGGTGTTAGCAAAATGTTTCCCAAGTAGCTTCGATAGCTTTTTAATCAATATTTTGAAAAATATATATTTTGTGTTAAAAAAAAAAATTTTAATTTTTGTTTTTTAAATTTAAAACTTTTTTTTTATATTTTTTTTCTCAAAAGAAAGCTTATGTCTTTTCCTTAAGGTTAGTTTGTCATGAAATCCCCCATATACATATATAAAACAAATGGATCGTTGATAAGTTCAATGTCGTTATTGTTTTATATTGCCAGTTACTTGTGACAAATTGTGGCTTAATACAAACAGACTTACAAATATTTAGCTAATAAAGAAAAAAAAATAACTTTTTGCAATAGAAGGTAATTTTTTCTGATTAAAATTTTTGAATAACAAAAAATTCAAAGCATGGATAAACATTTTTTATTATATAGAAACTGGGAATTATTTCCTTCCGAAGGTTACTTTATATTATATTCAACATTTTTCATTTTTCGAATTTATTCCATGAGCTAAATTTCAGTTATGTATTTTATAAAGCTTTTTTGTAATAGTTCTATTCCTTCAATTTTTCAGAAATGACTAAACACTACCAGACTATTATATTGTATTTTCTTTTTAAGGTAAAAAGTAAAAAGAAAATACAATATAATAGTTTGGTAGTGTTTAGTCATTTCTGTAAAATTGAAGGAATAGAACTATTACAAAAAAGCTTTATAAAATACATAACTGAAATTTAGCTCATAGAATAAATTCGAAAAATGAAAAATGTTGAATATAATATAAAGTAACCTTCGGAAGGAAATAATTCCCAGTTTCTATTTGTTAAAATAGTTGAGTTAAATACGTTCAATTTATAAAGTAACACTATCCAGTGAGACACAAAGAATGCTGACGAAGGCCGTAGCGGGCCAGAAAATGCATTACATTCTGCTGGTGTCTAATAATTGTAAATTTTTCTGTACATTCAATATACCTCATTGCTTTCCAAAGGGAAGGCTAAGGTTAAATGTAAAAAAAAGAAAATACAATATAATAGTCTGGTAGTGTATAAAGTCATTTCTGAAAAATTTAAGGAATAGAACTATTACAAAAAAAAAGCTTTATAAAATACATAACTGAAATTTAGCTCATGGAATAAATTCGAAAAATGAAAAATGTTGAACATTTTTTATCATATTATTCGTTTGTATTTAGAACAATTCTATATAACATAATTATTATAGCAACATTTATCCCATTTGAACAAGATAAAAAATGGCTTAATCTAGCCAGTAAAAAGCTAAATTGGCAACAATGAAAACAAGTTAAAGTGCAATATTCGGCTGTGCCGAATCGTTGATTCCCTCCACAGAGGGTTAAATTATATCAAAATGCTTTATGTGTGATCTAAAACAAATTTGTTTGCTATGTTTATTGTGCTGTTGTATTTAATCAGAAGAGACCTGCGCTGAGCGGCTGAGCCGAGCCGCATTAGTTTTTGTAGCCGTCGCCGTTGATGGTATAGCTTTATGCGGCTAGTATCCGAATTTAACCTGCGGCTAGTAATTTTTGCAACAACTTAGGACTCTTATGCTTGGTAAACAAACAAAATCAAATTTATTTGTGATTTGCGTCTAAAAAATGAAAAATAGTCAGGTAAGATTTAATTTAATTTATTAATTCATGGATTAGAATTAAAAAATATTTTGATGTTAAGTAAATATTTATTTTAAATCAGCTGATTTAAATTCAAAATAGCACACTAAATTGTGAGGGGTTGTTCACAACAGTCGTATTTATTCATGTTATTATTTTAAGACTTATGACTTTATGACACATTGTGAATCCCCCATATGTACTTTACTATGTGCAAATATGAACCAAATTTTGAAAGCCATTTGCTTTTTAAACGCCACACAGTACCGCCATATGAGTTTTTTTCGTTGCAAAAATCATAATTTTTAAACCAAGTGAGATAATCAAAAAATTTAAAAGGCTTATGATAGATAATTGATCTATGAAATGAGTGTTTAAAAAGGGTTCTACGCCTTTTAGGTGCCTACTAATGGGTTAGTAAAGTTGAACTATGTGGAAAAATCAATTTGAAGTGAAGTAAAATGAAATATTTCTTAAAATTTTAAATTTTTTTTTATTCTTTTTAAAGGCTTTTATTATTTAAAATTATTCCAAAAAAAAAAAATAAAGAGAAAGAATTTTTTTAATTTAATCTTTTTTACGCGTTAAGTTTTAAGGTTTTTTTAGTAGGAATGTTAAAAAATATTCTCCGATTTAAAATTTTTTAAATACATCATATCCAAGGTAAAATTGTACGCTTAAAAAGATGGCGTTATAATTTTTTCGAAAAAAAATTTTGTGTTTGGGGGTATTTAGACGAGTTTTTGTCGGAAATTATTAAAAGTAAAATTTTAGAGCTGAAATAGTACCGATGGATACGTATTACATTTCAAAAGATCGCAAGAAGATATTTTCAGAAAACCTCGGAAAATCGGTCCAAATAAAAAAAGTTTATACCAAAATATAAATTTTTAAAAATACCAATTTTCGGGAACCATAGAACCTCCAACTTTTATTACAAACGTAAATGGTGAATTTCTTTCTTAGGAAGTCGGTATATAAATCTGCCAAATCAGTTGAAAAATGGCCGAGTTATGACCAAATACTCTTTTTTTTTTAATGAAGTTGATGAATTTTTGTTATTTTTCGCTTTGAGATTGTAACAGTTTTCATCTTATTTCACCAAAAGCTGCAACTTGTTGTGGACAAGGTTAGTTATATTATTTAAATTATTTTCTAGCAAATCTGCTCAGAAAATATGGGCGAGACTTTTTTTTGGCCATTTTTAGATATGCTCTATTTTTTTTGTAAAATCGACCTTAATATAGGGTATCTTGAAAACGGTTACTAGCGAAAAAGTAGGGAACCTGATGAACATTTTGTTACTTATTTTAATAAAAAAATAAACACACCTTTAAAAGCATACCAAAAAAGTAGTGATCAAACGGGTATATTTCTGACACTTCAACTCTAAAGTGCATTTTTTTCAAAATCACCTTTTTTTCAATATCACCCTCAACAATAAACTTCAGTTTGTCAATAGTATGAAATGGGAATTTAGCACATTATAACGAAACCTTGACAATTAATTTTTGCATCCCAAGAAAAATGTTGATAACCTTTTTTTTTGATTTCTAAAAAATTGTCTACTTTGAGCAGCTCTCCTCCACCTATAATTTTTATCGAATTATGGAAAACGTTTTTAAATTCTGATCAGTAGGGATGCGATTTCCATGCAAATGCATGTTTTTTGTCGATAGTCTAAGAAAGATGTCGACCATATATCTTTCCGAATCATTAAATTTGCGTTAAAATGACATCGATTTGTTTTTGCATATTGTTGCATATTTTAGTGAAAATGCATATTTTTGCATATTTAGGGTTTAAATGCATATTTTTGCATATTTTGAAATTTTTGAGGGATTTTTTAATTTCCATATTATAAAAAAGTTCTGAAAAATAATTTTGAAATACACAAAAAAATTTTCCTAAAACATTTTTATATAATAAATAAATTCTTTTGGAGCTTTGCTTTGAATACATGATTGATTTTCAAGATTTGGACCAAAGATGCTTATATTTTTAACCGATTCATCATTACATCGTTAAGGCTTCCAATGGGTTACAAATTACTTGCTTGGTACATGGGTTATACCGCGTTGCAGAGAATTTAGAAGCCAATTCGGTAATATTGCAATTTTTAATTAAATGTATCCCTTAATTCACCTTCCACCACAGCCAGTAGTATCAAAATGGGGGCCTGGCTAGACGCTTCAGAATTCTATTCAAAAAAACTTCGAGTAATTTAAGAATGTTTGAAGAGTCTTTTGGTGCCAATGATTGAGCAATTGAAAAAAGGAAAAGAAATATTAAATTTGTATTTTTCAATTACGGATGTATTGGTGAAACCATAACTAATTATGAGGTATTTAGTTAACTAAATACTCAAGTCAAATAAATTGATATTGCAAAATTTTATATTAACAATGTAGAAGGAAGAATAGCCCGACAATTTAAAAATAAAAATCCCAAACGTTTTGCAATAAAAAAAATTATGGATTTCAAAAAATAAAAAAAAATTCAAATATTTTTGATCTGATCAGGAATCAAAGTGGGATTTGCAAACAAAGTTTTCCAAAATGCATTGGCATTCTTTAAGAACATGACAAAGTTAAGCTTTTTCTTTGAACCCACTTACAACTACAATTCGAGTCGGAAAGAACCCAACCAATTGTAGGAGGATGAAAGAAAAGATAAACTCGCTGTTTATTGTTGGTGTTTTGTTTAAGCTTTGATATTGTTACAAGTAAGACTTAGAATGTTTATAATTCTTATTCGCTTTAGGGTTTTATTTGTTTAATATGTTTGGCTTTTCTTAAATCTTTGGAAAAGGTTTCCTGATGAGCTGGTCTGAGCAACCGGTGAAATGCGCATAGAAGCTAGCTTTCCCTCAACAATTAATTTCAGTGTATTTATCAAATGTGAAAAACTGGGAATTTAGCACGTCGTACGGAAATCGTATTAATAATAAACTTTGTATTCCCGAAAATAACTTCGACAGTACTTATTTATTTAAACAAACAAAAATTAAAATTAGTTATTTAAGTTTTTATAGATATTTGAATAACAAAAGATTGAATTTTATATATTTTAGTAAAATTCAAAAACGAGTTTTTATGGAATTTTTTTAAGTTTTTAATGCATATTTTCTATTTTTTTAGTGCATATATTGGATTTTTTAGTGCATATATTATGCGCATATTTTCGATTTTTTGTTGCATGAAAATCTCATCCCTACTGATCAGTAAGTAGCTCTTTATACGATGCATTCATTAATTTCACAAAATTTTGTTATCAAATTTTTGCCACGGGTTTTAGGAAAAGGCTTCTGTGCGCCATAGAGCATATACTAATGCATAAACAAATTAAATTAATTGGTAGATTTTTGTAATATAAATTATGTTACATAATGAATGAATGCTTAAAAATATTATGATAATTAAAAACTTTTACGATTTTGTTCATATAAAACTTATTAAACCTTATTTCGATAATATATCATGATTCGTTTCGTATTTAAGTGATTTTAAAGAGGTGTTTTATATACTGCCTATGGTAATTTATGGACCGACCATCATAAAATTCACTTAAGTGATTTCTAGTATTAGAAAAACTGAATTGAACACAATTTTAATACAGTATTGTATAATCCCAAAATTGATTGGTGTTATTTCTAGGCATATAAAGTTAATTATTGACCGATCTTTAAGAAATTTAGCAATGCAATTTCTAGTCTTAATTAATTTCTAGTATTGGACACTGTACAATTAAATTGGCTGTGTGTATATCATGTTATTAGATGGCACAATATATTGAATAAAATTAAAAGCCTTTTGATTTAGATATATTGCTCAAAGAGAAATATTTTAAATGTGTTGTCAACATTGTAAAATACGCACATGTTAGCACTGGTTGATGTTACTGTTTCATGTATTCAATAAAAAATTTCGCCATATATTTGTTTTTTCTACTTATTGTAGAGTAAATCGATAATAAATAAAGTACTCAATAATATTGCAAGTTTATAGGGACCAATATGGAACTATGGCGTTTTTAGGCGCACTTAAGTATCTGTTCAGTCAAATTAACAACCAAAAAAGCTAAATTGAAAATAGTTTAGTCAACTTTTAGCAATATGTGAAAATACACCACGATATTTCGTTATCAGTTTCATGAAATATATAATAATAATTTCCACTCAAATGACCTTGTTTGTCATTTGAGTGGAAATCTAATTTTTTTGATTCCGTTCAAGAAAAATGTTTTGAATATGATTTTACATCTCTTTAGTTAAGACAGGTTAACGCCATTAAAAAAACACAATCTCGCAATTTGTCACAAAGTGTTATTGACACTTTGTGACAGTGAAAATATACTTCTGAATTTATTGTTCCACCCCAAAAACCCAAAGTTATCCATTAAATGCGATTTTTGGGACATGTGGACAAACAATTTTTTATTTAGTTTATTTTTGCACCGATTTTGAAAATTTAAATGGTGTTCAATAGAAAAGCAGTCAGACTTTATTAGGACATTTAAATAATTTTAAATTCAATAATTATTATTGGAAAATATTTAGAGAAAAATTTTTTAAATTGTTAGCTTTTTTGGCAACACTTTTTTCCGAAGTACAACAATTTTTTTAATTTCTAACGGCCAATTTCACCAAGTTCAGTTATAATTATGTGCAAGTTATAACCCGTCGGCTTAGAGTGTAAACCTGCTAACTCCATTTTAACAAATTGTACAGGAGAAACAAAAAACTTTTTATTTTTCCTTTTTGCTGCTCGAGAGAAAAACCAAAAATATTGCTGATTTGACACTCTTCTAAAAAAACTAAAACTATATGCTGGTCGATGAGCCATATCTTTCTCTACCATACGGTTTACACTCTAAGCCGACCAAATGTCAAAACGTACTGTTATCTGAAAGTTAAAGTAATAATTAAGCAAACAAATCTTTTAAATTAAAATTTTTGTATTCCCACGAAAATTACTTTAGTAATACATAATAAGTTTTAACTGAACTTGGTAAAATTTACCGTAAAAAGTTTAACTTATTAATAATACCAAACATATTTTAAATCGATTGGAAATTAGCGAGTTATAGTTATTTTTATGCAGTTTCAATGTAAATAGTGCATTCAAAACATCGATATATTTAGTTTTTCACTTTTAGTTCCCTGCACATCTTTGCTAGAAAAATTTTGTAATCGTAGGTAGCTTCTCATCTTTTAATAAGACACATTAGTTGCATAGAAGTTATGTTATTAGCCATTTTTATGGAGAACAGCTCCAAAATTCCCTGGGAATGTCGAACCTTATTAATGATTATATCAACCCAAAAAAATCGTATTTTATCGATAACTTTTGATTTTGGGAGTGTAATCGAATTTTCAAAAATGAAAAATTATGTAATCAGGTATGCCCACAACCTACACTAGATCTTTTCTTAACCCTGTATCTGTTAACCTGTTAAATCGGTTAACTTTCAAATATATTTTGTTCTTTTAACATTATGATACCTATTAAAGTTTATCCAAATCGTTTAAGTAGAAAAAATGTTATGTAGTTGTTAAATTATAATATTTTTAAGCTTAAAGCTTTTCGTATCATTTTGTTTACCAACATTTTGAAATATTTTTTTGATGATAGGTACTTCAGAAATTTACAAAAATTTAACAGAAAAATAACAACTTTAACGGTACCTTAAGGATACCTTAAAGGTAACAATTTTTAACGAACAACAAATTTAACAACTACCGATTTGGTCTGAACACAGCTATTGTAACACTTAGTACTTACATATATTTTCCTTATTCAATTTTTTTTTTAATTATTTGAATTAAATTTTTAAGTTATCTTCATTTTTAAAGAAATTTTAATTTTATACACACAACACTGTTAACCTTTTTTCTTTTACTTTCAAAATAACCATTTTTATAATTTTCAACTTTGTTTTTTTTACTTTAACACCCATTTTTTTAATAATTTTATTTTTCCAAAACGGGCAACCCTTTTTTATCACTTTTCTTTTCTCAAACTTGACGCGCTTTTTTTGCAACAACAATATTTCAATTGCAAAAAACTGGCTTCGTCAATCCTTCAAAATAGACGGCCAATGTTCTCACACAAATATTTGCTACTACACAATGACATGCACTTTTATTTTATCATCCATAACAATAAACAATAACTTTTTCTTTAATTTAACACTAATTTTAATTAATTTAATACATTTTTGAAGTTAAAATTTGAAATTTAACTACACTACTTCGTTGGACAACTGTTGATCGTTAAAAAAAAAGAATAAAACTAAAGAGGAAATGAAAAAAGAAATGGTGTGATGCCAGATGTATAAATGTATTGTGAACATAAATATAATGTTGCCCTCTTACACAGCGTTTACATTTGCCAGTACTGGCAAGACAGTAAGCATATACATATTAGTTGGCAAAACAATGCAAAAACAAAATAGCTGTAAAAGTGTTTATGGATAAGTGAAAAAGTTTGAATGAATTGCTACTTTCTTGCCAGTACTGGCAAATGTAAACGCTATGTTAATTGAATTTAAAGCAGTGATGTCAGCGTCATACACAATTGTGGAAATTAATTCACACACATTCTTCACACGCATTCTTAAGCTGGAGGTCCACACCACGCGTTACTCGCTTTTTCGCAGCATACGCAGCTGTCAAAAAAGTAGAATCTGTGTAGTTATACGTAGTAAGTTACATGCACAAAAGCGTAGATGCCTTAAGGCGAAAAGTAGGTTTACTTTCTACTTTTGTAAGCGTCACAAGCAGCGTTCGAACAAATCAGCTGATTTTGACAAATTAAATTTTATTTTTACTTGTGCTGCTGCTTAAACGTAGAACGCAAGTAAGGTTAGAAAAGCATGCGCTGCGTGGAGGCGAAAACGCGTGGTATGGACCTCCAGCTTTACGCTCTTTCATTTAGTGCACGAGAGTACACAATTTGGTAGTCGATTATCAAGCGATGAGTGCACATGCGGCGGATGCTTACGTATTTTTTTATTTTTATTAAGAGTACTTGTCTCTTTATTCACTAATACTAATATAAATCAATACAACCACAATTGACATCACTGATTTAAAGCAGTTAATTTTGTGATTTTATTGCATGTTGATTTTTGATGGCTAAAATTAAGAATTGTCGGTTTTGCATTTGCGAACTATTGGCTTATTTTTGCTATGTGTATTAGCTAAAATATATGCTGAACATATTTTTAAGAAAATATACGGCAAAAATCGTCAAAAACACGGAAATACATAGAAAGCATCAAAAAGCTTATTAATACTTATTAATAACGAGATACTCAAAAATTTCTTTTAAGCTTTCAACAACTTACTACCGCATATACAAAGCAAAAGGAAAAAAAAAACGTGTATGTGTGGCATACCATAAACGTATGTGTGGGAAAAAACAATAAACTTAAACAAACATATTCATGCACATGAAAGCAAAATGTAAACAACTTTTGACAGCTCAAAAGAATATAAACAATGATCATCAGGCTTCTTGCGCAGACCTTTTTAATTGGCCTTGGAGATACTCTTAAGAGTTATTAAACATCAAAACTTGTGTTTGTTTAATATAACTTGACTCAATGAACTTTGAGTATCGGAGAATTTATGCAAAATAATTATCTATGGCTTTTTATTTATTACATTTAGTTTATAAAAACTTTTATATCGAGAACCTTTATTCAAAATACATCCCAAAATGGGTTGGAAAAAAGCTCCCCTTTGCAATACCCATCTATGCTATAAATTTCAAAGTTATCATTTTATATAGTTTTTTTGTTATTCTGCTATCTCAAAGAAATTTTTTTTTTGTGAAAATAGTTAATTTCTAAAATTAAAAAAAAAGTTTATGTCTTATTGAAGTTGACCTGCTGAATCTAATAAAGATTTTTAGATGTCATTTATTAAATATGTATATGTATGTAGAATCTAATTGTTTAATTTAGTTTTTAAAGTGCAATTTATTTTTATTATTTTTAACATTATAAAAGGTAGAAATAAGAAATTCAACTGAAAACATACAGTATCTATAGTGAAGTTTGACAGGGTTGGATTTTGTAGTACGCTCTAAAACAGCTGGATCATCCAAATATTCGCTCGATAACAACTCAACTAAACATATCGAAGCCTTTGGACAGACAAATTAAAAAAACATAAGCAGCATGCTTCTGAAGAAAATTCTGCAGGAAGAGTGGCCAAAAAGTTTACTGAGCTAACTTTAAAATGGGTGGAAGCGATGCCAAAGAGACTAGAAGCCGTCCTAAAAGTAAAAAGAAATCAAATTAAGTATTAGCCACCTCATTTTTTTAGTATTTTAAAACTGTACACTTTTTTTGACGCGTTAAAAACGGCGTCAATTTGTTTTTTATTGCACTGTTTTTGTTCTTTTTAAAGTATTTAACATTTTAAATTTTATATTGTAATAACATTGTCCAAAGTTTTGTAAATGATAATAAACTTCTAAAAATTTAAATTCTTTTTTACTAAAATAACACTTTTTATATTGGAAAACAAATTTTTTTAAATTATTTTAACGTTCACAGTATGTACGTATGTATGTATACATTATATATGCATTTGTATTATAACTAAACATAAATAAAAATTTATTTGCATATAATTGTTGAGCATATTGTTAGTATGTACGTTGTTTTCGGTTAATTGAGACCCGCTTAATTGAGTTTCCCGTTTTATTGCACTAAAAATCATGGAACGAAATCATTCAGTATAACTGTCTATGTAAAAATACCCGTTAAGTTGGGTTCCGTTTAATTGCGTCACCCGCTGACCGCAATGCGAAAAAGAAGAGCAAATGTTTCGGTTAATTGTTTCCGTCTACTTAATGTGTTTTCGCTCCACAAACGTAAAAAAAATATTAATTAAATTAATTAAAATTAGTATATATTTAATCACATTTAGTTAAACATAAGTATAAAGTTTTGATCTATTTTTATAGTATTGAATTTTGTGATTTTTGTTCCTTTTTAAACATTGTACGATGAACGTACCTGATTTTTATTTTGTGTTAATAAACCTGAACAATTTTTTAACTTAATAAATAAAGAAATTAATTTAATTTTCTATCAACACATGGGTTTTTCGCTTTAGTGCACATCTTGCTCAATTAAGCGATTTTCGTTTTAATTGCGTCGGCGATTCAATTAACCGAGTACTGCTTCATTGAGTTCCCGTTTAATTGCGTCAAAAGTCGTGCATTTTCAGTAACTCAATTAAGCGGAAATAACTGTAATTACATTCGCAAATATTTAATTTTATTATTCTTTTTCACATTCCCTAAACACACATTCTTCATTAATTTTTAATGGTTTTATAAAATTATGCTAATATTTTAAATTTGATCTATGGTAACACAACGGAATTCTGTTCAGACAGAATTCCTTATATAAAACCAATCGAAATTTTGCACAGAGAGATTTTGGTGTCAAAAGCCCTATGTTTCGATCACTCAATTTAAAAAAAACAAAAGATGCAGTTTTGTAGAGAAATGTGCATTTATAGTTTGTTTAGAAAATATTTATTTTATTGTTAAGAAATTTAAGTAAAGTCCATGCAAGGGTGCTTACATCGGTGTTTTTTAAATGCAAACAATCGCTTGCATCTCTAATCACCACAGCACATTTGGATTGCCAATAGTTGTAAGTTTTGTTTTGTATTAGGGAATAAGCCAAAAAAGGTTTCGTTTATTAACAAAGTCTTTTAATAAAATTCAATTATCTTCAGTAAATAATAACAAAATGTTAACTACCAAGACGAGTATTTTTGTTGATTATATTTAAATGTCACTGATAAGTTATAATGATATCTTTTTGATAATAATACTAATTTCAAGTTCAAACATTCTTATCGGTTTTTATTCTCTTTTATTACGTTTAAGTTGTCTTTATAAAAAACTAGCTGTTTGGTCCCGGCGCTGCTCGGGTCTAGCGGTTCTTGAGTTTTAGGAGCACATTAGGGTAAGGGTAGATTTAAAATTTTTAAAAATTGACATAAGATAAGTGTTTATGAATGTTTGATTTTTAAGATTTTTTAAAGAAATTAAAATTTTTTTTGCAAAATATAGCATAAGAATTGCTGAAAAACAATAATGCACAAAATTAAATTACAGAAAATTTGCAGTTTAGAAGAATTTTAAAACAAATTATAACCTTATTGAAATTTAACAAGATTAGCAAAAATTAAAAATTTTTCGATTGACACCAAACTTTGGACATTAAATTATTTTAATCGCCAGGTTTTCTTTAAGTTTAATACCGATAGGTGGCGCTGTTGTCGTGATATTTACATTTTCTTATTTATGGTACGATTTGGCTGAAATTCACAAAATATATTTATTAAGCAAAAATAAGTTCCCTGATAAAATGTTAACCTGGTATATAGCGCTGGGGTCAAGTTTTTAACAAAATTCTCCAGTATTTATTTGTTTTTTATTTATTTAGAAAATCTTGAATTGCGCCGGGACCTGTATGTGCAACAGCTGCACATAATCATTTTTATTTTAATTACATAATTATTTTTATTTTAATTAATTTATTACAAAATTTAACTTTAAAATCTTCTTCGGTTTTTTAAAGTTTTCTTATAACGATTTAAAATAAGATTTGTAAATATTTCTATTGAGAAAATTTTAAAATATTTTGAATCGATTTTTGACTGCAAACCATATTTCGATAATACAAAATTTTCAATAATTGAACAAACTTTTTTAAATCTTGAGGCTCAACCATAGTATGCATAGCCGTACTTAACCAACGGTCAAAAAACAACAAAAACTCCCTCAAATGTATTAAAAAAACAAAATCAAAAAACATTTGTTTCCGTATGCAATGTTCGATCTGTTTCGCACTTTGCTTAAGCAAATGACAATATCATAAAACTTAACAAAAAGTTTCCTTAAGTTCAATATGGTTTGCCTCATGTGATAAACTTGTATTCGCACATTTGCTAAGCCATTTTAAGCACATTATGGTTGGGCCTTTAGTCTTAAAAATTGTGAATTGCCATATATCTTCAACGGTTTAAAACATTATAAAATTATTTTGTTAGTTTTCTATCCCTATAATTATAAAATTGATACAGGAGTATTACCGGAATGTAAAAAAGTTCGGGAAAGGAACTTTAATTTTAATACCAATATTTCAATAACAAATCGTTGCAAAAAACGCTAATATTTTTTCTTCTAAATATTGCAATCTGGCCACTTTAAAATTTCATTTTCTTTAGTACGTTATTTATTTCGGCCGGTAAAAAGTTGTCGTAAAGAAGTGAAGTTGTTTTAATTTAAAAATTTTATAAATAATAATTTATTAAATCAATTAATATTTGTATTAAATTAAAGATAAATTAATTGTCTATTGATGATATGTGAAATATAAGAAGAAATTAATGTATTAAAAGAGTTATTTATGTTAAAAAAAAATCGTAATATGTTTGTGGCTTTGCTAGTGAGTTTTTGCAATTACGATTCTGTGAGTTTGTGTGTGTGTTATTCCATTGTAAAAAAGCACGTAAAGTTTTATAAAAGATGTAGCAGAAAAAAGAGTTGCCGTCTTACGAAAAAATGTTTAAAGGTGGGGTTGATAAAAAAAGGGAAAATTATAAAATCTAAAAAAATTTAATCCTTTTTATTCTAAAAAATATATAAATTAAGTTAATAATAGAAAAAGGAATTTTTTGTCGAATTGGGCAGAAAATACAAAATTACAAATCGCTGATTACAAACTTTGATATTCAAAATAAAAAATCGGTAAGTTTATTTAGTTTATTTTTAAACAAGATAAAAATTATTATTGTATAGGTACCTATAAATAATTTTTATTGTATATAAATATTCATATTTTTATGTGGACATTTCTCTCTAAAGATCCACCGTGACTGAAAATTTAAAAGTTATTAAAAGCATATATTTTATGATTTTGTTATAGAGAAATATTTCGATTTTACAAATATTATAAATTCCCCCAAAAATTCGTTTACTTAGACTAACAAGCAGACTGCAAAGTTGCACAAACTTAATATCTTATTTGTGAGATAGTTTTATTGTATTCTTTAATATTATAATAACAATTATTCCAAAAAAGTTTCTTACATTGTCTATAATCAAAGGAAGTGTTCGAATAGAAATATGTTATCCGGATTAACGGTCAATTTTTATTTTGTTTTAATCATTATTCAGTTAAATTATTATGGAAAAAAAATTTCACGTTCGAAATGTCACGTATCGACACAGATTTTGGCTTAAAAAAATACAGAAGATTTTGGAATCAAACCAAAGACATTTTAATGTTACATTGTTATGTACGTAAAATTCTGAAAGTAGTTTGACTATAAAATTGTGCCAGGTTTCGCTGAATACCGCCTTTTTATACATGGCAACAAAAACTACTTCTATTTTTTACACGTTCGTAGATAACAGTGCTTTCTAAGTGGTATAATTAAAGGCTTAAAAGAACGTAAACATATTTGTTGTTTAAAATGTTATTGCAATTTTGATGCGTACGACTGTCACGTTCAACACTATGGAATTACCCATATACATTTGTTGGTATATCAGGAAAGTAACGATACGCCTTTTTGCCGATACGATACCGATACTAAAAAAGATATATCGGCGATACCAATTCAAATGACAGGCGATTGATTGTGTAGTCAAATTTATATGAAAACCTCAAAAATCTGAGTGCTTTTCCTATAAATTTTACCACACAATCAATTGCCTGTCATATGGAAACAGCACGTAAGAAAAACTAAGTTGATAAAAAAGACTGTTACACTGTAATAGATATTTATAATTGATATTCATCAAAAATGATGTACATCGTTAGATCAACTTAGAAAGTGATTTTAAGCCGATCGGTATACTTTAAGGTGATCTAGGACCATTATTTTAGGGTGTTTCACACATCAGAACAAGTGCATAATACACTCTCCACTATTGTGGTGTCCGTATAACAAATAATTTTTTTTTCAAAAAACAGTGTACTAGTTTGAAAATACATATTTTAAATTGATATCAATAAGATTTGTGTTTAAAAAACAAATAGTTCTTAACTTTTGAGGAAATAGAAGATTTCACAGATCCGTTAAGCCAGACCTGCAGCGGAAAATGGTATTCAGATGCAACATTTTCCTCATGTTTTCGTATAACGTACCAGTAAACAATCGGATCTGCGTTTCTAGAAATACCAATTTAACAAATCATGCGAATTTTATGCAACAGAAGTGAACATTTTTTTTATATTCTATTCATTCATTAATTTCTTAAACTACTTTTTTGTACTTGACACACTTTTGTATAAAACTTGTATATTTAAAAAGCTACGAAATTATCATAAAACATTTTATTGTATTGCAAATAATAAATGCTTTCCTGTTACAATATTGTGGTAGTTAAGGGACTGTAATCGCTACCAATATAGACACAATACACGTGCCAATAGTTTCTAATTTATATTTATTTTTTTCGTCCCAATTTGGTGGGGGCAAGGCGTTGACACTTAATATGATACGATACTTATGATGTAAGTTTTGTATTTATTTTTTTCGAATTTAAATTATACGTAAATGGGATTTTGATACCGGGCGGTGCTTGTGGTGGGATTTTTAATAATTGATATTATAAAATAATTTCTAATACATTTATTTAAAATGTTTTCCAATCTCTCAATAATAATAATAACAACATTGTACAAGATTTAAAAACACTACAATAAGAGAAATATTGAGGGTTTTTAGTTAAATGCAAATATATGACAGCATTTAAAAGAGAGAGACACGTGCAAAATTTATTGCATTTTAACCCCCGTATTCATAAACGATTATTAAATTTACCAAATGTTTAAAAGTAAATTGGCATACAAAATTTGTTTTGCAAACCTTTATTGACTTTAAAATATTTTTATAAATACCGGCATAAATATTTCAAAATACAATTAGGAATTATAACAAATATTTTCCCACTGTTATAATAAATTTTAAGCTTTGCTGGGGAAAAAATCTTGAACTTACCTTTAGTTTAAAGCTTTAGTCAAAATACTTTAACTAACCTTAAACTAAGTTAGCACAACATATTTCAATTACTTCCAAAAAATTCGAAACAAAATCTCTTAAGTTGGGAGTATAACATAAAAGTGTAAGAATCGTGTTTAAAGATTTTGCATGTCCGAATTTGGGGTTAGAGAGTTTATATAACCGTAATCGTAATCGCACAAAGTTTCTGCGACAATGATTTAAAATCCAAATTTTTTAAATATATTCACTGAAAAGACGAATCAACACATCCGTACTTAAATCAAGCCAAAGCGGTTTCAATAGTAAGGTAAGTACGGGTTTCCTTAAATCAAGTACAGAATGCTTGTTTCAATTACGGATTATTCCAGTGCCCTGTACTTAAAATAATCCGATAACAAGATTGACTTAATTAAAAGTCAACTAAAATTAATCTCCAACTATGCTTGATTCAAGAATTTCTAAGATTGTTTAATCTTGATTCGTACTTGATATAAATCTTGATTCGTATTTACTTGAGAAAATCCAAAAGTGAGAATAGATTGATTCTAACCTAAACACTTACCCCAGAGAACCAGAGAGAATATTATTTATTTACTTACCCGTTACACATGTTTATGTCACTTTTGTTGTATTTTTACAGAAAAATTTTCAATAAGACACCAGCAGCTTGCCCGATATGGTTTTTGTAATAATTCTACTTTGAAAATTTGTTGTACTTAGCTAAATAATTTTAAAAAATAGAATATGGGAATTATTGCTTCTTATTTTACTTCTTAAGCATGAAAAAAATCTATATTTTTTTTCTTGTAGTATTGTTGTTGTTTCTTTACAAAACAATTAAATTGTTTGGACCTTCGGTTGAAGTATTGTTGTTTCTACAACAAACTTTTAAGGTGGAAGTACATAACACGCGTTAGTTCGTCGACGAGTATCGTGCGTTTAAAAACTTAAGCGCGTAAAAAATTGCAAGTTACACAGCACGCGTTACAAAAGCCATTCCTGCCAGCTGTTTTTTATTTGTTTACTTATTTGTGCATTAAAAACGGGTTCTTAAGTATATCAAGATTTTGTTATTTTATTGAATTTATTCTTTTTATATAAATATTGCATGTTTTTTAAGCTCTTCAATAAGTTTTTCTTTCATGATCCACAAATTTGTTAAATTATTCCTTTTATTGTCAGCTGATTACTTGTCAAAAATACACAACGCGTTAAAAAGTTCAAAGTTAACCAACTTTCTGGCGCAAACGCGTCAAAATATTTTGCATGTAGCTTGTTCTATGAAAATACACTAGTTTAACTTTTTTTGACAGAAGACGACAGAGCGCGCGTGCACTAACGCGTGCTATGAACTTCTACCTTTACAGATACACGCGTGTAAGTTTTAAAGTTTTATTCTAAAAAAAAGGTTTTCTGAAATTTAAGTAGCATAAGTTAAGTTCATTACCATGTTATTAAATTATTTTTATAAAAAAATTCTCATTATCTTTTTTTTAATTTTTCAAAAATTAAATTAATTAAATAAAGTTGTTTTTACGGAAATATATCGTTGTTTGCCTTTTAAACCATTCCATGCCATGTTTTACACCAACTCTTAAAGGCTTATAAGGTTTATTGTCAAAACTGTAACTTTCTTAGCTCCGTTATCTCCAAATATTTGAATCCTGTCCCACTGTGCAGTTGCACAACTAAAAGTATGTAGAAAGTAGCAAACAAAAAACAAATTTAGAGAAATTAAATTACTTGCAGACAAATAACAGCAACAATAAAGTGCACATATCCAAATATGGACAGATAAAGATGTTTGTTGGATTGTTTGCTGGCACCTTTTTGTTTTTTCAAAGTTAGAATTACTCTATCCAAATACGTGTATGAATGAAGAAAACATTTACTGCTGATGAGGATAGAGATACAAAACCGCTTATTGTCAGATACAAGTTCATTCAGTGTTACATGTTGATTGTTAAAAAAGCAGGACTTTAAAAGGAAGAAATGTTTTTTTTTAACACTATTCTTATTTATTTTATGAATGTGACATTCATAAAACTTTAAATTTAACAGTTTTGGTTATTTATTCTAATCACAAAAAACCGCTGTATAGACCCACGTGTGTCGTTCTCGTATCGACTGCTTATAGAACCTTCCGTGCTGAGTCTTAATCATCATAAATCTCCAAACTTTCTAAAGTGAACTCTGAAAAAACCGAAAAAATCATGAATAAACAAAAGAAGATGTTTACCATATATGTACATACATCCGGCAAGTAACAAGTTAAAACTTTTTGATTCTGAAAACTGGGGACATCATACTAAATCACAAGAATTTGTGACACAATAATCTTGTCATTTTACCTATTCTGAGGAGAATAAACATTTTTTTATACGTATGTGCAAAATCAGAAATTATCGGGAATGGGAAACCAGATTTTTAAATAATTTTTTTAGGAATCATCTAATGCAATTTATTTAATTGCAGTTACTTCCATTGCAATACAATTATTGTTGTAATTATCCGATTTCAGTCAATTCCCCTCAAATCACGACTATAGTGAAAGCCCAACGAAATAATATACACTGATAATGTTATTCCCACTTATGCCAAAAACGTTAAAGTTTACATTACTTTTTTTTTTTTTTTGCATAAAAGGGTAAACATAGCCCAATTTAAGGAAAATTTGCAAAAATTGACATTTTGGACAATTTAAAATATTGTATTAAAGTTATTGAAATCAAAATGTGAGGTCGTTTACTTTTCCAGTAAAATCCAGTAGGTGAGTAATATGAAAATTTTACAAATTTTTGTGTAAGCGAACGCATTTCAGTAAAATCCAGTACAAATTTGTAAAAATTTTGGGGTAAACGATAACCTGCGTTCGTTGATAACAATTAATTAATAAACACATAAATTGTTTTTAAAAAATTGATGTAATCATGGCCACAGAGTTATGTTAGGTTAGGTTAAGAAGGGTTGTGTGCCCACGGGCACACCTCCACTCGGAGACCAATACGGTCCATTGTGAATCCCTTCAATGAAATATGAGATAAGATAAGAGGAAGTGAAAAGTAGAGAAAAGGAAGTATGAGATAGACGGAAAATTAGGAAGTAGGACCAATACCCCCCTTACAGTCACCTCAACAGAAACAGTCGCGTTATTTCCCTGACAAACCCCAGTAGATCGGCCGGATTACATCCAGCTATGCACCCCAGTTCGTCGTGAAACCTATCTCCTAGCCTCTTCTGTCTGAGACCCTGCATCCTAGGACAATGGCACAGTACATGCTCGATCGTCTGTAACTCCTCCGAATCCTCGCATAACCTGCAGAAGTCCGGCACAGAGTTACTTGTACCAAATTTTGTCTCAATATCAATATTTTCAGAAATTTGTGTAAGCTCAAGTTAATATTCAACGAGTTTCTTATAAACGGAACACTTAATTTGTAATTCAAATATCTAATTCCTTTACATATCTGTTTCAATCGAGTATAAAAGTTTGTTTAAAGATGAAAGCTGTATGTTATTATGTATTTCTATGTAGTTGCTAAAAATATTTCTAAAAATAAAAGTGTAAGTTTTGAATTAGAAACCACATGAAATTGTATTTGATAATGCATTGAATGAAATCCTTAACACTTTTGCAAATAATTATGGGCACATTTTGTACTCAGTAGTAGTGCTGCCGAAAGTTTTTTGTACTGTGCGATTTAAACGTGAATTCCTGGATCTTTGGTGACATTAACAACGATGCACAATTTTGTTTTTACCTCTTTCGTCGAGTTGGTAAAGAGAGTGCCAAGACCCCACTTTCAATCTGGAATCGTTAAAAAAAAAGAAAATTAGCTATGGAACTACCAATAACTCTTTTTTTTACTTTTTCCACCACCCTCGTATATTTATCTAAGAATATACAGTAGTAATGCAAATGATTGCGGTAAAATTACCGTTATCCTTTGAATGCAATTTCAAATAAAAACTTAACCCACAATAATACAAGAAAAATTCAACAACTTCTGAACAAACAACAAACATTTTTATGGTCGAATGTTGTAGTCTTTTTCTTCGTAAATTTTATACTTTTCAAACAACAAAAAAGCACAAAACAAAATTTACACATATGTACATATTTTCACAGAAAAAGAACCAACAACAACTTACTACAACATGGTTTTTGTGGTTCAAGTACACGAAACATGCAAATAACAACAAGTTGCAACAATTGAAAAGTTTTCCTTTTGTTAAAAAAACTCATTTTCGTACATCTTAAGTGTCTCTACCCCTTAAGGAATTGTACAAATAGATTGTGTTTGTGTTTTTATTTAGTTTTTTGTTTTTTAAGTCCTTCTTATTCAAGTTAAAGTTTTCAAAATATAAGTATGTGTACAAATAGGTTTTATTAAATGTAACAATAAATGGCAATAATTTGTTTTATAAAATAATCCTGTCCGATTTATCGACTCCTCAAAATGTAAAATACATATCGCTTCTTTATTGCAACATAGTCATTTCTCAAAAAATCAAAAATTTTAAGTTACGTCAGCAAAAGTGTTCCTTCATACCTTCTTTATACATATGTAAAACAAAAATCGGTGGGGTGTCACAAAGCCATAGGACATAAAGCCATAATGGCTGTATGTCTCAATCCAAACGGACATAAAGCCATAATTTTCTCTGTATAGCCGGCCTTTTGGCGGACGCAAGAATTTTCTCCTTTATGGTATATCAAGTACCGATTTCGCTAAGTAAAGCTTCTTAAATCTGTCTTGTTTCCGAACGAAGGCCGTTTACGCAGAGAAGCTTTAGTTAGCGAAGCCGGTGTTTGTTATACCATAGAGGAGAAAATCATTGCGTCCGGCCGAAGGCCGGCTATGCAGAGAAGCACTTGTTAGCGTAGCTTTTTCGGGTTTTTTCCATATATGAACGACGTCCCCAAATTTAGGGGCTTAGTTCATTTTGGGTTTGGGGAGTTAATTCATTGGGGACTTAGTTCATACCGCCATTTTTGACATAAAACAGGGCGACATGAAACAACCAAACCATTTTCTACATAAAATAGGGTGAAATACAATCATTATCAAAAATATGGCTTTATGTCTCATTTTACGGAAAAAATTTATGGCGTTAAGTCCCATTATATTGAGACTTAATGGCATATGCCCTTATGTCTCAATGGAATGGGACTTGACGCCATATGGCTTTATGTCCTATGGCTTTGTGACACCCCACCCAAAAATCAGTATTATTACCTTAAACAGGACCGAAGTTCAGGAGTGTTCTGAAAATCAAAAACGCAAGAATTTTAAACGTCGTTTTTTAAAAACTTTAATCGCATTTTGCCAAATTTGATTTTTTTTTAGATATGACTCTTATGTTGCAATACAGGAGCGAGCGATTTGTACATAATAATAAACTTGTTATTGCGGCTAGTCTAAGGCCTAATTTTATGTCTCTGGAAACAGGCTTTTAACTTCACAAAATTACCTTTAAATGATTTCTGCATTTCTCGCGAAAGTCTATTTCTTTTAATTTTGGCTTTCCCAGGTTATAAATTCGAAATTGCTACGAAATTAGTATGATTTTTGTTTGAAAACTTTTTTGAAGTTTTAAATCACTTCCTGATCGGTTGCAAATAAGTTTTAAAATATACTTATGGGTGTTTCCAAAATAACGGTCGTTACCGATTTTCCAACCTACCAAAATATACCTCTAGGATTGCACCATTTTGGACTAACGAAAGTTCAAGCAACGGTAGCAACCGAAAGAATTCATAAAAAATGGAGTTTCAATACTTTTTTTGACCATTAAAAAAGTAACGGTCGTTACTTTAGAAATGTTCTGTTTTAAATGTCGGAAACAAACATCATGTTTTATAAAATTTTGTCCAGCATATGTCAAGTAAAATATCTGATTAAATTCTTTGAAATATTTTGTTTTAGGAATGGATTTATTTTCAAACCAAAGAAATTAGTTACCAAAAAATATTTTTTTTTTAAAGTAACGGTCGTTACATTATAAAATGTTGTAAGATTTTTTTTTTCTGAAAAATGACAAAGTCATTTCATATCAAAGTTTTGACTTCGTGTTTGTTGGGGTGTTAATAGAATACGTAGTTGTAGTAGTCGTTGCAGTTGCAGCGCAAAATGTTGAACTATATTTCGCAACAGAGCATTCGTCAGCTTCAGCTTCTATTTGTTTTCTTATGCTTATCCCGCAAAGCTTTACTCTGTCTACAGGAGACCATAATCTCTGGTGGAAATCGAACCCGCAACCCCTGCACTGATACACCAGCTCACTCCCAACTTGTCTAACGGGCCACCCCATATTCATTTAGTACATATATTTTATTAACTTAAAGTAGGTATGCAAACTAAGTATTTTTATGAGGTGTCTATCTTATCGCAGCTGCACCAAGGTTGGCTAATCATCCGAAGTTTTGCATAAGAACGCTTCTCATTATAATGTTTTAAAACTGTTTATTTTTAAGCAAACTAAGATTTTTAAAAATTCATGTATTTTTTAAAGTCTATTTTCTTACCAAATTACAATTTTACCTTCTATGTAAATTAACAAATAAGATAGGTATTAACAATTATACCTCACATTTATTTTCATGCCATCAATCCTTTTTCCCTTTCAGCCATATACATTAAAGTGACCTTAATTTCTGTTCTCTTTTTAATACTTTCCTCCCTCAAAACATCACATTCGTTATTGAGTATTTTAATTTTAAAATCTACATATTTTAAAGCGTCCTCCAGCGTAAAAGGTATATAAACTCCTTTGCCAATATCCACCAAAATTGTATTTAAATCGGAAACTTTTGCCTCCATAAAAATATTGCCGCCAATATTCATTTGTGTCTTGTAGCCGTCTGCCAAATTGTCCCGCATTGCCTCGATAGTGTTTTTCAATTGAATAAATTCCATAATTTCCTCATTGTAGTTGTTGATATAGTGTTCCAAGTGTTTGAGATCTTCTTTTAGGAAGTCATTGATGAAAACTTCCAGGTTTTCGGTAGAGAAGCGGGACATTGTGTGATTTATTTAATTTGTGTATTTTATGATTTTAATTTAATATTTAAATAGTTTAATTAATTTTTTGTGAAATTCTTAGCAAAACGGCGAAAACTGTAGAAAACAGTCTTTTTTTTATTTGTTTTGCTTATAAATAAAGGCCATATGTTTGCCAAAAATGTCAAAATGTTTTTGTTTACTTTAATTGTGAATTATTGGCTAATAAGCATTCACAATAGAGTTGTTATTTTCGTTGTACACACGTTCACATATAGATGGAAGTAGTGTTTTGTACTAATTTAATGGTTTGGAGTCTTACTAACGGAGTTTATACAATTAAAAACTTTGGCGCGCCTGAGAATATACTTCATGGTAATTTATATTTTATATGCGGCACTATAATTATTTGTATCTTCCGTTTCCGGTATTTTTATTGAACTCTAACCATTCGGCTCTTTTTTATACATATATACTTACAAAATTTCTATTAAAATTAAATCAGCGATACTTGTGTAGACACTAGTGCTAGGACACTATCGATAGACTATCGATATTATCGATAGTCTTAAAATATCGAAAATATCGATAGGAAAAATATAAGTATCGATATTATTATTATTTAAAATACAGTTATGAAAGCATCTAACAGCAGCTATACACACACAGTTTTTTGCCGCAAATTTTTACTTGCTATTATTGATTTGCGCAGAATTACAACAATGAATACAAACCACTGATGGGATTTGTGGCACAATTGTACCAAATTTGATACAATCGAAACTTCATTGGTACACTGGTACGATTCACCCCTTTTCGGTACAATTAAAAAAAATACCTACGAAGTTTTATCACTTCTTTGAGGTGGATGAACTCACTTTTCTTTTCAAAAGTGGAGCTTAATATTAGGCTTGCAAAAGTGCAAATGCAAAATAATAAAACTTTAAATAACAGCCGTGACCAGTGGCCGTATTCTGTAATTCGCTAAAGCTAAATCTCTATCGCTAAAAATATTTAAAGTTGATTTAGCGATTTTTGGCTACGAATGCAGTACTGTAACGTGCATTGCTAAGTTTGGCAATGCCATAATAATTTAACAGTTCTATTCCTTTAATTTTTCAGAAATTAATATAAAGTAACCTTCACAAGGAAATAATTCCCAATTTCTAATTGTTAAAATAGTTGAGTCATAATAATTTAATTCAACGCAATTTTAGCTTTTATTGTCATCACTAAAATTTTTAAATTTTGTATTCTCTAAGGCATTTTAGCGATAGAGATTTAGCTTAAGCTAAGCGAATTACGGAATACGGGTGCAGAACTACTAAAAATTGTATTATTGTTAATTAATGATCGGATATTATACTAACATATAAAGTACATACAAACATAAGTATATGTACTCGTATACCAGTAGATGCCTAGGATTAAGTGTCTCCAAATCGCTACTTTAGTCGATTGTCAACCAAGTGTCTACATTTTTGCTTCTTCTTAATTTTTATACCCACATGACAATGATAGAGAGGGTATTATTCTGAGTCGATTTAACGATGTCCCTCCGTCCAGCTGGCTGGCTGGTTGTCTGTCCATGTAACCTTGTGCGTAAAGTAAAAGTCACAACTTTAAAGGTAATTTGAAGAAATTTTGAACAAAGGTTTCAATCCATAAGGACAAAGCCTACTAAAAATGGTGAGAATCAGTCTATAATTTTACATGTCTGCATACAAACTTCTTTCCGGAATAGTGTTATTGCATAGGAACCATCCTATTACTTGTTTAGATTAAATTTGGACCAGACTTATTTTATTGCATTCTTAATTATCTTACCATTTTTTATTAGAATCGGTTCTTATTTGACGACTACCTTATAAATGTTGGTATAGCTATAGAAATAACCTTTACGATAGCTACTTTGTCAAAACAAAATATTGCGCTGGCGAGTCCAAAATTAACCATATGTCCCATATAAACACCTTTTCTAAAATCACTTAAAGGTAAACAAATCCCATATAGATGAAAATATCTTAATAAAATTTATCCGACACTAAATCTTTTACAAAAATCTGGGCTTGGCGGACTATAATTTCTTGTTTTGTTTTTAATAAATAAAAAAGTCACTGCAAATCATACGACCAGTCCAAACACGCATGTAAAGTGTAGCCCACAAGGACTAGTCCAAAAGTTAACATTACGATGTCCTAGGGCAGGACCATATAACCCAGCTTTGGAATACAAAGGAATAGTTTACTAGTAGTATACTCAAGAGGATTAGTTTTGAAGTCGTTTAAAAACGAAAACATGTCGTTAAAAAACGAAGACATGTCGTCTCACTACAAACACTTTTTAACAATGACATGGTCCATGCTTGCATTACATTGGACCAGTCCATGGAGTAGTCCATTTTATCAAAATGGATCTGGTGGTCCAATTTAATTTCAGAGATGTATGCTTTTTTTATTAAATAGCGAAATTACGGTACAATTTATGTCAATTTGGTACAATTATGCCATTGAGACGGTACAATTTAAGAATTGTCAGATCCCAACAGTGATACAAACAACAAGAATTGCAAGTGGTATGGATTGCTTAGCAGTGCTTTTTACTGCGAATTAAAGGCCTTTAATTCGAAATTTTTACATGTTTATGCAGTAGAGTTTGCTAAAAACCGTAAAAATGTGAAACCGCGGTTTCAGCTTTAAAATGATTAAAACCGGTCGGTTTCGGTTCGATTTTCGGTTTTGAAAATATCAAAGTAAAATACATACATAAACATATACATATTTTTTTTGCATGAAATACAATTTTTTTATTTGTTTCAATTCAGATACTTTTATTTGCCCTTAAGTGTATACCTGGGCTTTTTGACTTTTTTCCAGTTTTTTTATATAATTATTAAGTATATAGAACGAAACTTTATGTACCTGGGCCTGGTCAGGTCCTTCCCTATAATATATGTACTGCAGTAAATAAAATCAAAATGAAACGTTTCAAAAAGCATAAACCACACATAAGAATTCTTTCTTTTCTGCTTTTTCGAAAAAATATTTTATTTCCCAACAAAATGTTATTGCTATAGCCATAAAACTCCTACATATAAAGTAGTCCCAGCCTTGCCCAGGTGCTCGTTAGTGTGAGTTTTTTCTATAGCCACAAGAAACTCCATACAAAATTCAAGTGGCCCAGGTGGCAGTTTATGCCTCACAAATAAGGTGTGTACTTAAGAGTTATAAAGATAACATTTGTTCTTCTTAGTACTTATTTTGAATTTTAAGAATTTTGAAATACCTTATCATTGTTGAAGGCTGTTATGTATAAAGTTTTTGTATATGAAGTACGGGCATGATGTTTAATTTTCAATTTCTTCAAGCATAAATACATTGTTAAAGTAAAAGCTAAAACCGAGGTTTTTTTGTCGGTTTTCGGTTTTTAGGCATTTAAAACCGCGGTTTCGGTTTTGGTTAAAACCGAACAGCAATCCCTATGATATAAGGACTGAAATGTCAAATATTTTTGTAATGTTGTAAAAAAAATGCAAATCCAAATGCAATTGCATGCATAGGCCAAAGCAATGAACGACCATTAGAGGATAAGTCCGCTAGATTGATTACCTTTTTGGGTTTAGAATTTAGAAAATTTTTTAAAGTTGCAATAGAATATCTTATAGTCCCTGTTACTTCGGTTCCTTCAGAAAGGTACTTATCAATTTTTAAAAAATTGCCATCTAAAATAACGTGCGCATACATATATGTAAATACGTCTCATACATTAAATAAAGTGATGAAAACAACGGACTGTAGCCTTATAAAAAAATAATTAAAGTTTTCCTACACAAGTACAAAGATTCAGTCGATAGTAATATCGATATATCGATAGTGAATTCTTAACTATCGATAAATATCGATAATAGAAAATATCGATAGTATCCCAGCACTAGTAGACACATTAAAGATAATTTAACAACGATATGTTAGATAAAATGCAAAAAGGCGTAACTAACAAATATATAATTTAACAGGAAAAGAAAAAACTTTGTAAAATGAAAACTTAAAACATGTCAGAAAAACATGCTTTTTTAAATCGTCCATGGAATTAAAACTTTTGCAAGATGGTTCATATTTGCGAATGGCGTCTAATTTCCACTTACAATCGGTGTTCCCATAAAAAATAAAGGCTTATTATGTTAAATTTTTTATTTGTTGCTTATTGTACATATCGTCGCAGGAATTAAAGAACGCTGTAACTGACAAAAAATCGAAAATACGTTTTTTTTGCATCATTTTTATCAGAAAAACATACTGCGTCGATTGGTCCCGGTCCCATATTTGTATGATGAAAAAAAAATCACTTACGCAAAAAAAATCGGCTGCTGTAAGCCGCAGAATCACCGGGAATAATAGACTTGAGAGGAAATGCTTACAGCCAATATATAAAGCGAGAAAATATAAAAATATGTTTTTAAAATCATGTTCCTAAGTTGTATAGTTTTTGTGATATTAACTTTTTTCTACTTTCTTTCATACAGGTGTTTTGGCTCTGGTGAACAATTTATGTTTTGTCAGTTACAGCGGATTTTAAAGTCTTTTTGGCTTCTCCACACAATTACTATCTTCATTGGACAGCTCTTCCTCTATTTCACTCTTGTTGCGCTCAAAGTCGCAAATTCAAGCTATATTGAAGTAAAAACTTACCTTTGTTTTAAATACACATTTTTCAAAATACAAAGCTCAGGTAGCAGAGTATTTAAAATGGTAGTTGCATTTTTTTCTAAACCAACACTCGTCTCGGTTTATCACCATATGGGCATTTCTTTCTAAAGGTCCACCGTAGCCGAAAATTTAGAAGTTATTAAAAGCAAATTCATCTATGATTTTTTTTTATAGAGAAATATTTAGATTTTACAAATTCCCCCATAAATTCGTTTACTAAGATGAATAAGCAGACTGCAAAGTTGTACAAACGTAATTTCTTATTTGTGAGAATGTTTTATTGCATGTTTTCTTTAATATTATCTTCCTTAAAAGAGGTGATATTTGATTAAAATTATTCCACAAAAATGTTCTTATATGGTCTGTAATCTAAGAAAGAATTCGGAGAGAAATATGTTATTCGGATTAACTGTTAATTTTTATTTTGTTTTAATCATTATTCGGTTAAATTATTATGGAAAAAATTTCACGTTCGAAATGTCACGTATCAACACAAATTTTGACTTAAAAAAATTCAAAAGGTTTTGGAATCAAATCAAAGACATTTTAATGTTACATTGCTACGTAAAATTCTGAAAGTAGTTTGACTAAAAAATTGTGCAAATTTTCCCTGAATTGCGCCTTTTTATACATGGCCACAAAAACTTCTTTTATTATTTTTACGTTCGAACCGCTACTTTTTTTGCCATTATCTTTGCCCTAGAATCGCGCCCTCCATAAACTTTAGCATAGATAACAGTGCTCTCTTAGTGCTTTAATTTAAGGGTTAAAAGAACGTAAAAATATTTTTTGTTTAAAATGTTATTGCATTTCTGATGCGTACGACTGTTTCGTTCAACAACATTTAGTTAACACATTAGCATCCACTCTTCTCCATGCAGCTTCTTATGCATATTATGGCTTCCTTTAGTGTAGTTCGCTTCATAGAATCCTGCAAATAATTCCCTTTTGCAGCAACTGGAGCTAGAAAACTGTTCCTGAAAGTTTTGTAGTGCTGATTGGCACTATGCGCGCACGATATGGCGTAAAAGCAACAAATAATAATAATCCTGATGGCGTTTTGAACCATGGGTTGTATGAGCGGGGTAACGTTTGGTGTTATGAACATTGCAAAAATACATCCGTCCTCAGTTCTTAGTCCATCCTCAGATGGAGCGTTGTCTTTTAGGAGAATAGTTTTGAGCGGCAGTTTTTTCGCTGTTAAAAAATTGTCCACCTTAATTGTACAAAAGAAGTTGTGAGATTGAAATTATTACAAGTTGTTAAATTGTACTTCAGGAATAAATATTAAAATTAAACCAATCCTTAAAAACGGCTCCTTTCAGTCAAGCTGGCTTAGAATGTCTGTAATGAACAGGACAATTAAAACTCTCAAAACAGACTTTCCAACTTAAAGAAGTTTAAGTTGATAAGATCCTGCGGCGTTTGCACAGCACAATAAAGTTATTCGCTACTTTTAAGTATTTGCACCAGGAACCTCTTTTTTTCTAATAAAGACACGTATGTCTTTTGTGGCAACCATTTCTAAAACAATCCGGATTCATTAGCGTCTTTAAGCTGGTCATTGACTAATCCCAGCTCTTCAATTTCAGCCTTCAGCTTCATTTTTAAAAGGATCCACCAAGTGGGGCTGTGAATAAAGTTTCATCCAGTTATTTAAAGCAACCGAACGCCGTGACTCTTTTTGAAGTTTTAAAGCCAACCATCGCTGGCATTGAACTCCAAGCCATTTCTTTAAATTTGTTATTATGAACTTTGGCCTTTTCCTTATACATAAGTACGCTTATAGGGAACTTTTTGTCTCTCATATCCAGAGGCCATCGGCATAAGGCATATTGCATTTTTGGGTACTCAAAGCCCGCACATTTTTTCTTTTTCCGGGTCCAATAAAGGTATTGTTGACACATTTTATAATAGCATTTTTATTTTTTTTTAATTCCATTGTTTCACCCCAGACTTATTCGCTAAACTAGTAATTTCTGATTTTTCTTTTAAAGTAAACGTTAAATTTATGTTTATTATTAAAAAATTAATATGGAATTCCAGCTGAATATGAGGGCGAACTAAAAGTGTATGTAAGAAATTTTAATTGACAGCTGAAAACAATACAAAAGCAAACAGCTAGGGAAATCCCAAAATAATTATGCAGTTAAAACAGAATTGTTGACAAAGATTGCATCACTATTATGATAAAAATCCGTTAAAAAATTCCAAAATAAGTTGTTCATAATATGAACGAACGGCCCTATCTACAAAAGATTATACGATAAACGCTAAAAGACCTAACTGACAGTTTGCATAATATGCAAAATTGTCCATTGTCAAAACAACTGCCGGGTTTTACAGGAAAAATAGGAGAAAACCAAATAAATTAAAAACAGTTGAAGGCAATTTATTAATGTTTTTTTGCTTCTCCTGTGAAATTTAAAAAAATGATAAATAGGGCCTTTCCCGTTTAAGGTTACGATATATATATGTACATCAAAACCTTCAGGATTCATTCATATCGATCATTACAATCTACAAAAATGCATAGAACAATAATTTTTACTTCCTGGCTCCAACTCAAATTAGCAAACTACTTGGCAACTCAGCGTTCAAACTAATTTTCAAAAACAAACTAAAAATTGAACCAATTTAAAAACAAATTAAGCTCAACACGCAATGTTAACCAAAATCGAATGCAATTCTATAAATTCAACAGTCAAGCCAACAGCCCACGATAGTCAGTTAACGAAAAACCAAGGAATAATAAAAAGTCTTTAAACTACACAGCGCTTAAAAGCATTTAAATGGCATTTCATTTGAAACGCACTCTAATCATTTTTGCCACATTAGTGGTGATCATGCAAATAACTAAAGGACAGGTTGGTGCATTCTTCCATTCATACAGAAATTATAAAACAAAATTTATACGCATATTTTAAACTTTAATGCAGGATGAACCTCCCGTTGCATCCGAAGAAGATGAAGAAGATGATTCTTCTTCGGAAGAAACCGTTGAAGATTCCAACGAATCTGGTAAGCGACGACGCCGTTCCGTTGAAACTTCCTTTGAAGGAACTGATGCAAGTGCAGGACAGGCAAAAGCCTTGCCAGCCATACCTGGCTTACCAGACCCAGAAACTATAATGAAAATTGCTGAAATTCTAACAACAGTTGGACAGCAAGTTCTACCTATTTTTGTTTCAGGTAATGCAGGGGTGTCCGAATTCGTAAATCGTGCATCACGTGATATGAAATTTTTAAAAAATCTAAAAACTGAACTCGACATTGTGTCAGGAGAGTTAAAGAAGAAAAAGAAATAGTGTAACTGATTTTTGAATGTTATGAAATAAACTGGTGATTATATTGCTTTGATTTGCTTCATCATTTTATTTTCTTTTCAGCCCTGGGTCGATAAAGTGCTTGATCTAAAAGTATTTGAAATTGCGCTAAACTTATAAAAAAACTTAATGTTTCATTTACATAATAAAATATAAATGCAATAGAAAACTTTTTTGAAAATACTAGCATTCAAGCCGTTACTTTGTTAGCGTCTCCTTTTTTCGTGGTTCAAACAAAAACTATCAAAATGTTTCTTCTTTAAGGTTCTCATTCACTTGGGACCCTGCTCCTATAATTTTATGTTTCTAAGTTTAATATTATGGAAAATTACTTTTTGATATTTTTAGTTAGGCTTGAGTTCATCAAATTTAATTTTCATTAAATTATTTTTACTGAAGGAAGGAATTTTTACAATTTTATTAAAATTTATTGATAATTTTCTTAACTGAGCTGGGGCTCGAACCTGGGTTGAATTTACATGTTTCAAGAATCACCACATTCTTTCATCAGAATTCTTTGAGTTCTAACCTCTGCACCACTGCGGTGCCTGCCAGCCAACAGACAAACATCAATCTTTAACCAAGATAATAGTCTGATAGTGTATAAAGTCATTTCTGAAAAATTAAAGGAATAGAACTATTACAAAAAGCTTTATAAAATACAGACCTGAAATTTAACTCATAGAATAAATTCGAAAAAATGAAAAAATGTTTAATATAATATAAAGTAACCTTCACAAGGAAATAATTTCCAGTTTCTAATTTTTCAATTTATTTACATGTTGCCTCCTTTTCTTCTGTTTTTTTTTCGTATTCTTCCTGACAAGACTTTGTCTTGAAAACCTGAATACATTTGTTTATTATGGTTTTTGTCCACTTCGTCGACAATTTTTTTTTATGGAAAATTCAAATAGTGCCACATGTAGAACGAAAAAGGTTCCGTATTTCTACTTTTTATACCCTCCACAACAATTAATTGTGAAGACGGTATACATACTAAGTTTGTCATTCCGTGTGAAACTTGTTTGTTATTCAGCTCAGACCCCCTAAAGTATATATATTCTGGCTCCTTGAGTAATTATAAGTCGATGTAGCCAAGTCCTTCTGTATATGAAGCCCACTCTGGTAAATAAATTAAATACACCTCAAACCGTAGCAGATGTAGATGTTGCGGTAAAATTTGGTCCAACTTATCTTCATATGGCCAGAAAAAATGTCATGCAATTTTGTGATATACGGTCCATAATTAAACTTAGATCCCATATTTATCAGCCTTTTGAAATTTTCTGTAAACGCTTAAACTAATTTTACCGCTGTATTAAAATTTATGAATATTTATGTTTTATAAAACCAGAAATCACTCTGCAGAATTTTTGGATGATTGGTCCACAACTTACCATGGCTATAAAATAAATTCTCCTCCTGAAAATCATTTAAGTTCGGCCAAAACTGTTACGAATCATGACATTTTACTCAAGCTAGTTAAAATTGTTAAAAAAAATCATAAAACTTTCTGATTGTCGGTCAATAACTTAATATAGGTCTAAACAGCAACAAATTTTATATATAGATTTTATATTAGATATCATATAGGTATATCCCACTCCTGAAAAATTCGAACTGTCGGTGGAGGGTATCAAAGATAAATCAAAAATGCAGTTATCTTAAATGTATTTAGCTACTTTAATGTGCAGCAGAGAACGGCTTTGTGCGATTGCAAAAAATTCGCATTAAATCAACAACATCAAATACACTCATTTGTGTTCATGCAATCAAACTTTCTCAGCCACACTCATCGGTGTTGTTTTAAAATTCATTCAAGTCATGCACAGCGTATTGGCTTTGCCATTCATACCATGGGTAGCTTCATTCGTCAATTATTGCTTTGGTAATGACCAGGGAAACCACAAATATGCAATTGCATGTTTTTCCTTGTGCGACCAATAAAGGCAAAAGCAATATATTTATCTGTTTTAGAACTTTTTATGAATTTTGGCATCGATTCGTTAGTGCATATTTCTGCATATTTTTGTAAAAAGTGCATTTTTTGCAGCATTTTTTCTGGTTTTTAGCGCATATTTTAACTTTTTGAAGCATATTTTGATAATTGCTTAATTTTTTTTATTTTTACACTAACTTTTACACAAGGCGAATTTATTTATGGCTGCAAGGGCGAATTCACAATTTTTTTTATATTAAGTTTAGGTCAAGGCGAATTCATGCAAACGGTGGTGTCGATCCTACAACAAGTAACAACACTAAAGACAAAACAATGTATTTTTTTGTAACTTTTGTTGGTCGATATGTCAAAAACACAAGTAACTTTTGACATTCCTCTCTCTAATTAAGAAAAAAAGTAGCACAGCTGTGCTTTCAACGCCACATGAAAAATTTATTCGCCTTGGTTTACGTTTTGTTTGTCAGTGATGTTTATTTTTGTTTATATTTTCGCCTTTGCTGTTGCACCACGTTTGAATATTTTTTTAAACTTTCAAACGTCATACAAAGTATTTTTTTTCTTTTTGGTTTCATTGAAAAATTATTAAAAAAAATTAAAAACTACTGGTCTCACACTTGTTGAGCAGTACACAATATTAACGAAGACTGTTGAAAATATTAACAAGATGGAGGATTGCAATGCAAAGCATAACCTTAAAACTTAACTTCAACAAATTATTTAAAAAAACCAAGGCTTAAATGTTGTAAAAAGTCTATGTAAAAATTTTACTAAAGAAGCTAATGCTTCTGCTTCAAAAGAAGTTTTTAAATATAATGTTCAAGAATCGTTATCTTTTAAATATGCTCCTATTACATCAGCCGACGTTGAACGCAAATTTTCAATATAAAAGTCTATTCAGATGTAATAGAAAACGTTTTTTATTAAAAAGTTTAAATCAATATTTTGTTATTTATTGCAATAACAATTACCAATAAGACTTTGCCTTTTATAATCTTTAATTTTTATTTCATGATCTCAGAAATTCAAGTACAAAATTTGATTTAATTCATTTATTTTGTTTTTAGTTACATTTACTTAATTTTTTATTGTATGCAAATACATATTATTAAATTGTTGAAAAAAAACATATTCTTTTTTTTTTGAATAACTCAGTGTTGGTTTTTTTAGGGCATATTATTAAGTTTTTAGAGCATATTTTCAAGTTTTTACTGCATACTTAATGCGCATAAAACACTTTTTTAGAGCATATTTCTGGTTTCCCTGGTAATGACTATTCAGCAGCTGAAACAATTTCCATAGAAACAGAAGACGTTTTTATTTTTTATCATTTCTTTAAAATTACAGTAGTTCTGTATGTACAATGTATTGTTGTTAATGTTCCTTGTTACACTTTTAAAAAAATACCCTGCAAATAATACGACTAGTCCAAACACGCGTGTAAAATGTAGCCCACAAGGGACTAGGACTAGTCCCAAAGTAACCCAAACGTATGGAAAAAACATGGTCTATTTAACATTACGATGTCCTAGGGTAGGACCATATAACCCAGCTTTGGATTACAAAGGAATAGTATTAAAACTACTCCATGGTATACTCAAGAGGATTAGTTTTTAAGTCGTTTAAAAACGAACACATTTCGTTAAAAAAACGAAGACATGTCGTCTCACTACAAACACTTTTTAACAATGACATGGTCCATGCTTGCATTACATCGGACTAGTCCAATGAGTAGTGAATTTGATCAAAATCAGATGGTCCAATATTATTTGCAGGGTAAACTCAAAAACAAATTGGACAATACAACTAGTTTATTTGAACTTATGCCTACAACAATCATACCAACAAAGCGGCTCGTAATCATACCAATTTACATTCGTCGTTGTGTCATCGATTGGACAATGACTACTTAAATGCAAAAGCAAAAGAATAAATGCCGTTTGACTTTAAAAAATTGTGTTATTGCGTGCGCAACAATAAATGCAAACAAAGCACTTGCAATAAAAAACTCACACATGCACAAATCAAATGTGTACAAAACGATGTCAAAATTACCGACGTTGAACTTTTTTTTGCACGCATAGAGTTAATGTTAATTATAGCGTATAAATAAATCAACAAAAATAGTGGATTTTGCAGTTCTCTGATGTTCAGGTACGCAATTGTTGTTACCTGCATAAGAGTGCAGCTAAAGTAAAGTGATTGAAAAAGAATAAAAACGTTTTTGTTAATAAATTGATAACAACAATGATGACGTTCAAACAATCTGTATTAATTGTTTATGCATTTTTATAATAAATTGCAACAGTAAAGTGGAAAGCAGAATAGTCGCTGCAGTACAACGTTAAGAATAGCGCTGCCAGCTGTCACAAGTTAAAAACGGCAGTTTCAAAGTAGTGCTAACAGAATACGTAGTTGTAGTAGTCGTTGCAGTTGTAGCGCAAAATTCGAAATTTTGTCAGCTTCAAATACTACTGCAACTACTTTATTCTGTTCCAGGCCTTAGATTTGCTATTTCTTTCATATAATCGTCGTAAAGTTTTCTGTAACCACATACCACACAGAAAAAATTATTGCCGAATTATTTTCAAACAAACGCTTGTTTGATTTTTTTTTTTATTTCTACAAATTTTTTTACTGATTCAATCAATATTTTTGTTTGATTTTTATTTAACCAACAAAAATGTGGACAACTCTTCAAAAATTTAATAAGCGCGCTATTGGTTTTAAGTTTTCATAATTTTGTATGAAATATTTAACGCTCTTTAATGTTGTCGTCTTTTTGCATTTTTTTATTGATTGTAAGCAACACTTCTTTATGTGAAATATAAGAACTACAACAAAAAACACATGCAGTCTACTTTTGGACGCTTTAAAAAAGTACAGCAATAAGAAAAATGATAAAATAGCGTGACGAGGTTTGTAGTAAAAAAAACAACAAAAACAATAGCAGGTAAAAAAAACGTTTCATTTTTTTAAACAACAGAAAAAACACATTTTAAGAAACAAAATAAATTTTTGGTTGGTTTCAAAGTTGGTAAAAAAAAAACAAAATCCCGTATTCAATTTTTTCAAATAGTTTGTTTAAATACATCAAATACAAAAATAGAATGATGGCGGAAAACATATCGAGTCGGTCTGCCGCCGTTTTTGGTTACATTTCTTCTTCATTAGCAAAGGAAAGGATAAAGCAACAGTGAATGATGAAGAAAAACACTGTGAGTATAAATATGACTTCGTTCAAAAATTATTCCAACAAAAAAATTTGTGTCTCAAAGCCAGCCGGCCGCTCTGCTCTGCTTCATCTTCGCCAACAGTGCTTGCTTGTGTGCGCGTCATTGCTTGTGCCAAAACTTTTTTGTTTGATTCAGCAAAATTATTTGTTTGAAATTTATATGAATTTCAGTAAACTTTTTGTTTGATTCTGTAAAATTATTTGTTTGAAAAAATCGCCGTTTTTTCAATAAACAAAATGCAAACAAATTATTTGAATATGCGAATTTGTTTGTAGGACCGATTTTAGACAAAAAATTGTTTGATTCTACAAATTTTTTGTTTGAATTGGAAAAATAATTTTTTCTGTGCATATGCATGAATGCAAACAAAATAATGAATTATAATGATGCCAACTTGACTTGCTTGCGATTTTGGGTTTTTATAAACAGCTTAAGTTGGATATTTATGTGAACAAGTGGCCACCATATTTTTTATGTGTGCAGCTTACTTTGCTTTTTTAAATGAAAATATTTTAAAGCTGCCCAAAAATATGATAAATACCTATGCAGGTATTCAAAATGCACTTAAGCAAGGATTTTAAAGACTTAATACAGAAGATAGGTAGGTATGTATTTTGGGTAGTTAAGTCAAAGTGCAGCTAACTTGAATTTTTTCTATGAAAATAATTTTAAAATGACTAAAATTTTGCGCATTTATCTTAGGTACAGAAGAGTGAAAGAAAGTGCACTTAAAAAAGGAATTTGTACGGTATTTAAATAATAATGCCAAAAAATATTATTTTGTGCAGTTAAGTCAAAAGTGCACTTTAACATAAGGCAATTAAGTCGAAACTACTGTAATATCTTTAGTCTGTAAGAATTTTTAATAATAAATAAAAAAAAAAAAATGTGCTGGAAGGCTGCATTAATATGCTTTTTTCCAGTCAAATTTCTAAAATCTTTTTAAAAAAAATCAGTTTTAAAATAAAAATTTTACGATATCATGTACACCACTGTGTACGTTATGCGCGGTAGAAGTTAGTTATCGCATTCCTTAACACTTGAACATTAAGCATGTAAGTAAATTTGTATATGTAATATAAAACATCCTAAACCCCCCTCCCATCTCGTCATCAGTTCAACCTCATAAAATTATAAAAAAAAACTTAATGCCATTAACAATCATTAAAACCAACTGCTGCGTTGCAGTATTTAAAATGGAATTAAAGAAAAAGTGTATTTGAATTATGTCAGACGTTTTCATTCTGTTTAATAGAAAATTGATAAGAAAACTAAAAGCATAAAAGGGGTTTATTATCGAGCATACATTTTACAACCCACTTTGGTACTAAAACCAAACCCTCCCACCCTTTTCTAACAAGCAGCACTGCACTCATCATGTCATACTCACTCACTCGTTCTAATGGGATCTTAGAAATCAACAACCGCACTTCCTCACGACTAACAACAACACAATGTAAAGTTAATAAAAAAAAAAAAAAAAAAAAAAATTTTTGATATTGTTATACATTTTATGGTGCCACAAGAATTTAAAGTACTTTCAAGTTCCTAAAAATAACTTACAGAAATTGTATAAACTTTAATATTCTTTTGATACGATTATGTATGAGGAATATTTTTTATATTTTTATTTAAGTCATAATCTAAACAAGGAGTGATTAAAATTTTACGGTCGTACAAATGTCAAAATCATCAGGGGCGATACGATACGATTTTTTGTTATTTTTAATATTTTTGATAGGAAAGGAAGACGATAACAACTGGTTTGTGAGTTTGTTTTTCTTTCCCTGTTTTTTTTTTTTTTAAAGCCTTGAAGAACACACATTTACTAACAAAAAAAATTGATCCATACGCGTTTATTTTGAAATACTCGTACGTCGTTTAGATTGTTTGATTTTATTCATCACATGGCGTAGAGTGAGAGCTGGAATAGTCAACATATAATTTTAAAGGAAGGTAGACTGAAAAGTCCTTAAAAAAATGTTTAAGACAATTCAAGCTAAAGGTTAGAAAGAGCATTGCTACATTGCTCATGGGATGGATTTAAGGCCCAACCAGAATGTGAATAACGTGGCTTAAGCTACTGAGCAAATACATGTAAATCATATGTGTCAAACCAAATTGAATTTAAGGAAACTTTATGTTAAGTTTTATAAAACTGTCATTTGCTAAAGCAAGGAGCGAAACTAATCGCTCATTCCGTACGGAATCAATGTTTTTTTTATTTTGTTTTTGTTATTTTAAAGGCATTTAAGAGGCTTTTTTTATTTTTGACAGTAGCTTAAGTTTGTGTATACATATTCTGGTTAGGCCTTAAGAAATAACAAGTGAACATAATGCATGTAGATTTTGAATACACAGGTAACTTATTAAAGTACACGATTGCCTGAAACATGCACTTTTTCTAGGCATAGGATCCAATGCTTTTCAGCCTCTGCACAGCACAAACGGACATATGTCATCAGGCCAATTCCGAAGGTTAAAGCTAAAAATCATCACCTAATCTTACATTTTTATATTTTCCTCTCCCTGATTTGGGTTTTAATAGAAACAGACATCATGGTTCGGTGTCGATCTCAACCCCTGGAGAAGGTATTGGCTGCACCTACATCTGCCAGAGGTAGGTGCTCGTCGATACTCATATGCATTACCTGCAAGGCCTTTTCATGGGCAGAAATATTAATTCTTCAGAGGCTAAACGTATTACCGACCAGTGGTCATTAAAAAGCTAATATTGATCACAAAACGTAAAAGGATGGAACATTCAAATAAGTTTCCACAATCGCCTGGTAATTAAGACATATCTAATATTCCCTCAATACCTTTTAAGAGAAGTCCATATTTAGTATTGTGCCATCTTTTTAAATGGTTAACGGCAATCGAAAGATCAGCGCATATGATTATCTTTTGGTGATCACTGTCTTAATATGAAATATGATAAACCAAGTTACGATTAATAGTTGCAAAAAAATTTGGTTTGTTGTTTCGTTTTTGTTTTCAACTTCTTCGCAAGATTGTTGAAACCTTGACTATATGGGCTCAATAGGCTGTCACCTTTTTAAGGTTCAGCCCAATTATGAATAAAAATTCGCCGGAAGTTTTCTTCCTTCTCCAATTTTTCTTATGTAAATTCAATTGTAAAAAATGGGGAAAAAGGATAAAACTCCTGGGGAATTTGTCTTCATTATGGGGCTGATTATGTTTTTAATTGATTGAAGATCTTTGTTCTATGCTCTTCCATTAGATAGAAGAGTTTTTCTAATCGCATGACAAGATGGTTATTTATTCCATCGTTTGTCAAAGCAGTCTAGAGCAATCCTAAAGGAGCAATTTTGGAAGCTAAAAACACACTTTCAGAAAATGAATTTCAGACGTGCGACTAGAAAAATGTTGTATCGACACAGAAAAAAATTGTTGCGCCAGTAAAAGAATTAATCAAAAATAAAATCAGTTTTAATTAAATATTTAATCAGGTGAATTAAGATTTTAATCAAGTGTATTCAATGTTTAATTGACAATATTTCAATTAAAGGTTTAATTCACTTGATTAAATGTTTAATTAACCTGATTAAATATTTAATAAAAACTAATTTTATTTTTGATTAATTATTTTACTGGCTCAAAAAATTTTTTCTGTGGAGATCCAGTCAATCGAACCATGAACATAAATACTTATATATTTTTTCGTGTTATCGTCCTTTTCAACTTACGCTCTCAAAACATAAAGGTGTAGTACTTTTTAAGATCGCTGCTGATCGGTGACTTATCGTGTTCTACAAGACACTAGTATCGGCCAGTTTTTAGTTAGTTTATGCCTTCAGAGATTATGTGGTTCCAGTAATTTAAATCTAAATGGCAGAGTTTGGGGCTTAATTTTTGCCCTTGATTTTTATGATGTTCGGAATACTGTTGTATCAAAATAAGATACATCAGACGGGCTGATTACATTGCCACAGATTGCGTAGAATTGTCATTGCAGAAAAAATACTTTTCCATATGAACCAGGTTACTTTAAAAATTGATTATTATTTAAAAACATATTTTGGTTAAATCAGTCACCCATAAGAAACCCAAAATCATTCTATGGTTGCCTTTGATCATATTATGCTTCTAAAATAAAATAAATATTTATATTTACCACAAATAATTTTATGGTTGCTCATCAACTATAATATGTTGCTCTTAAAACATGTATGTATATATTTTTTGGGCATCTTCAAAGACTACTCTCGTTAAATTTCCTCAAGCAAAACACATTCATTGAAATAAAACATTTGAATGGTTTCGTTGCACGTTTTACAAACAAAACAGTATTCAACAATAAGAACAACAGCACCAAAAACAACAACAACAACAACATCATCAATGGCAACGGCAACAGCTAAAGCAACAAGAACAAAAACTACTTCAATAAAAGATAACAACCACTTGCGCCATGCGTTTCGCATTTTATGTGCTTATAATGTTTTTTATTCCAGTTTTTTTTGTTTATTTTTTGAAATGTTTTTTAATACAAATACCAAATCCAGACAATCGTTTTTAATACTAGACAGGGCTGTCAGACTTGGGGATTTATCCCCAAAGTTGCGGATTTTATGCGAGCAAAAAGGACAAAGAAAGTCATTTGGGGATTGGGGATTTTTTTGGGGATTTAAAAAAAAATTCGGGGATTTTTTGGGGATTTTACACTCTTTTAATATATATTCCCTTTTATTATTTATGCTTATTTTTCTTTGTCTCGTATTAAAAATATGAAAAAAAAGTAGCAAAACTTTTATCTTGCTCTTATCAACAACTTATACGGTGTAAAAGGTCCTTGTTAAGATTACCATTTTAGTTAAAAGGTAGTGTTAAAGGTACTTTATAAATTTATGTTATTTTTCCTTCAGGGTACAAACAAAATAAAATAATTTTTTTTACAAAAAAACTTTTATTTGGGGATTTTTGGGAATTTCTAATTAAAATTTTTCTTACTATTTTTACTTTTTTAAAAAAAAAATTTTTAAATTTGGTCAGAAAAAAAAACAAACAGAAAAATATTTACTTATTAAGGTTTTTTTCTCAATTTGGGGATTTTTGGGGATATTTTTTTAATTTTTTGGGGACAAGGATAAAAAGTACCTGGCAGCCCTGATACTAGAACAAACATTTAACATGGTTATCGCTGTAGATGTTTCTTGTTTGAAACTGTTGTACCGTTCTTTTTGTGTGAGGGGTTAAAAAGCAGCCTCAACTTACGTTTTTTATATTTATTCCATAAATTTCCGCGTCCTTTGTGAATTCCTAAAAAACTCCATCCCACGTTTTCTTTCATGTTAATGTGGTACATGGTCAGTTTTGGTTAATTTAAGTTAAGGAGTTGATATGGAGATTATGAAAGTGCCTTAAATGTGGCCGTTGTGACAGTTACTGCACAACATGAAAACTAGCGATTAAAAGCAAATTCCGGTAATTGTATTGGATTTGGTTTACAGAGTTGCTTTGTTGCTGTGTGTCAAAAAGGACCGAAAGTTTTTATGTATGTCAGTTAATTCGACCTTTGGCCTGCCGCTTTCTGGATTTGAAACCAGGAAACAAATTATGGTATGTATTCCATATGTCCATTTAAATTAAAATGTTATTTTGATTATTATCGAATTAAGCCAATTTCGGATACCCTGTTGAAATATTCAGCGTATAACAAATAATAGTCGGATGGGCCAAGTTTTACACTTGTAGATGTCAAAAATTCCCAAATGTCGTGATGAAATAAATGTCTTGCACTCTAGAAGAAATATACCTTACTATTGCCAATATTTTCAATATATCAAGCGAGCTGTTTAAAATTCTTCTGTAGCCCCCAAACAAACCAGAAATATTTAAATTATTTTTTGCGAATGTCGATCGACTCTTGGCTGAAAATATAAGAATTCGTAGATAATGGCAGCGTCACAGTTCCCCTCAGCATAAAAATTGACAAAAACGCTAAGAAAGTTATTACAAACAGTTAAAGTAAAACTTTTTTTGAGTGTAGTAAAACGATCGCTTCTGGTTTCAATTTACAGCAGATAATTATATTGAAGCCATGGATATTTTGTTTTGGTTGGCAGTAAACTATGAGTTTCCGTCTGCAAGCATTGCATGATTTGTATGCCTTAATTGCGTTCTACGTTTCAAGTTACATGCAACGCTTTTTATGCGGCTCACCACAAATGAAAAAAAAAGTTAATTTGTCAAAATCAGCTGATTTGTTCGAACGCTGCTTGTGAGGCTTACAAAAGTAGAAACTAAATCTACTTTTCACATTCAACGCCTCAATGCATCCTATGCTTTTGTGCATGTTACTTACTACAAGCAACTACACAGATTCTACTTTTTTGATAGCTGCGTAGGCAGCGAAAAGGCGTGTAATGCGTGGTGTAGACCTACAGCTTAACAAATCGATACAAACAATATGTACTTCTTTTTAGGGCGTTCAAGCAGTATTTCGGCCATGCGACTTTCAACATAACTGATATGTTACCTAATTTACTTGCATTAGAATATATTCTGCTGCTGGCGAACGTTTTAAATGTCTGCTTGAGTGTCTCCAACGGATTTTTAAAGTTTTTCTTCAGATTGACAACAATGCAAATGGGGTAGAGCGCTGAATTCATCAACTTAAAGTGCCTTTCGCTTAAAACTCAACTTATCTTATGTTCCATCTCTCGTACTTTAAAATCGATGAAACATATTCAGAAAAAGCTTCGGTGAGCAATCGATGTGCTTTAGCTGCACTTATTTTCTTTTACCAAATTAAAGAAGTTCCCTAGGGGAAATGAAACTAACACCAAACTTGTCATGTGGTAGAGACCGGTTCTAGTGGTAACACTTTACATGAAGGTGACCTGTCCTATTAACATGATGATTTCCTAGGGTGGGGGGGGGGGCGGGTTAGGATGGGTAAGTTATCATCTTTTTGACACTTTCTAACAGGTCGCTGAAATAACAGAAATGGACACGTTCAATTTCTGTTAATATAATCCGTAAATTATACGTTGTTGCCACAAAATTTTATATTCAAATAATAAAAAACATTGCTTTTAACACGATTTCGTTGAACGACTTAGCAAGAAAAAAGAGGATGTTTACCCTTCAAAGTGCCACATTCGTTATTGAAGACACATACCATGTTTAAAAGATTCACCACCTGTTGTGAATCTGTAAAACATCTTGCTTATAAAACGATCTAAAATACTGATCACAGACATTGCGATAAGTATTGTATGTCGTTTGGACTATGTTTGTATTTGAGAATTCTTAAGGATTGCTAAGGTAGAAATGACATTTAGTACTCCTCTGACATACTTAGACCCAACGATCTATTGTGATACCAAGGAGTTCCTCTAAGCAGAACCCCCATGGTAAAACCAACTAACGCAGTTCAAAATGCCCACCAGTTGAACGCTAGAAATATCATGCCCCGGTAGGCTATCTGGTAGTGAGCTAGTTTATCAGTGTCGGGGTTGGGGCTTCGATTTCCGCCAGAGATTCTGGTCTGTCTCCTACAGATAATCATAGAGCTACGCGGGATTAGCTTAGGAAAAAAAATACAAGGTGGCATCCCATTTTGGCCATTCGCCTTCTGACCATTGCAGTGCAGTGACAGAGGAGGTGTTCTACTAACTCCTCCTCAGTTTCTTAATGGGAATTGCAGTAGTAGTCATAGGAGAATTCGTTGCTTTGAAAAAAGGTTTAGGAGAAAGCTCTTAACCTCTAAGTTATCATTTAAATATTTGTTCGGTCTCTCTATAGCAGTTCTTTTTCAGATTTAATGTTTTTTTCTGGAGATAATCTGTTATTTAGTTGAACAGTAATCGTGAGCATAGGGATACTTTGAGGTCACCCATTGCTCGCTAACACATTTGTGAAAGTTTATACTCCTTTTGACTGTTTCTAACATGTTTAAACTGTTATGAAGGTATAATACAATTTTACCCTTAGCAAACAACCATTGGCTTAGCAAGAAAAAGCAACAGCCATTATAAAAACCATATCATTTCATCTCATTTCTATAGATACAAAAGGGGCAACTGACACTTTGTAATAAGAAACATGTGGATTCCTTAAACAGCATGTTGTGTTGCCATTCCAAGCTTGTGCAATACTCTTCCATAAACAATACTACAGTACCCTGCAAACAATTTCCATCGCCGAATCATCGCCCGCGAATCGCCGGCAAGTTGTCTAACATCGCCGCGATGCATCGCGTGGAAGCTTAATGCGAATCGCGAAAACGTTCGCATGTGTCAACCGCGCGAATCGCGTATCGCGATTCGCTTGAACATCGCGTACCGCGATTCGCGTAAACATCGCGTACCGCGATTCACGTGGTTGACACATGCGAACGTTTTGCCGATTCGCCAGAGGATCGCACTTAGCTTCCACGCGATGCATCGCTGCGATGTTAGACAATTTGCCGGCGATTCGCGGGCGATGATTCGGCGATGAAAATTGCTTTCAGAGATATATTAAATAACACACCCTTCACAAATCACTTGCTCAACTGGAATGACAATTTTGCTAATTGCCCTTGAAACCAAATATTTATTTTCCCGTTACCTTAAAAAACAACAAGAGAAAAAAAATTCTTTCGAAAGTTATAAAAAAAACACTGATGATTGCCGCTACTTGTGTGCGCTCGCATATTCATCGCCATAGGCGATGGTTAGCGATTCGTATTCCCTGAGAAGGATCGCGGAATCATCGCCAAACAAGCAATCGCCAAAAAATTTCAAAAATGTTTGAAGGGTAGTGTTATATGAGCATGTTTACGAAATGTATGTGTGTGTGTGTGTGTGTAGGTGAGTAAGTGTTTTTGTTTGAATGTGTGCACAAGTGTCTAAACAATTGTAATTGTTTTTCGTTTGTAACTTCTTAATTGTTGACATGCTGTGTGAGCGAATGTGTGTATGTGTCTTTATAATTGTTTGAATTGTACAAAATTCTAAATAAAAGATTGTACTTTATATACCTCCGTCATCAACCTCATCATTGTCATCATCATGAGCAGCAGCATTAGCATCAATGTAATTGTTAGTTTTGCCTAAGAAATTCGAATCATTTATCCATCCATTCCGTCCATCCCATCCATCCCTCATCGTTGCCATTCGTTGCTGTTTGCTTAACGTTCTGTGTCATTGTTTTCTTTTGTAATCTTAAATAAATTCTTTGGAAATTAGAAAAGTTGAAAAGCATTCGTCACACAAAAACCCACACTCATACTTCAAACGTATCCGTCCATTTCTGTTTTTTTTTTTTGTTGTTGTTATTATATTTTCAAATCCCATAATTTTAATCCCGTCTGTCATTTTCTTTTACTTTGTACCACATCATAAATTATATACCACACTTTAAGTCCTGTCTGCTATTCCTTGTACATATTCATTTATTTTCGAAGGATTTTTTAACGCAATTAATTCGTTAGAATATGGCTTGGCAAGAATTAATAACGTGTACGTAACCGTTACGATTTATTAAGGTAAAATGTGAAAAAATAAGGTAAACATATAATAATGAGCACGATGTTAATATAATTTATGATCGTTGGCATAGGCAGCAACATTTGAAGAGTTGAATGGCATTAGAAATTTATCTTTGGCAAGCTTTTGGGTCATATTACTATCAATTAATAGAAACAACATGAAAAAAGTTAGTTTTAAGTAGGGACAGTTAAATTCCCGTTAAATATATTTTTTGAATTGTTTCCATAAATTAATATTTTCACTGCCGATGTTTCAATATTTCCCACGATTTCTTTTTTATTAAATCATTAAAGTCGTCGAATATTTTTCGAGCCACTTACTACGGGCTTGGTTTTGAATTTGTTTACAAGCAAATCCGGGCAAAAGTCCGCTTGTCTGTTTTAAATTTCAAAAAATAGAATTTCAAAGCCGGGAAGGATTTATTATCGTTACATTTTTGGAAAATTCTGATTAGTAGATTTTACAAAGAAAACAGTTTAAAATTAAAAAGAAATCAAACACATTTTTAAAAATTCCACAATAGAATTTATACCTTATAACTGGAATTTAAAAGCGTCTAAGAAGAGATACGACTGGACTTATTCGATCAGAAGAGCACTAAGCACCTACGTAAACAGGTACCGTAACTAGGGGAATTTTTGTGTGGTTTAGCAGGACCTAAACTAAAGAACTACAATACAAGTTGATTAATTACACTATGCTTGTTGAAACAAGTAAGAAAGTACATTCGGTCAAACCCGACTATATGATACCCTACACCACAGTATTTTAAAACACATTTACGAGAGTGCACCCTATTCGGGACCCATGGAGAATCATGCTTATGTAGCCATATAAATATGGATCTATCTATGTTTAAAATTTCATTAAAATCGGTTACAAAGTGTATAAGAGGCAGAAATTGCCCCCTAACTCCCCTTGTGGTCCTATTTTTGAAAAAAATGCATAGCTCATGTATGCATATAAATATGGATCTATTTATGTTATAAATTTCATTAAAATCGAATCTGAGAGGCAGAAATTGCCCCTATCTCCTCTCGTGGTCCTACGATTCGGCCATTTTCAATAGCCTTGGGCCAATAAAAACCTATAAGCCAAATGGACAGCCAGCCAGCCAGCCAGCCGGACGGACATCGTAAGATCGACTCAGAAAGTGATTCTGAGTGGTGTGGGTATAAAAATAGACATACCGGGCACATGGCGTTGTACCATAATTTGGGTCCGCTGAATGCAATGGTGCTAACCGTTTTTTATGTTGGCTGTTGTTTTTGAGGTATACCAAGCTTGTCTAAAAATAGTGTCAATTTCGACCAAAGTGTTATTATTAGTTCACATTTTAATATAAGTATGAAGATAAAAAACTGACATTCTCTGCATTGAGTAATTTAAATGAATAATTAATTAATTCCACAAATAACATAATTTAAAATATATGGCCATGTCATGGAAATAGAAAACACTTGAAATTAAATTCGAACAAATTTTGAAATCTCTGCCGTATTCAGAGTTCATAAAAATATTTCCTTTTATTTACCTCTTACTTTGAGGTAAATTCACGTGATTTCTTTGACATGGGCGATAATCACTTGACATTTTTAACCCCACAACTAACTTTTAAAACTCTTGATTACTTATTTAAAAATAACCACTTATTTTTTCTGCATACAAAGACTTATTCCATAAATAAAATTTTCAAAACCTAACATGGTACATGTCATGGACCCTCCTGAACAAAATTATGTTATGAGGTAAAGATTTGTATAAGAGTTCTATGTGCCGGATTTTTTCTTAATATCAACATATATATGAGCATTGTTCATCTTAAAGCGATTTTGAAGAATGGTTTATATGGATCAATTCTGGTCTTACCAGTAAAGAATTCTGGAACTACATAGTAGCTATCATCAAAGTTGCTGTCGCCAAATTATATGTCAATACCAACATTTATGAGGAAGTTTTGACATTATTAGTAATTGACGGGAGTACACTGATTGAAAAGCCGCCGTAACGCTGATGTATTTTGACATCAGTACTATGACAAGTGTCTTCGTTTTTGACCCCACGACACTTATCATCATTGTGATATATTTGGCTAAACATTACTTAGCCAAATTGTCATCAAGTAAAATTATGTCATCAATGGGGTGACACATCGGCATCACAGAAATCATGGATCGGAGTTAGTTTAATAAAAAATGTCATTAGTGCGATGACTTAGTTACAGCGGAGAAAAGACTTATAATATTCAATTTAGTGACAGTTTAACATTGGGATTGACTTTAGTCAAAGTAAGAGAATTTTTTTTATTTACTTACCCATTCGATACACATTTTTGTTTAACTTTTGTTGTATATTGCACTTTGTTTACAGAAGAACTCTCATTATATAGGACACCAGCAGCATGTCCGATATGGTTTTCTTAATATTTCTGCTTTGCAAATTTGATGTATTTTGCTTAATAATTAAAACAAATAGAATTTGGGAATTTTTGCTTCTTATTTTACTTTTGAAACATCAACATCACGTTAATAATACACAAAATGTGGCATCGAATTGTTGTCAACGTAGTCATATCATAGATGACGCATAAAATATGACAAAATTTTATGATGACGTTCGTTATTGGATAATGTCACTTTTTGCCTTATTGATGCCATTTGTAATAACATTTTTTTTATTTATTTTATTTATTTATTGGTACAGGACTTAAAGTCTTATAATTATAGTACAGGATAAACAATTCGTAACTATGGTCAAATATTGACCGATTCCAATAAAATTTAGTAAATTTATTTAGATTGCAATAAAATAAGTTTAGATTTAGATAAGTTTTATTGACACAAAGACTCTACAACAGAAAGAAGCCTGTACAGGCTCAATGCGAAAATAAGAACCGAATCGAAACATTTTTAATAGGCTTGGTTCTTATCAGAATTATTTTATTTATTTATTGATTTAATAATCTTGAAGCCACTTAAGGCCAATTGATTACAGATAAATATGCTGACAGTAAATGTTATGTTTATACATATGTATAAATATATTATATTATTATAAAGTGTATTATAATTAAATAGTTTTTATATTCATGAACAAATTTATAATCAGTTATATCTATCCCTCCCATCACGAATATGAATTTTTGGTAAAATTTATATATTTTGTTTAAAGCGGTTCCAAAACAGTGTCACTGAAATTTAAATGATAAAAGTTAATAGTTGTCAACAAGGGATGAAATTAATCTTTTAAATTGGGCATTTGAAAGCGAAAAATTTATGCTGTCATAAGGAATTATTGAATTCCATAATTTTGCAACCCGTACAACGTAGGACCTTTGCATAAAGACAGTTCTATATCGTGGACAGATTAATGAATGCGTTCTTGAGGAATATGCAAAATTAAATCTAGCAACAAGGTATTGTGGAGAAGTATATTTCAATGTTTTGTAAAAGTGATAAAGTAACCTAGTGTTAATAAAATTCTTAAAATTATAACCCAAAAAGTCATAAACATATTCAGAAACATGTTCATGGATTCCCAAGCGGTAGACATATCGTATTATTCTATTAAAACATTTTTCTATCCTAGAAATATTTCCCAACGAAGTCCCCGAATAGGCTTCTAAGCCATAAGTTATAAGAGGCATCAGAATGGTATAACCTAATCGTTTTCTTATTTTTAGAGGCAGATGCCATGGAACGCTGTATACTTTTCTTAACGATATTAAAGTTCGAGAAACAACTGCATTTATATGATGATTAAACGACAGCTTATCGTCTATATAAAAACCAAGAAGTTTAATGTAGGAAACAAACTCAATTGGTATATCACCTAAGCTTAAGTTATTTAAAGAAGTATTATTAAATAATATTGCCTTCGACTTAGGAATGTTCAACATAACGTTATTAGATTTACTCCAAGTATCAATATTATGCAAATCTTTATTTATCTTATTATTAAAATCTTCCTTTGATTCCGCTACACAAATAAGTTGTAAGTCGTCCGCATACATATATCCCTTTAAATAGTTCAGACAAGAAAAAATATCATTGACATATAATAAAAAGATCAATGGACCTAATATTGTACCCTGAGGTACACCAACGAAAGTAGATTTCATGGTGGAGTTGCTGTAAGGCGTCTGCACAAATTGCATCCTTTGGGTAATAAATGTTTCAATTAGTTTGCAAGCACTTCTAGAAAAGCCAAACTTGATATAAAGCTTATTCAGTAATATTTCATGTGAAATGGATTCAAAAGCTCTACTGAAGTCAAGACTTAAAAGCGAAGTAAACTTATGTTGGTCTAAACCATATTGTACTTCCTGCAAAATTTCTATCATATGACTAGTAGTGCTGTGGTATTGCCTAAAACCCGACTGATACTCACATAGCAGTTTTTTGCTATTAACGTACTCAAACATCTGATTATTGATTAGTATCTCCATAACTTTAGAATATACAGATACAATACATATTGGACGTTTTTACTAAATTTAATCAAATTATTTCCATAATTGCGGCCGGTACTTTGCGCACAAGGTTAACTTGGACATTCAGCTGGACGGACATCGTCAGAAAGTGAATTCGAGTCGATCAGTATACTTAAAGATGGGTATAGTACCAATTTTATATGTTTATACGAACATCAGCACAAATGTATACAAATAATTTCTTTTAAAGTTCCATCCATGTTTTAAATTTGCTTTAAACTGATGTTCTGATTTTTAATTTTGACTGTTGGCCGATTTCACCAATTTATTTAAATATAATTTTATATTTTAAATTCGTTTTTCATGTCAAATAAAAATGTAATTATGTATGTATATGAAAAACCATATTTAAATATGAACTGATATTTAAATTGAATTGATGAAATTTCGCCTATATTGGCATACGATTATATGTGAATAAATAAATTGGTCATGAGCACTGAAACCATAAATATGCAATTGCATGTTTTTGCTTGTACGACCGATGCACAGACAGGTATTTGGCGCTAAAAGTCGCTCAAAATTCATTTTTTTATATTAGCACTACACCCTTTTTACTATTATTTTTTAAAAGTCAGGTAAACCCTCGAAACAATAGAATCAACATGGCGCAGTACAACCTTTCACCAGCTGCATAAAGCCAGTCGGAAGTTACCATTCCAAAAACGTGTTCGTATGATTTGTTCGATACACTCAAAACTTTATTGTCTTCAAATATTCATTTTATGGTGATAAAGTAGATTTTGTGTTAGTTTCTATAATGGATTGTGTTCAATTAGGTATGTGCTTTATCTAAAACTTAAGTTTGACATTGATTCTAATTATTAACTAGTTTTTTTGCCCTTAATGGTTAAACTCTTCAAATGCAAAAAAAAAAATAAACACACACATTTTCTTATTTCAAAGAGGTTTCAAACTATTTCTGTTCATTTCTGAGCTTTAAATTTGGTAGTATTTTGTAGAATAGATCCTCCAGAAATTTAAAAAAAACAGCCACCCTAATCCACCCCTAAATTTTTAGCGATTTTTTTAATACATGGGCTTTGAAAACTAGGTTAATCAAGAATTTCAATAAAATGTCATTTTTTTCGAGACCAACTGGGCTTATTGTTGGACATACCTAACAGTACGTTTACATTTGACAGTACTGGCAAGACAGTAAGAAAATACATATTAGTTTCCAAAAATACCACTAACTGTCTTCGTGACGTAGGCGTCCAGACAGTAGTTACGACAGTTCACTTTTAAAAATTTGTCAAACGTGAATGTTGCTGTTCAAGTCCAGCTAAACGTGTTTTACATGAACTAAACAAAATTAAAAACAGCTTAAAATAACTATATTGTGTAAACAAACATACCACTTAAATAAAATATAAAAAACCAAAGCAAAATATATATAATTATTTTTTACATTTTGATTTTTTTTTCCTTTTGCTAACAAAACTTCAGATTACTGTTAGCAAATGTCAAATCACTGTCCAATTTTACTGTCTGCTAAATTTGCTAGACAGTAGACAAGACAGTTGGAAAAGTGTGCATGTATTAGTAAAAAATTTTGCATGTATTGCTATTGTCTTGCCAGTACTGGCAAATGTAAACGCTGTGTAAGGCAACACTAATGATGGGAATACCGGTCGCCGCTATTTTGAAGAACACGAAACATCAGCAGAGATATCTGGGATTGACTAAAATGTAATATACCGGTTAAAAATAATACTTGATGCCATGTGCTTTGGTATAAAAATTAAGGATATGTATTAATAATATTGAAAATAAATACGATACTGTAAAAAATGACGAATAAATAAGATTTAATATAATGTTTTTTGCCTTTTTCTACACTGAAATACCTTAACCTACCTTTAAATCCAATAAAATACTAATATAAAATTTTTAATTAAAAAAAAATACTTTTGAGCGACTTTTAGGGCCAAATACCTGTCTGTGCGATGAAGGCAGAAACAATATATTTATCCGTTTTACTGCTTTTAATGAATTTTGGCATCGATTTGTTAGTGCAAATTTTTGCATATTTTTTAGTTTGCATAATTTAGTGAAAAGAGCTTTTTGCAGCATTTTTAAGTTTATAGCGCCTTTTTGAGGCATATTTTGATACAACTTCAATTTTTTCAGATGCCTACAAGAGCTTTCGCAGCAAATAAAAAATTGTTTGCGAGATTCTGGCTTTTCTGTTTTAAATATCTACTAGATAACCCGTGCGAATATTTCGCACTGTTAGTTGTCATTTTTGTAGCATAAAATGAAAATAATTAATAGAAATTTTAGTAACTTCAATACATTTTATTAAAAGTATAAAAATATTAGAAATCATAATATATATCAAACATATTTACATACATACATACATACATATGTTTTAATGCTTTTATAATACTTCTTTGAATACAATGTTAGAGGTAATGACATGATCATCGTTAATTTTTTGCCCGTACGAATCCTTTATCAATGAAAATATTAATTTTTCAATTTCTAATTATTTTTCGTCATTAGTGTTAGAAATAAGCTTTAAAATGAGATATCATTCATTAAATTTGATGCGGTGGTATGGGAGATATTTGCAACCGACAAAAAAAAGTGCTTTAGAAATAATATATATGATCTGTTGGCTATGTGTTGCTTCAATTTCGCCATCTATATTTAATTTTTACTCCAAAATTGTAAGACAAAGAAGGTTGTCATTAAGGATAAATGTTATTTTAATCTTTAAAATTTTATATGTAAGCAACAATTTTGGACCAATCTTTTAGTATACCGATTCACTCAGAATAACTTTTTAAAGTGATCTTACGGTGTCCATCCGTCCTTCTGGCTGGTTGTCTGTGCCATGTTAACCTTGTACGAAAAGTACAAGTTACGATCTTGTAGATAATTTGATCAAATTTGGTAAATAACTTTTAATTGTAATCGTGAGAATCGGTCTATAATTTCTCATACTCCTCATAAAAACTTTTTTCCAAATTAGAATAATTGTGTCGGTAAACTATCTTATAATATTGGTATTTAGATTAAGTTTGCTCCAAAAATATTTTACTGCAAATTTAATTATTTTCGAATCGGTTCGCATTTGCCCAAAGCTCTCACCTATAAAAAGCTTTAACTTCCTTTTTAATTAATACATTATTAAACAATTTAGCGGCCGTCCATAAAATAAATCTCTTTAAGACAAAAAATCCATATGGATGTTAATATCTGGATAATATTCGTCACAAATAACTCTTATATGAATTTTAACCTCTTAACATAACTTTGTTTTTGTGAGCACATGACTGCCAATTCTAAAAACGGTAAAATCTCGAAAATTCATCTCTAAATACTATGGTGTTTTGGCTCCGCCGATTATAATTTTAGTTTTTATTAAATGGAACTGTTATTTAATTGTTGAATATTTTGTGTTTACATATAAACAATTTTTGTATTTTTTAGGGCATAGTTTTAACAACTTTTAGGGCATATTTTCAAGTTTTTACTGGATATTAAAAGCGCATAAAACGCGTTTTGAGACCTTATTTCCGTGGTCATGAGTTTCTTAAAACTTCATAATTGAAATTTTCTACCTAAGTAGACAACCAAGTTTTTTTTAATCCCACTGCTTTTCTATTTAAAGCCCTCAAAATAGAGCTGCAAAACAATCGATAGTACTATCGAAAGTATCGATAGTTTTATTTTTGGCAGACTATGTATAGTTTTTTTTTCTATCGATACTATCGGACAATTTTAAAAGTAACTACAACAAAGTTGATTAGATTTAGTCAACGAAACATTTTTAACAACTCATTAGACGGAAGTTTTTAGCAATGCATAACCTTTTTTAATGCTGTGCCAAAAAGGAAAAAGTACTTAAGTTGACTTTACCTAAATTTGAGTTTATGGCAACAACAACTAGAAACAATGACACCTTTGAGATCTTCACATTCAAAAGTACACACGTGTAAAGTTTCAACGACATTTCAGGAAGTTACAGCAAAATTACTCTTTGCCATCATTTTTCAATGTGCAATAATATGTTTTCTAAAACAAAATAAAAAAAAGTTTAGATAAAGATGATTCAAATTTTTATTGCATTACGAAGAGAAAAGTTCGGCAATTGTGAATGAAAAATGCTATATGGCAGATGTCCACCACGAGCTCGCTGACAGATGTCGATTTTTTCATCAAAGTTATTAATAACTTTTTGGCAAAATTGCGGGTCTATTTTGTTAATAATATCACGGATTTTGAGTTTTAAGGCTGTAATCGATTTGATTGGCTCTGTATAGACTCTGTTCTTAACATAGCCCCACAAAAAACCTTGTAAGGCTTCAAAGCCAAAACCTTACGCAAAATTCGCCATGTGGTGGTTTTGGATAACCACAATTGTTGAGAATGCATCTACTAAGAATACGTCAAAAAACGAAATGTCAAAACTATCATGTTGTTGGTGTTGCCACAATTAAAAAATAAAGTTCTTGTTGAAAACCCCGATATTTGATATACATATAACCCCAGTGACGATTATACCTATTAAAATAGGAGTAAGTTTTTAAAAATCAACTTTACAACTTAAAGTTTGTAATTTTTTCTTAACGAAAAATCTTAAAAAATTTAATGGAGTTATTTTGTAAAAGACTTAATTTTAATTCTACTTTGTTGAAAAATTTTTATAAAAATTCAAAAATTTTTATATGAATAAATTTTCAACGCAAGGGATTTGAAATAACCTTTTAAATTTTTAGATTTAAGGTAAATATTTTGACGTCGAAGGTAAAAAACTGACAAACCTGCAGCCAATTAAGCGTCTCTAAATCTTATAAAGTATATATTTATTATTAACTATAGATGACACCGAAATTAAAGGTGAATATGCTGGTCTTTTATACCTGAAAAACGTTGTCTGTAAATGGTGTGTTTAAACTATTTCTTTTTTAATCCCATTTATTGACTACCGTGTCCTAAGAAGTGGCACATAGAAACTTTTCGATACTATCGATAGTTTTTAAGCTAACTATCGAAACTATCGATTGGGCTGGCTATCGATAGTTTTGCAGCTCTACCTCAAAATTTTTTGAAAAATCCTACAAATGTTTTCCTTTAAAGTTTAAACTCCACGACCAAACTCTTCTACAATTCAGCGACTGCATTTTTATAAAATTCCACTTATGATCTCATTGAGAAATATAATTTTTACAGAATATTTAAACTTTATAACTAAAAATTCCTTTGTTTTCTACGACTTATTTTTTTTTTCTTTCGAACGGAATTTTAAAGCCTCACCACTGAACGAACTCCTTTTTGAAATTCAACAAAACGATTTTTAACGGAAAAATTTTCAACATATTCTTGTAACTTCTACCTTATTATTATTACAAGTAATCAAATTATGGTTAATTATAATTTTTTACAATGCTGTTTTTATATTTCCTTTTCACTGACAATGCAATATTTTATATTTAATAACACAATACAAAAAAAATGTCGAATGGTCTTAAAAAACCATTTATTATTTTTGCTTTTCAACCATACTCCCCTGTCATTTGCCATTTACCTCTTCACAAAACCCACTACGTGACATACTTCAACATTAGAGATTTAAATTAAAAATGCAAAATTTATTTATACATATATTTATTATTATAAGGGTTTCATCTAATGCCTTGATAAGCATGAAAAAATAACTTAAGAATTATGTACTTGGAAAAACTAAAACTATTTTAAAAGCAAATCCAATATCTAAAACACAAAATACAATATTTTATAAACGTTAATGCCCTTTAGAGACGAGTCTTAAAACTCATTACAATTTCCAAACATTAGAAAACCGCTATAAAACATTAAGAAACACTACACCACTACTATATAATGCACTGGTGTACTCGTTCGTACCCATACCACTGCTGTATGTCTTCGTTCGTATTCAGTCATATCATGTATACTCGTAACTTACAGCAGATTAAATTGATAAGGTTTTATTTTAATTTGTTGCCACAACTACTTATTTACCTACATTCCCCCAGCTCGGCTACAGCAGCAGCAGCTAGTGTGCACTGAAGAGAAAACAGTTTTATTTTGGAAGGGATGTTTTTCCCAGGCACCCCTGACATTTAAGCACAGAAGAAAGAAAAAACATGGTTTGTTGATTGTAAAAATTATAATGAATATTTCTATGATTTCATTAGGCGTAATTCCATTGCTAATGATTTTTGGCACATGTATGACGACATAAAAAAAATATCTGCTTGCTACGAGATTACAATCTAACTAACTGAGCATAACTCCTACCACGTTCAGCAAAAAGTGTTGCCAACGAATTAAGAAGAAAATTTTTGGCTTACTATTTTATATCAAATGGGACTTATGTTTAAGTATTAAGGTTTTATTGGAAAGGGTGTTGCAAAAAGTGATAATTAGCATTTTAAAATACTCAGGCTAAGCAAAGTTAAGATGCTGTCTTCAATAGTAATGATTCCGATTTTATTTTCTTTAATCTTAACAATTTTTTGAAACCGAATAACTGCAATTTTTTCAAATTCTAAAATGAAAGTTTTAGGTTTTTTTACGTCCATTTTCTTTGACGAATTAAGAGATTTAAAAGGGGAGTTATTGCCAATTATGTATTAATTCTTTAGGTATAATTAAATTTATCTGTACAACAATTTCGAACCTTTTTCCAAAAGAGTGCGGTTCCGACATTGGATTCTGGTAGAGCAGACAAAAAAATTTACGTGTGTCAGTGCTTAGAAAAATCCTATCGGAATTTTATTTAAAGGGGGAAGGGGGGATTATGTTTTTTATACCATCCACCACAAATAGTTGTGAAGAGGGTATACTATATTTGCCATTCCGTGTAAAACTTTTTTATTATTCATCTCAGACCCCATAAAGTATATATATTCTGGGTCCTTGAGTAATTCTAAGTCAATTTTGCCATGCCCGTCTGCCTGTCCGTCTGTTGAAAACACGCTCACTTTCGAAAAACTCAAAAGAAATACAAAACCTTGGTGTCAAATTGCTTATAGTTATGCTAAGCAGTTTGGGATTAAAATCCAGCAAAATCGGTTCAGTAGGATCAGAGGTACGAATCAAAATGTGGAACCACCACCTAAAAAAAATTGATAATTTTGTTACAAAAACTAACATAAATGGTTGAAAAATGCACGGGATGATATAAGATTTTGCACAGATTTGTCTTATTCGACTAGAAATCACCCTGAAAAATTTCCGTCCATAATTTACCCTAGGCCCCATATAAGCCCTACTCCCGGAAAACAATTTAGTACGTCTTAAACCATAAAAAATAATGCTATCATAACAAAATTTGGTACAGCACAGTTTAATAGGACTAGAAATAAGAGTATCAATTTTCGTGAAAATCTGTCCATAATTTACCATAGGCCCCATACAAACCCTACTCCTGGAAAACAGTTTAGTACGCCTAAAACCGTAAAAAATAATGCTATCAGAATAAAATTTAATACTTCACAGTTTTATATAACTAGAATTCACACTAATAAATTTACTAGAGGCCTAATATAAAGCCCACTCTGGTAAAATAATTAAATACGCCTAAAACCGTAGCAGATATAAATATTGCGGTAAACTTTCTTTCAACTTAGCTTCGTATGGCCAGAACAAATGTTATGCAATTTTGTGATATACGGTCCATAATAAACCTTGGATCCATTTAAAGCAGCCTTCTGAAATTCACTGCTGTATTGAAATTTATGTTTTTTAATACCAGAAATCACTCTGCAGAATTTTGGGATGATTGGTTCATAGCTTACCATGGCTCCAAAATAAATTCCCCTCCTGAAAATCATTTAAGTTCGGCTTAAACTGTTACGAAAAAGTCATAAAACTTTCTGATTGTCGGTCAATAATTTAAAATATGTTTAAACCGTAACCAATTTTAATTCAGATGTCTGTTTTTATACAGATTAATTAATTATAAATAGACATCATACAGATATTACTCCTAAAACATTTGAACTGTCGGTGGAGGGTATCAAAGATTCGGCACAGCGGAATATAGTACTCTTACTTGTTTTTAATAAAAGTTTCTTCGGTCTTTGTATTTGTAGCGGAAATTATAGCCAATAATAGAGCCAACCTTAAGGCTCAGTTAGGCGAACGTTGCTGTACCGTATCTGTACTGTATCCATCAGCTGTTCGCTTTTTGTTATATGAAAACCAATACAAAAGTTTACCGAAATGCAATGTACCGTAGTTGCAACGTACCAATCTGTATAAAATAGAATTTCATGCCGTTGTTACGTGACATTTGTAAGACAGTGATGGGCGGCTTGTATGTTACATTGAATGTGGATAATTTTGCTCTTTTTTTGATACTTTTTTCAGTATATCTATGGAATTGCTACAAAACAACTTACAATTCAACATATTTCCAAATATACATATGTTTAGATGTTTAAAATAAACAAATGCATATACACATACAATGGAAATGTGAAACATATATGTATAAGACTTTATATGGTATTAAAACCTTGTTTGGTGTATGCACATTTACAATATATGTATGCTAAAAATTTATATATGCTAAAACAAAAATTTATTTATTGTAAATCTATAATATAAATATTAAATTATTAACATTTTTTACATACACAAAATACTGTTTTAATACCATTGAAATCATGTGGTACATTTTCTGCACAACGGCCACCATTTGAACATTTTTGATTCCCATCACTGTGTGTTTTGTTTTATGTATACCATTGCTTTTTGTTTATGTATGAGAAAATATATGACACGTTTTTAATCGTTCTTTAAGTGCACCAACGTGCTTACAGTACGGTGCGGTACATTACGGGTACAGCAACGTTCGCCTAACTGAGCCTTTAAACACCTTGATAGCATAACTTTTACATATTTTTCTGTGGTTATTTTCCTAGAAAACAAATCAAATTTCGGGAAAATACTAACATCGGGACATGGTCAAAATCATGGACCTAATTTTTAAATTATTAAAGGATTAAAATCAAATGTGCCAGTCTTCTTTATAATTTTTTTTTTTGCTTTTACAGGATTGCCCCAATAAGACCTATTTAAGGTTGCCAGACGGCCTGGAATGGCCTGGATTGTCCAGTTTTTTAGGGTATTGTCCAGTTTTCATTTAAATAACAATTTGTTCAGTTAAAAAATAGATTTAAAAACTAATGTTTATATTAATTATATACTGAATACAAAGAAAAAATAAGCAATTAGCCGAAAGATACATCAATTAATAAAATTCCTTTTTTTTAAATGCAATAAAAACAAACGTATGTTTTATGCGAAAGTACTTTAAGCATTTTAAATAATCTTAACTCAGAAGAAAAAAAATATAATGTCTCACACCTTGTAACTGCTGAAATATTAGGGCCTGTCAAAGAAATCAATTCCGATCGAAATAGGAAGTTATTTCGTATCTTACTTTACATAAAACAAAATTACTTTCGATTGGAATTGATTTCTCTGACAGGCCTGATTAACGAGACTTAATTTTCTAGCTCATGTATGGATGAAAATAGGACTAAAGAAAGAAAAAAAGAAATTACCCACGACTTTTTGGCGACATATTTTTTTTTCGCAAATTAAAAAAAAATTAAGTCGTGGATCATTTCTTTTTTTCTTTCTTTAGTCCTATTTTCATCCATACATGATCTAGAAACTAAATCCGCTGTCATATTAGAGTTACTACAAAATTGCATTGATATATATTCCAGAGCACCGTGTAAAATGCATCTAATTTGCAAAAATCTAAATTATTAACATACAAAGATGATGTACTTGGCAAAAGAAAAAATTTGATACCCATATTGCCCTATTTAAAATGAAGGGTTACCACCCCATTGTATTTTTGTCAAAACGCGAACTAGCACGAATTTGAATTCAAAAAAAGCTGAGACACGTATTTAATTAAATCGACTAAAGATTAAAATATGTTAATTTGGCACTTTTATTACAAACAACCCCGAACAAAAAATTCAAAAACCGTTTTTTTTACAGAAAATCGTTGAAGAAAGGACATGGATGATTGGACAAATTGTATATACGGTTGGACGCGCCTTAAACAAACCTTTCTTACGATACCCAATTTGTATATGTTGGTAAGGAAACACACACAGAAAAAAATCAATGTAAATTCGTTCAAAACAAGGTTGATTTTACATTTTTCAGTAGTGATTTTGCTTCATTGTTGTTTCATGTTAATTTAACATGATTTTACAATAACTTGCGAACAACATTTTTTTCTTTTAAAATAACTATAATTCATGTTAATTTAACATTGCAGTAAAGTTAGAGCAAAATGTAATTAATATTGAAATAACAATCCGAATCACGTTGAATGAAAGTTATTTAAAGTTGAAACAACGTGAATTTCATGTAGAATCAAATTGGTTGGAGTGTGATATAACAGTGTGAAGACAACATAAGCATTTATTTAAGCATAATTTAAAACACTTACCACTGTAACACATGTTTCACTTATTTTGTATCTCCTTTGTTAACATAAGCATCAGCAGAATGGCTCGATATCGTTTTGTCATCATTCTTCTTTGAAAACATGATGTACTATTTAACTAAATAATTTTAATTAAAAGAATACGGGAATTGTCTTCTTTTTATAACATATTTTAAACATGAAAATAAAAAGATGTACATACTTAAGTGTGTATGCATGTTAATTTAACAAGATAAACTTTTGATTTTAATATAAAACAGGTTTTTATGGATTCAATATTGAACAATGTTATTTTAACAGTGAAAACTATTAAATAAACGTGATTTAAGATTATTTTAATATTTTTCATTTAAAATTAATATGAAATAATGATAAATTTAAATAAAGGGCATACTTTTGCAGAAATTTACCATGATTCTCAATCAACATTTCGCCATGTTATTTTAACATTGGTATTTTTTTCTGTGTACAGATTATTAAATTAACAAAACATGCAAAAATAGACCCTTTTTCAAACTGGTCCAGCTCACGAGAGGTCAAAGCTGGAGCCGAAATATTTAAAATGTCATCTTAAAAAAGTCCAAGGTCCATTTTTAGGAGGGTACATCGAGTACTTTTTTTGGTGAGTCGCTATAGCGTACATACAAACGTCTTTTACGTTCAATGTGATGGAAACAAAAGTGATGGAAACAACGAACTGTAGCCTGAAAAAAAACCAGTTAAAGTTTTCCTACTTAAGTACAAACATTTATTCGATAGTAATATCGATATATCGATATTGAAATCTGAACTATCGATAAATATCGATAGTAGAAAATATCGATAGTATCCCAGCACTAGTAATTTGACGTTAACCTGAGTTTTAGTTTTTAAGTTTTCTTGTTTTTTTTGTTATTTCTTTTTTGTAATTTAAAAAAAATTTAAATTGTCCAGTTATTTTTTTCAAAATCCAGGTGAATTTTTTACGTTGTCCAGTTATTTTAAGCTTGTTTTCTGCCAACCCTAGACCTATTGTAATCGTCGTTTGTGGTTTTGCGGCAGCACTGCTTGCAGAATTTGAATTTTGTATGGATGCATCTGAAGGTCCAACTTAAAAAATCTCTGCAATGTTGTTCTGGAAATTTCCGATTGGCCGGAACGACCGAGTTGAAGCGTTGAGTTGAGGCCGAACATCTTCCGTGTTGCCTTTATTGCAAATATCTCGTTGAGCACCTCTTCCAGGACGGTTAATCACTAATTTTGTTTTTGCTGTGCCATAAAAACAGTTGATCTTCGGCAAGAATAGAAAATTTATTGTATGCATTCATTACACTGGTTTACAGCCAAAAAATACCAAGAACGCCACATGCCTAGATAAGTTAATTGGGACCTCCTGAACACGAAAAACGCTGTAATTTTTTTTCCTAAGAACCGTTTTTTAGATAATGGTACTTTTGTGTTTTTCAGTGTATGGTCCCACTTAAACCCTTGTGGAGCCCAACTAAAAAGTCCGATATTTAATATAACGTAGAAAAAAAAAAAACGAAATAAAAATGGAAAAATTTAAAAAAAACGTAAAAATAGGCAAATTTTGAAATTTGTTGTGCCATAACTCAGCCATTTCTTATCAGATAGAAATTTTCAGCATATCGGACTTTTTGGTTGGGCTCTATAAGGGTTTAAGTGGGACCATACACTGAAAAACACAAAAGTACCGTTATCTAAAAAACTTATCTAGGCATGTGGCATTCTTGGTACTTTTCCAAACTAAAAATTTGTAAAGCAGTGTTATAAATATCCAAGAATTCAGTTATAACCTGCAAAAAGAAAAAACAATTATATTTTAAAATAAGAAATTGATACGTGTTTAACATTGTGTAGACCCTATAGCCCTCGGTTTTTTTTCTTTAGCTTTATCTTGGTTAGAGGTTGAAAGTATCGAATCTTTGCTGTAAGTGTAGCTCCGTAAAACAGCAATTGTACAGAGAGATCTGTCCGAAGACTAATCTTTTGTTACTACATTTGGGACGCAAATCAGCCTCGAAGCCAATAGGAAGCCTATGTCGGTTGTTTTGGTATTAACCCGAGCCATAACGTGATCCTAGGCGTTGCACAGAGGGGTGAAATCGTAAAAAATGGATATTAATTGAAAAATTAAAGTTTGTTTTTTTGAAAAATATTTAGTAACCGATTACAGTATATAAAATTCTACATCACTTCTGAAAATTTCAATGTCATATGATGTTTACTTGTCAAGCTGCATTGTATTAAAGTTAAGTAATTTTTGAGTTATTCGCGCACAATAGTGTTAATTGAAATTCGGTATATTTCGACGATTAATATATAGTTTTTGCAAGTCAAAAGTAATACTTTTACTATGGAATCTTCAACCTCAGGTATTTTAGCGTTGTTCTAAAAATAATTGTTTTAACAAAAGTTGTGTAGAAGTATTTTTAAAATTTTTTTTAAAATATGTCTCCATTTTGGCTATTTTCGAAATATTCGTGGATATTTAAATATGAATGGTGTAAGTTGGCGTTATAATATTAATTTGTTAAGAAACTACAGTTCCTAGGCTTTTATATTCAGTAATAACATGTTGCGCGTTTTTGCGCGAAATTTTTTAAATTAATTAATTGTGAAAATAGTCACTCAAGCAAAGAACACCAGTTCTATCTTTTGTTTGCTTTGTCTTCGTTTTCGTTGTTATAATTGTTGTTTTTGTATACAATTGGCAACTGTGTGTTACAAAAATTTTGTTAGAAAAATATAGAGTTTTTGTTCACAATATCGAGCGGTATTCAGAAGTATCAGTGGTTAAACATGCCTCCAACCTTGCATAAGTTTTTAATACATGGCCCAGTATCATTTCGCACGCGCTATTATCGATCGGTGAACTGTCTGAGGAAGCCCATGAAGCCCGAAACAAAGATTTTAAAAACTTCAGAGAACATTTTTCTCGCAAATGAAGTCGGTAGGACTGCAATCAAGACATATTAAATAGGTTCCTACTAAGTTCAGATCCAATACTATCTGGTAAAACACAATTGCCCAAAAAAAAAAATTCCACCAACTTCCAAAATCTGTAGTAGATCTACTAGTTTCGCCTTCAGTTTTGACGAACGTGGCACCAGAAGGCACAAATTATGATACAGATGACGACGGGCATATTTTTTAAAATAGCAGGTCAAAAACACATGCCTTATAATAAATGTATACAAGCTATCACCAGACACATCCGTACACAATCGAACAATTTAAATATCTGCTTTGAGTCCCGAATTTAGTTACAAATATGATAGAATAATTCCCAATTCGTTTACGTTATTAAATTAAAAATAAATTGATTACTATGGAAAAATTTTATTTCTTTTTTTTTTCAAAAAACAAAAAAAAATCCGACTGAGCCAGAGCTATTTTTAAAAGGGGGCGTGGCACCACCCTATTCCACCTTGGATATAATTCATACTGTTAGATCAACATATAAACCAAATCTTATCTTCATACCTTTGATGGTTCATGAGATATATCCGTTCTAAGTTTCAGGTTATATGGGCGGTGCCACGCCCCTTTATCCAATCATAACCAAGTATATCCAAGAACTATTAGCAGGTCAAAGTTTCATGGCAATCGGTCTATTGCTATGGCAGCTAGAGCGATTTTTAATAGGGGGAGTGCCACCGCCCACTTTTCCAAAAGATGTGTAGCATATGTCACTCAGTGGTAACGTAGCATTCAAATAGTGAAAGAATTTTTAAAATTGGATAAGTAGTTTAAAAGATTTTTCCACTCAAAGTTTCAGTTAGCTTAAAGTATTAGAAACACTAATATCTCCCGAGAGTGCAACGATACAAAAACCCCTTGCATGGAGACTGGAGCCATGTAATTCCCTATACAGTTACAGTCTTCCTCGACAGCAACAAAAAAGTTAAAGCTCACGTTAGTTAACCAATACTCTAATGGCCGTTTTCTCAATGTATCGACAAACTGCCTGTTACTTAAAGTCGACATAAATTTGTTAAAAAATAAGCTGTCCGTTAACGATTTCGGTTTTCTCAATATACAGACAAAAACATTGTTTTTAGTTGGCAACGCCTCTCGAAATACATGAAAAAGTTGCAGCTAATCTTTTACAAAGTAGTGAGCTAATAGGAGCACATCGAGAAAATAAAAATTCGCCCCCAAAACATTGAAGCTCTTCCGGAGGGCTTACCAGTTCCCTCTTAGTTCTTTTATAAAATTTATTTTATCTTTCAATTCACTTAAATACTAAGTTCAAACCATATCGAAAAATCATATCCTTTTTTTGGGAAAATGAATTAACCTCACTTTTTGGCAGCCCCCTTTTCAAACTGATTATAAGTTTGGAAATTAAATAAGAAAACATTTGAATTCCCAAGCGAATTTTAATGACTTTTACGTTTGTTGTATGCTCAATTTGTGTGCATGTGGGGATGTGGTAAAGGGAAATTATTATTGTTGGTTGGTGGGTTGGTTGGCTGGCTTTTTAGACGGGCTGACTGAATGTTTGACTGTTGCTAATGTTATTCCTTACAGTTCATTGAGAAAAATTAATGAAACGTTGCTGGCATAATTTAAGAAGAAAATTATTATGGCAAGAGCAACTTTTTGGTGTTGTTTAACTAAAAAACAAAAGTTTCTCATACCTTTTCCCCATCCTAAATTTGGCATCATGCAGTTTACCTTATCGGCCCATTATTATTCTAAGTTATGCTGGCAATTTTTTTTTTTTGGCATAATATTGTCTAAAAAATGTTCTTATATCGAAACAAAAAGTAAAGAAAGGCACAACATACATTTATGAACATAAAAGTAGTAAGAAGAAACAAAAAAGAACATTTAAGTCGAACATGAAGAAATTTTTAGAATCGTACGAGTACATGGTGGTGGAGCAGGAGAAGGAGAAGGGTAGGCTGAAAATTGCTTGGCTGATTTGTTAAGCTTTAAATATAAATATTAAACATTACATTTGTGCCAGCATTCTTCGTTTTAGTCCCACAACCATGCAGCCAGCCTACCAGCCAGATATTTAACTTCTATGTCTACCAGATTGCCTGACTGCCTGCCTGCTTGCTTCCTTGCCAATAATCTTTCCTGCCCATGGAGGTCTGCTGACTGGTACATACTGCTGCTGGGTGCTGTTTGCTGACTTTTGCTTTTGTTGTTTAAATGCTGATAAAAGGTATTCAGGCGTTTTTATTTCTCCGCGTATGCCTGTGTGTGTGATTGCGAGTGCTTTGTTGCATGTTTGTAAATAAAGTTGATATTTATTTTGTTGTTATTGCTGCTGCTGTTGCTTGTGGTTATTTCCTCCTGCTGTTGTTGACTCACTCGTATTGTATAAAATTCTATATTTTATATTGTGCTGACATTGACGTATGCCGTCATTTTTTGTGGGGCGTTAAAATTTTTATGCAAAAGGGAGTATTTCAACAAATTAATATAAAGAGAAAAAAACTGAAACGTGCACAAAAAACTTACTATTAAAATAGCTACAATATGGACATTTTTCCTCTAGTTGGTAAAAAAAATGAAAAGAAGATAATTTATGTAAATTTTTTAAGCGGATACGAAGTAAAATGGACGTCTTTATTTAAAAGAGTAATTAAGGAACGGGGGAAATTGTTAAGTTAAAATTTTTTATTTACTTATAATTTGAGCAATCAAATTAATAATTTAATTATTGGTAGTTCAAATAAGTTTTTTCAGTTTTATTTTCCTTTTTAATAAGAAAACCTAACAGCAGCTCGTTTCCACTGTCCAGCATAAATTCTTTAAAATTAATATTAACTCTAAAGCATTAACAGCCATTGCCCCTAAGAAATTACAGGGCTTCAACCAGCAGAGGACTTTCCTAGTGTCGCTGAGCCTGTCGCTTTTTTGACACTGTCAGCCATACCATACTCTTCCAGGGCATGCTGCAGACCACACTGTTCAACAATTTAAGAGATAGAAAGTTAATTATCTGAGTGGAGTAGAGTGGAGTACCGCAGGGAGGAACCTTCTTCCCCTACTGTATAAACACCCCGCACATTCACACAAAGTGGAAATAATCTACTATTCGTACGGGTGCAGTGAAATAACGCCGGGAGAAATAACACCGGTGGGTGTAATTTCCCGATGAAAAGAAAATAACGCCGGCCGGCCTTATTTCCTATTGCGAAAAGAAATAAGACCCCCGGGGTGTTATTTCCTCTTTAAAGCAGACTTTATTTCTTTTTGCAAGAGGAAATAAAGCCGACCGGCGTTTTGGTCAATGAAGAATTAAAATCAATAATGACAATTAACAACAAATGTGCTCTAAGCAGAAATAAAATTTTAACTAAAGCTTCTCTGTATAGCCGGCCTTCGGCCGGGCGCAAGGATTTTCTCCTCCATGGTATAACAAACGCTGAAGTGAAATAACGCCGGCTTTATTTCCTCTTGCAAAAAGAAGTAAGACCCCCGGGGTGTTATTTCCTCTTTGGAGCCGGCGTTATTTCTTTTTGCAATAGGAAATAAGGCCGGCCGGCGTATTTCCTTTTCATCGGGAAATTACACCCACCGGTGTTATTTCTCCCGGCGTTATTTCACTGCAGCATTCGTACGACTTTACAATTATGGGGACTGGCCAAAACGTTGACAAACTATGTGATTAGGTAAATGGTTATTTCGAAAAAAATTCACAACTCCTTCACTGCGCATAACTTGAAATTATCACCAGCAAAGTCGTCAACAGCATCTTTTAACACCTAAACAAAGGAGATAAAAAGAAGGCAGTCGATGAGGACCAACTTCATCAGGCTATGCCACTGCAATGGTGCAAATATTGCGAAATAGAAACAAGGTCCTAATAGCGCTACCAACAGCACTGAAGGGCATGGACAACCAAACCTTGTTAGCTACCGACAAGACAATTGGCCGGTCCGTTGTAAATGACGCCGCTCCAGTATCCCTTTACCTTAGCGGAGTGATACCCGATGGAGAAATATTCTAAGCCGCCAAAACGCTGTCCTACAAATACTAACAAGCTGCATGCCAGCAACTGCGGTATACCACCTACACGAATACAGCTAGGCAACACAACACCGTGCTGTCTAAACAACTCTTACTGTTATGGCAGCTTAGAAGTCATCCTAACTTAAACATTATAAAGTTGGATGCTCCTCCGAACCATGCCAGAAAGGAATTTCGTGTATACGAGCAGAACATAAGAAGTTATGTGCAAGATACCTTAGACCATACCTCATATGCAGCATCTTTGAATGACATTAATAGTGACGCCATAAATTCAATCCGATACAAAATTTTTTACCGGAGTTCGATGTGCCCTAGGGTCCGTTTAGATGGAACCTCAAATTCCCTTGCTTTTATATTAATTTATGGTTCTGTGAGTTTTCTTTAAGTAAAAACTCCAATGCCTCACTTTGTGGAATTGGGAAAAAGTTAAAATTTTTATTAACATAAATATATTTAATGGCTTTGAACCCATAGTGTGCACCAAAATAATACCGGAATTCTAACAGATGATTCTTTTGTTTGCATTACAGAATAAGACAGATTTATATTTGGACGTTAGTCTTTTAGATAAAGCCTTTTTTCAATAAATCGTTGAGACTTTCCGACCATGTGACCGACTGATCTAAATGTCTTTCATCCTTCGCTATTTGACTTTTCTAACGTCCTTCCGGGTTTTACAAATATATAAGATATACTTCAAACTAAATTCTAATAAAAATAACTTTATTTGCTCTATTTCTATCATTTTATTGTCTGTACAAATATTATTCTTTCATAATTAGAAATTCTATTAAGAGCTCATGTTGTAGTTTATTTGTCTACTTAATTTTCATATTGTCAATATTTTTTTGTATGCTTTTCTAACTTCCTTTTGCAAATTCTGATTAGTAAATATTGTTTGTTAATTTTTTCCTTGAAGATTTTTTCATTCATGCAAAGTGATATTTAAATTTATGCACACAACGAAGTTGTTTACAGTGAGGATTAAAAATAGTCGGATGTTTAAAAATTTAGTTAAAAATAAAATAGAATAAATTAGATAAATTTTGTATTTGTGTATACCTGAAGTAATTACATCCTTTCAGGTTGCTCCTTTTTGCTAAACATTGATTATTTAGGAGATACAGTTGCAATTAAATTCTCTACTATGAAAAACGGACCAGGTTCTTCTTTTTTAGGTTTTTAGATCGGTTTTGAGTATAAGAATTAAATAATGAAGATTTAGAGGCATTACGGTTGTTTGAATTAATGATTATCTCTTGGTGGTCCCGTAGTGGCGCTTTAAACAAAATATCGGGGAGCCAGAGTTTGTGATGAAAACCGGTTTGCCTAAAAGCTTTTCTAGCTGATGTTATTATCAAAGTGGTGATGAAGATGGAAGCGCAGGGCGAAAGTTGATAAGTAATGTATTTCGCTATTGAAAATCCATACTTGAATCAATCTTTCCGTACTAAATTCAAGAAAATCCGTACTTACCGTACTTTTAATACCGCTTCTGATTGATTAGAGTACGGATGGATTGATTGTTCTTTTAAGTGTACAAGCATCTTGGTAATCAATACACAACATCCGACAAAATATGGGCGGGATTGGGAAGTGGACGTGGCACAAAATAGATTTATTTATATTAAGAACGGCATTATATTCTAATCTCACCATGGCGAAGGGTATATAAAGTTCCGCATAGCCGAATATAGATAGCATTCTATTATTTATGTAGTTTAATTAACTGTTCTGATCTTAGTTTCTGATGTGGTGGTGCCTTGGTTAATACATATGAGATTCAACAGGCAAAGTAAATGTAACTTGGCGATGAAACTGTTAATTTTTTTTAACTGTGCTCGTCTTTTTTGTTAGATTTTTAATAAACTTCCCATAATGAGACAATCTTCTCTATTTTATTATGTTCATTTGCATTTTTTTCTACACTGCCCAGCAGGACTTATTGCAAGTGCTTCTACTTATCACGTATTTTAGAATGTTTACAGTTTCATTCTTAATAAACTTTTACTCATTCCACTCTGCCTTCTTTAAAAATCTTTAAAAATATTTATTTTACAAACTCAAATTTCTAATCTAAGATAAGGCCAGTGAAAATCGTCCCCTTAGTAGTTATGTGGGAGTTTGTAGAAAAAACTTCTCAAATTATTATGTACATACTTCGTATTATGCTGAGATAAAGCTTTAAGGCACAATATGCAAACGCTTGCTGTCAACAAATATCGAAAACACTCTCAAATTAATTTAGAAAAACAAAATTAAAAAAACATCTCATTTCGTATGGATGTGTGCTCAGTTTCGCACTTCGCTTAAGCAAATGACACCTTCTTAAAAATTAACAAAAAGTTTCCTTAAGTTTAATATGGTTTGACACAGATAGGATCTACATGTATTCGCACAGTTGCTTAAACGATCTTATGCACATTATTCTTAATTTATATTAGAAGGCCTTCCTTCTAGAGAACTTTAAAGTAGATGTAAGATGACAAGGCCTTGGTGTCCAATGATACGCCTTCATCTCCAATGATACGATTTATGTCTGCAATCAAAAAAATCTTTTAGAAAACCTCTTTACGACTTCTTTTTCCCGCTGGGTATACTGAGAGAAACATACAATAACATTAAAAATACTTAACAAAACAACAAATTTATAATGACAACAGCAACTGACAATGACTTGCTAATGAATTGACATGTCATATACTCATCCATATATTCATTGTAAACTTTACAAAGTTTAGCATGTATGTAAATGTGAAATGCTTGTATGTGCATGACAAACGTTTTAAAATGTAAGTAAAGTTGCAAGTGACTATGAGATGAGAATCATGAGAAACTTGCTCATGTCGCAAATACAAAATAAATTTTAAAGACTTTTAAACTGTATTAGACAATCTATTTATCTAAAATAATGTTGTTTACAAAGGGCATTTTAATACATTTCTTTCATAAATGTTTAAATATGAAAAACTTTTTGCAAAAGGACACTAAATTGATGAGTTTTCAAGGAAGACATATAGTATCCCTCTTTGCAAGCTACAACAACCAGCTTGTTTTAATTGTTTAAATTTTTAAGTCACTAGAAAAGAAAGCGATTATTTTTCGGAGGTCAAAATTTATACTATCCTCAAAAATCTAATCAACCAATTCGTGAACGGAAGACGATTGATTGTTATAAAAGGTTATAGGAAGTATCAGCCATTAATTAATAAATAAATTTTTTCCCTAAGCTAATGCCGCGAAGCTCTGCTCTACGCTTGTCTGCAGGAGATCGGCTTATTAGAATAAATTCTGTCCTGAGCTTGGATTGAAAGCTTCTACTTTACAACTCTATCTTGAATCCGATCGTTTTCTATGGTACACAGACTCCCCCTGGTATTCACAGGGATCTCAATATGCCATCCGTAAAAAATTTATTCACAAACTTTAAAAAAAAATCTAAAAACACTTCATTTGACCCGAAATTCAGTTGCTCGATATATTTTAAAGCTACACGCGCTTAAGGAGAGGTGATACTGCAGCACTTATCCGATTAGGGGAGCGCTAAACACTTATGTGAGCAGGGACCGTGAGTAGTAGAACTTTCATCAGGCATTGTCAAGACGTTAACTTCGGAATTATAATAAGATTTGATAAATTATTGTTAGTTCCAATGTTCGAAAATAAACAGTAAATTATTTAGCGTTCGGCTTACACACCCAAGAACGATATCTATTTTTAAGTGATTGTGTAGACGAACACAACCCTTAATACCGTTCGTAACTATTTTCAAGAAAGAGCTGAACATTATACAGTGTACTGTTCTTCGTTAAGAACACAGAACAATTGTAGTGATACTGTAGACAAACATTATATTTTAATATTCTATAATGTATCTTTTTTTTACATTGATAAACAAATGAACAAACAAAAAATTTAAGCAACTACCGCAGCACGAACAGTTTTTTTTTGTGTTCGAAAGATGACTAACTGGGAAACGTTATTTTTTTAATGATTTTTTACACTGTTAGCGTTTGTGTTTTCCACAAATCTACCGAACCGAACACTAGGGAGCGATTTTTAGTGTATATTTTCGAACACTGATTAGTTCATATTTCAATATACATAACGCTCACTTAATCATAAACAGGCACAAATCAAAATTCAAAAATGCTTAGGAGAGGCATTAGAATAAGATTTGATAAATTATTGTTTGTTCCAATGTTCGAAAATAAACAGTAAATTATTTAGCGTTCGGCTTACACACCCAAGAACGATATCTATTTTGAAGTGATTGTGTAGACGAACACAACCCTTAATACCGTTCGTAACTATTTTCAAGAAAGAGCTGAACATTATACAGTGTACTGTTCTTCGTTGAGAACACAGAACAATTGTAGTGATACTGTAGACAAACATTATATTTTAATATTCTATAATGTATCTTTTTTTTACATTGATAAACAAATGAACAAACAAAAAATTTAAGCAACTACCGCAGCACGAACAGTTTTTTTTTGTGTTCGAAAGATGACTAACTGGGAAACGTTATTTTTTTAATGATTTTTTACACTGTTAGCGTTTGTGTTTTCCACAAATCTACCGAACCGAACACTAGGGAGCGATTTTTAGTGTATATTTTCGAACACTGATTAGTTCATATTTCAATATACATAACGCTCACTTAATCATAAACAGGCACAAATCAAAATTCAAAAATGCTTAGGAGAGGCATTAGAATAAGATTTGATAAATTATTGTTAGTTCCAATGTTCGAAAATAAACAGTAAATTATTTAGCGTTCGGCTTACACACCCAAGAACGATATCTATTTTGAAGTGATTGTGTAGACGAACACAACCCTTAATACCGTTCGTAACTATTTTCAAGAAAGAGCTGAACATTATACAGTGTACTGTTCTTCGTTGAGAACACAGAACAATTGTAGTGATACTGTAGACAAACATTATATTTTAATATTCTATAATGTATCTTTTTTTTACATTGATAAACAAATGAACAAACAAAAAATTTAAGCAACTACCGCAGCACGAACAGTTTTTTTTTGTGTTCGAAAGATGACTAACTGGGAAACGTTATTTTTTTAATGATTTTTTACACTGTTAGCGTTTGTGTTTTCCACAAATCTACCGAACCGAACACTAGGGAGCGATTTTTAGTGTATATTTTCGAACACTGATTAGTTCATATTTCAATATACATAACGCTCACTTAATCATAAACAGGCACAAATCAAAATTCAAAAATGCTTAGGAGAGACAAAAAACGGTTTCAAAAACAGGGTTGCCAATTTTTTAGCAAATTGATTTTCACAAATGTTAAAGATGAAAAGTTAGAGAAGACATTGACGCAAACGAAATTTTCGTGGTCGCTACAGTTTTGATTTTTGAACTGGTTTATAATTTTGATAAAGTTTGATCTGTGCCTGTTTATGTTTTTGTGTGCGATATAAAGATTTTGTAAGTAACTTATGAAAAAAAGAACGATTGGCAGGCAAATATTAGCCGAGGTTTAGGTTTTCCTTAGCTCCTCGTAGGGTCGTAATTAGTATAAAAACGGTGGGTAGTGATATTTAAAAGGATCTTAATTCTAGAATGTTTAAAATGAATAAGAATTGGAGAAGCCAGTGGTGCGATTCACTAACTTTTAACGATCCGACAATCGTAATATTTGTAGACATTTATATTCGCTTGCAGTAACGATAGTGTGATTCTGTAATTTTTTTTTAACGATAGTACACAGCTGTTTTTTTTGTAACATCTCTGTCTACAAAATGTTAAAAAAAACGAAAAGCACAAAAGAGAATAAAATAAAAACATATGAAATTGTTCTTAACCCCCCTTGTTACACATATTTTTTCATTTAAAATGCACTGAAAAAGGTCTGGCCAGACTCATAAGTAAGACGAAGGGTTAATTTGTGGTTTTATATTTTTTTTTGTGAATTTTACATTTAGAATTTTATTTTTGTTCTTAATTTGCTTTCTTTTTGCAAATTTTAAATTTATTATTTTGTTTTTGTTCATACATATACATACATATGAATATATCTTTGTATGTATGTAAGCTACATATTTTAAACATAAAAAACATTTTATCGATAAAATAAACACAAACTGAATTATTGTCGCTAAGATAACGACAAAAAAATTGCTTAAAGTAACAGCTGACTTTAAACGACAGCGAATATCGTTAAAAATTTTACAGAATAGCATATTCGATAAATTTTCGTTATACTTATTTTAACGATTCGATTATTGTTATAAAAGTTAGTGAATCGCACTACAGTACCATACCTTCTTTAAAATATTTACAGCCATATTCATAATGAAAATTTAGAAAACTTAGCAAAAAGTTTATTCATAATACACTAACCCAACTCTGACTAAAGTTTTGCTAAACTCTTGTTAACGAGCTGCCAAAGGTTTGCCAACTTGTGCAAAACAGCCGTTTAATGTCAAACAATTTTGATGGTTTTTTTTTAATGAACTGTTTTTTTTTTTAATTTACCTTAATTTATTTAAACTTTAAAAACTTTTTTAAATTTTTATATGTGAAGGGAACAACAATAAAGGAAAAAATGACGAATTCAGCGCTGATTTATGCAAAACGTGTTGCATTTTTAAGTAATACAATGTGGCATCGTTGATGTATTAAAACTTGGCAGATGGAGAAAAGTTCGCTATGAATTAACTCTGTGCCAACAAGCTGCTCAGCTTAATCGACATTCTAGTTAGCAGCTCGTTGTACGTAGTGTGCAAACTGTGGTTAACTTTTTGTTATGAATGCGGTTGCTTGTTTTTATTAAGTCTAGTTGTCTAGACGATAAATTAGTTTCAATATCAAAGGATATCTAAACTTTAGCCATCAAAGTATTTGCAACACTCCAAAAAGAGAGTGTCCCTATAAATGTTAAAACATTTTGATCTGTAGTCGTCTTCCCCTTCGTTTAAAATATGTGGTTGGCTCCTTCCCATCGTAATTTCTAAGCACAAAGGTTAAGCCCTTAACGAAATAGTGCACAAACACTCACGCTCAAAATACTAACAAATACAATAAAAACAAGCTTGTAATAAAATTTAATTCTCACGATTTCAATATGGCCGCTTATTTACATTTCAATCAATAAACAACTATTTAAGTAACAACAAAAACCAATTCTTCAATGGCATTGGATGAGACGAAATTACAAAAAAGAGTTTTTAGCTCAAATTAAAATAATCTCTCTCTCTCAACTAAAAAGAGAATAAGAGAGGGAGAGTTTGAAAAACAAAAAAGAGAAGAAGAAAAACTGAGTTAGAAATGAGTGGAGTTTTTTTTTTTTGTTAATGAGTAAAAGTGCTTAAATTTGAGCTAAAGAAGAACAAACAACTGCAAACGGTGCATTTTCAAAAACTAAATTTCAGTTGCTTTTTGAAGCTCAAGCTGTGCGGACGTAAAATATTAAAAGCGGAAATCTAGTAAAAAAAATTTTTTGCTCAGTATATAGTATATAAAAAAAAATCAATTACATAATAAAAAGAAATAATAACTGTACAAAAGCACGCAACATAACTGTATTAACTGAAAAGTGTGTACATCAAAAGACAATAAAAAAACGATTGAAAAAATTACTTAACAATTGTTATGTAATATATTGAGTTCCATATCCTTCCAAATGGGGATCAAGGGAGTTTTAAACGTGTAAAACTCCAAGTCGACTCATTATACACATGTGGCTGTATGTCGCCCTATACGATATGGGCGGCCCTCCGCGCGGTGATCCCCGGGCAACGTCAATTCAGCAAAATTGATGGCTAAAATGAGCGGCGCAACCTTGGGCTTATATACACAGATGATATATATAGCCCAACCGACACCGATAAACGCAACCGATAAACGCAAAAAGGTCTGATAAAAGGTATCAACCTATTGTTAAGAAAGTTTTTCAAGAAGCCGATAAAGCAGTTATCAGCTCTTAGTAAAACGCACAACGGACACACAAACAAAGTGTGTGACTCGGAAAACAATCCGATGATTGTTCGAATGAAAGTCCATACTTCAAGTGCAAGAAGTATTACAGTGGACTACAACATGAACATAGAGTGCTATGTTCTAGCGACTCGAAAGAGTTGAAAAGCGGCGAAATTTCGATTAAGAATTATGGAAATTTTGCTAAGATCAAATTCCTAGATAATGAGGAGACTGTATATTTTTCGGCTGTTGATTATTTAATTATTAAAGGCACTATTGCGTTGGATTGTAGGTAAAATGGAAGGTTTTTTTTTTTTATTAACAACACACTTTTCATAAATTGAAGAAAAATTTGGTGAATTAAAAAAAAAAAAAAATCTCAAAAAGCCCTTAAGACTTATCTAGCTTCAATAATAATTAAATTTGGAAGAAATTTTTGCCACTAAGCACAAATTTTTACCATTTAACCATCAATTATGAAGTGGTTTTCCGGGGAAATTTTAAACAACAATTTAATTTTCCCGGAAATTTTTTACTACTTTTTAAATAAAATCAATATTAAGTTCGAGGAGCTTAATTTTTTCTCAGTTTGATGAGCTTGAACTCTTAAGAGCTTTACTGCAGAAAGGTACAAATTTTTTTTTTTTACGAATTTGTCTGGTAAATAGAGTGGCTGTTTGACGATTTGGTTCAGACCAAATTCCTTGTAGGTAAATGGCAAAAAAAAATTCTGCTTTGAAAAATTTGTAGAGATAAATTTGAAGTGAGACTTTTTATTAGCCAAATGCTGTCGAGGTGATTAAGCAAACCAGATGTCCGAACTAGCAACGATGTTAACCAAATAATTTCGGTAAGAAAATTTCTTAACAAATTTAGGATGGAAAAGTTTTAAAAGCTTTAGATACTTACTTAACATTACAAAACTACAGACCAGCTTTGGATACAAGGAAAACAACAATTTCCGAGAGCAAATTTCCAGTGAAAATTTGAAAGAAATTTTGTTTTTCTTACCGGCTGTAACGTAACAGGTAACTGCAAAAGTACTGTATTCTGAAAGAGAAAACTTTTCGAAATCTTTTTAAGACTTCCAAAATTTAAAGAAATTAAAAGATTATGTACATAAAAAATTGTTCACCCGATTTTTCTTTAGTTCAAACTAAAAAAAAAGTTACAAAGTTTGTGACTTCAAAAAAAAAAAAAAAATGTTCCTGAAATCTTAAAACCAACCAAACGCCTTTAATTTTGAATACTCGGAAAAAGCTTAACAAATATAGCAGAAAACGATTATCGAAGAATAACGAAGGGCAAGTTTAGTAATCGAATACCAGTCTGCGAAAAGCGCAACTATACTCGAAAATTAAAAAGAATGCCCAAAACTTGTTTGCTGAAGAAATGATAGACAGAAGCCCAGAGTTGAAGAAGACCCAGAACGTTTTTAACTATTTTAAACAATCGCTGAAACGTTAGAAATATGACAAAACTTGAAGCGAATTTTTGACACGATGATTTATTATGCAAATGAAGCTAGAATTGAAATGTGTTATTGATTGAACAAAGCCGTGATACGCGGTTATGCTCGAAAGTTAAGAAGAAAGCGCAAATCTTGTTGGCTGAAGAAATGAAGAACCATCTAACGGAGTTGAAAAAGACTCACTACCTCTGGAGTGGAAAATCGTTCGCCATAACGTAAGAAATGTACAGAAAAAAACAAGCAGAACTCTGAAACGTTGACCCATTATGAAAATGAAGTAATTGAAATCTTAAGTACATAGTTTTAATTTTCTAAGATGCAAACGAGATGACCCAGAACTTAAAAGCTGGTCTACACTCTTAAAGTCGATAATGAGGATTTGAACCCGATGCTCTAAAGATGCAGTAATTGATGTTTGTTAATACGAGTTATTGAAGTCAATTTGTTAAAAAAACGTTTTTTTTTAACAGATTTGAGGTTAATCAGTTTGAAGACAAAAACAAAGTTCGAAACAGAGTTACAGTTATATCACTAAATATAATTGTAAATTTACACTATAACAAGCTTAAAAAATCCAAAAAAAAATAAATAAAATCAATAAATAAAATGCAAAAAAAAAAAAAAAAATTCCCATACTGTGTTTTTATTTCACAGAGATTTTAAAACATTCCAGGTAAAGGAAGCTCTCCCTCCATAAAATTATTTCTTATGCAAGTCCTGTAGTTGCTTCTTTTCATGATAAATTTTATGAATGGTTTTTTGACACCGATAGCCAGTTGTAACATGCGCAGTTAACGGGCGTGGTACTCGCAAAATTTCCAAAAATTCAGCTGTTTCTTTTTTAGTCATGTTGTTTTGGGATTGTAAATGCACTTAGTATAGAGAGCCAGAGATGATATTCGAGTGACATAAAAAAATTCTAAAATAGAAGCAGACTTTGTATATACATTTGACTGTGACCCCAATTGAACCCTTAAAGTAAAACAGACACACATATGAATTAAAAAAAAGTGTAGATGTTGCCTTTAAAAGTTGTTTAGTTTAAGATGGCAGAAGTTATATAAAAATTTAACCGACGGCTTTAAGTAAATGTACCTACAGAAATTTTTATAGGGAATTTAAAAGAATTTTAAAAAATAAAATAGAACCAGAAATTTTAAATAAATTTTAACTAGTTTTTAAAAGTACATGACTGGTGTTAAAAGTAGTTAAGTTTATTGGCCCTAATAAAATTTAAAATACTCAAAGGCTTTAATTTACCCAGAACTGATATTTAAGAAAAATTAGAAAATAATTTAAAAGGAAATGAACTAGTAGTCGGCGGCTTAAATTTTTTTTTATTTTTGTTTAAGCCGGTCCCCTTAATTATGTTAAAATGCTATTGACTTGACAACTACAATTTTTTAATGAGGTTTGTTTCAAACTCATTGAACTTTACAGGCCAACAAATGTTTAACCCATAGAATTTTTTTTTCAAAAAAAAAAAAAAAAAAAAATAAAAAAAATTTAAAAAAATAAAATAAAAATTATAAAAAAAAATCACAAAAAAATACTTCAGAGAAGGGACAAAAACAACTTGTAGGGGAATGTAAGAAAAGATAAACTCACAGTTTATTGTTGGTGTTTTGTTCAAGCTTTGATATTGTTACAAGTGGGTAAAAACATATGAAATCAACCGAAATATTAACATTTCTGACCTCAGCACCTCCAAATTTGATAAGATTTTGTATACATGATCTATGGATCGGCACAATAATATTTGCCAATTTTCAGACATATAGCCTTCCAACTTTCAGAATTATGGCCATTCCAAGTTGGCAAAAATCAATAAAAATGCACTCAGATGCCTTAACACAATTTTTAATATCTCGAAAAGTATTCATTGTACGTTAATAATAAAGGCCTCATTTTACAGACAAAAACATGCGCCATTCCAAAAAATTTTTTTTTTAATTTTCGATCAAGGATAATGTAAATAAAAAAAAGGACTAAAATTTCCAAAGGATATATCTCGAAAATCAATATTTTTAAAAATTTCAAAAAAATATATGTTAATTCTTATTTTGTTTTGTACAAGTCTGCCAAATTTCAATGTGGAGTCTTTATTACAACATGAGTTATTAAGAAAAAAGCAGGCGAAGGTTTATGTATTTCGTGAAATGTACCAAAATACAAAAAGGTGACAAATTACAAAAAGAAGGACAAATTAAATGTAACGGAACTTTTTCGACTTTATAACCTAGGTGAAATATTTATTGCCTGTTCACACAAAAAATGTACAAATATTTTATGACCTGTGGCCGGCTTATTGGCAGTAGCAAATTCAGTCCCTATTTAAAAAACATTTTATGACCCGTAGTTCACGCAAATTTTCCAATTCAAGAAAAGCAACGCGTTTAATTTTTTACCTGAAAATTTTTTTTTTCCAAAAAGGTGACAAATTACAAAAAGAAGGACAAATCAATGTAACGGAACTTTTTCGACTTTTCTTTGCTTTAACTCTTTTTCTCCATTGCTAAACCTTTAATAAAAAGTACAACATAATGTATTATCATTATTAAACACTTTATTACAGCATATTTATTTATTTCTGAAGGATTTCTATTAAAAAATCTGCATCTGCCGAGTAACGCTTGACTTTAATTTTTTTTATCAACAGGTTCAATAGAATGCAGCTTTTGAGTTCCAGGAATAGTACGCAAATCTTTAAAACGAATTTGAAGGAACCGTGCTTCTTCTTCGTGGTCTTTTAGAGTTAAAAACTCGAAATTACAGTTCAAAAGATTTTGCAGGCACCATTCATATAATTGTTTTGGAGTAGTTATTTGACCTTGTAATGGACGCTGTAAACTAGCTCGACGTGCCTCTCTCTTTACGGTACCTCCAAGACCGTCACTTGGGCCTTTTCCATGGCTTGTTGCAAAAAAATGCCACTCAGCACTACATCCAAAATCTTCCATATGATAACATAAATTAATAAAGTTCTTTTTATTTTTAAACTGGGCAGCACTACCGTCTGAAAAATACGTGATTTTCTTCGGGGTTGTTTTAGACTTTTTTCTCAAAAATACATTCAGGTGGCGATGGAACAGGTGAACAGCTACAGAATCGTGTACAAGACAATCAGATATTATTATGAAGTTTGTATGTTGTGTTTTTCCATCTGATTTAAAATAAATAGCAATTGGGTATAAAGTGGCCTGAGAGTTGTTCCAGTGAAATCCCTGGACTGCATCCTGAATAGTAAAGGAAGCATTTTCTGAAAAATCGCAAACTGCTATATACTCATTTTCTTTCAAATTTGATTTTCTTTCGCTCAGATATGCTGCCTGCTGTTTTGCAATAAATGAATGAGGTAATAGAATTTCAAGCTTTTCACACAGGGAATCCACAAAAACGTCGGCTTGGCCAATCATGGTCTCCAAATTATCCCTATCTACACTAACCCATTGTTTATATGTTATTTCATCTATATCATTTTGCTCTAGTAATTGATTTAGTTTTGCTTTTAAATTTTCAATTCCTGGACACTTGTTACATTTACGTAGGTGACAGTTTGAAGAAGATGGAATGCATGTCATTTGTTTCAAACAATCTTTGTAACATTCAAGCTGATAATTCGGAACACCAGCAGTTAATTTTTTTTAAATTTATAGCATCAATCATCAGCTTCACATTTTGATGCTTTGTACAAACACACACGTTATGAGATCCACTCGCATTTGCTAGAATTATATTCCTCGGACGAAGTTGGCAAAACTTGGAAATACCTATTTTTATTCCATCATGTCGTTCCTTGAATAAGGCGTACATTTCTCTTAAGTTTCCAAGCAAAAGTCTTTTATTTTTCCTGACTTTTGTACCATTTTCAAAAACAGACACGAAATCTTTCTGTCCGGGCATACACCTGCTGACGTCATCGGATTCATAAAATGATTTTACTAAACTGCTTGTCACTGCTTAGTATACAAATCGTTTTGTCAAATAAAAAAAAGGATTTCGTACATTAAATGCAGTTGTTGATAATTGCATTTAATAAAATTAAAATAAATCGTACAATGTCGTTTTATGCTGTAGCAAAAGGCCGTAAAGTTGGTATTTTTAATACCTGGGCAGATTGTGAAGAAAAAGTAAAGAATTATAAAGGGGCAAGATATAGGAAATTTCCCACACAAAGAGAAGCCGAAGAATTTATTGAAGCCTATTATGCGGATGGTAGAAAACTAAAAAGAAAATATATTCCTGAAGGTGATGCAATCGCTCCTCCAGAAAATATCATACAAAGTAACAAGAAGAAAGATGAAGAAGAAGATTTTTGGCCACCTTGCGATGGAGATGAAACCCAAATAACCGATGACGAGTTGTTGATGGCATTAGCAGAAGTAGAGGGTCTACCTGATTATTCAGAAAGTCATACAAGTAAAGTTGATGCAAATTTCATTAAAAGTTCTTCAAGTAAAATACCAAGACTTGAATCCGTAATATGGAAACCTGTTGGTTTAAAACATATTGGTAACATGGAATTTCTACTCGATTCTGATGGCTATGTTATTGTCTATACAGATGGCTCTTGTTTTAATAATGGTCAAAAAAATGCATGTGCAGGTTATGGTGTCTATTTTGGAGACAATCATGTGCTTAATGTTGGACAACCTGTAATTGGTCGTGTTACTAATAATGTTGGTGAAATTCAAGCTGCAATTTATGCAATTAGAACTGCCAAACGTTTAGGTATTACCAAACTGTGTTTAAGCACTGATTCTCATTTTCTTATAAATTCCGTCACACTTTGGATCAAAGGATGGAAGGCAAAAAATTGGCATTTGAGAAATGGTGACCCAGTCAAAAATATTACTGAATTTCAAGAATTGGACGGCTTATTACAAGATAATAACATTAAAATCAAATGGAATTATGTAAACGCTCACAATGGTATTAAGGGTAATGAAATGGCCGATAAATTAGCACGAGAAGGTTCCGAAATATATAAAAGAATGCATTTAGGTAATATGTAAACTTCTATTTTAGTATTTGATTACAAGTATAATTTTGAAGTAATATTACTAATATAGGCAGTGACAAATCACGCCAATTTTAAAATAAAAAATGGTTATTACGTCACTGGTGAAATTTGACTTCCCAGTTTTGCGTTAGGCGTACTCATCACACCCTTTGTTTCAACCAAATGCTTAACTTTTCGCGCGATATAGTTTGTAACCAGGAATTCTTCCTCAATTTGATGTATTGTCCAGCTTTTTGGTAAAATTGTTAGCAGTTGGATTTTCTCACTATTTTTTGTTAATGTTTTAAACTTTTCTTTTAATTGTTCTATTATTTCGGATTGTGGGCACATATGCGAAGTTGATTGTGCTGAGCAGTGGAAAATTTTGTCTTGAATCGAATCACTTATTTTCCTGAATTTTGCATCTCTGTACCGTTTTTCATGTAACTTCTTCTTTTTTATCGGAGATTGTTCCAGATACGGTAAAGATTGGTTTAATTTTGAAATGTCTGAGCCTTCTTCCAGATTAGATTTATTAGATTTCTTCACATGCGAAAATTTTATTCTACATGTCCCACAAATTTTATTTGAGATCGTAATGTTTTTATCCTTAGTATACTGCAGCATCCATTCTTGGACTTGTCTCAAACTTTTATTGCACCCAGTGTGACCGGATTTTTTAAAAGGATTACAGCAAAATGTTGAATTGAATGGCATATTTTTTATTTAAATACCACAATTTTATTAATTATAATTTATTTAAATATTTAGTCTCTTTTTTTTATTTTTCAAACGATCAAGTCACTTTAACACTATAACACTTTATCGTTTAGCACTTATGAAATCTAGTATTCAACTGAAGTTTGACTTAGAGTCTCTGAACTATGTATACTGTTTTTTTTTTGGTACAAAAAAATAGATTTCAGGTAAAAAATTAAACGCGTGGCTTTTCTTGAATTGGAAAATTTGCGTGAACTACGGGTCATAAAATGTTTTTTAAATAGGGACTGAATTTGCTACTGCCAATAAGCCGGCCACAGGTCATAAAATATTTGTACATTTTTTGTGTGAACAGGCAATAAATATTTCACCTAGGTTATAAAGTCGAAAAAGTTCCGTTACATTTAATTTGTCCTTCTTTTTGTAATTTGTCACCTTTTTGTATTTTGGTACATTTCACGAAATACATAAACCTTCGCCTGCTTTTTTCTTAATAACTCATGTTGTAATAAAGACTCCACATTGAAATTTGGCAGACTTGTACAAAACATAATAAGAATTAACATATATTTTTTTGAAATTTTTAAAAATATTGTTTTTCGAGATATATCCTTTGGAAATTTTAGTCCTTTTTTTTATTTACATTATCCTTGATCGAAAATTAAAAAAAAAATTTTTTGGAATGGCGCATGTTTTTGTCTGTAAAATGAGCACTTTATTATTAACGTACAATGAATACTTTTCGAGATATTAAAAATTGTGTTAAGGCATCTGAGTGCATTTTTATTGATTTTTGCCAACTTGGAATGGCCATAATTCTGAAAGTAGGAGAGCTAAGACACTGAAAGTTGGCAAACGCTATTATTATGTTTAACTTTCCCTTCGTACCAAATTTCATCCAATTCGAAATCGGTGCGGTCAACTCATTGGTTGATTTCATATGTTTTTACCCAAGTAAGACTTTGAGTGTTTAAAATTCTAATTCGCTTTGACCTAAAATTTTATTTTAACAAACCGCGTTGTTAAAAATTTTCTTGAGATATTTTTTTTCTGTGTATCGCGTTTTTGAGTATAAAAATCTGTCAGTTATTCTCATTGAGTCATTGAACAAAAAAATTTAAACGAAAAGATTTTCACTTTAAAATTTCAAATTTTGTGCCAAAAAACATCATTTGGGGCATGTTTTACTTTACTTTTTTAATTTGAAAGCAAATTGATTACTCACCAACTCGTATGCTTAATATGTTCTAGGGGACTAACATAAAGAAAGTTCTCTGTGAAGTGGGGATTTTCACACGAATGATAAAAAAGCTCGAAGACGATAAACGCATTGAAGATTGTTCTCAAACAGAAACAGAACGTGCAAAACCATTGGAAGCTATTAGGACAATAATTTTAAAATGCCTGCAAGGAGTCGGATTCATTTGAAAGCAAGCAAAATAAGTTTACATTAGCGGAGTTCAATATTAGCCTTCCAAAAGAGCAAATGCAAAATATCGTAGCAATTTAATTTAAAGTAAATGAAACGGAAACTGTGTGTATTTTGTTGCTAGATTTAACAACAAAAAAATAAAAAACGATATTTCGCATTTGCACTTTTGCTGGACTATTACTGAAATCCGATATTGGTTAACGTGAGACCTTAAAATAAATTTTTAAGTAATTTTTGCATTGAATCGTCACTAGCCATGAATAATAGATCCAATGCAACAACCCAAAGTGCAAGACATCGTTTATTATGTGCGGCCAATCAGCCAAATCAAATATCCAAGGCGTTTAGATAACAGGCTTACTTAAACAAGAGCGAAAGACAAAACGTTTTGTTTCGCTTAGCTTCTACGCTGATTTGCCAAACCTCAACAAGACCGTCAACGCAGTGTCAGGAACAGTGAAGTTAACTTGCTTGCTTTAAAAAACCCACATATTGGAAATAAAAAATGGAGATAAAACCGCTAGATTGACCAAAGAATTGCAAAATTGCAATTATTTATTAACAATAGCGGTCGACTTTGCTAGTTTACAAGTTGTCAAAATCGGATTTTCCAATTGCAAAGATTGACGCCGCGCTATTTAGGGATGCTTCATACAAATTGTAGAGGGATGATAATTTTTGACAACTAGAAAACGCGTGCCGGTCAGTGGACAACAGGGAGCCGTTGCAAATATATACAACTGATTCGTTTTAAGCAGGCATGAAGCCTTAAAATTCATTATGACAATGCTTGGGCATTTGCTGCAAGAAAACCTACAGAATTGGTTGGGAAGTGTTGCGTTAACCGTTTTTAAGTCCACACCTTGTCCCGTCCGACTTTTAATTGTTTCGCTTCACTTTGAAACAAGGTCCCCGAAATTGCCAAGATTCGTGCTTCGCCTAAAAAAAATTATTAGTGTCTCTGGCGCGCAATTTATATCGGGTGATTTTTTAAGAGCTATAAGAAAGTTGTAAAATTCAGAAAAATGCATGAAATCTTTATTTGAATAGGTAGTACGGTCCATATAATTTAATGTTTGAAGATTATTTCATGCAAATGTTGACCGTGACTGCGCCTCAAATGGTCCATCCGCTAAGTCCGATTTTGGCATACTCTTTCCAACATTTCGGCCGGTATCTCATGAATAAATGCTTCAATGTTGTCTTCTAATGTGTCAATTGAAGCGGGCATGTGTGTATAGACATGAGCTTTAACATAGCCTTACAAAATATAGTCTAAAGGCGTTAAATCGCACGATCTAGGCGGCCAATTGACCGGACCCGATCGTGAAATAAAATGTTCACCGAACTCGCCACTCAATAAGTCCATTGTTAAGCTTGCTGTGTGGCATGTGGCACCGTCTTGTTGAAACCACATGTCATGCAAGTCAAGCTCTTGCATTTTGGGCAAAAAAAAGTTTAATTTCATCCCACGTTGTTGAGTAACAGAGGCCCAATTGCTGCGAACGGCGACGAATCGATAATTGATGGTCATCATTAACACTGGCCGATACAGCTGCGATATTTTCTTCACTTCGCACTCTACGTAAGCGTGTTGGTGGTTTAATGTCCAACAATGTAAATTTGGTGCGAAATTTAGTCACAATAGCTCGAATAGCTGCTTCAGTGGGTCGATAAAACTGCCCATAAAATGGAAGAAGCGCGCGATGAAGTTTCTTAATAGAGCACGCATTTTGATAATAAAATTCAATAATTTGCAAGCGTTGTTCGTTTGTAAGACGATTTATGGTTAAATTATAGACCAAACTGAAGATGTTTGACAGTGAAACAAAACACGAAACGTGCGTCAGCTGTTTAAAACAGTGTTGCCAAAAAGATAATAGCTAAAAAACCACCCGATATGTTTTCAGAAAGATTAAAAAACGATCCTTGCTAAGGATGGCCAATAATTTTAGTAAAGTAAAATTGTACCGAATTTTTGTATTACATACATTTTAAAGTTATACAATCAAAATTGAAACTATAGACTTAAATCTCATTTAGAAGTTTGAGCTATTGGGTTGCCATTTCAAACAGCGCACGAAGAAATTTTCCAGTAGGCCGAATTTCTTAGTGGGATATGGGAAATATAGACTGGCATTTTGAAGATACTATTCTAAAGGAAACATTTTTCAAAATTGTACTATCCCTTCCCACTGTGCATCGATTAAATTTAACATACTTTTGAAGGGCTTTTTATTTATTTAAAGGCAGGTAGAAAAACATCGCACAGTTTCTAAATACAGTGTAGACCTCGTTGAACGCAACCCTCGATATGCGCAACCCCTCACTTATCGCAACACCCAATTTCGTAACATTGGTGACTCTGTAAATGCAACTTTTCAAAAACAAAGCCAATTAACTTTGCAAAAGCAAAACAAGTAAGGATTTTTTTGTTTTTTTTAAGTTTGGTTTTTGATAAATAAATTCAAAACTAAAACGGGTGTATGTAAAACCCACTGTTGCCAACTTTTTTTGAACACTTCCCACCAAATCGGACTTCAAATCCGCTAGTAACCGCTAAATATTTAACATTTTTAAGTTTTATATAAATCTAGATATGTGTTGCTTTTTCAAAGGTATGAATGTGACTCTCAAATTACGTTTCCAACTTCCCTATCTATTTTGTTCCCAAAAAAAGGTTATAGTGAAATATTCGGCTATGCCGAATCTTCGATACCCTACATATACAGTTGGAAAATTGCCGGAGTGGTCTTTATATGGGACATATGGTAAATTATGGGCCGATCTTCACAAAATTTGAACAGGTTATTTTTAGTCTTATAAAACTATGACTGACTAAATGTTATTAGAATAGAACACAGATTGAGATAGTAAAGGTTTTACGCGTACTAAAGCTTTTTCCGAGAGTGGGCATTATATGAGGCTAATGGTCAGTTATGGACCGATCGGCACGAAAGTTAACAGTGTAATTTATTGTCATACAAATTTGTGACAGCAATAATAGCAATATTTGTTACTGTTTTAGGCGTACTAAAGTGTTTTACGATAGTAGGTTTTATATGAGGCCTATCGTTAATTATAGACCGATCTTCACGGAAATTAACAGTATGATTTTTAGTCATATTTGTGCAAAATCTTATATCAATATAGGCATTCCGCTACTATTTATGCTAGTTTTTATAATAAAATGATAATTTTTTTTAGGGTGGTTGTTCCATATTTAGATTCATAACTCTTTTCATACTGAACCGATTTTGCTGGATTTCAATCCCAAACTGCTTAGGAGAACAAGAAACAAATTGATACCAATATTACTCAAGGACCCAGAATATATGTACTTTATGGGGTCTTAGCCCCGTTTTCACAACTTACCGATAGCTAAAGGTAGGATTTTTATCGGCCATATAAAAAGTGTTCTATTATTACAACTTTACTTTATCCTTCCAGGTAGGATAAACCTTAATTTACTTTATCGCTCACTTTAGGATAAAGTAAAGTTTAAATAATGTAACACTTTTTATAAGGCCGGTTAAAGTCTACTTTTAGCTATTGGGAAGTTGTGAAAACGGGCCTTAGATGAATATTAAACAGTTTCATCCGGAATGACAAACTTAGTATACCCTTATCACAAATAGTTTTGGTGGAGGATAAACCAATTCCTTTAAAAAAAACGCAACAAAGTTTATAACATACTCTATTTTTGGCAACTATTTGCCGTTTTAAGCAATTAGATAAAATAAGTTAGATAAAATTTAGTGAATTATATTGCTTGGGATATATCGAGACAATTTAGATCAATACCTTACCTTTTGTTTCAAAATTTTAAGCAAGCTTAAAGTTGGAATTGTCTTATACAGCCCAAAATACTAGCTGAAAATCGAAAAAAAAATGTCACACACAATCTTCAGTTCACTAAACTTACAAAAGTACGTAAAACCCTGAACATTAACAAGTAGTTTTTAGCCAGAAAAACAAAAAAACTTAATAAGAAAAATTATAAAATTTTCATGTTGTAAAATTCCTTTCTTCATAAAAATAATTTAATGAAAAATTAAATTTCATGAACTTAAGCCTAATTAAAAATATTAAAAATTTGGATTAAAAACCATAAATAGTTCAACAAAATAACCACAATACTAATTATTGTTAAAGCTAAGGCACGAGCTCTATGTGTACATTTGTCCTTCAAGTTGTGCTGAAAAAGGTCAACAAAAAAGAAAAAGACAAAATGAAAAAACAAAAAATGTACTTGGACTTCAAGAAAAATTCTTGACAATAGTACGAAAAAACAGAAGTAAGGAAAAAACATGTAAAATCAATTAAAATGGATAATATTCAGGAAAGCAAATTTCGATCTACCAAATGTTAGAATACAAATTGGTTTAAGGATTGATGTTTGACTATTGACGTCAGCAGTCATCGATGGCTGCGAGTGTAAGACGGCAAATCCATCTGAGGAGATTGAGTGGTTGCAATCGAAACATGTCATGGTAACCTGCCGGCCGGGGTTCGAGCCCCAGTCACGTCAAGAATGAAAGATTATCAATAACAATTTTAATTAATTTTCATGTTGTAAAATTCCTTTCTTCATAAAAATAATTTAATGAAAAATTAAATTTCATGAACTTAAGCCTAATTAAAAATATTAAAAATTTGGATTAAAATCTGTAAATTTAAAATTTGAGAAAGTTTTTGGTAGCCAAAATGACCCGCTAACCGCTAAACATATTTTTTCCCACGATTGACCGTTCAAAAACGCTAGATTTAGCGGGAAAAATCTCTAAATTACTAAAATCTTATGCTTAAGTCACTTAAGTTTCGTGCAATAGACTTTTTGATTTACCGTTTTTCTAAGAATGACAAATATTTTGTGCGTATTATGTACTTCTGTTTTTAAAATCAAATAAGTTTAGAAACTTCTTTGTTTATGAGTGGTTCTTTCATCAAAATAACAAAAATGCCTTTTGTTGGTCTACAGTGGGCAGAGGAGAATAGCTGTTCTTTGGAGGATAGACATAATGAAATTGCAAAAGATTCGTGAAATATGACAAGCACAAAAACTCAGCCGAAAATTTCAGACTTTTTCCCTTAAAAACATGAATCTTTAACAACCATCAGTACAAATTAAATACGATTATTAAAAGCTAACCCTGGTTTTTTTTTTACAAAATTCTTGATTAGTTTAAAATAAGCTTTTAAATAAAAAAATATGACTAGAAATTTGTGACTTGGTTTGCGCAACAACTCAGTTATCGCAACAGTAAAAATAAGTATAATCTGAAAAAGTTGTTGTTGAGCGAATTTTACTTCCTTTAGGGGAGACAGATAAAGCTGCTCAATCTAGAAAATAATAAAAATAAAATCTTAAAATACTTTTTATTCAGAAAAACAATAACAAATTATGCCCAGATCTCTACATTTTATTTAGAAGTGTCACACATTTCCCATATATGTGCAATCCTTTACTTTTCCAATCCCTCTTCCCTCTTCTACATTTTCCCATGAATTTTTTTTACATTTTTTTCTTTTTTTGTTTTTGTTCACTTTGTAAAAATGTATATTTTTAGCTCTTAAATATTCCACTTCCGTCCATTTATTTATTTAATCATTTGAAATTCAATTAAATAAAAAAATATAAACTAAACCTTCTGTACATTTTATTTGCTTGGCTGTTGTTTTTTTTTTCTTTTAGAAAATTTCCTCTTTAATTCAATGTTCAATTTAATTCGTTTCTTGATTGACACAGACTAATTGACATTTCGAATTGCGAAAAAAATTAATTTTCATTAGAAGTGAAAAAATTGTAATTGAAAAAACTTTTTTATTTTTATTTTTTTTTTTTTTTTGCTAAAATGTGAACTTATTTCTGTTTTCGTTGATAGTTTTTGTTCTTTAGTTTTGCTTTAAGTGCATAAAATTGAACGAAGGCTGACCCACTGAGTGCTAATTGAATTTAATTAAATATTTTTTTTTGTTTTTAAATTATAACACTGTAATAATGGATTGGTAGAAGTGTAAGACAATATAATTTTTTTTCTATTTTTACTTAAAATGCAGGATGTTTGCCAAATATTGAGTGTTTCTTTTTAAACATAAAATATAAATTTATTTAAAATGTAGGCATTAGCCATCGTAGGATGTAATCCGAATCGATTCTATTGATGAGACCCTGATCTGATATAAAGGGTATATAAGTTAGAGCGCTCTGTATCGATAGAAACAAATGATAGCGGGACTATACTACCTGTTCAACGATTTCAAAAACTGAGTGCTTTTCATATAAATTTTCTATGCGAACGTTATGGTTTGAAGTCGTTGAACAGGCAGTTAAGGCGTTTGAGGCAAATCTTTCAAACAAAGTTGGAATATTTCAGCTTCATGTCTGGTATAATATGCAGGGCGTTTTTTGTCATTGCTCACTTCAAGCGAATCAATTATATTCGATACGTGAACCCTGTGATCGTCTGGCCTAATTATTTATTCTTTAATTTAACGTAAGTAGTAGTAGACTTGTGGTCGAATCTCGCCCATGATAATTAATGCTATTATTAAGATTACATACATATAAGTTTAAATGAATTTATATGTTTCGAGCATTTGTTTTTTCTACCTTAGTAGAACGATTTGGCGAAGGACCAACCTCCGGTCCACATGTTATCTTCCACTCAAGTCCTTCAATGTTAAATTTATTTTGTAAGTTCAGTAATAAAATAAAAATCAGAAAGTACCGATTGAAAGTGAACCAACAAGTTTCCTCTTATAGTTACTCAATCACTCTAGGGCCTAATTCTGGCAGTCGTGATCGAGTACTTTCTCGATTCGAAGCAATTTTATTTCTATTTCTTTAAGTCGATACTGAACGAATCGAAATTATTTTTTCAGTATTGTGAAACTCAAATGAATGCTTAAAAATAATTCGTATGCATTCAGTATTGACTGATTTAATAAGATATTAATTTGCTTTCGAATCGAGGAAGTACTCGATCACGACTGCCAGAATCAGGCTCCTGGACTCTGCATGTTGAATTTTATGTTTCTAGCTTCAGTGTTAATAAAAATTCAAAAAGTTAAAGAAAGAAAGATTCTCAATCATTCAGGACCTTGCGTGTTTAAGTTTATATTTCTAGGTCCAATACCAAAGGAAATTGAAAAAGTACCAGTTATAGAACAAAATAGTACCAAAAAGTTCTCTCCTAAAGATTCCCATCCAGGACATTGCATGTTTAATTTTATATTTCTAGGTCCAATATTAATAAAAATTCAAAAATTAACAGTTAAAGAACAAAAAAGTACCTACATTTTTCATCTAATGGCGATTTCTTTTCTGAGAAATATGTTGCATAAATGTTACATGCTCTATCTCTTTTGTGTAGAGCATGTAACATTTATGCAACATATTTCTCAGAAAAGAAATCGCCATTATAGTTTCTCGTTAACTTAGGAAGCTGCATCTATAATTTTATGTTTCTAAGTTTAACATTAAAGAAAATTCAAAAAGTACTATATGCAGCAGGGAAAAGTTAAAGAAAGAAATTAAATTTTCTCTTTTTGATAATTTCTTCTTCCTATTGAAGTATCGGACATTTGAAAAAATGTTTTGTTAAAAAAGTACCAAAAAAATATTCGAATTTCGAAAAAGTACCAAATTTATATTTGTATTTTTTAAATAAGTTACGAACTTTGTATAATCTATATTTATATGTTTATAGGTTAAAAAGATATGTGCGCACACAAAGAAGTTACAATATACAGGTAATACTTGTCCGCTTATTTTTCTAATCAGCGACGATAAGTATTAAATTTTTTTCGTATCTCTTTTAGTTTTGGTGATATGAGGTTACCGAACTTACTCGTTTTTAACATCTTTTATCCCCTCAGATTTTAAAATATTTTAATATTATGCACTTCTGTAAGTACAAATCGGTTGATAAACAGAGAAGAAAAGTCTTCTTACTGACCCCAACAATAAATTTCAGACAAGCGTAGAGCTTCGCGGGATTAGCTTAGGGAATTAAAAAAAATGTGTTGCGAGATTTAATGAAGGTTACTAAACACATATCCCATATAAAGTCCACTCCGCAAAAATTTAAATTTTTACTGAATAGTATCGAAGATTCGGTAAAGCCGTGTATAACTGTTGTTGTGTAATTAATTTCTTTTCTTTCATTGCCACATTTTACATTTACAAGTGTTTCACTTACATCTGCATCAGATGTTGAATTTTGCCCTAAATGAAATTATAAGCAAATGTCTATCAAATTGTAGGTGTCTGTCTCTCTACATCCTGTGAATTGTAGGTAGTTCAAGGCAAGAAAAAGGAAACTGCATGAAAAAAATTCAAGCGAACAAACTCAATAACAAGACGTGCAAACAGGCAGAATCAGTAAATTAAGGCAGGTGCTGGTTAACAGTCTCCCTCACTGTCAGCCAACACTCGTATCTGGTGTTCACAATCGCAAAATTCAAAACGTTGTGTAAATTTTTCGTGTTTTTTCTTTCATTTCTTTTGTGCTAAAAAACATTTTTCATACATCAAAGTATGTGCTCTGTTGTACGAAGGTGTTCGCTTTGACAGGTATCATTTATAATTGTGTAAGATTAAAAGACCAGCCCGCTCCTTAGGTGGTAATAAGGTGAGATTTGTGTTAGTAGTCTGAGGGGTATAAGTTTTTTATATTTTCAAGGTGTGTTGAAATATGAGAAAATAATTTTCACTTTTTTGCAATTCGTTTTGTGAATTTTTTTAAATTTATTAAATATTTTCCTAGGAAGTGCTAAATGTTAAGTTTTGTTGTTTATTACATTTCAGATTTTATCATTTAGTCCTTTAAGTTATTTGTTTTTCTTATAAAAAATTACTTTGAAATTTAAAAGTTGCTTAAACCGCAAACAATTTTAAAAAAGTTTTTTTTTTTTATAACCACACCAAAATAGTGAAGATGCTGTTTTGGTACAAAGAGCACCGGAAGCCTCCAGGAGTCAAGATTGACTCTGGACGGGTTTTTGGCGAGGACCCCTTCGCAAACACGTCTTGGCGGATTTTTCTTGTACAGTTTCTTTTAAACAACACTTTTTTACTCTTTTGTCGTCCCGATCCTAAGCAATTGGTACTTAAGTGATCTGGTATCATCACACGGGACTGTAGATATTAGCATTGCTTTCATAAGCGCCTGCCGTGTGGGCCTAATTTCATGGTAGTCTTAACCACTGGGAAATAAACAATGCATTAATAACCGCCACTTGCTTAGCAGTTGAATTTCCAACGCTTTCCAACGGCACTAAGAAGATCCGCCAGCAGGTCGAACTTCCCCACAAGTGGTAAAAATCTGCCCTTGAAGCTGATTTCTTAAGATCTTCCCTCCACTGACTTTGGTTCCAAACCACAGCCACCACCTGATCCCCGAAAAAGCTTCAACCAGTAGTCGGCTGGCACCGGTGTCTCAGGGCATACTGATTCCCGTAGTGGCAGATAGGATATCTGACCAGCCGCGATGTCTAGAGATCTATCAATTTTAAACTTTGCCGAATTCCAGTTATTGACTACACGTGATTTCCCCGGAAGATGTAACGCCAAAAGGTGAAATATCCTTACGGCTGTTCTAATGGGTTATTTTTTAAGAGCTATAGGAAAGTTAAAAAAAAAAACACATAGAATTCAGAAAAATGCATGAAATCTTTATTTGAATCGATAGTACGGTCCATATAATTTAATGTTTGAAGATTATTTCATGCAAATGTTGACCGTAACTGCGCCTCAAACGGTCCATCCGCTTAGTCCAATTTTGGCATACTCTTTCCAACATTTCGGCCGGTATCTCATGAATAAATGCTTCAATGTTGCCTTCCAATGCGTCAATTGAAGCGGGCATGTGTGTATAGACATGAGCTTTAACATAGCCCCATGAGCTTTAACATAAAAAAAGTCTAAAGGCGTTAAATAGCACGATCTAGGCGGCCAATTGACCGGTCCCGAACGTGAAATAAAATGTTCACCGAACTCGCCTCTCAATAAGTCCATTGTTAAGCGTGCAGTGTGGCATGTGGCACCGTCTTGTTGAAACCACATGTCATGCAAGCCAAGCTCTTGCATTATGGGCAAAAAAAAAAAAATGGATATCATCTCACGGTAGCGCTCACCATTCACAGTTACGTTACGATTCGCATAAACCCATAAACCGCACCAAACTGTTACTTTTTCTGGAAGCATTGGTAGCTCTTGCAATGCTTCTGGCTGATCTTCACTCCAAAATCGACAATTCTGCTTATTAACGTACCCATTGAGCCAAAAATGAGCTTCGTCGCTGAACACAAGAAGCGCGCGATGAACTTTCTTAACAGAGCACGTATATTGATAATAAAATTCAATAATTTGCAAGCGTTGTTCCTTTGTAAGACGATTCATGGTTAAATTATAGACCAAACTGAAGATGTTTGACAGTGAAACAAAACACGAAACGTGCGTCAGCTGTTTAAACCAGTGTTGCCAAACAGATAATAGCTAAAAAAATCACCCGATAATTTAGACCTGGAAAACCAAAATTACAACAGTTTCATCGGTTTTTACGGGTCACATTCTCTAGGTAATCTGTAGGAGTTGCCATAACAAAGAGAAGTTAGTAAAATTATTCCAATTTCTCTGTCAATTCCCTTATTTTAGGAATATTAGAATATTGCATTTTTGGAAACCAGAATTGCCCTGCTTAGTTGTTTTACCTTAGACGGACTAAGATCGACTTTCTTTTAGAAGAGAATTAAAATGGTTGGTGGCTGTAGCGATACGTGTGAAGTAATCTCGCTATAGTAGAGGTTACTGGCTTAGGGTATCACAATGAGACCAATGAAGAACCCAACCTTATCTTAGAAACATCCTTACAAAACGTTATCAACTTTTGATTAACTTATCGTATCGCTAATGAAATTTCTCACAAAAGTAAGAGTTTTGTCTTGTAACTTCCATCACCAATATTTTAGCTAAGTCATGCTTAACCTTCACCCTTTTGCCTTAAACATAAATCAAGTTTTATTATTTTTTCAAAAGGGTATAAATTATTCGAAGAGTTTATTTTTTTTTTTTTTTGTTGTTTTGCTTGTACTGTAATTCATTTCACTGGAAGGCAATAATCATTTCCTTTAGAAAAAAAAAATTTTAAATTCAAAATCGAAAAGTAACAAACAACCAACAGCAGCTTCACAGTTTCTTATTTCACATCACATTTCATGACTGCTGATGTTTGTGTTAAATTTTGTATACAATCTATTTTGTTTCTGTTTAAAAATTTTTTGTTTTTTTCTTGTTGTTGTTAATTTAATGTTAAAAAAAATGTTTTTTTTGCTGTTTTGGTTTGAGGTTTTTTTTTTTTTGTTATTTTCCTTTCTTACTTAATTTACTTTATGATAAAATCAACAAAAACCGCATAAATTTTCGACATCAATGTCTTTCTCGCCTGGCAAAAAAAAAAAAAAGTAATGAAACTTAAAGTTATAAACAGAGATTTATGTTTATTTTTTACTCAAAGGAACTGCAATAGTAAGTTTTTGTTTTCGATATGGTTTTTAGTTTTTTCTTACTTTTTGCAAACAATCAAACAAACGAAATAAGTAAATTGAAACAAAAATACTGGAATCAGCATATTTTTCCTAGATTGCGCTATTTTAAATATTTGGTAAATAAAATTTAGGAATAGATTTGCTTGGGTATCAAATCATGAATTTTGGATTACTAAATTTAGATCTTCTAGATAGTTTTATAGAATGCATTATTAAAAAGACATTCCATCAAAGTTTTTTATTTAAGATGTGTTGTTATTTCAATTGAAAAAGATTGCTTTAATACCGTGGTAGATAAGGCCATGATGACTTTATTACTCAATTGAATATAGGCCAGTTATCAACGCCGTCTTTTCACACACATATGGTGCTCCGGTATGCTAGCTGGTAGTGAGTTAGTCTATCAGCGTGGGGGTCGCGGGTTCGTTTCCCGCCAGAGACTCTGGTTTATTTCCTGCAGACAAGCCAAGAGCTTCGCGCGGATTATATTAGGGAATTAAAAAAACTGGTAAGCTGATCCCTTCGATTTTTTTTTTTTGACTGTAAGCTTCAATGAAGGCACTCCTTTTGTTTCCACTTGATCGTATTTTGCAAGGGGAACCAGCCAAGACATTATGAAACTAGCCAAGATAACCGCGAGGTCCAAAATGTGGTGAAATAAGCAAAGCTTTTGACCCTGATATAATTATGACCTAAGTATCCATCAGGTCAAGTCCACCCATTGCATGTTATAGTCTTCCAGAACTTTTGGATTAGGTATATTCACATTTTGCTTTAGTCGTTTATTATATCGACTTTTACTGCTTACAAGTTGAGAGCCAATATACACATCGTCATGGTTTGGCGCACAACATGGTAATTTTATCATGATATGTTGGCAATTTACCATGATATGCGCCAAACCAATATTGAGCTGACGATATGTAGATGGTAACCACATTGTTGTCTTTTCACACCGCCTCTCTAAAATCAACGTTCCCCCCGAAATATAAGTTTTCATAACATCTCTTATCCTGAAGCCGACAATTGGGCAATCTGTTTTGTTGAATGGTTCCAACGCAACGAAAACTTTGATTTGCGAAATAATATGCCAGCGGCAAGGAGCCATAAAAGTTATCGAGAAACACATATTATTATTTTTCATTCGCAGTAACCGTAAAACGACATTTTTCGTTGCTCCTTACTCTGGCCAGACCGGAGTATACCTCAAAACGGTATGTATGTATATCCGGCGAAAAATTTATTTTTTTTGTGAAATACAGCTGTTCGTCTATATAATATATCTATATTTTGCATACCGATTTTGTATACTGATGTATTTCTACATCACATTCAAAACAAAGTTTTTCATGTACAAAATCATCAGAATGTAAACATTCCTTTTTCTTTCCAAAAATAATTTTTCTGATTTACTTTATGTTATTTTTAAATAAAAAAATCACAATTTTTTACGCACACCAAAATGAAAATATACACAAAATTAGTTTTTCCTATTATAATCGTTACACATAAATGATAAACTATCTAAATCTAAATTGTTGGTTCACGTATGGTTCACGTATTATATTTGTCAAGACAGACTTAAATTTTCTACATCATTTGACAGACTTTTGGATGAGAACGTCTAATAGGCCTATAAATTCATGGAAAAATGTTTAACAAATGTTTAAGCAAAAGCTAGAAAAAGTCACTTCTAAACATAACAGATTTTACAAAGTTTTTTTATATCCTCCAGCATTTGTGGTAAATTTGGCTAAATTTGTGACTACGTTCGTAAATGCAGTCGTTGTGCATCACTTGTGCAAATTGGTAAAGCTTAATTTTCGTAGAAACATCATCTGAAGGAACATGGCATCACCCTCATATGTCAAAAGTTCTTTTATGCAGTGATGCTGCAGCTTTGCAGCAAATTTTGGCGATAATTGGCATCAGTTAATTTTCTGATGCCAATAACTTTTTACATAAAAGAGATCATTTTAATATTCTTTTTGAATGCTTTTTCGTGTTATTTATAAGAAAACTGTCACTTTTTAGTTCAATATTTTTTATTAAAATTTGTCATCGCTATTGTTGATAACATTTTGTTATTATTTAATGTACGCTTGTGAAACTAGAAAATTTGCTCGTGTTCAAAAATGCAAACTTTGCACAGCTGGTGTGCAGTAAAAAAGATCAGCATTACAACTGCAACAGCCGATCACGATCAGCTACAAAATTTTGCATCACTGCAGCAGTGACGAACGTACCTGGTATACTAAGATCAGTGTTCGAAAATAAACACTAAATATCGTTCTTTAATGTTCGGTTCGGTAGATTTGTGGAAAACACAAACGCTAATAGTGTTTGTGTAGAAACTCATTAAAAAAAATAACGTTTCCCTGTTTGTCATCTTTCGAACACAAAAATAATGCTGTTTTCATCATACTCAACAAATGATGAGAATATTAAATTCCGTTCGGTTTTTTTTTGAAAATCCACGAACTTCAATGTGTTCGGTTCGGCTCGTTAATGTTCGTCGCTTTTTGCTGATAAAAAAAAAAACCAAACATTTTTTACAAAAACAAAATAAACACACGAAAAAAACATTATAGAACATTAAAATATAATGTTTTTCTACAGTATCACTACAATTACGAACGGTATTAAGGTTTGTGTATGTTTACACAAACACTAAAAAAATAGATATCGTTCTTCGGTGTGTGAGCCGAACGCTAAATAATGTACTGTTTATTTTCGAACACTGACTAAGATTGTCATGCCGTGTGAAATTTTTTTAGTGTTCTTCTGCGACCCGATACAATAAATATTTTCTGGGCTTTATAGTAATTATAAGTCGATTTAGCCATGTTCGTCTGTTGAAATCACGCTAAATTTCGAATGACTTCAAAGAAAATAATAATTATGGTGTCAAATTGTTTGGTGATTAAGATCTAGCACAATCGGCTTAGTAGAAAAGAGTTATGAACTGAAGTTTGTTACAATTACTCTTAAAAATTGATATTTGCTAAGCAAACAGCGTTCAAAACACTGCAGTCAAATTAAAAACTGACATTTCTTCCACTTCTTCATTTATTATTGACGAGAAAACCTTAGCTTTTACTTATTATTCATTAAATGTAAACCGTCGCTGTCCAACCAACTCAAAAAAAGAAAAGTTGTACACAAATTTTCGTTTTTTGTTCAACAGTTTTTGGTTTCGACTGCAGTTTTTAAACCCTGGTAACAAACAACGCTACCATAAATTGGTGACGAAATGCAGGGTTGTCAGATTTTTTTGAGCTCTATCGCCAAACCGGATGTCAGAAATCGCCAAAAATCGCCAAACGTCAATTTGGTTCAGTTTTTTTTTTTTTTTTTTTTTTTAATTAAATTTTGCATACAAAAAACGCAAGTAAAATATGTGAGTCAAAAATCGCCAAAAACTTAGATAAAATACAAAAAATTCCCCGAAAGTAAATTTTGTTTCTGTAATTTTTTTTTAAATACATAAATTGGAGATCGTATAAGTATTCAGTTAAAAAAGCTCAAATTAAGTACACAAGTCTATAAGATCGTACACTTCAGCCTCACTGGTTTCATTACTGGAGTTTTGACCTGCATACAAACTATTAGAATTAAATAGTGACTGAATATAAAATTCATTTAAACTGAAAACAAAAATCATGTGGAAAAAAGTTGCAAGTTTTTTTTTATATTAGTCTGAGTTCATACGGCTCATGTCTTATTGACAAGATTCTTCCCTTTTCTTCTTTGAACATGAATTGGTGTTAAAATGATTCATGTCATGTTGACGACATGTTTTTATTTTGTTTTATGTGATATTGAAAACAAAAACAAAAGTAAGCAACGAATAAGAAAGCAAAACGTAAAGACAGTACATGCATCTGTGTACTCGTTTCCTTTCCCCTCGATCCTCTCCAGTGTTACCGTTCGCCCGACTAAAGTCGCAATTTTACCCTTTTTCAGCGGTCTGCGACTTTTTGTGCGACTTTTTTTTATCACCGACTTTTGCGACTATATTAATTTTTCTGCTACTTTTTACCCTTTTTGTTAAGATTCTTACAAAACATTCAATATTCTTATTATTTGTATCAAAAAAAAAAATTCGTCAAAATTTAAAAACAATTCATAAATTATTGTTCATTTGGCAACACTTTTATTACATTTTTGCAACCTTGTCATGTATACAACGTATTTGAGGCGAATTCAGTTCAAGGTTGTGGCAAGTTTTGACAGTTCGGACCAATTTGTTTTAATTTGTCAGTGTTTTGTTAGAAATGGTTGACATTTCGAATCGTAAACACCAGCAATGCAAAAAACCTCTGTTGTTTCTGTTGGTTTTGGATTGTTGTAGTCTTAGCACCACCTGTAGTTTTCGAATCGTAAACACTAGCAATGCAATGTAAAAACATGCAATTCAATGCTGTCATCTTTAAATTTAATAGACAAAGATATAGAAGACTGGATTCCCTGTGATGAACTTATTTCTAAATATAGAAATAAAATTTCAAAAAGTAGTATTTATGTAGGTATGTTAAGAAAAAGAAATATTGCGCCAAGATCAAACGACCGGAATTAAAGTAAAATTTTCAAGGGGCTTTAATTGGACAAGTTTAAATTTTGTCAAAAATATATTAACCTTAACTTTTTTGGCTTGTTTTTAAACAGAAATTCTACTCCTTTGACCTTGGCAGCATACGACAAATTTATTAAACTTAAGTAAATGTTTTCACTATACATGAAAACATGGACAAACATGTACATTGTTACGAAATATGATAAAAATGAATTCTGCAACAAGCTTTTTGTTTCAATTGTTTTGTTATGCTTTTTATTACTAAAAAACGTTAAAAAAAGATATGCGACTTTTATTTTCTGAAACGACTTTTTTGTGCGACTTTATTTTTATAAAACAACCTTTTGTGCGACTTTTCAAAAATTCCTAACGGTAACCCTGATCCTCTCGCCTATAAAGTAGCAATCATGTCAATAAGACATGAGCCGTTTGAACACAGACTTAGTAATGATAAAAAAAAAAAACAAGCTGTTAAACAAAATCGCCGAAATAATATAAATCGTAAAAATAGCCAAGTTTATCGCCAGTTATAACAGAAATCGCCACAAAAGTCGCCAGTCGCCAAATGGAAAATCCCATCGCCAAACACGTTTCAAAATCGCCACGTTTGGCGAGAAATCGCCATATCTGACAGCCCTGACGAAATGCTTCTATTGTTATTGAATCTTGTACAAACTCGTTTAATGTGACAAGAAATCGATAGATAATTTACAACAGGCCCCATATAAAACCCGCTTTTGGAAAACACTGTAATATACCAGTCGGTTTGTAGTAAATTTTGGCTTGTCATAGTCTTATAAGACTTGAAATCACAGTACCATATTTCGTAAAAAGTAAATGACGGGGCTTTATAGCCCCAAACTGGTTGCTGCTGAGATTTTTTCGTGGAATAACTTGGTTATTTTCGACCAATTTTTTAACGATCTAACAGTTTGTCTACGAAGTGAAGTTTGTGCTATTGCAGAAATTGCCATAATCTTCCAAAATGCTTTATGCGTGCAAACGCTTGTGCTTGTCAAAGTTTGTTGTAGAATTTACAAAAACACCACACAAGTAGGTAAAACAACAAAAACAAAAAGAAGAAAACCATACATTATTTTCATGTTTAAGTATAAAAAAATTTAGTTTAAATTTTAAGTTTAATATGTACATGTCATATTTAAAGTATAAAATATGTCGGACATGATGCCGGTGTTTTAGTATAATAAAGCAAATGTAATTAATTTTGTTGGCGTTTATGCTGTCCTTTAATAGTTATTCACATTCTAAAAAAATTTCGTTTTGTACTTTAGATTTGTAGTAACTTTTAGAGTTGGGTTTTTAATCACAAAAGAGATAAACTTTGAACTAAGACATTGTTTTATGCTGGGCAAACAAAATTCTTTAAAGCACTTTTTTAAAGATTTTTTCATTAGTTTTACGTTGGATGCTGTATTTAAGTTGTTTTTTTTAAGATTTATTATTTTATTATCCTCATCAGTGGCGGACAGACTAAGTTTTTATAGATTTTAAAATACAAACATTTAAGGAGTTTCTTGGTTCGAAAAGTTCGGATTACGAAATTTCTTCAATATGTTCTTTAAGCTACACCCAGAGAAAAAATATGTTTAAATATGGTCACCTTCAACCAAACTATTTTTAAAGAAAATTGTAAACATATGTTTAATTTAACCATATTATTGTCAGCGACAACCATAAAATGGTTGTCTGCGAACATCTTATGGTTAATAATAACTAAAATATGTTTAACATTTTTAATAGCATGGTTGGTTTTCAACCATAGTATGTTGCTCTGGAAAAAGAGGTAAAATACTATTGTAAATTTAAAAATATTTAAAAATAAATTATTGTCATATTTAACCATAACATGTTTTGAGGCAACCATTATATGGTTGGGGGGATCTTGATTGAGGACTTATTTAACCAAATGATGATAGTCAGTGACAATAATATAGTTAAATTAAACAAAATATGTTTAAAATTTTCTTTAAAAATAATTTTGTTGGAGGTGGCCATGTTTAAACATGTTTTTCTCTGCGTGTAGCTTACTGTGGCTAAAAAATTATAATTTTTTTTGAATTAACTCTGTCATATATTTTTGTTATTATGTTTTTATATTCCCTAAGCTAATCAATCAAAGGTCTATGCTTGTCTGCAGGAAAGAAACCAGAGTGTCTGGCGGGAATCGAACCCGCTACCCCGTCGCTGATAGACTAGCTCACTACCTAATCCTATGCGGACCAGATTTTAACATTTTAAACTAACAGGAATTATGAATAGTTTTATTACAAATAAGACGTAATTGCAATGAAAACAAGTTAGAAAGTATAGTCGGTCAAGCCCGACCATATGATACCCTACACCACAGTATTCAATCTATTTTGATAGTTTCTGAGAGGAAAAAATTTCCCCCTATCTTCCCTCGTGGTCCTACGATTCGGCCCATTTTCAATAGGCTTGGTCCTTGTGCCAATAAGAACCTATGACCCACATTTTATCAAATTATCTCCAAAAACTATGACAAATAAGATTTTTTATGAAAAATAATTGTGATCAGAGATTACGGTTATTTTCCTAAATTAAGCATTATTTGAGAAACTGAAGAAGTATTTTCTTCACATTTTCATTTAATAATCATGTATTTTAAAGATTTTTATGGTTTCTTTGTAAGCGAGTATTATTTTATAACCGTTTTTATTAATTTGATTTAAAATACTTTTTGGGGTGTATTTCCTGAATTCCTCTTATAAAAGCTATTCAGGGTTTTAATTTATGATAGAAACCATAAATTGCTTTTAAAAATAAAAATCTTTTGTGGCCTGGCTTCTTTTATATTTCCGATAACTCCACAAAAACAGACAAAAGCGTATGTATACAAATGATGAACAAAAAAATTTAAGAAGATATCCATCAACATCACCAACAGTAACAGGGGAAAAAAACAACTAAAACTGCTAACGATAATAACGTTGACGAAGAAAATTGTAACAAAAACCAACTTAAAACAATAGTTTCATTCATTTGACAAAATTCAAATGAACAAATACATTGAAATGCAAGCAAATGAAAATAAACAAAAAAAAAAAAAAAATCTTCCACTTAAACGAATCAACAAACAAAGCAATTCATTGAATTTATCAACGATGACAAAAGCGGACAACATTTTTCTCGGTAGATCTTTTGAAGGAGCCATCAACTATTGCCAGCAACTTCATTATTATCAATACAATTATCATTTAGTTCTTTATAAGTTTTTTTTCCAACAACATGATAAAATGCTTTTTAAGATGAAGGGGTCTTTTTTAAAAAATGTTTGAAGCATAAATTGTTTGAATGCCTGAAAGCTTTTTGTAACATTTCCACCAACTTTTAGTTGTTGTTCAGTCAGTCATACCTTCCTTCCAAAGCCATCATCATCAGCATAATAATCGTAATCTTTTCAAAAAAGATATTTTGGTGTGTTAATATTATTATTTCTTTTTTTTTCTTTCTCTAAAGCGTTTATTCGTTCCTTCGTATTATATTTTTTTTTTAATGCATTCAATTCATTCAATCTTATCGTGAATTATAAAAGAGGAAAATGATGTGAGAAGAAGTTGTGGGGAAGAAAAAAAAAGCATTAAATAAAAACGAAATTTAATATACCGGCAATAATCATTAATATCAATCGACAGCAAAAACGTTTTTGTATTTTACCTCTCTTGTTCATGAAATGAAAAAGGATGTCAGAAGTTGTAGAGAGTGATTTCATGAAGAGAATTTGTCACTAAATCGATTTTCTTTCATTCTCATTTAAACTATTGGATATAAGAAGAAGTTTTAGAATCAGTAAAAATATATTTTTGGATCAAATTAATTTCCATCAGGGTTTGAAAATAAACAGAACATTATTAAGCGTACGGCTCACATACCCAGAAACGATTTCTGTTTTTTTTTTAAGTGTTTGTGTACTAAACACATCACTTAACGTAACGAACATTATATAGTGATCTGTTCTTCGTTATAAAACAGAACAATTGTAGTGGTGCTCTGGACACACACTATATTTTAATGTTCTATAGTGTTTATTTTTTATTTTTGTGGTTTCACATTTTAAGACTTTCTGTGTTTATAAGCGATTTATAAGCGATTCATAATGATTCATTTTAAAGTTAACAAATTAAAACAGAGTTTGTTATTGCAGATAATTTGTGGCTCAATGAAGTTTAAGTGTTGGAATACCCCACAGTTAAGACGATAGTGTGGCTGTTTTCCTAAACGCCTGTTGCATTGTAGTAATACATGGCATCATGTTCTTAAATGCAACCATACAAATTTTGACAATGCATTTAATTCCGAAATGCAACTTGGTAGTTGTCACATCGCAGAGAAAAGCAAAAAAAAAAACAAGTAAGAAAGTATAGTCGGTCAAGCCCGACCATATGATACCCTACACCACAGTATTTAAAAGCATATCATGCTTATGTGTCCATGTAAATATGGATTTATCTATGTTTATAAACTTCATGAAAATCGGTTTGAAAGTTTGTGAGAGGCAGAAATTGCCCCCTGCCTCCGCTTGTGGTCCTATATTTTAAAAACTGTATAGCTTATGTGTCCCTATAGATATGGATCTATCTATGTTTTAAATTTTATTAAAATCGGTTTGATAGTTTCTGAGAGGAAGAAATTTCCCCCTATCTTCCCTCGTGGTCCTACGATTTGGCCCATTTTCAATATCCTTGTGCCAATTAGAACCTATGACCCAAATTTGATCAAATTATCTCCAAAATCGCGACCTGTACTTTGCGCACAAGGTTAAATGGACAGCCAGCCAGCCTGCCAGCCGGACGGACATCGTTAGTTCGACTCAGAAAGTGATTCTGAGTAGATCGATATACTTTAAGGCGTTACACACATCAGCACAAATGCATAATACCCTCTCCACTATTGCGGTGTGGGTATAAAAACATTTAAAATAATGTAGATGAAAACCATATGAATATACAATACAACGTAGGTACAAAGTTTAGTTCACAATGCATCAACACGGTATTGATACATTGTGAACACTCCTTTAGGAAAAAAGCCTGTTTCTTTTTTGCATTGAACAAAAATTTTAGCAACGACCGCTGCAGGAATTGTTGGCAATAAAATCTTCTCATCTTTTTTTAAGTGGGATAAGTATAGTTTTTTGTGTTTTCGAAGATCTCTCTTTTTGCGATCTTTTTTGAGGATTGTAGTAAATCACACACTATTAGCGTTTGTGTTTTCCACACATCTGCCGACCCGAACACTAAAGAACAGTAAAAAATTTTATTCCCAAACACTGATTTCAATAACCTCATCATAGCACAGTAAGCAAAATGAGTCGAATAAGCATCGAGAATGAATAACCTTATCTTGAATTTGTATCAATAACGAGTTCTAAAGGGGCTTCTACTAGGCAGTTGATTGCGACCAGGATGTTAAAGCTACTGCTGTTATGTAATCACTCTGTTTTGTCAACTCATCAAAGACGAATGTAGCCGTTCAACAAAACGTGCAAATCATAGAATTTTAAACCGACATTGAAGAACATGTTAAATTTGGGACGATACCAATCACCATGAGATCCAAAAGCATCCAATGCATTCCGATATTTTTATGAACGACGTAAACGGCAACCGCTGTAGGTCGATGATAACCAACTTCTTTTGGTATGTATTGGATTATATGGACACCAACGAAATGTGGTTTCAACAGGGACATTTTGGGAGGTTTTCTTAAGTCGCAGGCCTAAGCGAATAAGCCACAAAACACAGCGGATATCAAAGCTAACATAACCCATGGCATCGGCCAATTTCTACCTGATGATTATGCGCCGGAATCGTTCTTCTTTGTGTTATTTAAATTAAATGATATGAAGCGCTTAATGAAAAATTTTAAAAAGCAGTGCAATATGCCTTAACGGAAAGCTTTCTTAAGGGGATACCCCCTTTAGACGAACACGGTTGTCTGATCGCATTGAGTTTTTTTGAGGGGACATATATATGGGACACATATGGGCAGTTCCAGCGAAAAGTCTACTTTTTGTCAAGTAACGCCAGAAGTAATTTTAATTGTTTCTCCAACAATTTTATATGTATAGTTTACTTTTTTATATTTTGGTTTAAAGCGCAACTAGCTCTACATTTTTTAACAAAAGGGATAACATTTGCAAAACAAGCTTTTTGCATTCTGGCGTTACATTAAAAAAAGTAGACTTTTCGCTGAAAATGCCCATATGTACCTTTAAACGAGCAAAGATTTTTAAATTTGGTAGCTTGTAAAATAAATCTATATAAGTCCAAATCTTACTAAAAAAGGTTTTATACAAAATGTCTTGCTCAATTCGCAGTTTTATTCAGTTTTGTAATGCAAGTCAAAATACACTTCCGTTTTTTTAAAGTCAATTAAACGTTTAATTCACTTGATTAAAGGTTTAATTAACTTGATTGAACGTTTAATACACTTGATTTAATGTTTAACTCACTTGATTAAATGTTTGATTTACTTGATTAAAATTTTAATTGAAACTTCAATTATTTTTCATTAATGCTTTAATTGAAAAAAAAAAATTAGCGAACATTTTTTCTTTGCGGACACATTTCAATGGTGCGTATGTGTAAATCTATATCATTGTACAAAGTAAATGTATACAAAATACTTGCCGACTTTAAAAACGAAACGATTTAAGGCCGAAAATTTTGAAATCTTCCATGTACTCGTTTGAAAATCGGTTGAGAGGTTCTCGAGTTATAAAATGACGAACATAGGATAACTTATTTTTATATATTTAGATTTGTTAATTGAATTCTATTACGAAACTAAAATTGAAACTTAAAATTGTTCGAAACTAACAATTGTTTTTAAATCGATCTTCATCATATACCTGTCTGCTAGTTTTTATAAGTATTACGACAAAATTTCTAAAAAAATGCACACAATTTACATTATCTATATTTTCCACGTATTGCAAACATAAGCGAAAAAGTTCGAATAGTTTTTGATCTGTTACAACTAAATTAATTTCGATGTGGTTAAAAAGGCATGTCTTTTCTTGTTTTAAAAACGATTCCTTAATTATTTTAATTATCTGAAAGAAAAAAACAAAATTTTATACAAAAATACATATAAAAGCTAAGCAACAAACATCGTACGTGTTCTTTGAAAAATATTTAAAAATTAGAAACGTATTGAAAAAAAAATTTAGTGGCGGCACCGCCAAATCCCCAAGACCATAAAAATATTATATGTGAAATAAAGCAAATATTTTACAGTTCCCTTATTTCCATTTATCACAAACATTCAAATAATTTTAGCTTAAGGGCAGCATATTTTGTATACAAATATTTTTCTTAATACTCGTGTATTTTTTAATTTTGTTGGTGAAGAAATATTACAAAGTTTTGTGCTTTTATACTCATAAAGAGGGGGAAGTTTTTGTATGCACGAAAAATTTTCCAAAAATATAAAAATATTCAAGCAAAAAAGAAATATGCTCAAAAATATGCTTTAACTTTTCGGAAAACAAACTTTAAATTTCCCAGTATTTCGGGATAGTCCCGCTTTAGAAATTACGATCCAGCTTCTTCATTTTTGGAAAATTTTCAAAATATTAAGCAAATTCTAAAATTTTAGTTGTCCGTTGATTTTTATTGAATTCTATTTTTGAATGATTTTATTATATTGCCAATTAAGTCATTTAGTGAATAGATTTAGCCATTTTTCCACCTTGTTTAGCGACTAAAAAGCACTTTAGCAACCTTTAACCTTTTTTAAGCCATTTTTATGGGTAAAGAGTTGGCACCACTGTTTCTATATAATATCCATACATTAGGTGCGTTCGAGAACCTAAAAGTTTTTACTATTTTTATTGAGAGCGTATGGTGACGGTTCTTGACTGAGTTTTTAAAAATTTTTAATGCAGAAATTTTAGCAGTAAAATTTAGTAAAACAAAAAAACATACAAACAGCAAAAACGGACAGACTAAAAACAGTTAAATTGTGAAAATGTTTTTTTAATAAAAGAAAAGTTGAAATAAAACAAATATGATTTTATAATTTTTTTTTAAGGAACAGTTTTCTTTCCATGAAAACTGTTGTTCTTTTGTTAATTATAAGTTTTGGTAAAAACAAAATGTGGCTGCTAACACGTTACACAGGAAACAATAAATGCAAGACAGAGTATTTAAATATAAAAAACATTTGCCAGATTCACAAAACCCCTCGTATCGATTTAATGTTGTATATTAAAACAAAAGTGAACTTTGTATGTCAAAACAGCTATAAAACAACTATATTTCTGCGCATCTACGTGAAGTAAATGATCACAAACACCAGCACACAAATACGTGTATGTGTTAAGCTGAATGTTTGTTTATATTTAATTTTTTTTACAAGAGTGACGTAAAAATAAGTGCACAAAGTTAACGGACCTACACAATGCCGCTATCTTGTATTCTTTCTTTCATGCTGGAGCCAAATTACGGCATTCGATATCGATCGAAATTCCCATTTAAATTGAATTGTATTTTCGATCGATATCGAATGCCGTAATTTGGCCCCTGATTTTAAGAAATCCTGGGATTTATTTTCGAAAATTATCCCATTTTGGTTTGTTGTAAGTACTTTTTAGTGTTATTAAATTTTTAAGTACGACTCGTTCAAAAAGTAAGCTTAAAAAACTTAAATTTAGTAGGTATGAGTTTTTTTTTCTGTGAAGCTTGTTTTGTATGCGACCTAAAATCCTAAAACCGAAACGACAAGTTTGTGGGGTCTGGTAGGTTGATGAAAAGATTTGGGTTATTTCATCAATATTTATACGTAAAAAATATCTGGGAGAAGTACGGTTCCCCCAGCTCTTATGTTATGGGCGCTATGGTGCCAAATTTTTTATTTGTTAAAGAAACATTAAGTTATTTGCACATAAATCGGTATTTTTTGAACCGCCATTTATGAACCGATTTTGTGAAGTTTGTAAAAGTCAATTGAAAATGAGATAATAAAGTTCATAGATTATAAGAGGCTTCAAAAAGGAATGGTTTATGGTAAAAAGAGATTAAGCAGTAAAAATAAGAAGCAGTCGTCGTTTACGGCTCTAATCTCAGCCATTTGTTAACTGATCTGGCTATATTTCAATAGCAGTCTATCCCGAACTTTATGTGATATAAATATTTAACAACCTAATCCCCACCATAGCTAGGGTCTTCGAAAAACCCATTTCAACATGATCACGGACAGACGGATAGACATATATTGCTTAATCAACTTTGCTGCTCATAAGAACCAAGAATATATATCTACTTTAGTTAAGCTCTTACATCGACATACCCTTTCCACCTGAGACGAAACAAATTGTACGGAGTTCGAAACAAATTGGTTAGTCCGCCTTTAATAAAGCAGCGACTAAATAACAGTTGCCGAAAGATATAAGTTGAAAAACTGGCCCCTCTTTTAACTAAAACTCTTCTGTAATTCAAACAAAATACCGACATTTATGTTGGCAATAATACACACAATCATTTGCATTTTCCAACGACTACAACCACATTAAATATGATATGTTTGGAGTAAATATATTTAAAATATGTATATGCGATATTTTTTTTTTTTTTGTACTTTGGCTATCATAAACTCACATCATATTAAGCGAAAATACACTAACATACAGATAAACTCGTATTCAATTCCCATCCGTCTTTGGATGGGAGAAAATGAAAGGAAAAAAAAGTTTAAACCAAATACCTTAAGGCCTTGTGGCACGTTCATATTGCGGATGTTTGATTACAAAGTCTGTGGAGGCATACAACATTATAAGTAACCAAATATACCATTTTCAGACAGATGAATTCAAAGAATTTTTACGGATACAGAATGAATGTATGTATATAACAAAATACATATATCTCTAATATGCTGGGATGGTCACAAAGCCATAATGCCTTTCTTAGGAAAGTTGTACGTAAATACAAAAGTTTTGAAATAGAAAGATATTTTAAAAGAAAATTTCAACACTAATAAATATTTATAAAGTCAATGAAGTTTGATTTATTACTTTGGAAGCCAATATAACTTTATTTAAAAAGCTTATTTTCGTATTTTTGCTAAATATATTTAACTAGCATTTTAATCTGTAAAAGTTCATAGTTTTCTTCTGTAGTGGTGACCTGATTTTTGTATCAAAATCGTGCGATATCACTTTTCGATTTAAATACATACTAGAGTTTTTTCTTCTAGGATAACCGTTATTAAATTTGAACTATAATAATCGAATAGATAACAACCAATCGAAACCACTTAGTTTTTTTCTCTGCTTAAACAAATTTGAGTGTGCCAAAAGCGACAACGACAATTCTTAATAATAGCGTTTATATGATCCACTTCTTTTTATTATATGTTTAAAAAACATGTTCAGGAAAACATTTATACATTCCCGAGATTAAAAAAAATTAGGAAAAATAGGAGCCCTACTATTATTGAAGAGGATTTTAAGTATAAGCATACAATATTAAGGACTATCGTGAGAATGTGGTCCCATGGTGCTTAAAAAAAACTGGATCGTCAGTATTAGTTTATCGGCGCTCCCATGTGTAAGTAAGCTAGCCACAACAACAAACACAGGTGGCAATTTAGGTGTAAAGATTTGGCAGAAACTAGTACACTCGTTCCTTGATTCTAAAGCTCAAATGCTGAAAAACAGCTGGTTCTGTTGATAAGAGGCAGCAGAGGATATCTACCAACGGGCGGGGCTGCACCGCATTGGATAGAATTTTGGGTCTTAAAGACGGCTTTTTGGATCTCCCCACCACCGACCCCATCACGTAATGGACTCCCGCAGGAGCCTTATCTTAAACCAGTCAAGGAACTATGTCCCAGGATTCTGGTTCCCGTGGTACTGGGCACACAGAACAAAATATCTTGAGAAATTTTTTAACAACACAGATTGTTAAAAATAAAATTTTATTTCAACAAACTTTTTATTTGGTTCAATGAAACAATTTATCAAAGCACTCAACAACACATATTTAATAATGAAATAATTAAATATTTCTTCTTATTCAATAAAAAAAATATTTGAATCAAAGTAAAGACAGTATTTGTACAACTTTTGCCCACTTTTTAATAGCTCATAATTCTCATTCGCTTTACAGTTTTATTTGTATAATATCTCTAGTCCAAAAAACTCCAATTATAGCTTATGGAAGGCTGTACGGCATAGGAAATGCCCTATAACCCTATATAATTAGAAAATCTCCCGGACTTGACCGTATCACAGGGTCAATGATAAGAAACTTACCATCGTCTGCTTCCAGAATCTTGCTACTCATTTTTAACGCTATGTTAAGAGTCGGATACTTCCCATCCTCATGGAAGAGGTCTATAATTGTTATGATTCCCAAGCCAGGAAAAGATGCTAGCCAGGTTGCGTCGTACAGACCGATAAGCTTATTATCAATCCTATCGAAGCTTTTCGAAAAAATATTCATCTTAAGTATAACTCCTCATCTAAATGAACACGACATTATCCCGGATCACCAGTTCGGATTCAGAGCGAAACATGGTACAATAGAACAAGTGCATAGAATTGTCACCCTTATTAGATCGGCGTTTGAGAAAAAGCAATACTGCTCAGCCCTGTTTATAGACATTTCCCAAGCATTTGACAAAGTTTGGCATGGTGGGCTGCTAATCAAAATAACACGAATGCTTCCTCAAAACACTCACAAGCTTCTGGAGAGCTATCTAACAGGCAGAACATTCATAGTAAGGTCGCTAGATAAATACTCCCCCCTCAAGAAAATTGCTGCTGGTGTTTCCCAAGGCAGCATATTAGGACCGCTTCTATATATAATATACACAGCGGATATGCCAACAAACCTGAGCACGCATACCTCTACATTTGCAGACGACACAGCATTTATTAGCGTTAACCATGACCCAAAAGTCGCATCGCAAAATCTGCAGTCCCACATCAATGAACTAGAGGCATGGCTAGAAAAATGGAGAATAAAGGTTTACCCGGCTAAATGTGCTCACTTAACATTCACGCTTACATCACTGTTCCGGTAGAAAACCATGTTAAGTACTTGGGAATTCATATAGATAGACGCTTGACCTGGTCTCGTCATATCGAAGCGAAAATAACGGCTATGAAACTTAAAGCAGCTCAACTACATTGGCTTCTCGGTGGAAACTCAAACTTGTCTTTAGACAACAAAATTCTTCTATACAAGTCCATCATAAAACCAATATGGACATATGGCATCCAATTATGGGGTACTGCATGCGCATCTAGCATCCAAAAGCTTCAAAGAAGAAAGTCTAGAATATTACGACAAATTGTCTGCGCCCCATGGTATATACGTAATGATATTATCCACAGAGATCTCAACGTCCCCACTATCCAGGAGGAAATTAAAAAATATTCAATAAGCTACATCGATAAACTAATGGTCCACCCTAACTACCTCGCTCGGGGTTTGCTTCAGTTCGAAGGTCACCAGAGGCTAAAAAGAACCGATACTTTGAGCCTAAGACAGTCTTAAAATTTGAATACAGCAGTTAGTGGTTACACTGGTAACAACTAATAAACAACAAGTAGAATAAGGATTTGAATACATATTGTAAATTTCGATAAGAAAGATTCAATAATAAAAAAATAAATTTAAAAAAAAAAAAAAAAGACTGTGCAAAAAGGTTTCCTCATGATCTGGCCTAAGCAAATGCGAATAGGAACAAGCATATCCCGCACAATAAATTTAAGTCTATTTATCAAAGAATAAAAATTGGGAAATTAGCACATCATTATTAAAAAATATGCGATTTAATCAAATATGCGATTTTCGTATTCAAATACGAAAACTATTTTTTTTCTGTGTAAGAACTCTAGTCAGCCGTAATCGGATGTATATCAGTTTTAGGGTATTTATAGCAGCCAGTATTTCCTCGTGAGTGCTGCGATGTGCCTTCCCTAAGATTCTTAGCACACCACTGGTGGGACGGGAGAGGGAGATTAGCAAAAAAGTATTTTTTTTTTGTTAAATTGTATCTTTAAAATGAAACATACATTCTTCCCATAGGAAACAAATTGTGTTATCGTCATACTTTACGTGCTTATTCCAACTCTGAGATTAATAAAAATGGCTTTGCTTTTATTATACTCACTTTGCTAATTAAGTCGATAGAGTTAGATGACGTCAATGCGTGTTTACATTTCGTTTGTATCTTAAATCGTTTAAAAAGTTTATGAAATAATTTTATCACTTTTTTTTTTCATAAAAAAAATACTACTTTATGGCAATTAAGTAGTAAAAAAGTTTTATAAGACCCTCTTTATCTATAATTTATAAAATTTATTTTATAGTGAAAAACAAACATTTGTTTTAAGAAAGAAAAAAAAAAAATACTTTTTAATTAACACATCGATGCGCACTTACAGTTTTCCCATATTGATAGTGAATGTGTAATGTAGATTTTATTTCATAAATTTCGATAGTATTATATCAGTATATGGCACACTTGCAAAATTGCCCCACAGTTCTGATGGCAGTCTGGGATTCTAGTCCAAGAATTCCCGTCCCAGGATGCAAATTGTTTAAAATTTCTAAAGACCATAAGATTCTAAGAAGACTGTTCATTACTTTGGTCATTCCAATTACATTTTTTAATATAATAGATAATAGAAAGAGTATTGTTTAAATAAATGTACTCAAATAGTGTTAAAGACACAGTTTTTGGCTCTCCCATTGATTACCAAAAGCAGCGTTTAAAAAACTGCAGTCAAAGTAGAAAAGCTGTCCTGTCTTCCACTTCTTCATTTGTCATTGGCCATAAAAAAAAAACTTTTGCCTTTACACCTGATTCATTAAATGTAAACAGTCGCTGTTAAATTAAATCAAAAAGCGAAAAGTTGTACACAAATTTTCGTTTTTTGTTCGACAGTTGGTTTCGACTGCAGATTTTTAACCCTGACTTAAAGCCCTTCAAGCAGAAATTTTTAAGTTATTTCGTTATTTATCTTATTCTAAGGTAATCTATGATCTTAATTAATGACGATTCATTTTATAATGATCATAATGATGATAAGTTAAGAAGATATAGGGAGGCGGAGATTTTACCCTTCTTGCCCTATTCAATGCCCTATTCTCTTTCAGATGTTGCATTGTCTGCATGCCAAATTTTTAAGAAAACCAGTTGATTAGTTTAGAAGATTGGGGAGTGGGAGCTTTTACCCCTATCGCAATATTTTGCGCCCTCTAGCGATATAAAATATATTCTACGACCTATTCTCATACCTAACAAATACACATACAAAATTTCATAAAAATCGGTCAAGCCGTTTCGGAGGAGTTCAAAATGGAGGGCATTTTATTGATATTTGTATGGGAATATAAATACATGTTTCGGAATGAATGCAGTGTTCACTAAAATGGCTATAACTCAAGAACCAATACACATTTGAAGACCGTTGATACATAAAAACCTTGGTATTGACGTTCACGCATTTCAGAGAACATCAATTACTAACACAATGCAAATCATTTATATATATATATAGATTTTCAAAGAATGACTAAAATATAAAGAAAACCGTAAACACAACAAAAAATTATTTTAATATTTAATAATTTTCATATTTGAATACGAAAATCGCGTATTTGATTAAAAAAATTTGAGTTTTCTGCGATGACGATATTTGCGGCATTGATAAAAAAATTTATAGGTATAGTTATTGAATTTTATTCTATCGGGTGATTTTTTGGCTATTATCTTTTTGGCAACGCTGGTTTAAACAGCAGACGCACGTTTCGTGTTTTGTTTCACTGTCAAACATCTTCAGTTTGGTCTATAATTTAACCATGAATCGTCTTACAAACGAACAACGCTTGCAAATTATTGAATTTTATTATCAAAATGCGTGCTCTGTTAAGAAAGTTCATCCACTCTTTTATCGAAAAATTGTGTTCAGCGCCGAAGCTCATTTTTGGCTCAATGGGTACGTTAATAAGCAGAATTGTCGATTTTGGAGGGAAGATCAGCCAGAAGCATTGCAAGAGCTACCAATGCATCCAGAAAAAGTCACAGTTTGGTGCGGTTTATGGGCTGGTGGCATCATTGGACCGTACTTCTTCAAAGATGATGCGAATCGTAACGTAACTGTGAATCGTGAGCGCTACCGTGAGATGATATCCAACTTTTTTTTGCCCAAAATGCAAGAGCTTGACTTGCATGACATGTGGTTTCAACAAGATTTATTGAGAGGCGAGTTCGGTGAACATTTTATTTCAGGTTCGGGACCGGTCAATTGGTCGCCTAGATCGTGCGATTTAACGCCTTTAGACTATTTTTTGTGGGGCTATGTTAAAGCTCATGTCTATACACACATGCCCGCTTCAATTGACGCATTGGAAGACATCATTGAAGCATTTATTCATGAGATACCGGCCGAAATGTTGGAAAGAGTACGCCAAAAGTGGACTAAGCGGATGGACCATTTGAGGCGCAGTTACGGTCAACATTTGTATGAAATAATCTTCAAACATTAAATTATATGGACCGTACTATCGATTCAAATAAAGATTTCATGTATTTTTCTGAATTTTATGTGTTTTTTTTAAACTTTCAACCAATTTTATTGAGTCAATAAAAAAAGTTGTTGCCCAAAATAATTTTTTGAACAAAATGTTTATCGAATATTTATTTATTAATTATGATGTTACAAATTCCCAATTTTTTATCTTTGATAAATGCACTAAATAAAATTTATTGTAGGGGGATAAGCTAGTTCCTATGCGCATTTCGCTGGTTGCTTAGGCCAGATTATTCAACTACAACTGTAAAGCGAATGAGAATTACAAACACTCAAACACTATCAAAGCTATTAAAAAGTGGACAAGAGTTGTAAAAATAATGTCTTTACTTTGATTCAAATATTTTTTCTTATTGAATATGAAGAAATATTTAATTATTTTATTATTAATCCTAATTTTTAATATTTTTAATAAGGCTTAAGTTCATCAAATTTAATTTTCATTAAATTATTTTTATGAAGAAAGGAATTTTACAACATGAAAATTAATTAAAATTTACTGATAATTTTTCATTCTTGACATTTTAATTTATTTTACATGTTTTTTCTTACTTATGTTTTTTCGTACTTTTGTCAAGAATTCTTCTTGAAGTCCAAAGTACATATTTTGTTTTGTTTTTCATTTTTTGTCTTTCTTTTTCTTGTTGACCTTTTTCAGCACAACTTGAAGGACAAATGCAAACATAGAGCTCGTGCCTTAGCTTTAACAATAACACTATGGAACATTTTTGGGATTATTGTCTGGGGGGTGAGAAATTCCAAGTCAGGGTGATGGTACTAGGTCAGTATAATAAAACCCTCAAAGGGTTTGGCGTTCGTATGTGTCAGTTTTTTTTTATGACATTTTAAATTTTTTCCTTATCTTGATGTTTTTTCGCTTAGTTGTAACATTTTGGCAAAAACGTAGTTTAATATAACTCGAGAACCACTTGTCCGATTTTGCTAAAACAAACTCAAAAAAATTTTGAATTACAATTTCTTTAATCCGTTCATATAACGTTTTTCTTTATAATCAACAGTTTTGCCGGTTAAAATAAATTTGTGGAGAAAAAAAAATATTTTTTTGCCTAAAAATTTAAATTTTTTTTTTTTAAATACATAAAAAATCCAAAACGGAAAAAAGGATCAAGTGTTATTAATTTCATGTAAAGTCACATAACCTATAAACAAAATGCGACATTTATTTTAATAAATATTGCCTAGACTTTTTCGATGGTGGTTGTTCGGGACTAGTGGCATCGCATTCATCGCTATCATCAGTTTCTGAACCACACATAATGTCAATGTGTGACTCCACTGTTGGCCCTTCTGCATCTCCTGGAAATTCTTTATCATCAAGATCGTCCTTGTCTTGCCACACAAGCTTACTCCACCAGCAAATTTCCGCAATTATTGCACTCGGCGACTTTTTGCCTCTATATCTGTAAGTTTTTGTTTTATTAAAATGAGTTTGAAAAAATTAAAAATCAGTATTACCTCATTTCAAATGGCATAGCAACTTGATGATAGCGTTCACCTTGTTTATCAGATTCGGTAGCCAATTATTTGCTGAAGTAGTGCAGATGATGATGTAAATAATGGATTTTCAAAGACATGTGGACACCAATTTCCGAGAATGCTCTTAACATCCTTGCGACAGAAACATCGTAGTTGTTAGAACGATGCTTTCCCAACAAGCCTTCTATTACTTCTTTGATTGCCTGCCATGCATTCAATTCAGCGTCAATCAAAATATTGTTGAATGCGTCACTTTTAATCAGCTTTCGTATATCTGGACCATTAAGTACGCCTGATTGGAAAAAATTAATTTGTTAAGTTGGAAAATCTTGGGAAATGAATGTGATATTATAACTTACCTTCTTCAATTTTACTTTCGCTGAGTCTCGGGTAAATTAGTTTCAAACACAAGAAAACTTCATCTCTTTTGGCGACAGTTTTGATAAAATTCTTAACAATTCCAAGTTTAATATGCAGTGGAGGCAGCAATATCTTCTCCTTCGGCACTAGAGGCTCACGAATAATATTGGCCGTTGGTAACCTGCTGTGCTTTCTGAGTTTCCATCCGTGGCATGCATATTGGTCACCGGAAAATCGTGTGTCCCAATCGCACAAAAAACACACATATGTTTCTTTCGTTTCTGTACTATAGGCGATTGTAACTGAAGGTTTTTTATTGGTCTTATGCAGTAAAACCGCCTTCAAGCTGTGTTTTGAACTGTCAATAAATAATCTCCAGTCATCTGTTTCATATTTTATTTCCATTGCGTCCATCAATTTTCCTACATCCGGGCAATATGCAGAAGTTTTTTCATCATTCACAAGGAATAAACTTTGGCGTGTTGCCTGACGACTTCGATAAGCTGTGACTTTCACACCGGGTGCCAACAAATTGTTTGATTTCAAAATGGAAGCCAGCTCTTCCGATTTATGCTGTGTTAATTCCAACTTGGCAACAATTGAATCAAGTTTATTTTGATTTATAAAAATTGGCTCATTGGATACTGATGGCTCATATGGGAGATCATCACGTGCATGATATGTCGGAGCAGTCGTAGAAGAGAAAATATCTGGGCTAGAAGCTTTTGGCACAGGAATGTGGTCCGAATGAGGCAATGGTGTTGCGGCACTTGCAACACCAACGTAATTATACGATTTTCTTATCCTTTTTGCGGCTCCTTTATTCGCACATGCATAGCAATTCAATGGATTGTGACCTTCGCCAGGATTAGTCCAAGTCAATGGGATACCGAATGGCATACTTTCACGTCTTCTATTTTTCCAATCCATTAGACGGTTGTATCAGCTTTTACACACTATATTTGGTACCCAATTTTCGTTCACTATAACATTTTGGTTGAAGTACATCTCGTATGTTTGAACAAAATCAGTACTGAAATTTCCCCTTTTTTATGTGTTGAGACATATTGACCACAGCAGTAGCAAAAGCTATTTATATCTGGCTTGCACAGTTCCATATTCTGTTCTCTTTTGTTCACTTTTAAAAAACTGGAGAAAAATCACTTTTACTGTTCGCGTTCGTCGGCACTTGTTGAATGACAAAAATCGATAAATGAACACCTATAAATACTACGTATTTTTCAATATTTTACTGACAGGTACGTTCCAAAACATGAGCACTAATAGATGTGGGTGGAATTTCTGTAAAAAAATCATACAGGTAGCCAACGGAAAACCCCAAATAATTAAAAAAGTGCACTTTCCTTTTTTCCTTTCAATTGTCCACGCACATTTATTACCGCTTATTACTTTGCTACCGCAATCATAAAAATGAAATAACCTTTTGTTTATTACTTTTTTTTTGAATTCTAAGAATCATAAAAAAGTCATAAATGTTTTTGCAAAGAATTTTGTGCATATCTCGAGCAAATTTTTGAAATGCATACCTTCACTTAATTGTTAATAAAAGCGAAACGCGTTCATCGATTTTCATGATTTATGTCTCATTTATTTCATAGGTTATGCGATTTCACGTGAAAGTAATAGGACTTGAAACTTTTTTTTACTGTTTTGGATTTTTTATGAATTAAAAATAAAAAATTTAAATTTTTTTGGGCAAAAAATATTTTTTTTCTTCATACATTCATTTTTAACTTCGAAAGTGTTGCACATATAGGAAAACGGTATAGAAACAGATTAGAGAAATTGTAATTCTTAATCAAAATCGGACAAGTGGTTCTCGAGTTATGTTAAACTACGTTTTTGCCAAAATGTTACAACTAAGCGAAAAAACATCAAGATAAGGAAAAAATTTAAAATGTCATAAAAATAACTGACACATACGAACGCCAAACCCTTTGAGGGTTTTACTATACTGACTTAGTACCATCACCCTGACTTGGAATTTCTCACCCCCCAGATTGGCTGTCGTACTGTGTAATTAGTATTGTGGTTATTTTGTTGCACTATTTTATGGTTTTTAATCCAAAAACAGAAGTAAGGAAAAACATGTAAAATAAATTAAAATGGATAATCATTCAAAGCAAAGCATTCAAAATTTGACTATTGACATCAGTACTCGTCGACGGCTGCGAGTGTTAAACGGCAAGCCCTCTGAAGAGATTGAGTGGTTTCAATCGAAACATGTAAGGGTAACCTGTCCGTAAAAAGCGCCTGGGTTCGAGCCCAGCTTCAGTCAAGAATGAAAAATTATCAGTAAATTTTAATTAATTTCATGTTGTAAAATTCCTTTCTTCATAAAAATAATTTAATGAAAATTAAATTTGATGAACTTAAGTCTAATTAAAAATATTAAAAATTTGGATTAAAAACCATAAAATAGTTCCACAAAATAACCACAATACTAATTATTTTATAATTAAATATGTTTTATTGAGTGCTAAAAATTTTTCATGCATATTTTTTCTGTGTAGTGAGTTGTACACTTCATCAACTACAATTATGATACCCAAAACTATTTGGAAGCACTTATGTATATGATTCAATATGGTCCTTACCCCTGAATAAGTAACATGGACCAATTTTGTATACGATTGGTAGCAGAAAACTTGATTTGTGGAAAGAAAAATATTATATGTAGCCTATGGTCCAAAAGGTCCCTATTTCGTTAGAGTAAAAAAGATTATTTATTACATGAAAACTATCGATGAGCTTTAAATTCAAAACCTGCAGGGCATTAATTACCCACGAATGTTTTACAATATTTTATAATGTGCGGCATATAAATGAAATTAAAATTAAAAAGAAACGCACATGGCAATTTATTTAGTTACACACTTTAACTTTTTAAAACATACAACATTTACTAAAACAAGGTCTAAAATACGAGTACATGCAACTATTTGATGTTCAACTAAATGTTGCTATAATACAATTAAATACTTTGCAACACAACTCAAAAATAAAATACCAAAATATATGAAATACTCGCAATCATTAACAAAAACAAAAAAAAAAAAAAGGAAATACCGAAGGAGGGTGGGTTAAGTGAGAAAAAAAACTATTTTATTATTTCTTTAAATGTTGTTGTTGCTATTTTAATATGAATTTCTTACAAAGTGAGTGTTTGTGTAAATGACGAACGCACAGACGGACGGATGAAGAGACGGTGAATGGCAAACGAGCGCGTAACTTGGCAAATCAACATGACTCCTTTATGTTTATAAAGTATTTAGTTAACGGAAATGGGTATGCCAAACTATACTGCATAAAGCAAGCAAAGCCCGGCAGGCAGGCAGGCACTTTAGTCGGTGAGTCTTTGTAAAGGCGAGGCCAAACCAAAATGTGAGGCATATCAGAGAGTTTATTCGTTTGTGTATGCGAATATTGTGTGTATTTGATATTTCTGATAGTGATTGTTGGCGGGGGCTTTAAAAGAGTGTTATCTTGCTAAAATATATTACAGTCAAATCCCGATAATTCGTACCCCGTTAAATCGTAATTCCCGATAATTCGTAATAAACTGTCGGTCCCTTAAAAAAATCTCGTTAATTCGTAAAACTTCCATACATTTTGGTCCCCTCGCTTATTCGTAATTTTTTTTTCAAATAAAATCTTCTTTACCTCTTATAAATCGTAATTGCTTGCTAACTACCACTTATAATTCGTAATAAAAACAACAGAAACATGGAAAGAATGATTTTTTGTTTATTGCTATTTTATTTTTGCGTGGGCTTTTGCTTGTGTATGGGGTTTAAGATCAGTTTGATCAGTTTATTACATGAATAATTTTTATATATTTTATTTTTAACAATTGTTTTTTATGTTTTTTTTATAATTTTAGTAAATAAATTGAAAAACCCCGATTATTCGTATTTATTTTATTTTAACCCCGTTAAATCGAAACCCCGCTAAATCGAAAACCCCTATAATTCGTAAGAAATGGCCGGTCCCTTGCTATTACGAATTATCGGGATTTGTATTACAAAATGTTCGCTAAAACTTTGCTTAAAAAATTTGCTCTTTATAGGAGAATGAGCTCCAAAATAAGGTACACTCTTAAAAATGTGTCCTTAGTTTTTTTCACCTAAACTAATCCCGCGAAGCTCTTCTGTTGTTTGCAGGAGACCAGAGTCTCTGGTGGGAATCAAACCCGCAACCACGGCACTGATAAACTAGTTTACTAATAGCAAGCCTTCCGGGGCACTCAATAGTGTGGTTTAGGGTACCAATATGCCGGGCTTGACCGACTATACTTTCTAACTTATTTTTTTAACAAAAATTTGGTTTTATCTTTGCATATCTAAAAGATATTTAAAAGAAATTTTAGTTAAAAAGTACAATTTTATAGGAAATATGGTTAAAAAAAGGAGATTAAGCACAAACTTGCTTTTTTTTAGGAACTAATTTTACTTTATTTAATACTAGCTGACCAGACAGACGTTGTCCTGTCCAAATTAGGAAAAATGTTTGCGTTCGATTTTTAAAATCCGTTAAAAAGATACGAACACTTGAAAAAAAGTGGGCGTTAAAGTTGGCGGGGCAAAATTTTCATTTCGTATAAATCTAAGTTGGACCATGGCGATGATTTTATAGAAAAAATCGTCCAAATCGGTCAAGCCGTTCTTAAGTTATGCGCCTAATAGAAAAAGTGGGCTTAAAAGTAGGCGTGGTAAATTTTTCTTTCGATGAAAACTTAAGATAGATTAATACGAACATTTGAAAGAAAAATTTGTCAAATCGATGTAGCCGTTTTCTGATTTTAGGTAATTCGAAAAAAGTTGGCGTAAAAGTGGGCGGGGCAAAACTTTCTTTTCGTATAAATCTAAGTTGGACCATGGCGATCATTGTAAAGAAAAAAATCGTCCAAATTATATAGATGTCATTGGTAGTGCAATATGAAAATTTGATTTTGCGACGCCTCTCCGCCCGCAGACCGAAACTTAAAGATCAGACTTCACAGTGTCACCCGCCTGAATTTTCTGAAGATCAAAAAAGCAAATTTCGATCTACCAAAGGTTAAAATACAATTTGGTTTAAGGATTGATGTTTGACTATTGACGTCAGCAGTCGTCCATGGCTGCGAGTGTAAGACGGCAAATCCATCTGAGGAGATCGAGTGGTTGCGATCGAAACATGTCATGGTAACCTGCCGGCCGGGGTTCGAGCCCCAGCCACGTCAAGAATGAAAAATTATCAATAACAATTTTAACTAATTTTCGTGTTGTAAAATTCCTTTCTTCATAAAAATAATTTAATGAAAATTAAATTTGATGAAAAATCAAATTTAATAATAATAAATTTGGATTAAAAACCATAAATAGTTCAACAAAATAACCACAATACTGATTATGATTACCTGAAAATTTCATCAAAATCGGCCCAGCCGTTTTGGAGTACATACGTTACATACATACATACATACACACATCCTATTTTATATATATAGATAGATAGATAGAAGAATAGAAGATTCTTTAAACTTCTTTAAGAATTTGTTTTTTATAGGAAGTTTTAAAATTTGCCATTTTATGGGGAACTGCCATTTAAAACAAATCCTGCCAAAAGTTATGCACATATTTGTTAGAAATTTGGAAAAATTATGGAAAATGTTATTAAAAAATTAGCTATTTTATAGTAAACATAACTAAATAACATTGTTTTTTTTATAGGAAACTGTTGGTCATAAAATATTTTGCCACAAATTATCTATTAGTAGGAAATTTTGCAAAAATCTAAATTTTTTTTATAGGAGCTTCTGCAAAAAATTAAGATTTTACAGGAAATCGTATTTTTCTAAAATTGAAATTCTTTGAAATTTTGTCGTTTTTAAAGAAAACTTTGCCAAGAATTTATTATTAATAAAACAAATTGTGTTTGCTATAAAAAAACTGATTTTTATAACAAATGTTGCTAAAAATAAAAGACTTATTTGTTAGAAATTTGGAAAAAAAATATGAAACATTTTATTCAAAAATTTTCTATTTTTAGGAAAAATTCGCTATTTTATAGAAAACTTTACAAATTTTTTTTTATATAGGACCTGCTGTTTATTAAATAGCCTAATAAAAATTATCTACTTGTAATTTTGGAAACAAAATATTTATAGGACATTTTACTAGTTTTACTAAAAAGTTTGCTATTTTATAAAAAAATTTATTAAAAAAATTTGCTATTTTATAGAAGACTAGCATTTAACCCGCTACTTTGTTAGCGTCTCCTTTTTCTTCGTGGACATATCTGTATGCCAAAGTTTGTTTTTCTAGGTTTTATTTTGTTTAAATTCCGGAAATTCAAAAAGTACCAGTTAATATACAAAAAAGTACCGAAAAGTTCCCTCATAGATTCGTATCCACTCAGGACATTGCATGTTGAGTTTTATACATATTTTATGATCAAATATTAACGATAATCAAAAAAATACAAGTTGTAGAACCAAAAAGCTGAAGAAAGATATTAAGTTTCGCGTATTTCCCATTTTGGGCCTATCTTACCCACTTTTACACCGTGAAAAGCCGTATGTCAAAATGTACTTTTGTTGCTACATGCCACCGTAGTAGAAGAAATTAATACAAACAAAATTTTGTAATTTAGGATCGCAAAATGTTTTAAAAAATTTGTTCATAAGAAGTACAAAGAGTACGAATTTTTACCTTTTAAGTTAAAATTTTTCAAGACTATAAACCTGGTGGTAATTTCAGCCAAAAAATAAATAAACTTTTAAGATTTTGCAGTTTAAATGGATTTGGACAGAATTAAGCTAAAATTCCACTTATTAACAAATTTTATCTACTAAAAGGCCGACTTTAGGAATGTAAAGAGTTACTTTACAAAATTCGGTTTCAGTTTTTCCTATTTTTTACCTTTTTTGCATAACAAATGCGATTTCAGATTCCAACCAAACTTAGAATAAACGTACAAGGTCCATTCTAATACCTGCCCTGTGTATAAGTTTGATTGAAATCGGTCAACGCGTTTGAGATTGATACGGCGACACACGAAATCGCTTCCTTTTTTATAAATGTGACGCGCAAAATAGAAAAGGACCTAAGGGGTTTGTTCAGGAGAGCCATTTTATCTTTATGTCTTTGGTGTACCATCACTGAGCGTGTTGGTATTGGTCTCATTTGAAAGCGACACATCTCAACCTTGTTGGTCAACCTTAAAAACGCGCGTAGGTCATCCCTACCTCTTGTTTTGTGTAGTTGGTTTTTACTGTTCCCTTTATAAAGTTAAAAAAGAATAATTTCCATTCTACTACATTTCTGTTCTTTTATCAGACAAAGTAGAAATTGGCTTCTTTTTGTTAGTTGCCTTAAATACGAGTGCTAAAACCCCAGTGTTCAACTTAATAGTATGAACACACATCAACCTTCCAACATACGACTTTAAATTTTAGCTGAATGCTTGTAGTCAAAAAAGCAACATAAATTCCGTTTTGACTAAACCACAAGAGGATGTTATTAACGAGGAAAAAGTTAAAATTTAGATGGAATTTTTTTGGTGAGCCTTAAAACACACCATGAAAAAAAAAACAGGCAGACGCAAACACAGCTTACTGTGTTAACAGGCAAACAACCTAATTTTCATACAAAACTCGCTTTACTTGCAACATTCATTAATTTTTTTTGAGATCATTTCTCTGCTTTTCAGAACTTATTTTCTTTTATACCCAATTCAGCAACAGTGGAAAAAAGGAATAATAATCATTTACATACATTTTAATTTTTATTAAAGTTTTTTTCGGTGAGTTAAAACGACCTTCATGACCATTCGCGTGGGATTTATTTTGAATTTTTTTTTCTGACATTCGTTATGATGAAAGAGAAAGAAAAAAAATTGATAACATTTAGCTGTTTTAAGCAGTTTTTCTTTTGAGTATTACTTTGGTAATATAATGGTTTTTTGAACGTTAATTTTTTAAGATAGTCAGTCGTTAAAGCTGGAGATCAAATAGTTAAATGTTGCACCTTCATTTGCCCACACCAAAATATTTGGCAAAAGCCATGACACCTAGATGATATTATCAGGAACGTAGTTGTTAAATTTTTCAAAAGGTACGACGCATTATGTTTTTCAACATTTCTCGCACAAAAATTAATTTGGCTTCGCAATTATTGAGATTTTATTTACCAAAGTTCACGTTCTATTGCGACTAAGTTAAGTGCGGACACACGGGAAAATTATCTATCCGAATCAAGCGCACTTCTTTCTGGCTTCATAGTTTGCTAACAAGAAAAATTTAAGTATTTCGAAGAAGTAATGCACGACTTTATGCGAAAAAATTAATAAATTGTTTGTGCGGTTTTCACGCCAGCAGCGTCATAGACTTTGTAATCTTTTCAGATGAATATGCTGCACCAACGACTGTCAGCGAGCCTACATATCGGGTAAATTTAGGTTTCAGCTTGATGCTTTTAACTTGGGCGATATGTGCTTTTAACTGGTCGGCGCAACGTGTCATACAGTGTATCATAGAAAAGGCGTCATAACGCAGATGTATTTTGACATCAGTACTATGACAAATGTCTTCGTTTTTGACCCCATGACACTTTTCATCATGGTGATGTCAACCTTAGCATCACTTGGCCAAAGTGTCATCAGGGTAAAAATGAAATTATGTCATCAATGGGATGGCACATCGGCATCACAGAAATTACGATCATGTCCTCACTGCGATGACGCAGTAACATCGGCGAAAGGAAACATTAGCATCAATTTTTTGACAGTTTGTCATTAAGTCAAAGTGAGAGAATATAATTATTTACTTACCCGTAACATATGTTTGTTTCACGTTTGTTGAATTACGACCTTTGTTTACAGCAGAACCGTCCACATTCTACTTTAAAAATTTTATGTATTTAACTGAATAATTTAAAAAATAGAATAAAGGAATTTTTGCATTTTATAATACATTGTTATCATGAAAATAATGTTAAAAATATACAAAATGTGGCATTGAATTGATGTCACTATAGACATAAAACAGATGACATGTCAAAAATTACAAAATTGCACGAAGACGCTAGTCATTGGATTGATGTTACTTTTTGCATCATTGATGCCATTTGTCGTAACATTGATGTCACAATTCTGATGTTAGTGCGTCATCAGTATGAAGATGCATTTTTCTATCAGTGTAGTATTATGGAACCCCAAGTTCAGCGAATGAGTTATCTCACGCCAAAGTACACGCCTATTTTGCAATTGAACCCCTTAAGATTTTCTCTGGGGTGACGTTAAAACGCTGGCTTATGCAAACAATGTAAGAAGAGCTAAAGGATAACACCGAACGCAAAACTACTGGTACTTAGGCCGAGTTGTTTGTTTAAGCTCTCAACAAATAGTACTTAATCTAGCCACTAAACGGCTAAATTGGCAACACTTGCCATACAATTTTTAAATATTAAAATAATAGTGTAAAATATTTTAAGTTTAGGAATATTCTAAATAAGAACATTTAAAAAAAATTTTTTTTAAGAAACGCTTTTCTTAAAAAATAACATTTAAAAAAATTTTGCCCCCTCCCTAGATTTTATCCTGGCTACGCCCATGCATTCGTGTACTGTCATCGGGAATATGCATGCCTGCAAAGTTTCATTTGCATTGAGTAAAAGGCGGTCCAAAAAGCATTTTACCAAAAAAAAATTTTTTTTGCCGCCCCCCCCCCCCCTAGATTTTATCCCGGCTAAGCCCATGTATTCGTGTATTGTCATCGGGAATATGTATGCCTGCCAAAGTTTCATCCATTTGCATTGAGTATAAAGCGGTTAAATTAACGTTACAAGATTTGATTTTCCGAAGTGAAGCTAAAGAAAAGGATTTAAAAATATCATCTCAAGTGTTTCTCAAAACTTCTTTCCTTTATTTTTTCACGTTTTTTTTTTATTAAAAAAAAAATCTTCAAAAAATATGCTCTGTATTTGGGGGGACCGCAAGCGGTTTATCTTATATGAGTTAAGGGGCCATGTCGAACACAATTGATTCATTTAGAGCAAGCATTAGTCGAAAACCGTCTGGAATATCGACCCATTTGCGCGAAATTATCGTATATGCCAATTTTTTTGAAATTGAGTTTTTGATGCAATCTTGTTCTACATTCAAAGAGACGTCGCCTGACAAAATATTGTAGGCGAATTCCACTTCGTTGCTCCAAAAATTTAGTGTAAATTTTCGTTTTTATATTGCAAGTGATAGCAGAGAAAAGTAGAAAAATGGCTCTCCTGTAAAATTTGGTTTTTGTAACATACGATAATTTCGCGCAAAGGGGTCGATATGGTCAAGCCTTGAAGCTATAAACCTTCATTCGTGACAACGCTCGGCCACATTGTTTTATAGAACAGTCAAAAACTATTTATAAAGTTATAGCTCATCCGCCTAGCCCTATCTATTAGAGTGTCCCAAAAAATTTTGGTTTTGATTTTCATGCGTGCTCAAGCATAATTTAAAAGCCCCACTACCTACTGTCCATTTATATCCCGTTAACTACACTATGCTTCACTTCATACCAGGGTGCCCGAGATTGGCTTGTTTCTTTATTGGCCTAACAATATAAGCAGTTCTTTTGGCGAGAAGCTCATATTAATTTGCCAAAAACCCCTAATTTTTAAGTTATACACCCAATAGATAAAAAATTAATCCAATTAAAACATTTCCTTCTTATAAATCATAATTATCATACCAAATAAATTTCACTAAATCACTTCCTTTTATGTTTAAAATAAAAACAAAACAAAAAAACTGATATTAAAAATTGTTTTTGAAATTTATTGTTCATTAAAAACATTTAATCGATTTATTGTAGAAATTCGTTTACATCATTATAACGACTGCATCAATACAACAATAAACAATGTATGGAAGAAACAACAACATCAAAACATGTTCTCGATATTCGTTTTTTTAAACACTATATGAATTTTATTGTAAATTTTTCTTAATTTTTGTTGTTATTAAAATTTACACATGTTTATTGTAGCATGCTGTTAATGATGGTTGAAATAATGTTGTGTTTTGTATCCGTTTGCTGTCTAATTGCATTAATTTTTTTAGTAACTTTTTCATTAAAATTTTAATGTTGTTTTTCGACTTTTAATAATTTGTTTTGGTAAAGATTTTTTGAAGTTTTTTATGTGTAGCCAATGAATACCCTATAAATTTAATTCAGATAACAGTGGAGGATTTTTGGAAAAAAGTGGGAAATAAATATGGTCATTAAAAATCTGGTAACCGAGGGTTTTAAATAAAAGTCGGGTTTCTCGAATACAGGTTAAATATCAGAGAACTGCAAAATCACTATATTTCTGGCTTTTTTGCTTGTATTTTTTTTTTTTTTTTCTTTGCCAAAACAATTATTGTCGCACCGAACACGCAAACATCTTTATTAAAAAACGAAGCTAACGATGGTATAAATAACAAAGCACGATGTGCATTATTTGAATGACTGCAAACCAGCAGCGAATATTTGCGGTTGCGCAGGTTTGATTGTATGACCGCAAGTGAGTGCATTTGTTGCTGTTCATTTAATGCGATTTTTTTGCAATTGTACAAAGCCGTTCTCTGGTAAATATACATGGGTAGCAAAAGAATAGTTTTCCAAAAATTAAGGTAATAGATGTTAACAAGTAATCCGATATTAATAAAGTTTCACTCGTCTAAAGCAGATTTATTTCAAAGCTGTTATTAAGAGTTTGGAACCTATGTTTATAACGATGACATTTCCATAGCTTGAGTTCGATTAGAAAGATTTTCTATATTGGGTCAGATACTAAAAAGAAGCGGACAAATTACAGTTTCCACACAGATAATTACATTTTGTATTTATTTTACTATTCCTATAGTAGACAAATATTTCACCAAATTTATTTTTATAATTAAGTTTAAGGGTGTCCCTTGGAAATATCCGCAGACATAGGTAAAAATTTAAAATGATGACTATGCATTTATATTTTGCATCTGGTTTTAATGCTTTACTATATAAACGGTGTTTTTTGTAGAATAACTGTGAAACTAGCTGTCTTACTAATGAAGTGTGTTTGACTTTTTTGCTTAGTATACTTTGGCAAATCACCGTGCAAAGGCTAACATCAGAACAACGTTAACAAATCGTTAAAATTTATTGAAATTCGCGCTGAGTTCGCTTTGATACACTTCGTCAAGTTAATGCTGCGCATAATCGTCTGTCTGAGCAGTTAATACAAAACAGAGAACGGCTTTGTTCGATTGCAAAAAAATCGCAGTAAATGAACACCAACAAATACACTCGCTTGCGGTCATACAATCAAACTTGCGCAAACGCAAACATTCGCTGCTGGTTTGCAGTCATTCAGATAATGCACATCGTGCTTTGTTATTTATACCATCGTTAGCTTCGTTTTTTAATTAAGATCTTTGTGTGTTCGGTGCGACAATGATTGTTTTGGTAAAGCAAAAAAAAAAAAAAAAAAAAATACAAACAAAAAAGCCAGAAATCAAGCAATTATTACTCATGTAGGCATTCAGCAGTTACTATGTAGTACAAGAAAAAAAATTGAAATGAAACTAAACGTACATACTGATGTAGGTACAAACAATTTCCATAGAAACAGAATACTTTTTTTATCATCTTAAAAAGTACAGTAGTTCTGTATGTACAATGTATTCTTGTTATTGTTGTTAATTTAAACAAAGCGTCTCATCGAGTTAACATAGCGTCTCATCGAGTGGACAATGACTACTTGAATGCAAAAGTATAAGAATGTGTGCCTTTTGACTTTGGGTATTTGTGTTATATTGCGTGCGCAACAAAAATGCAAACAACCCTGCAAATAATAGGACCAGTCCAAACAAGCGTGTAAAGATTAGTCCACAAGGGACCAGGACTAGTCCAAAACTAACCCAAACGTATGGAAAAAACCTGGTCTATTAAACATTACGATGTCCTAGGAGAGGACCATATAACCCACCTTTGAACCACTAAGGAGTAGTTTTAAAACTACTCCATGGTATACTCAAGAGGATTAGTTTTGAAGTCGTTTAAAAACGAAAGCATGTCGTTAAAAAACGAAGACATGTCGTCTCACTAGAAACACTTTTTAACAGTGACATGGTCCATGCTTGCATGACATCGGACCAGTCCATGGAGTAGTCCATTTTATCAAAATGGATCAGGTGGTCCAATTTTATTTGCAGGGAAAGCACTTTCAATAAAAACGCACACATGCAAAAATCAAATGTATACGAAACGATGAAAAAAAAATTACCAACGTTGAACTTTGTTTTGCAGGCAAAGAGTGAATGTTAATTTGAGCGTATGAATAAATCAAGAAAAATAGTGATTTTGCAGTTCTCTGATACACAATAATAGCGATTTTCACCCTTTGTATTAAGTGTATGTACAACTATGCTATACGATTTTATACTACAAAGCGTGAGTGTCTATTTCCTAAGTATTGTAAATTAATGAAGTTGCTGAGTGAGGGAAAGAGACAGACATAGTTTCTTCAACTGTTTTATTCTGGGTTATTTAACAAACGTGTTTTGTTACAGCTTTTTGTTGGATTTTTAATACAATTTGTTATTGCAGTATTGTAAATACTAGTACTTCAACTAAATTAATAAGATTCCAGGGTATTCAAGGGACTTTCTATTGCTACGTTTATACGCACCTCTTATTTGCAAATAAATATATTGCAAGTATAGAAAATTGCCGCATAAACAGTCAATTAAATTTTTATTTGCGAATAGCTAACTCACGAAAACAATTCCTGGTTAACGACACTATTTGCAAATAAGATTTAAAGCATTGACACACTTTTTACCGTTTAACGTTTTTATTTCGATGTGGCACAGTCATACGCCAACCAAATCCATCGCCGATGTAGACGTGAGTGTAACAGATGGCTCGAATTTATCGATACGACGCTGTTCTCAAAAACACGGTCTCGTGACTCGGAAGATCCTGACTTACATCCATATAAGATGCAACTGGTGCAAGAATTAAAGCCAGTAGATCATCAATTGCGTCGTATATTCGGTGAATGGGCTGAGAATCAACTAGAAGTTTAGGCAGATTTTTATCGTCAAATCACTGTCAGCGATGCGGCTCATTTCTAGCTTAACGGGTATGTAAACAGGCAGCATTGCCATTTTTGGAGAGAGCACAATCCATTACATCCCGAAAAAATCAGTGTTTGGTGGGGTTTACATGCCGAAGGCATCATCGTCCCAGGCAAATGCTCCGTGATTTATTTTATTCCTCATGTCATTTGAAGAAGAAATGGTTTCAACGAAACGACGCAAAATGCCATACAGCGCGTGAAATCATCACTTTGCTAAGCCAAACGTTTGGTGATCGAATTATTTCATGAATTTTAACTGCCCTAGAGGGAAGCAAACTGACACCGAACTAGTCCCGTGATAGGTTCTTTGGCGGTAGAGACCGGTTCTGGTTCTAACACTTTATATGAATGGGACCTATCACTTTTACATGGGGTTGTCATTGGAGGGGGTCAATTGACACCTAACAGGCACCACTTGACAAGTCACACATCTATTCTCAATGAACTTGTTTAGTGCTAGTTTATACAATGCTTTTCCTAGGTATTATTTCAATAAAACCAGTCCTAGGACTAAAAAAATTATACTCTTTATCAAAAAAGGGAACCTTAAGCTTATTAAAAAAACTGCTTGTTATATTAATTTCGATATTTGGATAAAAAAAGCGTTTTTATAAATTCAATACTTTCTCTACCTTTTTGTTCTTCATATACCAGCTAAGTGATTGGTCCTCCTTTCACCGGTCATGAGTTCTTTCTTTTGGTACTTATTCTATTTTCACAAGTCCCAGGACCAGTTCTGTTGGAACAATTGACACAAATTTCCCGCAGGGTGTGAATATGCCTTCTCGTTCGTGTGCTTTGACACCTTTGGACTAATTTTTGTGGTGGTACGTCTGCTCTATGCTGATAAACCAGCCATGATTCAATTAAGATGGCAATATTTGACGTACTATTTACGAAATAAGGCCGGGTATGCTCGAAAAGTAGGCGAAATCGTGCAGGCCAAACCCCAAAATTATATCTAAACATTAATTGCTATAAAATTTAAGCTAAAATGTTGGTCAACATCCACCAAAATCAACTAAACATGATTAACAAAAGGCCTGGTGCCAAATTACGGCATTCGATATCGATCGAAATTCCCATTCAAATGTATTGTAATTTCGATAGATATCGAATGCCGTAATTTGGCCACTGTTAAACATAAATTTTATATGGGCAACATCAAATTTTTTGAGCACCTGCTGAAACCAACATACTATGGCTCTTATTTCGTTAAGTTTTATGAATTGAAAAAAACGTTGTACAGGGTTTGGATGACTATACTTGAAGGATATGACGTGCAAAGTTTTACGTTGAAAAGTCCTCACCTTAAGAATTGGTGGTCATCTAAAATTCGAAAAATTAAAAAAACGACTTGAAACTTCCAACAGTTTTTTCATTCATTCCATTTTCTTTGTAATAGTTTTAAGCTTTTAGATCCAAACCCATACAAAATATAGTCACTAGACTTGGAGGATATGTCCACTAAAAAAAAAATTTTGATATCGCTGCTGCGTGAAAAGTTGCATGGTGTTTTAAAGTGAAACCAAAATTTTCCGAATTTTGAAATTTTTGAAGATTTTGCATAGAGTTTTTGTGCCGTTTAATAAAAATGAGTTTTAAGCGCAGAATTAAAAAAACTGCGTAATTTTATAAAGTTTGAGGTGTATCAAGTTGGTGTCAGCGCACCAATAACGTATCACGGACATCACAAACTTAAAAGAAATTAGCGTAAATTTTTTAAAAATGTATCTTTTTTGCGTCTGACAATCTGAATTGCCTTTTAAGTTGGCTAGTGTATTGCGTGATGTGAGTAACTTCGTAAAGGGCACCTCCGAGGCGAAAACGCACTTTAAAATTTTTAAACGCAAAAATTTTATGAACTTTTGAAAATTTTTGCAAAAAAACAATTTATTTTTAAGCTTTTTTTTATATCAAAACATGTCATGGAAACACATTTCGCCTTGTGACAACTGAAGCGCTGTATCAATTCCGCTCAAACGTACATCGAATAGAAGACTTTACTGAGCTTGATACTAAAATTGAAAACGCACCAAAAAATTTTAAGGATTTAAAATTTTATGGAGGAAACAAAATGTTTCTAACCTCAAAAAGCATCCTTGTATGAAATATTTGATTTGCGATAGCCAAATAGTTTTTTTCCCAAAATATTGCAAATTATGTCTTATACTAGCCGTAATTTTGTAAAATGTTTAACAATTTTAAATAAATTTTTATATGCATACACGATAAAAAAAATTTTTTTATATTTTTTTTCCAGTGTATTTTAAAAAGTATTCAAGCTTTTAGAAATATTTTAGTGTGCTAAGAAAGCCCTTAAGGGGTATTATCCACACGCGTTTTCCTTTTTCAATTTTAACAAAAACTGTTTTATATTTTTTTTTAATTTTTAACTTTAAACCGCAGTAAAATAATAAAAATTATTAACGCGAACGGATTTCACATGCTCAAATATCGGTTTATACACACGCAAATCAACATTGATGTCAGACAAAAAAAAAAAAATTAAAAAAAAAATGTCTAGGTGTCGTAAATTTTTGAAGTTGCTCATATATAATATTAAAAAAGATATTCGATAAATAAAAATTAATACTTTTTTCAATAGTATATATGAGGTCACAATTGCCTAGTTATTATCCCACAATAAGTGCTTTCGACCCATCTGTTGTTTGCAGTATTGATAGCCATTTGCCGAAGTTTAAGCCTAAAGATGCTACAAAATCTTGCAAACTTATTCGTCCTAATATTTCCCTGTTCCCAGCGACCCAGAAGAGCTAGTCAACCTTAATCGCTAGTATCTCCGTCTGGAAGATACTGCAGTAATCCGGATTTCTTCGTGATATTTTGAGGTTGAACTCCCATTTATTTAGAAAATGCCTGTAATGCCGTTCTTCATGCATTTCGACATGACACCAGCACTCTTCCTCGACGATCTGGCATTAAAACATGATAAGTATGCTCGGTATTTCAATTCATGGATACGTCTTCATAACCGTGTAGTGTTCGTAGGTGTTTCCAATCCACTAAAGGTTACATTTAGGAAATATAGTGGAGTTCTTTGCCACCTCTTTTCCTAGAAAATTTCAACGGTGGTGGGTAAAAGATAATATCCAGTACATTGGTCGGCTTAGAACCGGAGACCATACAAGAATAGTGTATAGTGGAATGGGACAAATTTTGACCACAGAGATCCATTGGACCTGTGGCCTTTTTGCAAAAATGTAAAGCGAATCTCTCGATATTAACTTTGATGTTACAATGATTTAAATTTACTGTGCACTTTTTCAGTTTCATATTGGTGTTATTTGGGATAATAGGTCGGAAGTCAGAAATGTTATACTGAGGTTAAACATATTTCGGTCAAATATATTTTGGATTAACAGATTTTCCTGGAATTACGGCCCAAATTCACTGTGCTGTTAACAACAAGGGTGCCCACACAATGGACTCATTGTATGGGCACCAACACACTTGTAACAATTTTAGCAAATCAATTTATATTGATGAGCGAAACATATTTAGGGGTGTATTAAACAGAGGAAGCTACCGGTTCCGGTCGTACCAGATCAGCAATGATCCGCCGCGGTCTTGGGAGAAATCTCAGTTTTAACGTCAAAGTAATGGCGGTATTTTTTTATTACGAGAGCGCAACGCCAGAAATATGATCTTAAGACATCTCTGAGGATGAGTTTCTCAGAAAGGTTATTTGAAATGTATCATAACGAATCTTTGGAAATTAAGTCCAGGACTAGACCAAAATGCAAGTGTAGTAAAACTGTCCATTCGCTATTTTCGAAATTTGTAGTTTTTTTAATGTTGAAGCAACATGAGAACAAGAGATTGTGGTTCGTTAATTTTTTTTCTTCAAATTGATTAATTCGTTCAGTTCGTGCAATGGTTTAATGAAAAACTCTTATAACTTTTTGTAAAAAGAAAAAATTTTTTATAAAATGTGCTTCATTAAAAAAGCACGATATCATAAAGTAGTCTTCACTTTATTCGTCTTTGTTCCCATTAAACAAATTTCTTTGAATTTTATCTTTAAAAATAATTAATTTGTTTATTTATTTAAAGAAATATACTTTTTGTTCTTGTTTTTTTTTACGAATATTTGAACAAGAATTTAAATAATCTTTTATTTAATTATATTATATTCAAAATATAAAGCCAAACAAAAAAAATGTTCAGAATGTTTTAATTAGTTTTTGAAAATTCTAATTTTTTCTTCGCCCACATTTGTAGTCATCAGTGTTAATTGTGGGAAGTATTTGAAATGACTTTATTGTCAATGAAAATAAATAATAAATTTTTATGAAAAAAATAAATTTAATTTTTTATTTGTTTATTTTCGAACGCCTACAGCTAAAAAAAAAAAAGATTTAATTATAGAAATGTTTCAATATAATAGATTTGTAATCTAATAAATTGTTATTTAATGAGATTTTCTGTAGAAAGGTTACGAACAAAATCAAAAATATTTTAATTAAAATGCTAGGAACACAATTGGGTCGTACGTCGTAAGAGCGTTTGTATAAGAAAATATGTATATAGTTCATTCGTTTGAATTTGACAACGTATTTACGTCATTGGCCATTACGTTCATTCGCTGCAATTGCGGTCCTAAGGATGGTTTAAAATAAATTAATTTTATGTTTTTGTATAAATCTAAAGGCAATTTTTTGGTTAGGAATATATTACATACCTACATAACTTAAAACATTAACGGCCAATTTCACCAAGTTCGGTTAAAACTAACTTTCAATTAAAGTTCCGGTTACCAATATGTTTTGACAGCTATAACCGATAGTTAATTATAACCGAACTTGGTAAAAATGGCCGTAATATGTACATAATTTCCAATCAACATTTTAACAGTTTTAATAATCTTAATTAAAGGCAGCCTATCTAAATCTCATTAAGATACGTGGGGGGGGGGGGGGGGGGGGGGAGTAAAGGTCTGTAGGGAACCTTTTTTAAATAAAACAAAGTTTTTCGGATAAGAAAAATCATTTTATTGCTTAAAAAAACAAAAAAGGCTTATCGAGGTCATCAAGCAACTGTTTACTTTATTTATCTCTAAGATTAATTTATCATCGGAATCAAATCTCTTTTCACCGAGCCATTTCTTCAGGTTTGGAAACAGGAAATAGTCACTTGGGGCGAAATCCGTAGCCTAATTAATGGATTTTTGCCAAGGAAATTGCACATTTTTGAATCCTTGGATTGTACTGATGCAAAAGAACTTCTCTTTTTGGCCCAAATCCAGCCTTTTTTACTTAATTGTTGTGCATTATACCGCTTTCATATAAAACGGCCGCTATGACGTTATTGGCTGGTTAACCAGCAACAATTCACTATGAGAAACCCTCTGTTTTGACTGCTATTTGGTCTTTGATGTGTTGTGGTGGATCCACGAAAAGGCGCAAAACTCATCGAGATTACCTTTAAATAACGCCAAACCCTCCTGAGCGAAGTTGTCTCACTAACAAGATTTTGTTTGTCGTGCTTAATTCCCAATTTTTATTCATTATTAAAACACTTTAATTTATTGTTGATGGGAGAAGGTATTCCAATGCGCATTTCACTGGTTGCTTAGGCCAGATCATCAGGAAACTTCATCCAAAGATTTAAGAAAAACCAAAGATATTAAACAAATAAAACTGTTAAGCGAATAAGAATTATAAGCACCAGTTTTACTTGTTACAATATCAAAGCTTTAACAAAAACAACAACAATAAACAGTGAGTTTATCTTTTTTTACATTCCCCATTACAATTGGTTGGAATTCTCCCATCATTAATTGTAGTTATTTATAATTCTAATTCACAACTTACCGATAGCTAAAAGTAGACTTTAACTGGCATTCTAAAAAGGGTTCCATTATTAAAACTTTACTTTAACCTAAAGTGAGCGATAAAGTAAATTAAGGTTCATCCTATTTGGTAGGTTAAAGTAAAGTTGTAATAATGGAACACTTTTTATACGCCCGATAAAATCCTACCTTTTGCTATCGGTAAGTTGTGAAAACGGGCCTTATTCGCTTTAGGGTTTTATTTGTTTCTTATTTTTGGCTTTTCTAAAATCTTTGGAAAAGGTTTCCTGATGAGTTGGCCTAAGCAACCAGTGAAATGCGCATAGAAGCTAGCTTTCCCTCAATAATAAATTTCAGTGTATTTATCAAATATAAAAAATTAGGAATTTAGCACGTCATACGGAAATCGTATTAATAATATTAATTGTAGTTGTAAATAGGTTAAGATGAAACAAAATGAAAACAAAAACGACTTGCTTTATTGTTTTCAAAAAATAAAGTATGTTGCCAGTTCAGTTTTTTTAAGGCCGTGCACTTGTCAGTTTAATATCAAAGTAATTTTTGGGAATACAAAAGTTTCAATTAACAAGATTTTGTTTGTAGTGCTTAATTCCCAATTTTTATTAGTGAAAAAAACACTGAAATTTATTGTTGATGGGATAAGCCTTGTTCCTTTGGACATTTCACTGGTTTCTTAGACCAGATCATCTTCACAAATGTTGGCGTTTGTGATTGTTTTTGAGCAAACGCGGTAAGCATCTTGCGGAAGGCTTTCACACACCCAAGTTATCGTTTAAAATTGAATTGGAAGTGTCTTAAAATAAAAATTTTAGATTTTTTTGTAGTACAGAAAATAGCTTAAAACAAAAAAATGTCGCATCATTTAATAAAGTCAAAGTGACGTAATCGTTGTTTTTAGAAAAGTGTAGAGAACGCCTGAGGGAAAGGAACTTAAAAGTAAGTGGAAACTACAAAATTCTTTCCACTTTAGTGTAGTTGTTGGGTTAGTGTATAAAATTGAAAACTTAAAGTTAATCATCGACTCGCGTAACTAATGGAGGACTTCGTGACGGATTAGTTATTAAACAAAATTACCGCATGGAGTGGAGTGAGACCAAACCACAACAGACCCTGTAGACTTCATAACATCCAAAAAAAATAACCGTTTCTTGCAGTTTACACGCTTCGTAACATACGGCCGGCAATGTCCGAAAAATTGGTCGTCCAAAATGGGCTTCGTTAAGAACAGCCACGTTGCCCATATGCCCGAAATCAGTTTCAACTCTCAATGCAATGCATTGATGTTTGGAATAGACTAAAATTGATTATAGTTTATTCTTAACACTTTCAAAAGAAAAAGAAAAAATTAAATAACTTATTAAATTTTCGTTCTTATCTGCTTGGCAACAAAGATCATTAACTTATAATTATCAAACTTTATACAAATCATTTACTAGTGACAGTTCTGAACAACAAATAAGCAAAATTCACATAATCTTTAAAGAAAATGTACGTCAGACACTGCACGATAATCATGCTTTTTTTCATACTAATTGAAGTACATGCCATTTATCTGAAGTTCTAAAGAAATCACGTAAAAAAATATTTTTACCAATTAAGTAAGACAAGCTGCTGCTGGAAATAATTTTTTAAAAGAAAAATAAACTAAAGCAAAAGTAATAAAATGAAATAAAGGGCAACATACTGTTTGAGAAACGTAAATGCCTGGGTACTTTGTACGTAATAAAACGTCATAAGGTTCTTAAATTACGTAGGTACATAAAATGCGTAATTGCTTTAAACTAAATATATGTATGTAAAAACATTAAAAAAAAACAAATATTAAATAATGATAATAAAACGAAACAAATTATAAACATTTACTACCATATTACGCACTAGAAACGGATGACGGAGAAGACGATAAAGACGAAAACAGTAACGACGTCTATTATTAACAGCTTCAAGAGACAAAACAGCCAGCGGTAGAAGCAGTCAAATACAGTATTAACAGAGGCATGTGTATGAAATGTACAGGGTGACAAGGCTTAATTCATACACTGCTTTTAAAGTATAGACTTTAATGTCAATAGTGGAGTACTTAATCAAAGGTCTTTCAATCGAAGGTGCAATTAAATTAAGTGCGAAGTAAAAACTATTTTAATTCGAAGCTTAAGGCGAATGTCAGAGTGGACGCCAAAAGCGAAGTAATGCAAGAAGCGATAATGATATTACAATGATAAAAAAAATATGAAAGCGGAGCAGAAATAAACACACAAAAAATGCTATTAGCATCATAGAGCAACACAGCGATTAAATGCTACCATTTTTTTTTCGCAACCTGCTTTATAAAGGGTGTTTTTTTTAGTTAGATACATCTTAAAATTGTAGAAAGGAACACAAAAAAGTTCAATTTTAGTAAAAATCGTTTTATTTTTGAAAGATCAATAAATGGCATTAACATTTGAAAGAAATTTTGAACGCTCAAGGTCCGGTGATAAACCGTAATAAAGGGTGCAATTATTCTTTTGGATTTAATGGAGCATATACCTACCTACCTACCTAGCTAGTCTTTTGTGGATTGGTGTCAAACCGTACGCGGTCACCTCTGACACCTGTGTGAAGTGTCATTGTTTATAACACAGTGAGATTACGATGAAAAGCTGGTACTCCAATTAGTTTAGAACATTTCTGCGTCCAAGTGCTCCCTTTTTGTATATTATCCCTTGCTACTCTGTTAAATACCTAAAACAACACTTAAATTTAAAGACAGACCAATCGAAAAAAAAGAAAACAAACTATCTAACGAATGTACTTATTTAAAAGAGTAAAGCAAGCAGACGGACTGACTGACAAAACGACACACATCCAGCCAGCCAGTTAGCCGTATAGACTACATAACCGACCAGTACAACATCAGTAACATGAAAATTGTAACAAAACACAGCCAGCTATTCAGCCTGCATGTGTAACGAATTGCGCACAAGGGACAGATGCTTTTACTTTTCATTACACACACGAATTTTTGTACTACAAACTTTCATACACAAATAGAGGAAAATTGTTCAACATCAACAACAAACAGTTGAGAAAAATTTTGAAAGAAAAACAATTTTAATGGATGTTTTTTTTTCTTTTTCATGAATTGTGTGCGTCATGCAACGCAAACAACAGAAAAATTGCCACTTAAAAAACATTGAGGAAAAAATTCTCTGTACAATTTTGTACGGTTGGTCAACAACAACAGTGACAATAACAGCAACATCAGCAGCAGCAGCAACAAAAATATTTTGTATAACATAAAAAGATAAAAACAAAAAAAAAAAAAAAAAAAATACAAAACATAACACTAAATAAAACTGTTTGTTATTGCATTTAAAACGTGGGTAGATTTGTAAGGGCTTTGGAACGCCAAAAATGGGTTAACACACATGTGGTAATAATAGTTTTAAGTTGCTTGACTTAAGTTAACTCCAAACTTTTCCAATATTAATGTGTTTTTTTGAACTGCAGATAACATGAAATAAAATAGATGTATAAAAAAGGCCATAAGACCCGCGACCCATTGAAGCGTCTGTGCAGCCAATATATTTGCCGTGAAAGGTATAATTAAGAAAAGTATAATTAAATTATACTGTCAGTTGAGAAAGTAAACATTTCAGTTGGATCATGAACGGTTCCCAAAGAAATTTCTGTTTTCCTAAGACAAGACACCTACAGAGCAAATATTAAGGCCCTTATTATATAAAAAGCAACGCCAAAGAATTACATTGAAAGCAAAAACAAAGTCATAAGTATTTTGTAATTTTGTTGCTGCTTTCTACAGAAATTCATGTACCGCTTTAAAATTTTCAACGCCACAAGTTATGAGGCGTGTTTTAATTAGGGCCTAATAGTTTGTTTGGTAATGATATTACCTAAAATAAACGTATGGTTTCTGAGACCACAGTTAGTACTGTTAACTCACTTTTTTTGCAAGTAAAAATGCTTAATCTTATTAAGAAAAAAGTTTTGCCGAATTTTATGACTATTTTAATATTCTTTCACCGATTCTATGCGAATTTAACGTATTTTGTCGCGTAAGTAATTTAAATTAAGTTTTTTGTTATGTAGCGCCCACGACATCAACATTTTTTGTTTCTGCGGAAACGATCGGAAGTGAGCGTGCTTCGAACAGATGGACATGGCTTGGTCGATTTACAATTACTCAAGAACTCGGCATTGTACATGGTGGCGCAAAAGTCATCATCCCATCGGAAGATGCTATAGTTTTTGCAAATGACGGCAAATGTTACTTCTGCTTTGACATTTTTGAAGTAAACAGAAACAAAAAAAAAAAAAAAATTCGATAAGAAATGGAGCGCTATACATTTCAAAAACGTAGAGTAATTGTGTGAATATTTTTGCGAAACTTTACATCGAAAATCTTCATGAGCGACAAGATCCATATCCATCACTGTGGATACGTAAAAATGCAGATTATGACTACTGGGGCACCGCGTATAACACACGTAGAGCCTCAAGGCCTGCTAAAAATTGCTTTATGGTGTGGTGTTTACGCTGAAGGCATCATCGTCCGTTTTTTAAGAACTTAATAACAAGCGCTACAGAGCCATGTTCAACGAATGTCTTCTACTTCAACTGTACGAATGGGGACTGGGGAACATATGGTTCCAAAAATAGAGCAACGGCGCATACTATATGTCATACAAACGATATTCTACGGGCTGCTTTTTCGGGTTCATCGGCCACTTAGCCGATGTAATTTTTTCCACTTAATAAAAAAAAAAAAAATATACATCAAATAAACAATTTAAAGCAAAACGAAAATTTTTCGTTTTTTTTTAAAAACTACATTGAAAGGACATTGAGTGACAAGTTTTACCCCACCTTAAATAAATAAGACAAATAATAAGACAATTAGATAAATAAGACAATCAGCTGTATACCCTTTACTTCTCGCGGTTGTGGAGGGTGTAATAAGTAGTAAGTGGTAATAACATAACCAGAATTTATTTTTTCATTCTTACCCTAGATATTGAGTTACTTCCGAATGTCACTAAGTCTGAATACATTCTACAATCTACTCAATAAGTTTAATCAGTTCTAAATCTTAATCTGATTATATTTTATATTTACTCAATTATTTTAATTGCATAACCCTTGGAGGGAATAATATCTGTTCTATTTTCAACAAATTGCATATTTCCATCATTAACTCGTTTACAAATTCCGTACCTCTGTCGGATTTTAAAGTTTTAAATATTCCATATCTCAATATTAAATTTTCCATTAATTTTGACAACACAATGTTCTCAGTCTGGTGAAGAATAACACATTGTGACACTAATCAATTAAAAAAAAACAAATGGGATATTTATTTTTTTAATTATTTCCTTAAAATTGTTTCATTAAAAAAATTAGTATCGTTGCATATTTATAAAGTTAAACATAGATCTTACCTCAGTTAGAGCCTTTTCACTACTGTAACTATTAAGAGACATCGTAGTGCTTCATTTTTACTTGGTCATAACTTAGATTGTACTGCAATAGTTTCATCATCGATACCGATACTAAAGTGTCACATAACCAGCTTAAAAAGGAATTGTAAAATTAACTTCATATTCCAAATTACTTACCTTTAATAATCATAATCAGAAATGCCTCCCCAGTTTATGGACATAAGGGATTTGTTTGAGTTCCTTATCGTTATGTTCTTCAAAAGAAAATCTTTGTCAAATTCTTAATCGATTACGAAACTATGTTTTGGAGTATCTGTTACACAGAGTGGCTCCTTGGTGTGCCTTACTTGTTTATTTATCTGGCAGAGATCACACATTTCTACATGATTTTTTTTTTAGTTTTATCAGTTTTTCTTACTCCGAATTGTTTTCTGCATGGTGTATGGTGGTATAACTCTATTAATTTTTTTTGTTTCTCTATGTCCATAATTCTTTGAGGAACTTTATATAAAAGTATTGTAATTCCCTAAACTTTATTTTCTTTTTCATAGTTTCTTCAAGGTTTTAACGAAATAATAAGATTTAATATCGCTATATCTGTCTTGGGTTTCATTAGTATCTTTATTATCTTAAGTTTTTCCTTTCGTACCATGGTCTTTCTTTAATATAAATTTAATTCTCTTTGCGCGCTTGATGTTGTTATGTTCATTCTCATATATTATGCTGGGTACCTACACACAGTGCAATCTACATGCAATCTGTTTCAATGCAACCTCAAAATATCAAAGCGTTTTGATGTTGATGCAATCTGAAATGAATGAAAATGAATTTAATTCACTAGATTGCGTAAATGCGTTGCATGGTGTGTACCAAGCATGAAGTGGATAAGTCTCATTATGAGATTTGCAGTTCTCCACGGCTGCATCATTCTGTTTTTTCTTATATATTTTTTTCGATTTTCTTTGTTTTTATCTTTTTATTTTCTATATTTTACGTCTTTTTCTTCATTCCTCTCGTTATCACCAGCGTTTTCTTTACAGTTTTATTTATTTTGTAGGTATAATTTCCTTCAATGCTTCAGAATCTAATTGAATTCTGGATAATGCGACTGCATTTGTATTGCTTCTTCCATTTTTTGTTATAGACAATTTCGAAATCATAATCCGATGGATTTTTTGGTTCTACATTTTATTTATGTTGCAATTTCCATTAATATTCTCTCTTTTTCTAGGTACTATTGATGTTACTGCTACTGTTGCCGTTATTGGTATTTTACCGTTGTTGTGGCCAAATAGTACTCAGGATTAGAAGCAGAACAGGATCCATAATTTTCAAAAAGTCACATAAAAAGTCTACTATTGGAATATATTTTAAGAAACAATAGTACTGTCCTTTGGCACACATTTGTTTGATCGCACTAGAAATCGTGATATCACACTGAACCAAAAATCCAATAAAAATGTACGTTAAGCAAACGAATTACGTTTATTAAAATATTTTCGTTGGCTCAACGAATAATTCGTTAATATAATGAAAGTAATACCTAATAAAAATAAAACTTTTATAATATTAACGAATAATTCGTTGAGCCAACGAAAATATTTTAATAAACGTAATTCGTTTGCTTAACGTACATTTTTTACATTGGATTTTTGGTTCAGTGCATATTTGACAAAAGTTGATTCTTAATTTATCACACATTCTATTTGAGTCCACTAGCAAAAATTCTTATTTTTGGTGAAGGGTGTCAAAGGAGAATAAATATTATGTTTGAATGTTGCGTATCTCTAAATTTAATCACTGAGCCTTATTTCCAAATAAAGGAATTTAAAATTAATTTTGGTTTCTCAAAGAAAGAAGGCGCTTCTGAAATAAAGAAAGATCTACAGCTTTTAGAATCCAATAAGAGATTTTAGTTTGGTTTAAATATTGAAAACCAAAACAAATTAAATAAATGTTAATCCCTTATTAGTATTTGTTATAGTTACTTTAAAAACTACCCCACTTTTTTTAAGAAATTTCCCAAGAAGACATACAAATTAAGAAACCTACAGAGAAAAAGAACAAATTCATCAAAGCAATTTAGAACAACTAAAAACAACTACGACTGCAAAAGAACAAAAAAAAAAAAAAAAAAAAATCTTGAAAAAATATAAAACTTGTACAAAAAGAATTCTAAAAACTTGAATAACAACGCAATTTATTTAAAATAAGACAAATAACGTCAGCAAAAAAATTTACAAAAAACAACATAAAAATAAAACAAAATAAACTTGTTAAACTAGTTCAGTTCAATTCCAATATATCCCTTGAAAACATATGAAAGGTTTAAGACAACCCAAGCATCCCATTGTTAGTCCTTGTTAGTCGTTGTCTCAAACAGCCTTTAAGTTTCGTCCTTTATGTCTGGTTGTCACTTTTCAACCCAACATGGAGAAGACAAAACATAAACGTTCCAACGGAGCTAAAAAGGAACTATTGATGCAAAGCTTTTGTGTATCATTGTCATTGGCTTGGAAATAATTTCCATTCATTTAAAAAAAAAAAAAAAAAAAAAAAAAAAACCAGAGGGTTTTTCGTTTGCATGAATTTTCAAAAGAATTTAAAGTTCCTTTGTGCCAACCACAAAAGTAGGGTTGACTGTCTGTAGTAGTAGATTAGTCTCGAATGGTCTGGTTTTCCCGTTTACATGAACGTGTATTTTTTTTCTTCTTTGGCGGCTGTTTGTTATTTAGTTGTTTCACAATGACGTTGTATTGTTCCCTCACATTCATTTCCTATCGTTCTCTTATGCATTTCAATAATAACAAGAAAACCGCATGCGGCTTCAACTAAATGTATTTTAAGCTTTTGTTATATAAAAAAACGATTTTTTTCCTTAATGACACTCATTGTGCAACAGAAAAGCTAAATACTCTGGTACGGTGCGTCATGCTCAGAAGTAAATAAAAAGAAAATCCATTTCTAAATAACTTGCCACAAACATTAGAATTTTGCAACAATAGACTGACTGACTTGACTGGTTATTAACAGAGAAGATTTGAGAGTTTTAAACAAAAAATTTTGAAATAAACTTACGAAAACTAATACTTGCTAGGTATACATATGTATATGCATAGTATGAGGGCAAGTTGTTATAGGTATGCCCAAAGAGGTGTTTTTAAATATGCAAAAAGAAAAGGTCAAAAAACACAATGATATGCTCTTAAATAGGCAAAAATAGCAAAGAACGCTATTTGCTCTACCCAAAATGGAGTTTTTTTCCCGCAAGTGGGCTTTATTTGGGATCTGTATTGAATTAGGAACCATAAAATGTGACATAACAATATCTGTCATATCAAAATATTGTATGACAACTTTAATGAAAGTGCTTCTATACGCTACGGCTTAAGTCGTGTTAAATTGTATTCGGCTAATGGGAAATAAATTGTGCAGTGTAAATTTAAGTTATATGAAACTACAACTCTCGTGTTTGTTTTGGTTTTAGTGCTTTACGAGAGAGCGCTTTATACAGGACTGATGGTAAATTATGGACCGATTTTGCCAAAGCTTAGTTTTGCTTAGTCAAGAAAAGTCATTTTCTTATATACGATATAAGCTGCATGCTTCTTCATAACGATATATAATAGCCAAGAGCCACAACCATATTATGGTTGCCTCAAAACATGTTATGGTTAAAAATGACAATAATTTGCTTTTAAATTAACAATCGTATTTTCCTCTTTTCTAAGAACAACATGCTATGGTTGAAAAACAACCATGGTATTATCAGTGTTAAACATATTTTAGTTATTATTAACCATTGTTTTGAATTCTTGATGGTGGACTAATTTGACCATAATAAGGTTGTCGGTGACAATAATATGATAATATTTAACATAACATGTTTAAAATTTTCTTTAAAAATAGTATTGTTGGAGTTGACCATATTTAAACATGTTTTTTCTCTGGGTGTACAAAACTTTGTTATACACAGATAAAAAAAACCGTCGGGGTTAATTAAGTTTTTAATAACACGGTGCTACAGTGAAAATATACTTGGAAAATGACCTAGTGTAAGTTGAAGGCCTTGTTGAGTAGATGTCAAATCAGTTTTAAAATATTCGGAAACACCCTCAAATTTCGGAGTTATTCCGAAAAAAACATTTTCGGGTAGGTTCGAGTACTTATCAACAAGTAACTCAGTTGATTTTTATCCAATTTTTATTTTTTTAATGGTTTCAGAAAGAAGAGACGTGTGCCTTTCTAAATGTATACACTTTTTGGTATGTGTATACAATTTTTGTAGTGATATTCTTATTTATATCTGATTTTAATTTGATTTTTTCTCGATTTTTCAAATTTAGTGCCATTTTTTTAAATTAGTTTGTTTAGAAACATACCAATATGTATACACACTATTAAACCTAATTTAGTTTTGAGTTAAACCAGCTTTCATTTAATAAAATCGAACAAAAAATAAAAAAGTTATTAAGGTTTTTCAAAAGTGAAAAATTTAGCTTTTTCAAATATTGTTCAATAGACCGGGTCAACCTCCATACAAAACAAAAATTATGCCAGTCTCCCCGTAGAATGAAAGATATGTCAATAAAGTTTCTAAAACAGGAAATATTTTTATTTTTTTCTGCTACGCCCACAAATACAGCCCTTTTGGCTTTTTATATATAGCGCTGCCATTTAAAGTCTTATCTCATCACATATCGGTGTTCATGGCTTGACAGTGGCTTCATTTTTAATCCGACGGATCCTCACCCCAAATTTTTCACGTGTCAAAAAAGTCCTTCTAAAACTTAGTATTAAGCCCCTCTTTCTTTTTCAGTTACATATTACATTTAACCAGGTAGAAGCCAATACAAACCAAAAAAAATTTTCATCAATCACGCCCTAGAACAGGAATATTATTTTTTTGCAGCGCTTTTTGTTTTATATATACAGCATCGTCATTTAAAGTCCAATTTTATCGTATCGGATATCATTGTTTATGGCTAGAATATGGCTTTGTCAATCATGAACAATTATGGTTAGAAATCAATAAACATTTTTACTAGCTTTTATTTCTGCTTAAGCTATTCTTGGAAAAACTGATTTTAAGTCTAAAATCCAAGTATATCCAGGTGTTTCACGAACTGCTTCCTGTATCCCAATTTGAGGTGTAATGGTGGCAAAATTTTTTTTTCGGTACTCACTAGTGGAATTATTAATACGTTTTTCTTAGCTTGAATGCAGTTAACACTTTGGCACTTTGTTTTGTTTTAATTTTGCCGTTTGGTATTTTGACATTTATTTATTACTTGAGTGCATTGCACTTGGTAATGCAGAATTTTAATATACCCTTCACTATTCCGAAGTAAACTTTAAATTAAAAATATACTAAAAGGGAAGTATTCACAATGTCCTTTACTTTCTGAAATTATAATAAATACAATTTTTTTATGAATTAAACAATGTTCTAAAATGTTTTAAAATTATAAGCAATTTATTTCTTATACACACTCTACTTTAGGTATGTATGGTTTGTCATTGCGTTTTCATCAATGCACACAGTTTGTGTGTTTTTCAAAAATATTACAATTGACATAAAATGCTTACAAAACAAAAAAATTTGGGGTGAGGATCTGAGATGGCATAAGTGGCGCCAAGACTTTAAAGTCGTATTAAAAATGAAGCCACTGTCAAGCCATGAACACCGATATGCGATTTGATGGGATAAGACTTTAAATGGCAGCGCTATATATAAAAAACCAAAAGGGCTGTATTTGTGGGCGTAGCAGAAAAAAATACAAATATTTCCTGTTTTAGAAACTTTATTGACATATCTTTCATTCTACGGGGAGACTGGCATAATTTTTGTTTTGTTTGGAGGTTGACCCGGTCTATTGAACAATATTTGAAAAAGCAAAATTTTTCACTTTTGAAAAACCTTAATAACTTTTTTTTTTTTTGTTCGATTTTATTAAATGAAAGCTGGTTTAACTCAAAACTAAATTAGGTTTAATAGTGTGTATACATATTGGTATGTTTCTAAACAAACTAATTTAAAAAAATGGCACTAAATTTGAAAAATCGAGAAAAAATCAAATTAAAATCAGATATAATTAAGAATATCACTACAAAAATTGTATACACATACAAAAAAGTGTATACATTTAGAAAGGCACATGTCTCTTCTTTCTGAAACCGTTTAAATAAAAATCGGATAATAATCAACTGAGGTACGTGTTTATAAGTACTCGAACCTACCCAAAAATGGTTTTTTCGGAATAACTCCGAAATTTGAGGGTGTTTCCGAACTTTTTAAAATTGACTTATGATCTACTCAGTAAGGTCTATAACCTATACTAGGTCGCTTTTCAAGTATAAAAAAAGTGCTCATTTGTAGCACCGTGTAATTATTTAAGTACATGTCGTACTCAAAAATTTAAGTACGAATAACAGTAAAACGTACTTAAAACAATCCTAAATGGGGTTACTTGCGAAAATCAATTCCGGAATTTCTTGAAGTAAGCACAAAATTCTTAAACCCAGTAATAAAAAGATTAAACTTTTCGTTATTCTCACTCTGAGAATAAAATTACAAAGTGAGCGTTTTAATCTCATTTAACTTATCAAAGTTTGTTGTAGACACTACCCTTAAGGAATGGAGATAGCGGGTAAGTATGTTAGAAATTTATGATTGAGATGGAAAATTAAGTGGGGTTGGTCATACATTTGACCCATCAAGGGGCATCCTACGCGCGGCAGGCGCCAAATTTAAGAATTTTATAAAACCGCTATATTTTTATGGTTGAAATTCTTAAATTTAGCTGGTACAGCGCGAAGGATGCTCCTATATAAGTCAAATGCATGACCAACCCCACTTTATTTTTCATCTCAATCATTTATTTCTAACATACCTACCTGCTATCTCCATTACTTTAGGAGGCTCCCATACAATATTTTCAATGCAGGCTAGAAATATATTGAAGAAAAAGGACCATAAATGCCCAGAAGTCGCCCGTAGTGGGATAAAATGTATGACCGACCTCAATTGGTTTTTTGTTCTTAAGATTTTCTCGAGACATACTTGACCCTTATCACCACTTCTTAGGAGGGTCCCATACAAATATTGCGTTTTATGAAATTCTTAAATTACTTAAATTTGTTCGTCTTTTGTGAATAAAATCAAAAGTTGCTAACAGATCATTTATGGTTTGTTTTATTTGCAATTTTGTTTTTATACGTCTGAAAAAAATTAAAACATAGCTGCATTTTCCAAATATTTATGAATTTTTTTTAAAAAACAAAAATTTTAATAAAATTTTTTTTTCGGTTTTTATTAGTAATTCTAGTAAACTTAACCGTTTTTGAGTTACGCGAATATATTGTTACGAAAGTAACTATAGTTAAGAATTAGTTGTAATTATTGGTTAAGAATTAGATGAATTTATGTATTTATCTTGTATTTATTAGTTTTTCTGTATTCATAAGTAGTTTTATTAGTTTAAATTGTTATTAAAAATTGTTATAATTAAGTACACTACAATCCCAATGTGCAGAAAGCCCTAGAAATGACCGTTAAAAAAGCTTTAGTATAAGTGGTGAAATTATGTAAACATAAGTGCCGCCATAAATCATAATATACGATCGATTGGTGAATAGTAAAGCCTCGAACCTTCGAGAAACATTTCGAATGTTCTAGATGGCTGAATTACAGTATAAATACTTGCGGCGGCTAGCATCAAAAGACAGTATTAGTTCAGACTTTGTCAAGTTTACTATAAGCATTGAAGTGTGTTGATTACAATAGTGAGTTGTAAATAAAAGCTGTAAATTACGGTTGTTAAAGTGACTAAGTTCTTACTAAATAAGTGTTATATATTAAAGTGTTGTATTTATTTGTTTTATTTGAATTGCAATAGAAGAATTTGAAACGGTTTTTTATAAAGGAAATAAACCAAAACGTTATTGAAAGGCAGTAACGTAACAATATGTTGTGCAACCTCCTCCATTTTCCAAATAACGGTATATCTCGAAAACTAGAGCTAACATAAAAAAACGGCTAGCACCACTGGATTCAGCGTACCCGAATTAGGTTAAAACGCCATGTGCCCGGCTTGTCTATTTTTCAACTAGTACAGTGTTATTTATATCACTTAAAGTGACATAACTCAAAATAATTCGATAACTTGTGCAATTAATACATCATCAAAATTTACACAACTAAAAATTTTTCATTATCTAGTGTACAAATATCTGAAAATAAAAAACTTTTTAGATCATAATCTGCTTGGATTTTCTACTTAATGGGCCAAAGATTTGTTTTCAACTATGTTTTTTTAGGTTAAAACCCGTTTTTTTCGATTTATGTAAAATTAAGTTTTTTGAGTTGCGTCACTTTGGAAAAAGGTATGCGATATGTACATTAAGTTCTTAAAGTAAAAACCATATCGGGAATGATGCTGGTGTTATATAATTGAAATTCTTTAAGGTGTTAAACGGGTAAGTAAATCAATCATAATTAAATTCTCCCTCTAATTTCACTTTGTCTGTGTTCATACGGCTCTTGTCTTATTGACATGAGTGCTACTTTATAGGCGAGAGGGACGAAGGGAAAAGATACGAGTACACAGATGCATGTACTGTCTTTACGTTATGCTTTTTCATTCGTTGTTTAATTTTGTTATTGTTTTCAATATCAAAAAAGCACATGTCGTCAACATGACATGAATCATTTGTACGTCAATTCATGTTCAAAGAAGAAAAAGGAAGAATCTTGTCAATAACACATGAGCCGTATGAACTCAGCCTGTGGATTTATTTCAAGTATATATTAGGTATTTAATCAACTTTATAATATTTGAATCGAGCGCATTTTCAGATTGATTCAATCTTAGTTTTACTTAAATCAATCTCATTTTCGTACTATTTCAAGTACGAATTGGGGATTCAATATGGATAAGTTAAAGTTTCGCGATTGAAAATCCGTACTTAAATATATCTTTCCGGACTTGATTCAAAAAAATCCGTACTCACCGTACTATTAATACCGCTTCGGATTGTTGTGCCTACGGATTGGTTGATACTTCTTTTAAGTGTAGTACCCACATAGAACCCGCTAAAAGAAAGCACTTTAGCACGTCTAAAACCCTAACGAATAATAATATTGGAGTAAAATTTGGTTTGTCATAGTTTCATGAGACTAGAAATCACTCTGGCAAATTTCGAGAAGATCGGTCAATAATTTACCGTAGGCCCCGCAAAAACGGACAAAATCAAATCTTTTAGAGTGTACGTAGGTAATGGCGGAAAAAGTTTATTTTCTCTTAAAACATTTCATTAACATTTCAAGCCTTTTTTTTAACCCTTTTAAAATATTTTTAACTATTTTCTATTAATTGCCTTAAAAACAAACAAAGCAAATATCTAATTTCATAATTGCAATGAGCCCAACAATCTAACATTTTGTAGCGCAAAGTGATTAAGCCATGTGGAATTAATGCATTGAAGCCATGAACATGCAACAGACACGGTGATTATTGTGTGAATTTATCAAAAAACATTATTTTTTCCACTTTTAATGAACAAAACAACACAATTACCATATGAATGCTTTTAATTTAGTATTCGTTGCTATTTGCCAAAGACTCAAATCTCTTTACAATGTATTTTACAAAACATGACCGGAAAAATGAAATAAAAAAGGAAAAAAACGCAGCAAAATCGGCGACAAACAACACATTTTTGTGTTAAAAATCCATTAACTCTAAATGACTGACGGTTTACATGATTATTATTTCTGTTTATTTTTCGTCTTTTTTTTTTTTGTATCTTTTATGTCGCTTTGTAATGTTGGGAGTATTTTGGTTTTTTTTTTTTGTATCACTTGATGTTAAAATTTTATTTGTATATTTTTATATACCGTCAGATATTTAACTGATTGTCACTGATAATCATCATTGTCATCCTCATCATCATCATCATCGCTATCGCTGTCATTATAATAAACGTAATGTTTATTAGAATTCATGATTGTTTGATAGAGAGTATGTATTTTACTCATATGTATGGTTAAATCGACATTCCCCCTCCCATGATGTTGCTGCTGTTCCTCTTAAGCTCGAGTTAATGGCGTTGATGTTGATTATCGGCGACGACTGTTGTATGTTTAAAATTGTTTGAAAAAAGAAATAAACGTTAAATGTGTCCATGATCATCGCCAACGTCATCATCATTAGGATTATTAACAGCAATAGAGACAGTCATCTGAAAGGCAACGAGCCCCAAGTATAATAGTGATGATAGACCATTAAAAAAGTATTAAATTGTAATAAAACTAAAACATTATAGAGACATTCACATGCATAGTAAAATGTGTTATTGGGTAGGGGAGAAAGTAGGTTGCCCTAAATAAGAACTAACAATGTCGCTGTTGTTGGTCTTGTTGAAGCAGTGCTTCCACTATATGAATTTTGTATGAATCTTAAGATTCATCCGAAAAATTCTCTGCAATTTTAATCTGGAAATGCCCACTTAGCTTGGAACGACGACGATTTTAGTTGATCTTGTTGATGTTGAATTAAAATAATAGCAATTTATCATAATATATATTAAATAATCAGATGGTTTATGGGCACAAAGACTCTATTCTGTCAGGAAGCTGTGTTAAATTAGGGTCTGATTTTTTCCATTTTCCATAGGCTTCGTCCTTATGAAAATTATAATCTATGTACCAAATTTAATCAAAGACTTTCTTACAGCCATGTTTTGACAATTGCACGATTGAAAATTGCAAAATGCCAGACTTATTTGATGGTGTTCTGAAACTTGTGCGTTTTGCTGGGGATCTTCCATAGTTTCTGAAAAATATTCTTTGAGCATACCTTTGCCATTTGAAGTCTCCAAACTTCTTGCAAGTGTGATTAAGAGATTTCAAGTCAAAATCGCAAATGTTAAGCGTCTTGCGATTGTCAGAACATGCCCGTTACAAGATTAAGAAGGATTCATTATATTCCTGTTTGTTTGTAGTTTGTGCACAAGGTTTACGTGGAGAGCCACCCGGACAGAAGAACATCGTTTGATCCATTCAAAAAGTATTTTTAAGTCAAAACGCATACAGCTTTTGTTATTAGTGCATTTTATATAAAAATATAAAACGCGTCATGTTCACCGATGAAATGTTGGCTTTATCAATAAACACGTTAAGGTAGAAGTACGTAACACGCGTTAGTGCGCGCGCGTTCTGTAGTCTTCTGTCACAAAAAGTTAAACTAGTGTTCATAGAAAAAGCTACATGCAAAATATTTTGACGAGTTTGCGCCAGAAAGTTAGTTAACTTTGAATATAACGAATTTGTGAATTATGAAAGAAAAATTTATTGAAGAGGTTTAAAAACATAAAATACTAGCTGACCCGACAGACATTGTCCTGTCCAAATTATAAAAAATGTTTGCGTTCGATTTTTAAAATCCGTTAAAAAGATACGAACATTTGAAAGAAAAATTAGTCAAATCGATGGAGCCGTTTTCTGATTTTAGGTAAATCGAAAAAACTGGTAGTTAAAGTGGGCGGCACAAAATTTTCTTTCCGTAAAAACCATGGCGATAATTTTAAAGAAAAAATTGTCTAAATCGGTCAAGCCGTTCTCAAGTTATGGACTTAATAGAAAAAGTGGGAGTAAAAGTAGGCGTGGTACATGTTTCTTTCGATTTAAACGTAAAATGGATTAATACGAACATTTAAAAGAAAAATTTGTCAAATCGATGAAGCCGTTTTCTGATTTTACTTAATTCGAAAAAAGTGGGCGTGGCAAAATTTTATTTTCGTATAAATCTAAGTTGGACCATGGCGATCATTTTAAAGAAAAATCGTTCAAATTATATAGATGTCGTTTTGGAGTCCATGCGTTACATACATACAAACATACATACATACATACATACATACATACATACATACATACATACATACATACATACATACATACATACATACATACATACATACATACATACATACATACATACATACATACATACATACATACATACATACATACATACAAACATACATACATACATACACACATCCTATTTTATATATATAGAAGAATAGATAGATTAACTGAAGGTGACTTATTTTTAAGTGACGAAAAAAACGTCCACAAATAAAATGTTATTTTTGTATGGAAACCACGATTTTAATCAATTCAGTTTTCTCAGTAAACTGTTAACAAAATCAAAAGTCGTGCACTGATTACAATGAAATCAATTTCATTTGATAAGAAATATGTTTGGTTAAATGATTTTAAGCCAAAACTGCGATTTTTATAGCGTTTTTTTATAAATGTTTAAAAACAAGAATTTTTTTTATATTGCTGAATCACTGAAACTACTGAAAAATTTAAAACCAGTAAAAGCACTGCTTAAAGGTTATATTTTTCATTTGAAAATGGTGAACCCTTCTTGAAGATATTCCAATATACTGTGAGCGTCAAAATAAAGTGTACAGCTTGTTTTCCAATATAAAAAGGGTTATGTTAGTTATAAAAAGTTAAATTTCTACTTTGCCAAATTTGATCAGACTTCAAGCTTGCTGTCATCTGTGAAAAATACGTTGCTCCAAAAAGTGACAAAAGCAAGTTGGACAAAAAATAAACGTGATAAAAGGTAGAAATAAGAAATTCAACGGAAAAAATATAGTATCTAAAGTGAAAAGTGATAGGGTTAGCTTTTGTAAAACGCCATAAGACAGATGGATCAGCCCAATAGTCGCTCGATATCAACTCAAGTAAACATCTGAAAACATTTGGACAGACAAATTAAAAAAAAAACATTAGCTGCAAGCACTCTCTGAATAAAATTCTGCAGGAAGGGTAGCCAAAATTGTCTACTGAGCTAACTTTAAAATGGGTGGAATTGATGCCAAAGAGACTAGAAGCCGTCCTAAAAGCAAAAAGAAATCAATCAAAGTATTAGCCACTTCACTTTTCTTAGTATTGTAAAACTGTACACTTTTTTTTGACGCGTTTAAAACGCAGTATATTAGTTTTTTTTATTGTATTGTTTTTTTTTTGTTTTTGAAGTATTTCAAATTTTTAATTTTAAATTGTAATAACACTGTCCAAAGTTTTGTAAATGATGATAAACTTCTAAAAATTTTAATTATTTTTTGCTAAATTAACACTTTTTATAATGGAAAACCAGTTGTACACTTTATTTTGACGCTGACAGTATGTAGTGAAAGTGTTTTAATTTTGGACAGAACGATATATCTCGAAAAGTCGAGCTGATAGAGAAAAATAGAGATCTGATTTGAAATCAGCGTACTAAAATTAGTAAAAATTTGCAATAAAGCTCCAGGTCGCAAAATGACTTTTTCCCAGTGTAACTTATTTGCTGTAAAAAAATTGCTTTTGTTTCCCAAAGTCAAACAAAACTTTAGACGCTTTGCTGACAATGTCACCAAAATAATCGACAAAAGTAAAGACATGGAGACACTGGATCACAGGTTTCCTACAGGGATCTTTGAAAGATTAAAGAAATTACCCTTTCTCCCATCCAAGATTCCTCCATCACCATACAATTTTTATGTTTTCCAAAATTATCTATTTTTGGTAACAGTAAAAATTACACAAAAAGCTCTTTTAAACTATTTATTGTTCAAACATGCTTTTACGACTAGATTGGAGGATACTCTCCTTTATTTTCAATTGCTATACATTCTCGCATGAGATCATAAAAACTTTGTAATTAAATATGCAATTTATAGTCATTGTACTCATGATTCGTAACTAGTGTTATTTATTCGTGTAGTTAGTTTATTTGTTCAGTATTTTTACGACTAGAAACTACTTTGATAAAATTTTACTTTCAAAGAGTTTTTATACGTGTTGTCTACTTCTTGAAATTATGTTTTATGTATGTAAGTATTTGTTGTTCTCGTTGGTGCGTTTTGTCTTTATAGCTTAATATCCTTTTGAGTTTATTGCTGGTAATAAAAGTTGATTTTGATGTTATGGTATTGGAAAATGTTTGAGAAGGTTTGAAGACAGAGATATTTAAATGACACTTGAATGTTTAAAACAGGGCGAACATGGTGGAATGAAAGATAAACGATTGATTTAATGGGGTGAGAATAATTAATGTAATACTTTAGAGAACTAAGTGATACAATTAAGCTGTATTTAAGAGTTCCATAACAGAACGAAATAGTTCCATATTTTAAGTTAGTTTGTCATTTTAAATTGAAATGTCAATAATTTTGCCGTAATTTAATACAAAAAATAATGGCTTCGCTGAGAAGCTTTAAGGTCCAATTAGATGTGACATAACCATAATTCCACAGCCGTAACGGCGAATTGAGAAACCAAAATTGAATTGATTTGTATGGTTAGTTTATGTCGTTTTGGTAATACAGAGTTGATGGTAATACAGTTTTCTTATGGTTATATCACGTCTAATTTGAGCTTTAAGGTCCAATTAGACGTGACATACCCATAATGCCACAGCCGTAACGGCGAATCCAAAATTGAATTCGTTTGTATGGTATGCTTATGTCATTTTGGTAATACAGTGGTGATGGTAATACAGTTTTGCTAATTTGAGCTTTAGTAACCCTACAAATTATAGGACCAGCCCAAACACTCGTGTAAAGAGTAGCCCACAAGGGACCAGGAATAGTCCAAAAGTAACCCAAACGTATGGAAAAACATGGTCTATTTAACATTACGATGTCATAGGGGAGGACCATATAACCCACCTTTGGACTACTAAGGAGTAGTTTTAAAACTACTCCATGGTATTCTCAAGAGGATTAGTTTTGAAGTCGTTTAAAAACGAAAGCATGTCGTTAAAAAACGAAGACATGTCGTCTCACTACAAACACGAAGACATGTCGTCTTACTACAAACACTTTTTAACAATGACGTGGTCCATGCTTGCATTACATCGGACCAGTCCATGGAGTAGTCCATTTTATCAAAATGGATCAGGTGGTCCAATTTTATTTGCTGGGAAGCGAAGCCGTTATTTGCTACATATTACCTTAGAATAGAAAACCCTTGCGACCGAACGAAGACCACGAATATCACGAGATTTTTAGAACCAAAACTGCTAGCATTTTCAATCGTGTAAGAGCTACTGTGAGTCTCATGAAGAGCGTCTTTGATCGTCGATAACCGCATTTTTTAATCGTAGAAAATTTCTCACACGGAGAAAACTGTAACACGAGTGAGATTCTTACAAAGCACAGCGTCTTTCGCTTCTTCTTCAATCGTTGCGGGAATCGTTTAAGACGTGGGTAAAGATAATCTAATTAATTGGTGTCCAGCCCATACCACAATTGTGGAAATTTCTTCACACACATTCTTCAGTCGTCGGTTACCAAGCGAAGAGTGCACATGAGGCGGATGCTTACATATTTTTTGTATTTTTATTAAGAATATTTGTCTCTTTATTCACTTATACTAATAAAAAGCAATACAACCACAATTAAAATTTTGGACGTCACTGATCTAATTCATGTAGAAATTCTCTTATAACTCGTGAAATGCTTACCGTATAATTGTTAAAAATATGATTTATACAGAGAACCGTAAAAGGTTCATTCGATGATGGTTTGACGAAAGATAAACAAAGAGTAACACTGCTGTTTTTGTACTCTGAAAATAATCAAAGATTTTCTTAAGACTTGTATATTGCAGCCGTACCTAAACAAAAACGGCACGCGTTTTCTAGTTTTTGAATAGAGCGGCCTGAACACTTTGCAATTGGAAAACCTGATTTTGACAGCTCGTTTAGCAGTGAAGTTTGCTGATATTGTTAATTAATAATGGCAATGAGGTTTTTTTTGGTCAATCTAGCGATTTAATTTCTATTTTTATTTATAATTTGTGGGTTTTATTTTATTAAACAAGAAAGCTATGACTACTGTTCAAGACACAACGTTGACGCTCTCGCTTTGGTATGGCATATCAGCGTAAAAGCTAAGCGAAAGAAAACGTTTCGCCTTCCGCTCCTGATAAGGTACGGCTGCTAAACATTCCAAGATTAAAAAACGAAATTGCCAGAAAATGTTATGTTTTATTCAGAACTTGGAGACTGAAAAAAATCGTCACTTGTTAGAAAAAAAATCAGTAAATCTGCACATTGCTAATTTCGGAACAAAAAATCGTCAAAATGACGATAAATCGTCAAATCTGGCAGCCCTGGTCTTACTTCTGAGCGGGAGAGAGAAATTATTTTGTTCGGAAAGTTTTTCTTGAATTGGCTTAATTTTATTTTTATTCAGAACAAAATTCTGAATAATTAAATAAAAAATATAATATAATTAAAAATAACAAAATCAGTTTTCTTTTACTTCCATTTTCTTTAACACACTTGTAGAAAACAATTCAAAATAAGTGGTTTGCTAGTTGTTCTGCCATTTTGTACAATTGTTTACATCTCTAAACCATATGGTAGCTTTGTTTTTCTGGACAAATTATCCGAAATGTGTGAATCGTTCTGCATAACACTCTCAGTAAAAAAATTATTCTCCGGGCAAAAATATTGTTTGGAACGCATGGATGAATCCACTTTTATTTAATTTTAGCAATTTTGGCTAATTTCACATGGAATAAGTTTAAAAATCTTAGTGTCTTATATCGTGGGGACTTATTTCATGGAGCCTACCAGGCCACTGCAACAACAATTTAATGAAACGGTCGACGAGCTTGCACTGAAATGAACGGCAGGCATCTATTTCTAAAAGAAAAGAGAATGGATCCTACACGAAACCAATTACGCATGGAACAGTAGAACAGGCTGCAAAGTATCGCGGACATTGTTGCGGAAACAAGGCAACGTAGTTTTAAAGGCTCTTATTTGCTTGAACAGGGATGTTTAAGGATCATGAAAACTTAAATCGGAAAAATGTTCGAAACAGCTGACATCTGTGTAATTTGCCATTTTCCATTGTTACAGAACAGTAGAAACTTTCAAGGGCTTGTAATGAGGTGTTACTCATAATAATTTTATTAATTATTATAGCTATAAAACGACTAACAATAAACCCAAAGGGTCTATAGGTGAAGGGGCAGTTTGTAAACTTTACATCAAGATCTCTACCTTCCTTTGTCTATTTTTTCAATTGTAAATCTATATTTTGTTTAAATTTTGCAAAATTTAGTTTTCATCGTAGAAATCAGAGCTGTGGAGTCGGAGTCGGAGTTGAGGTTTTTCTACAGGAGTGGGAGTCAAAGTACCCACAAAAACACGCGAATCCGACACGCCTTTTGTTAATTTGGTCGAAAGATTTTTTGTGGACATTTGTGTTGATGGAATACATCAGAATCAATGAGAAAGTTGACTTTTAATTTTTGGCTTGTTAGGGCCTTTTGCGTTTCAGGTAAGGATAACGGCTCCACGAAAAGCCCACCAATGAAATAACGCCCAAACGAGAAATGAAATATTCCCCAATTTTTTTTCATACATTTTTAGATGTTATTTCATATGAAAAAACTCCCAATTTTTTTGGGCTGTTTTTCATTTTTTTTGGGAATTATTTCATTTTTCATTTGGGGTTTTCAAATTATGAAATAATCTCCAATGAAATAACACCCAACCAATTTTTAAAATTCGGGGCTTGTTTCATAGCGTGTTTAATTTGGGTGTTATTTCATTTTTAATTCGGAGGTTATTTAATTTTAAAGGTGGGGTGCTTTAAAACCATGGGAGGTAAGGCCATAATGGCTTTATCTCTCATTCAAAAGGGAGATAAAGTCTTTTATTTTTTTTGTTCATTTGAATGGGAGATAAAGCCATCATGGCCTTAGCTCACATTAGCGATATTAGGAAATGGCTTTATCTCTCATTTCAGTTTTGAAGAACTTTTGCATTTTACATTGATTAATAGTTTTCACTTCCGGAAACACTAAAGTCAAGTATTGAAATGTGGCTTCGCATACTAAAGTTTTCTGCGTGCCGGCCTGCGGCCGCGCTTAGGGGGTTTTTCCTCCAGTAGGACACGGCAGGTGGCTTCGCTGAATAAAGTATTCCTGCGTGCGTCACAAGAATAAAAAATGTTTTTCAATGATAACTAAGGATTTTCCCTGTTACAGAATGTTGACACCATGCGTAACACTATTCTGGAAAAGTATGGCTTTGTCTCTCATTTGTGAAAAAAATATTGCTATATCTCTCATTTCGCAAAATTTTAAATATGACCTTACCTCTCACTGATTGGGCGATAATACCATAACGGCTTTATCTTCCATTCAATTGAGCAATAAAGCCATTATGGCCTTACCTCCCGTGGTTAAAAAGCAACCCCCCCCCCCCCCCCCGTGTAAAGACCAAACGTAGAAGGCAAATTGTCTTCCGAACTGCAAAAATAGAGCAGGGCTACAAGGATCTACGGGCGGGTAAAATAACTACAGCAACATTTTTGAACCGAATATATCCTTATTATTAAGAAGACGCCTGCGGGCCTCCACACGATTCATTTCAATAATTTTGCGACTTTGCTGTTGGTCCATATTGACTTCATGAAATCCTTGGTGAAACTGACTCTTTTATGAATTTTGGGCATAATTTCATTTTTGTTGCTGATGGGGTTAATTTCATTGGGGGTTATTTCATTTTCATCATTGGGTGTTATTTCATATGAAATAACATCAAAATATTGGGGGTTGTTTCGTTTTCGTTTTGGGGTTTATTTCATTTATTTTTCGATGTTATTTCATTCACTGCTTTTGGGTGTTATTTCCTATTTTTTGGGGATTATTTCATTGGGGGCTATTTCCTGGGCGTTATTTCATTGGGAGGCTTTTCGTGGAGCCAGGATAACTATAAATAAAAGCTTAATGCGGCACGTCGAAGAATTAAAATATCGATTTAAAATTTCTACAGAATAATTTTCTTGCCATATTTAACCATTTAAACGGTATTGCATTAACAGAATAGTTTAAAGTCAAATAAGGACCAGTCTTATATACATTCATCAAGATTAGAGAAGGAGTCGGAGTTGAATTCGGAGTTGGAGTCGTACTTAAAAAATTTCAGTTAATGGAGTCGGAGTCGGAGTTGAACTATTTCTTGACGACTCCACAGCCCTGGTAGAAATCAATATGAAATTCAAACTTAGAGTTGCGTTTAGCTGACTGAAATCTGTCCTAACAACTCTTATTTTCAAACATAATCTAAATACGGCTTAATCGCAGGTCTTTAAATAACCCAAATTTTACTTTAAGCCCTAATCCTTATATAGCCTAAATGTAGCTTTTGTCTTGGGACTTCTTATATCGGGTGATTTTTAAGAGCTATAGGAAAGTTAAAAAAAATACATAAAATTCAGAAAAATTCATGAAATCTTTATTTGAATCGGTAGTACGGTTTATATAATTTAATGTTTGAAGATTATTTCATGCAAATGCTGACCGTGACTGCATCTCAAATGGTCCATCCGCTTAGTCCAATTTTGGCATACTCTTTCAAACATTTCGGCCGGTATCTCATGAATAATTGCTTCAATGTTGTCTTCCAATGCGCCAATTGAAAGGTGCATGTGTGTATAGACATGAGCTTTAATATAGCCCCACAAAAAATAGTCTAAAGGCGTTAAATCGCACGATCTAGGCGGCCAATTGACCGGTCCCGAACGTGAAATAAAATGTTCACCGAACTCGCCTCTCAATAAGTCCATTGCTAAGCGTGCTGTGTGGCATGTGGCACCGTCTTGTTGAAACCACATGTCATGCAAGTCAAGCTCTTGCATTTTGGGCAAAAAAAGTTGGATATCATCTCAAGGTAGCGCTCACCATTCACAGTTACGTTACGATTCGCATCATCTTTGAAAAAGTACGCTACAATGATGCCACCAGCCCATAAACCGCACCAAACTATGACTTTTTCTGGATACATTGGTAGCTCTTGCAATGCTTCTGGCTGATCTTCACTCCAAAATCGACAATTCTGCTTATTAACGTACCCATTGAACCAAAAATTAGCTTCGTCGCTGAACACAAGAAGCGCGCGATGAACTTTCTTAACAGAGCACGCATTTTGATAATAAAATTCAATAATTTGCAAGCGTTGTTCGTTTGTAAGACGATTCATGGTTAAATTATAGACCAAACTAGTGCTGGGATACTATCGATATTTTCAACTATCGATATTTATCGATAGTTCAGATTTCACTATCGATATATCGATATTACTATCGACTGAATGTTTGTACTTGTGCAGGAAAACTTTAATTATTTTTTTATAAGGCTACCGTTCGTTGTTTTTATCACTTTATTGAATGTATAAGACATGTATATACGCACGTTATTTTAGATGGCAGTTTTTTAAAAATTGATAAGTACCTTTCTGAAGGAACCAAAGTAACAGGGACTATAAGATATTCCATTGCAAGTTTAAAAAAATTTTCTAAATTCTTAACCCAAAAAGGTTATCAATATAGCGGACTTATCCTCTAATGGTCGTTCATTGTTTTGTCTTATGCTTGCAATTGCATTTGGATTTGAATTTTTTTTACAATATTACAAAAATATTTGCCATTTCAGTCCCTATATAATCATGTAAAAATTTCGACTTAAAGTCCTTTAATTAGCAGCAAAAAGCACTGCTAAACAATCCATACCACGCGAATTAATAATAGCAAGTAAAAATTTGCGGCAAAAAACTGTGTGTGTATAGCTGCTGTAACATGTCTTCATAGCTGTATTTTAAATAATAATAATATCGATATTGATATTGATATTTTTCCTATCGATATTTTCGATATTTTAAGACTATCGATAATATCGATAGTCTATCGATAGTTTCCCAGCACTAGACCAAACTGAAGATGTTTGACAGTGAAACAAAACACGAAACGTGCGTCAGCTGTTTAAACCAGTGCTGCCAAAAAGATAATAGCTAAAAAATCACCCGATAGCTTGGAGCTTAAGAATTTTGAAATTTTAGATTTTTATTTTTAATCCTTTTTGTTTATAGTTCATATTTAGCTTTAATCTTCTGTTTCTTTGAAAAGCATGGGTTGCTTGCATTAAAGTCTCTAATGGTATAACGACATCGTTATAACTGCTAGTCTTTGTTGTTGTTGTTTATTTTTGTTGCTGTTCGTAATGATTTGTTATTAAGCCGACTTTCGGTTGGTTCGCATACAGCAACTAGAAGTGGTTTTAACGTGCCATTAAGTCTGCTTTTTAGCCGTGTAGTCTTCATTAACATGTACAAACACTGTACAAGTGTGATGCGACTTTAAATATGTATGTACAAACTCAGCAACAACAAGTACATCGGGGTACTTGTAGCTAAAGTACACAAGTATCTTAAGAGGTTTCCATTATGATTCTGGTTGTTTTGTAATTTCTTTTGAAAAATTTTGTTTTGTTTGTTGTTAATTTTTTTTTTTTTTGTTTTTAATAGTCGTTGGTTGTCAATTTAAAACAGACTTGTTGTGTGTTACAGACAAATTTACATATTTTGTTATTTGTAAGCGTCTTTTAAATTCTTCTTCTTGGCTTGGAATGTAAATGTTGTTTTTTTTTTATAACAATAATTCTTTAATTTTAGTGGAAACATGCTAATTTCTTTATAATCTGTCTTTGTGTTGTTTAATATTTGGTCTAGATGTTACAAAGAAAATACTTTTAATGATATTTGCTTAAATAACATAATAAATAAATGGTTTGTTTGGTTTATAATTATGTAGTTTTAACAATTTATGACAAGATAATTAAATTAAGGGATCAATCTGAGATCTCCTTTTTTTAAATAAACAAAATAATTTTTTTTTTTAAATTCTATTTTATGTAGCTTATTTCCGAGTACGAAGAGAGATGGGTCCAGGTTTCTATGTATACAGGGGTCTAATCACCGCATACGATATCGAGCAAAATTGATCGAAATTACTTATTTTGGTATTATGAAACTCGATATCGAGTGAAATGTATTGAATTTGAAATAATAGCATTCGTTATCGAGTAACTCAACATTACATTTATCGAGTTTTCATTCGATACGTCAGTGTCTATCGTATGCAAAAACATTCGATAGTTTACTCGATACGAAAGTATCGAATGCGGTGATTAGACCCCAGATATATAAAGGGTGGTTAAATTGTAAGGGCCGATGTTGGATGTGAACCACACCTAAACGCCAAGTTTTTTTCCGAATTTTATTTGACATTTCTCTATTTCAGACTTACTCAATTTGAACCATGGAGAGATACACAATCCAACAACGTGTTAAAGTTATCCAGACTTGTTATGAAAATGGGCGTTCAAATCAAAATGCATATCGTGCACTTCGTGATTTTTTTGGTCAATTTGATCGTCCAAATGTGCGTACAATCGCAAAAATCGTGGAAAAATTCGAGCAAACCGGGTCTGTAGAAGATGTGAGAACACCAGTGCATGCTCATACAGCTCGTACTGCAGAAAGTATTGCTGCTGTTCGCGATAGTGTGGCTGAAGAGCCGTCCACCTAAACTCGTCGTCGTGCCCAACAATTGCACCTCTCACGCTCGTCGTTGATGAATATTATGCGTAAAGACTTGCATTTACACGCTTACAAGGTGCAATTGGCTCAAGAACTAAAGCCTCTTGACCATTCCAAACGTGGTGAATGGGCAGAATGGTGGCAAGAAATGGCAACAGTGGATGATCAATTTTCGAAGAAAATCATCTTCAGTGATGAGGCACATTTTCACCTCAGTGGATTCGTCAATAAACAGAATTGCCGCATTTGGGCGAATGAGAATCCAAGAGTGATTGTCGAAAAACCAATGCACCCACAAAGAGTGAATGTTTGGTGCGGTTTATGGGCTGGCGGCATCATCGGGCCGTATTTTTTCAAAAATGAGGCCGGTCAGGCAGTTACTGTGAATGGTATTCGCTATCGTGAGATGATAACGAACTTTTTATGGCCCGAATTGGAAGATATGGATGTGGACGATATGTGGTTTCAGCAGGACGGTGCGACTTGCCACACAGCTAACGAAACAATGGCTCTTTTGCGCAACAAATTCAATGGCCGTGTTATCTCACGTAATGGCGATGTCAATTGGCCGCCAAGATCATGTGATTTGAAACCGTTGGACTTTTTTCTTTGGGGTTATTTGAAAGAAAAGGTGTAGGTCGATAAGCCAGCAACAATTCAAGAGCTAAAGGATGAGATAATTCGGCACATTAACGGAATAGAACCTCTATTATGCCTCAGGGTCATCGAAAATTTGGACCATCGGATGGAGGTGTGCCGCCGTGGTCGCGGCGCCCATTTGGCCGATATTTTGTTGCATAAATAGTTTGTGTTTTACTCAAAATCAACATCGGCCCTTGAAATTTAACCACCCTTTATTTAAAACAGAAAAGCCATTTTTAACCAGCATTTTTTTAACCAGCATTGAATCGCTGCGAAAGCACTTGTAAGCATCTAACATTGTTCAACATAAAAGTACCAAAATATGCTTTAAAAACTTGAAGTAAAGCTGTTATCGGAATTATGCAAAAATATGCCGCAAAGGGTAAAATATGCAAAAATATGCACTAACAAATCAATCCAAAATTCATAAAACTCTAAAACGAATAAATATATTGTTTCTGCCTTCATTGGCAGTGTTGCCAATTTAGCCATTTAGTGGCTTGATTTAGCCATTTTTCAGCCATTAAAAAAATGAGTTTAGCCATTAGCCATTTTTCAACTTATTTAGCCATACATTTTTTTTGCCGTTTATCTTTTGAAATAATAAAATTTTCAATTTCTTATAAAAACGTATTTAAGTAAAATTAATATTTTTAACAATACAAACTCATTTCATTTAAATCACAACTTTTACAAATGTTGGACATCGCTATAATCTATGATGATAAAACATCTTTCAAAATAAAGCAATAGTAGTCCAATATTAAATTTATGAAATGGATCAGCACAAACATCGGTGTTTCTTTCTGGTAGTATTTCAATAAAGAGATGCAGGCGGCAAAAATTTTTTTTTTAGAAATTTCAGAATGGACTATATAGTTGCTCTCACTTGCATGGTCTGATGATGAAGTAGAGAGGGTATTTACCCAAGTAAACATCGTTTAAAGTAATTTGAGAAAAAGGATACATTAAGCAACCGTTAATTCGATTTTATCAATAAAATATTTATACCAGCACCACAATAGTGTCGAGGGTAGAATGCGTTTGTGCTGATGTTTGTAACACCTTAAAATAATGGATCTAAGCCCACATTTACGTATACCGATTGACTCAGAATCACTTTCTGAGTCGAATCAACGATGTTTGTCCTGCTGGCTGCCTGTTTTGGAGATTATTTGATAAAATTTGGTACATAGGCTCTAATGTGGCGTAGGGTATCATATAGTCGGTGTTGGCATAATATACTTTCTTACTGGTTTTTTTAAGACTGAAAAAGTTGGGCAAATGTTGTCATGATTATGATTTACCTTCAAATTATTAAAAACTAATAGGCCCGAGTGATTTCTATGAAATGAACAATAACGACATCGAATTTATCGATTATTTAATTTTTTAAATATCTATCAAAATATTAATTTACGTTTATTCATATTTAACAAATTGATCTTAACTTACAATTTCATCGTAAACCACTTTAAATGAATTATTTCTGTTTTGTTATTGAATTTTAATGTGTTTTTATTTAAAAATTTTTCCCGCCATTTTTTTGCGTAAATTTAGCCATTTTTGGTCACCAATTTTTGGCAACACTGTTCATTTGTCACACAAGGAAAAACATACAATTGCATATTTAGCGTTTCCCTGCTTATGACTCCTTTTTAACTTTCTGCCCTAAGTTCTTGAAATAAGTCCCTCAACGTTTTCAATCAGAAGAAACCATTCCAATTCTTAATGTTTTCTTTTCTTTGTTAATTTGAAAGAGAAAAAAACCTATAAACGTTTCTTTATAATTATGTACTAAAATGTTTTTAATTTCGCTAACAAAACGATCAGCTTCAAACAATTTTGTTTACAGTTCAAAAGGTTTCTTTATCATGTTTTTTTTTCTTTCGAAAAAAAAAAAACATTAAAATACTTAATTACTTTAAGATGTCAGTACTACTTCAAACATAAAAATAACACAATTACAATAATTTATTTTCTTTGAAACAGTTACCCCTACAACGAAATTTATTTTCGCTTTTAGAATCAACGAAAAACACAGAACAAAAAATTGAAAAAACACTTGAACAACAAACATTTCTTGTGAACAAGTTCAAAAAGCCATAAAAACAAAAAATAAATATAAAATTAAATGAAACATAAAATGGAGAAGATGGTTTTTTTTTGTTTAGAAAAAAATTTATTCTTGTTAATTTAAAAAAAAAAAATGTATAAAAAATAAACATAAAAAATGTTTGGGTTTGTATGTTTACAATTAAGTTAAACAGACACTTAAAGCGGACAGACAAATTGACAGACAAACAATCGTGAGGAACTAAAAAAACTAAACTATAAATTCGAAAAATATTTACGTCATTTAAAAAAAAAGAATTTACTACTTGTATAACACTAAGAATATATAGAGTCATTAAGATTTCCAGTAGACAAGACGTGAGTTAATTTTTAACGAATTCAATGGACATAATTGTACACGGACTAGCATACATATATTTAAGTCAAAAACATTTTAAAATTCCAGCTAAAAGTTTGTTTTTAAAAGTTTTTAGATTTAAAAAATTAAATTTTATATAAAAACTAGCTGGCCCGGCAAACGTTGCTTTGCCACATAACTTATTTCTTTCAGATGTAACAACGTCTGCTAGCTAAATTTTAAGAAACAATTATAGGCTATAGTTCTTTCCAGATGTTACACTATTTGCCTGCCCAATTTCAAGAAAATTAATTGATTAGTTAAGAAGATATAGGGAGGCGAAGCTTTTACCCCTCTTGCCCTATTTAATGCCGTGTCTTCTTTCCGATGTTACAGTGTATGCATGCCAAATTTTAAGAAAACCTGTTGATTAGTTAAGAAGATAGAGGGAGGGGGAGCTTTTACCCCTCTTGCTCTATTTCACGCCCTAAATAATAAAAACTATAGGCTATAGTTCTTTCCAACTGTAACACTATTTGCCTGAGAAATTTCAAAAAAATCGGTTGATTAGTTACGAAGATAAAGGGAGGGGGAGCTTTTAGCCCTCTTACCTTATTTCACATCCTATTCTTTATTCTCTTTCAGATGTTACATTGTCTGCATGCCAAATTTTGATTAGCTTAGAAGATTGGGGAGTGGGAGATTTTACCCTTATTGCAATATTTTGCGCCCTCTAGCGATATAAAAAATACTCTACGACCTTTTCGCATACCCAACAAATACACGGCTCCACGAAAAGCCCCCCAATGAAATAACTCCCAGGAAATAGCCCCCAATGAAATAATCCCCAAAAAATAGGAAATAACACCCAAAAGCAGTGAATGAAATAACATCGAAAAATAAATGAAATAAACCCCAAAACGAAAACGAAACAACCCCCAATATTTTGATGTTATTTCATATGAAATAACACCCAATGATGAAAATGAAATAACCCCCAATGAAATTAACCCTATCAGCAACAAAAATGAAATTATGCCCAAAATTCATAAAAGAGTCAGTTTCACCAAGGATTTCATGAAGTTAAAATGGACCAACAGCAAAGTCGCAAAATTATTGAAATGAATCGTGTGGAGGCCCGCAGGCGTCTTCTTAATAAACAGGGTATATTCGGTTCAAAAATATTGCTGTAGTTATTTTACCCGCCCGTAGATCCTTGTAGCCCTGCTCTATTTTTGCAGTTCGGAAGACAATTTGCCTTCTACGTTTGGCCTTTACACGGGAAGGGGGGTGCTTTTTAACCATGGGAGGTAAGGCCATAATGGCTTTATTGCTCAATTGAATGGGAGATAAAGCCGTTATGGTCTTATCGCCCAATCAGTGAGAGGTAAGGTCATATTTAAAATTTTGCGAAATGAGAGATATAGCCATATTTTTTTTTCACAAATGAGAGACAAAGCCATACTCTTCCAGAATAGTGTTACGCATGGTGTCAACATTCTGTAAAAGGGAAAATCCTTAGTTATCATTGAAAAACATTTTTTTATTCTTGTGACGCACGCAGGAAAACTTCATTCAGCGAAGCCACCTGCCGCGTCCTACTGGAGGAAAAAATCCCTTAGCACGGCCGCAGGCCGTCACGCAGAAAAACTTTAGTATGCGAAGCCAGATTTCAATACTTAACTTTAGTGTTAAAAATGAAATAACCTCCGTATTAAAAATGAAATAACACCCAAATTAAACACGCTATGAAACAAGCCCCGAATTTTAAAAATTTGTTGGGTGTTACTTCATTGGAGATTATTTCATAATTTGAAAACCCCAAATGAAGAATGAAATAATTCCCAAAAAAAATGAAAAGCGGCCCAAATAAATTGGGAGTTTTTTCATATGAAATAACACCCAAAAATGTATGAAAAAAAAATTGGGGAATATTTCATTTCTCGTTTGGGCGTTATTTCATTGGGGGGCTTTCGTGGAGCCCAAATACACATACCAAATTTCATAAAAATCGGTCAAGCCGTGTCGGTGGAGTTCAAAATGGAGAGCATTTTGTTGATATTTGTATGGGAATATAAATACATGTTTCGGAATGAATGCAGTGTTCACTGAAATGGCTATAACTCATGCACCAATACATAAAAACCTTGATATTGACGTCACCTTCCATGTGAACTTTACAGAAACAAAATCGGTTCACGCATTTCAGAGAACATCAATTACTAACACAATGCAACTTATTTTTATATACATAATATGTATTACATATATAGATTTGTTCAAAAAACCTTTTAAAATAAAAAATATTTTTTATGAATTAGTTTAGTTTTTAAATAAACGTAGCTTAAAACATTAAACTTTGGGTTCGTTCGTAAATGCATAATAACTGTGCATCACTGCTCCAGTGATGCCAAATTTAGCTGCTGTTGCGTGATCACCTGTTGTCGTTGTGATGCTGATGCTTTTCTACTGAACAACAGCTGTGCAAAGTTTTTTAAATTTCAAAAGTTTCATAAGCGAACATAGAATAATAATGAAAATGTTTATCAACAATAAGCAATGACAAATTTAATTGAAAATATTGAAACAAAATGTGACAGTTTTCTAATAAATTACAAGACAAAGAATCAAAAAAGAAAAATTACACAATTTCTTTTACAACAAAAGAAGTTGAAACAAAAGCAAATACTAGTTTCCAAAATTAATATTTCTTTTAAAACAATAAGAAAATAACAACGTGATGTATTTCATAGCCATATTTTCGAAAACAGCACTCTACTTTCGTGGTGAAATTCGTATAATTATTGCATCAGAAAATTAACTGATACACAAACATTAATTGCTTAAGGCTAGTTGACAATATTATACTTTGCATTAATACATGTCAAAAACTCCAGTAATATCCCTAAAGGAAACCTGGGTACAAGTGTCTCCAAGTCCAGTTTTGTCGACTATATTGGTGACATTGTCAACGATGTGTCTACACTACATTACATTTGCCACTTTATTTAGCTTTAATACGAAAAAGATTTTATCAATAACAACTGAGAAGTACAATTCCTATAAAAGTTGAAGAAATAATAAAAAAAAAGATTGTTATGATTTCGTATTCTTACAAAAAGTGTAGACGACTTTTACTAAAATGTACTAGCGATTCTCTGGTTCCAATGTCTGCATAGTAGTACCAACGTTAAAAGTAGATTTCCAATGACACGCACATGTTAGATTTCTATTGTAAATAACATTGCTTGGGGTATAATAAGTCACTAGTACTGGTGACTGTGTCAATAGTGAATCAGTACAGATTCACTAGTGACATTTCCTGCAGGGATGTAAAAGTCTAACAGTATGAATGCATGCGTGATGAAACTGACAAATATTATGACAAAAGTATGACATCCCATACGACTTCATCGTTTTTTGCAAAATTTCTAAACAATAACCCCCGTATTTATAAACGATTACTAAATTTAACAAACGTTTATTAAGGTGAATTTCCATACAAAATTTGTTTTGTAAACCTCTATTAAATTTAATTTTTTTTTATAAATACAGACGTTATACTTTTCATTGGCTCAGGCTTGCATTTTATTTTATGTGTGAGTGATAGTGTTAGATTTCAAATTAGAATTTTTTTAACAGTCGCAACAAAACTCATTAGATTTCTATCTCACAAAGTATTATGGAATACGTAAGACTTGAGAGATAGTGTAAACTAGCCTTTAAGGCCAAAATATCGGGTGATTTTTTAAGCGCTATAGGAAAGTTAAAAAAAACACATAAAATTCAGAAAAATTCATGAAATCTTTATTTGAATCGAAAGTACGGTCCATATAATTTAATGTTTGAAGATTATTTCATGCAAATGATGACAGTGACTGCGCCTCAAATAGTCCAATTTTGGCATACTCTTTCCAACATTTCGGCCGGTATTTCATGAATAAATGCTTCAATGTTGTCTTCCAATGCGTCAATTAATGCGGACATGTGTGTATAGACATGAGCTTTAACATTGCCCCACAAAAAATAGTCTAAAGGCGTTAAATCGCACGATCTAGGCGGCCAATTGACCGGTCCCGAATGTGAAATAAAATGCTGTGTGGCATGTGGCACCGTCTTGTTGAAACCACATGTCGTGCAAGTCAAGCTCTTGCATTTTGGGCAAAAAAAAAGTTGGATATCATCTCACGGTAGCGCTCACCATTCACAGTTACGTTACGATTCGCATCATCTTTGAAGAATTTCGCTACAATGATGCCACCAGCCCATAAACCGCACCAAACTGTGACTTTTTTTGGATGCATTGGTAGCTCTTGCAATGCTTATGGCTGATCTTCACTCCAAAATTGACAATTCTGCTTATTAACGTACCCATTGAGCCAAAAATGAGCTTCGTCGCTGAGCACAAGAAGCGCGCGATGAACTTTCTTAACAGAGCACGCATTTTGATAATAAAATTCAATAATTTGCAAGCGTTTTTCGTTTGTAAGACGATTAATGGTTAAATTATAGACCAAACTGAAGATGTTTGACAGTGAAACAAAACACGAAACGTGCGTCAGCTGTTTAAACCAGTGTTGCCAAAAAGATAATAGCTAAAAAAAATCACCCATTATAATGTGCATAACGTTGCTTATGCAACGGAGCGAAAACATGTTAATCGAACGTTTCAAAGCATATGGAACTTAAGGAAACTTTTTGTCAAATTTAAAGAAAACTGTTATTTGTTTAAGCAAATTTTTTGAATTTGTTTTTCAATTTTTAAATGCATTTGAGAGACTTTTAGTTAATTTTTGACACTAGCTTAAGCATATGACTAGGGTAGAGACTTTCATGCACTAAAAAATCGTAAAATATGCATTTTAAAATCCAAAATATGCACTAAAAAAATAAAAAATATGCACGAAAAACTTAAAAAATTTCCATCAAAATCGTTTTTAATTCTACTAAAAACAAAAATATTTATTGGTATTCAAATATTTTTAAAAACTTTAATAACTTATTTAAATTTTTGTGTTTAAAAAAATGAGTACTGTTTTATTAAGAGTAAAACTTTGTCTTGTACTTGAAGAATGCCAATGCATTTTGAAAATTTTTATATTTAGATCAATCCTTGATTCAAGATCAAAACGTTTTGGACTTCTTTTTAATTCGTCGGACTATTTTTCCTTATCAATATTAATTAATTTGACTTAAGTATTAAGTGAACTTAATCCCTCCTTATAAGTTATTGTTCTACCAATATATCCGTAATTGAAAAATACAAATGATAATTGACTTCTGATGTTATTTTAATTTAATATTTCTTTCACTTGTTTATTGCATAATTATCGGTATCTACAAGCTCTTCAACATTCTTAAATTACTCAAAGTTTTTTGAACAGAAGCCTGAAGCATCTACCAAGGCCTGTGATAGAAGGGGAATCAAGGAATACACTTCATTGAAAATTGCAATATTAACGAACTGGTTTAAATTTCCTCTGCAACGCGGTATAACCCATATGCCCAGCAAGTAGCTTGTAACAGTTTTGGATAAAATATTTTAAGCCCATTGGAAGCCTAATCCATATAAAATGCTGCATCGTTTTAAAATAAAGGAATCTTTTGTCGAAATATTGAAAATCTTGTATTTAAAGTTTAACGATTTGGAACGTGAACGTTCGCATAGAAAATTATATATAAAAAAAAAACAAAATTCTAAAATTTGTTTTTGTTTTTAATGTAATTTTCTATGCGAACGTCAACGTTCGAAATCGATTTACAAGCTGTTATTAATTTTAAATTTTTTTTTTGTGTATTTAAAAATTTGTTTAATAACTTTTTTTATAACATGGAAATAAAATAAAAATCACTCTAAAATGACAAAATATGCATTAAAAACCTAAATATGCAAAAGTATGAACTTTAACCAAAATATGCAACATTATGCAAAAACAAATCGATACCATTTTGAAGCAAATTTAATGATTTGGAAAGATAATTGGTCGACATCGTTCTAAGACTATCGACAAGAAACATGCATTTGCATATAAATCGCATCCCTACATATGACATATGAATGTGATACCAAGTTTTTTCCAGGTGTTGCTTTCAACTTTACCAATTCGGCAGTGATGCGCAGCAACTGCATTTAAGTTCGTTTCTTTTGTCTTTAATGCGTTTTAATTTACCTTTAAATAACAACAAATTTATCCTTATCAAACAAATATACCACCAATTCTAATTTAAATTGTGGATCTCGCGTAGTAGAATTGCTGTTCTTTCTATAGTCCAAATGAAACTTCGGTAAACAATTGTTTGCATGTCTCAATTTAACTGTCATCGTAGGCGTTTTTATATATAGTCCAAACATTACTTCAGTACAAAGTTCAAATTTTAATTCGAACTAAATCTACTTCGAGCCAAATAAAACTTCTATCGTTGGTTTTTATGTGGTGTAATTTTACGTAAATTCTAAGTTTTTTCACGCACAGAAACACACATTTTATTGCTATTGTCACCTTTAACAAAACTATTTTTAACAAATGGAATTTTTAACGAATTCTTGTAAACGGTAACCATATTCAGCTGAAAGCCACGATGGAATCAAACCATACTCAGATACCTTGTTTTAAAGAGAAGCATATTTTATTCTGCATCGATCGAAACAAGTGGTTGTAGGACGGGGAAACTTTTCTACCTCAGTTTTTTTAAACAGTTTTTACAGGTTTTGGAACACGTCGGCGAGCGTTATCATGTCGGAATAGTACGGTTTCACGTCTAATAGTGTATTCCGGATGTTTTTCTGCCATGGCTTACTTAAAACAAACTAATTGTGTTCGGTGCTTGGCCCTTGTGACCTTTTTTTTAAACCAGATTTCAGTAGCTTACAATAGATGAAATACGTCTGGTCCCTCCATATTCAGAGTTTTACCTTGGCGCCGTGGATATTCAGCTTTAGCGTTAATACGTCTGTCGTACATGCTTTACATAAGATTTCTTGCGAATTTTTTTTCGCCAGTAAAAATTCAATGCAAAAGTGATCTCTTTGAAGGCGCTGGATCAGCATTTCATGAAAAATTGTTTGGATGAATTCTACAAACGTTTTAGTTTATTCTTTTGCTTAAGAGGATTCTGATGTTTCTTAAATACTGGTTGAGTTTCACAACGGTCCTTTAAATAATTTTTTTTTTCGTTACAAAATTACATCACACACAGGTAGCAATTATTAAGTAGTTGGAGATCAGCCCTCAATGTTGGATTCCCCCTTCCATAAATTTTGGGTATAAGCCACAGCCACCACATAATCCACAGACGCACCAAGGGAAAGCACTCTCTGCACAAGAGCATCATCCCGCGTAATCATAGCCAAAAACCAATGCACGTCACCAACCCACACCCATAAACCGTGCTGCATAAATCTTTCTTCGTTTTCAAGATTTAGACCCTACTTAACCTTTGCCACAACCAGCACCACCACCTCAACCATTTTAACCATCTTATGAATCGTGCCTCTAACAGAACTTAAGACAAGTACAAGTACAAAGACAACAGTCAGACCGGTGCCGTATCACTGGGGGCTACTGACACCAGTGAAACCAAATAGGAAGGATCTCCGGTCAGCATTTGATCTTAAGAAATCATGAAGACTTTAGGAAGCCTGACTACATTTAATTTGCCTGGGAGAATGTACTAGACTGGAGGAATCCAATAGTTAAATCAAAACTCTTTATATATAAAATCTATTAGTTTGTTTGAAGGGCTCAGAGCAGAATCGACCGAGTCCAAACAGAAAAATAGTATGGTTAAGATTGCATAAAAATGTAAAATAACGTAGCATTTATGAACGTTTTCACTGTATGAACGTAAAGGCTCAGTTAGCCGGAAGTAAAGTAACGTTGAAAATCAGCTGATTTATTTTGTTGTATGTAATGCAATTAGAACGATTACAGTTAGCAGTAAGATGTTACGTCTCAATCTGTAAGAAATATATTGGTCTTACTTTTTTACGGTAAGGTTACTCTTACTCCCGGCTAACTGAGCCTTAAAACAATGAAATATATCGTTGTATTAATGAAGCAATATTTCTAAATAAATAAAAATATTTCATTTTATTAATGTGCAAGTTAGATCATATGAACGAGAAGAGTTAATTTCGTTAATGATACATATGTACATTACATTTCAGTAATGAAAATTTACATTGCATTAAAGAATTTATTTCATAGAATTAATGACAAAATTTTAAAAAGTTTAGGACGATTTCGAACATGATGAAACGCTTTTCGTAAGTGGAAATGACGCGCTACGTTGGCTCAAAGATTATGACAAAATTTATTGCAGGAATGTAAAAAATCGTTACATTTATGAAGGGTTTTCTCTTAGTGCTTACATGATTCAAGTTGTAAACTGCAAAAAAAAAACAAGTTAGAGTGATATATTCGGCTCTGCCGAATCTTTGATACCCTCCACCGACAGTTCGAATGTTTAAGGAGTAATATTTGTATGATGTTATTATTATCTTAAACTGTGACGATTTGTAATTAATTATGGTTTTAGGCGACTAAACTGTTTTCCGGAAGTAGGGTTTATATGGGGCCTAAGGTAAATTATGTACCGATCTTCACGAAATTTCACAGTGTTATTTGTAGTCCTAAAAAACTGTGACGTACCAAATTTTGTTACGCTAGCGGTTTTTGTTACGGTTTTAATTATGGACGGATCTTCACGAAATATAACAGCGTGATTTCCAGTCAAATAAAACAAATTTTTGCAAAATCTTATCTCATTCCGTGCTTTGTTCCAGCATTTATGTTATTTTTTGTAACAAAATTATCAATTTTTTTAGGTGGTGGTTCCACATTTTGATTCATAGCTCTGGTCCTACTGGACCGATTTTGCTGGATTTCAATCCCAAACTGCTTAGGATAACTACAAGCAAATTGGCACCAAGTTTGTTCATTTCTTTTCAGTTGTTCGAAAGTGAGCGTGTTTTCAACAGACGGACAGACGGACAGACAGACGGACATGGCTAAATCGACTTAGAATTACTCAAGGACCCAGATATATATATACTTTATGGGGTCTGAGATGAATAATAAAAAAGTTTCACACGGAATGACAAACTTAATATACCCTCTTCACAACTAATTGTGGTGGAGGGTATAACAAATGGAATTGCATCGTAGAAAATTTCCATATTAAAAGAAAAACATCATCTTTATTTCTGTTATCAGCTTTTATTCCCCTTTGAACCCCCCCCCCCCCCCCCCCCCCCCAAATTCAACATTTTCCTAAATAAACCAATCGTTGTACAGTTCGTCTAGATATTAAAAACCATGCATTTTTAGTTTATTTATGGGTTTCTTAACGTTATTTTTGTTTCCTTAAAAAAAATATTTCAGATCAAAAACTACACCAGCAATCTTTGCTCGTCCGTCCGTCCCTCTATCTGTCTGTTTGTCCGTATACGACTGCATTAAATGTTTACTAAGCACTTTTAGTGACTTTGACAAAAAAAAAAAAAAAAAAAAAAACTACCACGACTACAACAAACAACAAGAGTCATAAGAAAGTGCCTTTAATTCTTCTTGTTACACTTAAGTGGGTTTTTTTATGACTTGACACTTTGTCAGGTGATGCAATTGCTTGTCACGTAAAGTGTAAACTAATGAATTATATACGGGATTTAGTTCAGAAAATAGGCGGGAAGAGTAAGAGGCCCATAAAATAAATAAGAAATACACAATCGTATTTAGAATTCTAATTTTTTAGCTTGTGTTTTTTTTTTATTTTATTTAAGATGACATAAAAATTATCACTTCATTGCTTAAGATGATCGTTGAATTTGTTTTCGTTTTTTTTTTCTAGGTTTTGTTGAAAAAAAGGACGGGAGGCCTTTTTTATGATCACTGCTGTAGGGGATGTTAAAATACAGCGCCTTGTCATAAAAATTAATTAACTTAATCTTAAGAGTTGTTTTTTAGTTGAGAAATTATTTTTATTATTGCCATAAAAAGATACCAGGGTTTATTTATGGCAGATGGCAGAGAAAATGTACATTGAAAACTAATAAAAGTAAGAAAATCAGATGATTACAAAAATGTATACATAATATTTTTGGAAATCTGTAAAACTGTAATTAATATTATTTGAAACTTTTACTAAACGCAATTTTTTTACTTTATCGCTTAAAACTTTAAGGTATTTTAAAAATTACTTTGATAATATTTATAAAATATTAAAAAAAAAAATTATGCTGGCCCTTGTAGTAAAATAGATTGGGTGTTTGTTGGTTTGTTTATTCCCTATAGACTCCTTAACTACTGAAGCGATTTTCCTTAATTTTTACAGTGATTTCCTGATTACGCGGCGCTTTACAGGGGCTATAAATATTGTAATTTTCAAGTGGGCGCTTCACGTCCCGTACAAAGACAATATAACTAACCGTATATCTGGAGAGCGGTAACAGTTTAAGTTTTTAAATATGTAAAAAAAAAATAGTTAACATATTCATCAACAAAACATCTGCCAAAAAAATAGAAAGGAAGTGGCGAGGGGGGGGTGCTTTAAAACCATGTGAGATAAGGCCATGATGGCTTTATTGCTCAATTGAACGGGAAATAAAGCCATAATGACCATATTTTAAATTTTGCAAAATGAGAGATATAGCCATATTTTTTTCTCGCAAATGAGAGATAAAGCCATATTTTTTCAGAATATTGTTATGCATGGTCTAAACATTCTGTAAAAGGGAAAATTCTTAAGGCGACCGTACACGACATGTATTTGTCATCTGACATGTCAAATTTTCAAGTCACATGTAATTGTTCATGTCTGTCAAAATTGCTGTTTTACATAAGGTTTATAATATTCGGTCACAAACGTACATGTAATTTGCTTCTGACATTGTCTCTGTTTTTTTTTCGCATTGTTATTGCAGAAACCAAAGTAGTTCTCGGTTTCAAAATAGCAAACTGCCGCCACGAAAATATTTATTTGCGCCGTAAAATAATTTAGCCATCTTAAAATTTGTTCTTTTATTTTAAAGATACCAATTTAGAATTTTATAATTAAACGGTTTTTATGTATATATTTACATAAATTCTATTCAATGGTGAGATGAGCATACATATCTTGGTATTGTAAAATATTAACTTCAGCCGGCTAATGATTCCGTCAATAGTTGACGCCGCTGTCAGTTTCTTCCCGGCATAGATTTCTGATGTCAGATGGTTTGTCAGAAGAAAATAGAGCACGCTCTAATTGAAACTTTGTCAGATGACTTTGCTTCTGACTTTTACAGAAGCAAAGTTAAAAAGGTAACAAACGACATGTATGTGTTTTGCAGTGGGAAATTTGACATGTCAGATGACAAAAACATGTCGTCTATATGCTACTTCAGTTATCATTGAAAAACATTTTTTTATTCTTGTGACGCTCGCCACGAAGCCAGATTTAAATATTTAACTTTAGTGTCTCCGGAACTGAAATGAGCGATAAAGCCATTTTCTAATATTGCTAATGTGAGCTAAGGCCATGATGGCTTTATCTCCCATTCAAATGAAAAAAAGGCTGTATCTCCCTATTGAATTAGAGAAAAAGCCATCATGGCCTTATCTCACATGGTATTAAAGCACCCCTACGAATTGGCACCTCCCATACAAAGAAGAACAGTAACAATTTTTTAAATTCTGAACAAATAGTTTTGTTATTAATGCAATTCATCTGTCAATAAGTGAGCTGAATTGAAGAAGTAGGCGTGCCACCTGCGATACAAAGACAATAACAATTTCTGTGTATCTGAATAACGTTTACAGTAAAAGTTTTTTAATTTCGAACAATAAGCTTGGGTTTCTATTCAAAACATTTGTCAAAGAGTCTGCTCGATTGTAGAAGTGGCCATGGCTCATTCAAAATAAAAACAAGATAGATAATTGTATATCTGGAGAATTGTAGCAGTAAAAGTAAAAGACACGATGCATCCACAAAGAGTGACTGTTTGGTGCGGTTTATGGGCTAGCGTCGTCATCGGGCCGAACTACTTCGAAATTGAGGACCAGTTACCGTGAAAGGTGTTCCATAAAGCGAGATGATATTGAACTTCTTGTGGGCAGAAATTGAGGATATGGACCTGGACGATATGTGGTTCTAACAGGATTACGCCACTTGCCACACAGCCAACGCAACAATGACTTTTTTGCGTAAGAAATTCAATAGTCGTCTTGTCTTACGTCGTGGCGATGTTAATTGGCCGCCACGATCATGTGATTTAACACCGTTGGATTTTTTGCCTTGATGATATTTAAAAGAAAAAGTGTATTTCAATAAGCCAAGAACAATTTAAGAGCTATAGGATGAGATAATTCGGCATCTTAAAGTCATTTAAAATATGGACCATGGGATAGCCGTGGCGAGCATTTGGCCAATAATTTGTTTCACACATAATTGTCAGAGATCCTTCTAAAGGGTGATTTTTTAAGAGCTATAGGAAAGTTAACAAAAACACATTAAATTCAGGAAAATGCATGAAATCTTTATTTGAATCGATAGTACGGTCCATATAATTTAATGTTTGAAGATTATTTCATGCAAATGTTGACCGTGACTGCGCCTCCAATGGTCCATCCGCTTAGTCCAATTTTGGCATACTCTTTTCTACATTTCGGCCGGTATCTCATGAATAAATGTTTCAATGTTGTCTTCCAATGCGTCAATTGAAGCGGGCATGTGTGTATAGACATGAGCTTTAACATAGCCCCACAACAAATAATCTAAAGGCGTTAAATCGCACGACCTAGGCGGCCAATTGACCGGTCCCGAACGTGAAATAAAATGTTCACCGAACTCGCCTCTCAATAAGTCCATTGTTAAGCGTGCTGTGTGGCATGTGGCACCGTCTTGTTGAAACCACATGTCATGCAGGTCAAGCTCTTGCATTTTGGGCAAAAGAAAAGTTGGATATGATCTCACGGTAGCGCTCACCATTCACAGTTACGTTACGATTCGCACCATCTTTGAAGAAGTACGGTCCAATGATGCCACCAGCCCATAAACCGCACCAAACTGTGACTTTTTCTGGATACATTGGTAGCTCTTGCAATGCTTCTGGCTGATCTTCACTCCAAAATCACAATTCTGATTATTAACGTACCCATAGAACCAAAAATGAGCTTCGTCGCTGAACACAAGAAGCGCGCGATGAACTTTCTTAACAGAGCACGCATTTTGATAGTAAAATTCAATAATTTGCAAGCGTTGTTCGTTTGTAAGACGATTCATTGTTAAATTATAGACCAAACTGAAGATGTTTGACAGAGAAACAAAACACGAAACGTGCGTCAGCTGTTTAAACCAGTGTTGCCAAAAAAATAATAGCTAAAAAATCACTCGATATAATAATAAAGAATATTAAGATAATTCCCTTAAAACTTTTTGTTCTATTTACAATTAACTTCGTGCGTTTTGGTTGGACCACGCTTTATTATAAAATCGTTTAAAGCTTATAAACGGTTAAAATTGTTTTCATTACAATTCCATTCCATTGTTTTAATTAAGTAATTCTATGAAAAACTAATTTTTATTTGATTTACTTATATTTCTTCCAAACTTTTTCTAACTTACTTAAAACTGATATATAATTGTTTTGATTAAAAAATTGATGTAAATAATTTAATCAATTCAACGAAAAGTGTAATTTTATTTCATTTATTCTATAGAAAAATGTATACAGTGTTTTTAAAGATATAAAATATGATTAAAGAAATTCCAAGTACTTCAAAAAATTGGCTTTAAGCTCTTGCAGTTATTTTAATCAATTCTGTGAAAGGGTTAGTTTCTCTGTTATTTGTTTGCTAAAAAAATAAAGTTTTCTTAAAATATAAAGAAAGAAAAATTATATAAAAAATAATTACAAAAATTTGTTAATTAATAGTTTTTTCATTTGATGATCCGGCCTTGATGATCTGGCCTAAGCAACCAGTGAAATGCGCATAGAAATAGCTAATCCCTTCAACAATAAATTTCAGTGTTTTTATCAAGAATAAAAATTGGGGAATTTAGCACGACAAACAAAATCTTGTTAATTGAACAAATCTTAAAATTCATAAACTGTGTAAAATTTACAACTTATTAAGAAAAATAATTAAGATCTTTGAATTTAACTTCAAATTGTTACCATATCCTTTAAACTGAAAAAATTTTCTTTAATTAATTCAACGAGTTCCTTTAAATCGCAAAATCATAATATGAAATTTCCTTAAAAACTTTTTTTTTATTTAAAACTCTGCAACTCTTCATAATTTTGGTTTTTTTTTCGTTCCAAATACAACAACTTACAAGCTGATGCGTTTTTTTTAATCAATTCTACGAACTGTTTGTATTTATTTTATTAGTTTGCAGAAAAATTTAAACAAAATTTTTTTAAATTGTAAAAACATTTTTTTTTAAAATGATTTAAAACCTTTCAACTCTTTAAAAAATGTGTTATTCAATCGTTTAGAATGCAATGACCTTCAAGCTAAAGCAATTTTTCTTTTTAATCAATTCTACGTAATGTTCACATGTATTTCATTAATTTGCTGAAATTAGACTGTTATTATGCATGTGTGAACACAAATGTAATAAGTAAAAAAAAAATTCAATCATGAAGAAAAAACAATACAAAAATCAAAAGTCTAATTAAATAAAATCTCATTATTTTCACGAAATTGGTTTTGTTTAAAGTTTTTTTTTAAAGATTTAAGTAAATGAAACGAAAAATCAGATTTTTTAATAAAATGCACGTTTTTGACGATGTTGTTTTTTTGTTAAACACAGTAATTGAATTTTGTGATTAATTTTTTTTTCTTTTTTCTTACGAATATCATGTCGAGTGTGTTGGATTGTTAATGATGGTGTCGATGATGTCCATACAGTGGCGCAATGATTGTGGTGATTATGACGACGTTGATGAAGATAATGATTTTCATTTGTTGCTTTTAACATTAAAAGGGAAACTTCCAAATATTATTTCATTATCATGCGAGAATTTAAAATAAGAACATTTAAAAAAAATGTTTAAAAAAAAAAGGCCGAAGAAATTAGAATAAAATTAGAAACGCTTTTCTTAAAAAAGAACATTTAAAAAAATTTTTGCCCCCCCTAGATTTTATCCTGGCTGCGCCCATGTATTCGTGTATTGTCATCAGGAATATGCATGCCTGCAAAGTTTCATCCATTTGCATTGAGTAAAAGGCGGTCAAAAAAGCATTTAAAAAAAAACGTTTGCCCTCCGCCCCCCTCCCTAGATTTTATCCCGGCTACGCCCATGTATTCGTGTATTGTCATCGGGAATATTTATGCCTGCAAAGTTTCATCCATTAGCATTGAGTATAAGGCGGTTAAATTAACGTTACAAAATTTGATTTTCCGAAGTGAAGCTAAAGAAAAGGTTTTAAAAAACGAATTGTACTCAGCCGTTTTATTTGCTAATACTTTGGCTTTTCTAAATTTTTTTAGGAGAATATTTCCTGATGATCTGGCTGTTGGTTTTTTCCGAGAGCTCCTCTATTACAAGGCCGTAGACTTATTTACACAGCCAGAGTATTGATTCAAACAAGGAGTGGATCATATCCAAATTATTATCAGAGAGACTTTTTCTGCCCCTTAGGCTTGTCCGACCAAATAGTTTAAGTCTTAGGTCTTCGAATGTCAAACAGTGACAGAGAAGATGTTCAGTTGACTCTTCTTCTTCCTCGTGGCCACAACTGATACATAGGTTATTGTAAGGGTGCCCTTGGACGTGTTTCCAATAGCCAAATGGTCGGTTAAAGCTTCTATGAGGATCTTGTGGTGAAGTCTGGACTGCTTTAAATCCTGCCGAGTTCTTTTTCCATCCATAGCTGGCCGGATTTTACTGTTTTCCCCAAAGTTAGTTGTCAATGAACCTTCTCTGACTAGCAATAATATGAAATTTGTGTGCAATAAGTTGCTTTCTCTACGAGAGCTAAACTCATATATCAGATATTGAACCGTTCTTCAAGATAGTACCTGCATGCGCCAACGGGCAAGCCAGAGAGTTTCCATGTATGTCCCTGTGTTTAGGGACTTATTTTAGGATAACCATTGATGTTCTTCTATATCCTCCAGATACATGCGGCATTCTTGAACAATTCGTGATGTAATAGACACATTCCTCAGGGAACTTATGGCAGCTTCACTATCGGAAATAATGTGAATAGGCCTGCCAGATATCTAACCATAAAACTTAAGCAGATAAAACTTGTTAATAATATTTTTATTTCTGTCTATTGTAAGCAAAAAAAAAACAGCGAAGCATCGATAACGGATTTTGAAAATAAATTTGGATAATTTGGTAGCGTCGCTGAGAAAAAATTCTCGCTGATTTTTCTTCAATTAAACTAGTAATCAAAAAGAAAATAAGTTTAAATTAAAAATTTAATCAATTGAATTAAAAGCTTACTTATATCAACAACATTAATGCAGAAAATATTGTTTGTTTCAAAAAATATTTAATTGATACTATAAATTTGTTAACTGGTGTAAATTTAATTGAATATCACAAATTTTGTAATTGAAATCAATTTTTTTTATACCCTTCACCACAGGTGGTGAATAGGGTATATATAAGTTTGTCATTCCGTTTGTAATTTCTATAATATTGATGTTAGACCCTATAAAGTATATATATATTCTGGGTCCTTATGAGGAGCGAAGTTGTTTTAAACCTCTAATGCTTAAGTCCGCCTCTAGGCAGGGTAGCAAAAAACCGTAATAAAATTTTTATTTTTGACAATATTTTATTAATAAATAGTTCTAGATGTAAATCAAAGCTTATTTTATCAAAACCTGTTCATTCTTTGGCAAAACTCTTACGAGTTTAGCAAAAAATACATTGTCATCTTGAATTTGAGCGAAAACTGTCATTTTTTATTCTTTGTGAAAAAAGTTAATATTGTAAATCGAAAAAATAATATTTCAAAGCTTTAGATCGAGCCGAAAAACTTACTGGTGCGTATCTAAACGTTCAACTGAAATGTATATTAAGTTTTCATTTTCAAAAATATAATCGCTGCTGGATATGGGTGAGCCCGTCTGGAGGCGCATTAATATTGTAAATAGAAAAAATAATATTTAAAAGCTTTAGATCGTGCCGAAAAAATCACTGGTGGGTATCTAAACGTTTAATTGAAATAAATATTAAGTTTTTATTATAAAAAAAAATAATAGCTCCTGAGTATAGATGTTTCTTCTGAACCCGTCTGGAGGCGGACTGGGGAAATAAACGGAAAATGACGGGATGTTAATCAAAAACGTATCTTAAATTATTACGATAATGCCCAACTCCGTCTCAAGGCGGACTTTACAGTTTCACCCCTTACAGGTCAATGAGTACTCAAAGGAAAAAACTGAAGTCAGATTCATGTTTCTCACCCTAAAATTAGCTTAGTATGATTTGTTTAAGGCAAACAAAATATGTGGCATTAGAGGGTTAACGATGTCCGTCTGTCCGTCTGTCCGTTGAAATGGGTTTTCCGAAGACCCCATATATGATGGGGGCCAGGTTATTATACATTTATGCCACATATGGTCCGGAATTGTTTGCTATTGAAATTCAGCAAGATCGGTCCACAAATGTCTGTGGTATGAGTAAAAAACCACGACTGCCTCAAATTGTTTCTTTTAAAGGTCCAATTAGACGTGATATTACCATACCAACACTGTATTACCATACCAACACTGTATTACCAAAACGACATAAACATACCATACAAACCAATTCAAAGTTTCTACGGTCATACAGTGGCTATGGTAATACAGTGTTGGTAATGTGTTTTTTGTTGTTGTTTTTTTATACCCTTCACTACAAATGGTGGATTTTATTTGCAATGTGTTTACTTTTACGCATAAACATACACATTAATGCACGTATATGATATGCCGCTCAAATAAAGAAACAAACTCATAGACTCAATATATTTTAATTTAACGCTTCTTTAGTAAAATCATTCGTAGCCGAGTTGTTAAGTTGTCTCCTGAGACTGATGATATTGCCAGTTCGAATCCCAAAAATAATTTTTTTTTATTTAATTTTTTTATGTTCTAACTTTGGCAAAAGAGGAAACGGTCTTAGGTACATATATACATTTTTTGTTTTTTTTTATATTCTTCGGCAAGACGAAATAAAAAGTTGAGCCACGCCAATTAATATTTATTTATACCTATCTAAAGAACGTTATTTATGTATATAACTTTTTGTTCTTATCTCATCATGGTGAAGGGAATATAAGATACGGCATAGCCCAATATAGCACTCTTACTTGTTACATATTAGTTTGAAATTAAAAAAAAATTTACTCGAATGCACCGATAATTTCTAAGAAAGTGAAACATTTAATCCATTTTTGACAAACCGTTTTAAAAATTTTAGATTTTTTTTGGCCTCTCTGTTGGTCAATATAAAAAAAAGTTTTCTGAAATTAATTTTATCTTGTCTAAAAGAGACTAATACAATTTCAGACTTTGTTTCTTTACATTGTTTTTATGAATGTTATTCCTAAACTACGAAATTAGTGTGAACATTAAAAGCGGTTGTGGCAAATGCTGAAAAAAATTAATAAAGCCTTTTTTTGAAATATTCAAGCACTACAAAGAGAATAATGCAATAGAGCGTAACAAAAGCCATAAAACTTCTTAATGTAATCCCCCACTTTTAGCTTAAAATATAATCACAATTTCCGTGCAACAAATGTTGTATGAGAATGTGTTTCCTAAAACTGAACTCAAGTGTGAGTTTGGGTTCATTTCGATAAAAAAAAGATTGCGTTTTTTTTTTTGTAAAGAATTCATTGAATCTTTAGAAAACAAATTCAAAAAAAAAAAATTAAATTATGGCGAACGTTATGGTTGATTGTTTATGTTCAACGAAACTAATGAGCTGCACTAATTTTTTTTTTTTAATTTCCAGTCCATTTTTTTTTATCAAGCAAAAAAATTAAAAATATGTACAATAAACCTTCCATGGCCGAGGGGTTCTTTGTGCCAAATAATTTTGAATGAATCTTTTTAAGTTGTTTTTTTTTTTCGAAAAGGGGGTTGGTTTTTTATTGTGTTTTAGTTTTTTCTGAATTTTTTTATTTTTTTCTCATTTTGTGATTGAGTATGCTGGCATGTTTGTAATGCCTGTTTAATGGGTCTGGGAATTATAAATTTGATTCTTTGTGTTGTTCATCTCTTATCGAAGCATATGCCTGAAACCATGCATGCCATTCGGCCTGGTTGTCAGCCTGCCTTGATGACTGAGTGTGCAAACGAGAGTGTGTGTCTGTGTCCATACACTACGTGATTGCTACTTGACTGCGCTTTTTATGGCCTGCCAACTTATTATTACTTGAATTTTTTTTTTATATTGTTTTTAGCGTTTCTCATAGTTATTTTTTTATTTCATTTATATATGTAGTGGTTTTTTTTTTACTCAAGTATGTAGTTCTTGATTCGAACTCCTCTTAGCCATTAAAAATGTTTTTTCTTTAGTTTTTTGTTTAAGAAAAAGAACAACAACATGCCATTAATTTCCTATTGAAACAACAATGAAATTGTAGAAGTGTTTTTTTTATGAATTAAAAAAAAAAAAAAAAATATATTTTACTTCTTCCTATTTGAACATAATGTGATGAAGATCATAAAATCCTAACGCACAGTGGGGGATTTTAAGAAAAATTAAAAATAAATCTCCATATTCCACACGGTGGGTTTGATTTTAATGATAATGTATCAAATGTCTAAAGCATACGTGTATTGTTTTATTGTGTTTATTTTATTGAAATGCCCCAACATTTTTCCAATTAAAATCCTTAGTGAAAACTTCAGGAGAAATCGGAAAATAATTTTGTCCTTTAGCAGAACCTAATTCAAACTTTCAGTATAAAATGTCTCGACAAAGTCCTAGATAATTTTAGGCTGGTGCGAAGTCCATCTTCACACCCTCACCCAGAGATAAATACACAGAAAGAAAAACACGCGGGATAAATTAATCTTTTTATACGTACTTCAGTCACGAATCGTACTTAAAAATTCAAGTACGAATAACACTTAAACGTACTTAAATCAATCCTAAATGGGATTACTTTAAAAAATCAATCCCGATATTTCTTGAAATAAGTATAAAATGCTTAAATCAAGTACAAAAAAGATTAAACTTTTCGTTGATAGTGCCACTCCAAGAGTAAACTTACAAAATGAGGGTTTTAATCACATAAAACTTATTAGTCTCATCTCTCAGCATTGCATTCTTTTATGCGTGCGTACGTGTGTGTTTTTCAAAATTTGTTGTACAATTACAACAACACAACACAAGTTCTTTCGTGCGCACAAATCATGCATAGACCATGTAAATAGCTTAAGGATTATTGAGGAACAGTCAGTAGAATGGAGGTCACCACTTTACCTAACATTTATATATTTTGAAAAGGCATTCGACACCATAAATCACACTTCTATATGTAAAGCACTAGCGTGTAAAGGAGTTCCCAATAAACTAATAGATCTCATCAAGGGCCTCTACGCCAATGCCACCTGTCGCATACAACATGAGAGACAACTAAGTAAAAAAATTTCTGTAGAAAATTAGTTCGCCAAGGCTGCGTTTTATCACCACTGCTTTTTAATAGTGTCCTCGATGTAGTAATGAAAAAGGCCACAAGTCATAGACGAGGCATAACGTGGGGTCTGCAAGGTCGCTTAGAGGATCTGGATTACGCAGATGACATCTGTTTGCTGACACATTCATTTTCTGATATGCAGTCAAATTTAACAACTATCTATAAAACCGCACTATCCGTAGGCCTAAAGGTAAACATGGGCAACACAAAAACAATGCGTATGAATGTTAACAACGTGCAAAGATTCACTATACAATCCCATCAACTTGATGATGTGGAATCTTTCTGCTACCTTGGTAGCATATTCGACAGGAGTGGTGGCTCTGGCGCAGATATCTCCAGCCGAATAAATAAAGCTCGTCAATCATTTGGACAACTAAATCCTGTGTGGAACTCGTTATACATGTCACGTCGTACAAAGCTAAGCCTGTTTAATTCAAATGTAAAATCCACCTTGTTATATGGATGTGAGACGTGGAATGCAGCAACTCGAGACATACAAGCCATACACGTTTTCATAAATAAATGTCTACGCAAGATTCTGCGGGTATACTGGCCCTCAACAATTTCCAACACTCGACTGTGGTCAGAAACCAACCAACAACCGATTCAAAATGAAATCCGCAAGCGAAAATGGTTCTGGATAGGGCACACTTTGCGAAAACCACCAGAAGATATAGAAAAACAAGCTTTAGAGTGGAACCCACAAGGTAGTCGCCGTTCAGGACGTCCATCGCACACCTGGAAACGCCAGATAACAATTGAGATGTCCAAACTAAACCTAAATTGGAATGAACTTAAACATCGAGCATCGGATCGAGAATATTGGAAGCAACTTGTTTTGGCCCTATGCTCCTTGTAGGAGTTTAAAGGAACTAATATATAACACAAGTTCGAGCAAAACGATTTGCTTTTTGTGTGTAGAAACAACAGAACAAGAAAAAGATATACATATATATGTATGTATTATTTTCATGTTTAACCCTCCGCCTTACACATGTTTTGATTATCTATACACACTAAACAAAGGTCTGGCCAGACTCATGTGTACCACGAAGAGTTAAAAAGTAGATTTGAAATCTTGCTTCCCATTTAGTTTATATTTTTAGTTAAATATGTACATACGATTTTTAAAGTAAAAACCATATCGGGCATGATGTTGGTGTTTTATCATTATTTAAGGTGTTAAACGGGTAAGTAAATCAATCATAATAATTTTTTCTTTCTAATTTCTTTTTTGGTTTTTTTCAAGCACAAATTGGAGATAAAATCAACTTTATAATACTTGAATCAAGCGCATTTAGAGATTGATTCAGTCTTAGTTTTACTAAAATCAATCTCATTTTCGGATTTTTTTAAGTACGAGTTTGAATTAAAACAATTTTAAAATCCTTTAATCAAACGCATTTTGAGATTGATTGAATCTTAGTTTTACTTAAATCCATCTAATTTTCGGATTACTTTAAGTACTAAATCGGGATTGAATATGGATAATTTAAGTATTTTGGGATTGAAAATCCGTACTTATATCAATCCTTCTGTACTTGATTCAAGAAAATCCGTACTCACCGTAGTATCAATCCCGCTTCGGATTGATTTGAGTACGTTTGGATTAATTTTTCTTTTAAGTGTATGATCCATTGTGTAGTAAAATACTGGGAGGAAAAGAATGAAGAAAATAAAGAGTGAAAGTAAAAGAAATAGTTGAAGATAATATAGGACAAAAAAGAGAAACAGCCCTATTAAATAGCCCTGCATATACCCGGTACCCAGCCTCCTGTTATACAGACAAGCCATGCCCATTACGAATCCCGTCAGATTCTCGAGCTCCCAAGCCGAGACGCCTCCCAGTTCGCCTATGAATCAACTACCCAGCTACATCAGTCTGTTGTTCTGTAGCCTAGGCCAGTGACACATAATGAGCCCAACTGTATCTATCTCTACTGGTTCCTAAAGGAACCTACATAAATCCGACAAGTCAAATTCCATTCTCACAACCAACCATGCTTATCATTCAGTGGCTAGTTATAATGCCTATCATGATCTTAACGCAGACCTTTTTCCTGCCTAGCAGCGAATATGTTTCAGATATCCTAAGTACCGGTCACATCGCACGCGACATTCTGCAGTCTGTTTCCCCAGACCAGACTTGTCACGCTCACAACGCATTCCCTAATCCTTCCAAAATAAAAGCCTATTGGGTCAGGGTTCTCATTTAAGAGCCCAGTTCCTCCATCAGTGACCACCGAATGTTGCCCCTAATCAATTCCCAGGGCCTCAAAAGCCTCAGAACCTTCCTCTTAAATACAATGAAGTCTTTAGGAATCTTTTATGATCTTCTAATGTCTAGATCCTCAATGTAGAACCCCACATCTGTGCCCTTCATCATCGAGCCATTAGCGAAAATAGCAATCCCTAATGCAATCTACCCTGATCTGACCAGCTCCTAAAGCACCTGGCCAACGCCCAAATCGACCCTATTGCACACATTATCCGTGGCACCGGGCGAGCCCAGGCAATAACAACCACCCGGGATAAATTAAGTTTTTTATACTTACTTTAAGTACGAGTCGTACTCAAAAATTCAAGTACGAAAAACACTTAAACATACTCAAAACAATCCTAAATGGGACTACTTTCGAAAATCAATCTCGGAATTTCTTAAAATATGTAATAAAATAAAATTCTTAAACCAAGTAAAAACAGGATAAAACAACAACAACACCACACAGGTAGTTAAAAAACGATTTGCTTGTTGTATGTAGAAACAACATAACAAGACGAAAACACATTATTTTTATGTTTAAAAAGTAAAATTAAGAACTCTTGCTTCTCATTTAGCTTATGTTTTCTGTTATATGTGTAAATTAAGTTTTTAAAGTAAAAAACCATATCGGGAATGATGCTGGTGTTTTAGAATTGAAATTCTGTACAGTGTAAAACGGGTAAGTAAATCAATCATAATAAAGTTCTCCTTTTGATTTTACTTTTGGTATATTTCAAGTACGAATTTGGGATTGAATCAACTTTATAATACTTGAATTAATAGCATTTCGAGATGGGTTCAATCTTAGTTTTACTTAAATCAATCTTATTTTCGGATTATTTCAAGTACGAATTCGAGATTGAATATGGATAAGTTTAAAATTTCGTGATTGAAAATCCGTACTGGAGACTAACTTTCTGGACTTTATTCAAGGAAATCCGTATTCACCGAAAGTGGAAAGATTGATTTTTGTTTGAGTGCAGCACCAATCTCACCGAAGTTTCGCAAGTGGCCCTGCGTAAAATTTCCTAACAGCGCTCACTCCCACTGACTAAGAATACTCCTGGCTGCCATCCCCATAACATACTACTCAATAGGCAGAAGATATAGAATTACATCCATAGCCTTCTGAAGAATACTTCTCATTGCCCCTGTCATGCCCATCAAAGTGGTGCCTATGGATAAATATTTGTTCAAAATTTCTTAACTGCCAATGTTTTCTAGATTGGATTTTTTTAACGTTAATTTTATTTTGAGCAAATTCAAAATCAAACGTCTTACAGTTTTAAAAAATTACGGAAATCCTTCACAGGCCACAACCGGATCAAAGACCCTATTTGCTAATAATTAGTGTACGAAATAAAAATTCATATCGTTACCTTAAATACAAAACAACGTATCATCAATAAATTCAAAATTGACTTTTTGATTGATTTTTGTTCATTTAATTCCTGCGATCAAAAATGGCTACTTTATTAAAAATATTCAAAGGCCAAGTACACCTTGTTGTTATTGATATTGTAAAGTTTTTTTGCTTCTCCTGTAAGCCTATGTTGTTACGTTATTTTGTATTTTAGGTGACCATATAATGCATTACTATAAAAGTTAAAAAAACCGAGATTTAAAAAAATCACAGCAAAACTTTCGATATCTTATCAAAATTATTAAAATTCCCAATCAATAATAATCTTAAGCATAAAGTAAACACGAAAATGTTTTCCTTTAAGCACTTTCACTACTTAAATCTTGCTCCACTTTTAAAACCCACAAGGTATGCGATTTAATTTAATCCCTTTTAGGTTTTAAAGCTACAAAGCACTAATTAAAATGCGTTACTTTTACCGCATTTTGAGTATGTGGCGTGTAGTTAGCGAAAATCTTAATTTAAACAGAATAAAAAATTATTATTACCCACGCAACTTTACCATGAGAATAAATAATTTATTGGCTTATTCATACGTTATGGAGACTTACGAAGAAGTATGTATTTACAGATACTATATATGAGGAGTTCCATAACAAAATGAATTAATTTCTACATATCAAGATTTTTTCTATTTAATTAAAATGTATATAACAATTCTTTTTAATGTATGTGGTGTAAACCTCTTGCCTTAATATCTACAGGGTATTTATGTCAGTGAGAGTCTTTTACAAAGGTTGGGCTCGCTTAATGGGCTTCCCCATTAATGGAGTTTTTTTTTAAGATTTGTACAGTTTCGACACAATTATTTCACCTTTTTAAATGTTAAACAAAAATATATGAATATTCTTTCGACTTATTGAATACTTATTTTGATTTAATACGAAAATTGTTCAAATGGAATTATATTTTTGAGTTGAGCAACTCCTCACTTGAATCTACAAAGATAGTTCCACTAGTGTCAATGTTGATTAATGAAAGTATACAATTACTTGTCAAAACTTTGTATAAACTTGTATTTAAACTATTGATTATACAATATACCGCTAATAGCTGGAAAATATAAGCCATTTTATTTATGAAAGCATGTGTTTATACTGTGTATAAACAGTGGAAAACAAAAGTTTTCACACAGTTGACTCAAACATTAACCGACTGAGCCACGATGTAGACCGATATCGCATTTTTAACAACAAACAGCTAATTTGCACCCCACTTTAAATATTCAGCACGAAAAGTCGTTCGACAACGCAAGCGAGCGATAACGTTATAGCTTTCAAAAAATTTTGCGCTACACTAAGAAACACCAACACTAAATTTTTTTTTAAATATTTCTTTAAAATAACACCCCACTAATACAATTTTATTATACCCACACCACAATAGTAGAGAGGGTATTATGCATTTGTGCTGATGTATGTAACACCTTAAAATATGGGTCATATACCCCCCTCAAAGTATACCGAGGACCAAGGCCTATTGCAAATGGGCAAAATCGTTGAACTACGAGGGGAGATAGGGGCAAATTCCTGCTTTTCAGAAACAATCAATCAGATTTTAATGAAATTTAAAACAGAGATAGATCCATATCTATATAGACACAAGTATTATAAATACTGTGGTGTAGGGTATCATTTGGTCGGGCCTGACCGACTATACTTTTTTACTTAAAATTTTTGTATGACGTGCTAAATTCCCAATTTTTTCATATCTGATAAATACAATGAAATTAATTGTTGAGGGAATGCTAGCTTCTATGCGCATTTCAGATCATCATCACTTTTTTACTTTTTTATAAAAATGTGTTTCCCAAAATTCTATTGTTGAAAAAGATGATTTTTGCTTTCTGCTTTGTTGTTGTTGCAAATCAAGCAGCAATGAGCTGTATTCCTACATGTGTTGACAATTTTTTTTAAACAAGTATATAATTTGTGAAATCGTTAATGTGGCAATATAGTCATTTGACAATGAATAAGAGGATAAAGTTAGTAACGTAAAACCTGACGGCCGACAATTCGATAGTCAGTAGGGCGCTAATGACAACAATAATGACTTGTTGCGGCTCACTTCAGTTGTCGACAAATTATTATTTGAGCCACATCGTGGGTCAGGTTTTTAAATAACTATTTGTTATTAGTTATTATCGGACCAGAAGAAAAAATACAAACCTTCATTACATAATGGTCCTATACAATAAACCTATATAAAACCATTTCCCTGCTTCCTCTTATACAGCCAGGTCATGCCCATAAGAGAATCCCGTCAGATTCTTGAGCTCACAGCTCTGGACAACTCCCAATTTGCCTATCTTAGAACCCACTCTCCTGTCATCGCAGCCTGCTGTTCGATTGCCGAGGACAGTGACACATAACCTGCTAAACTGTGTCTATTACATCTGTTTCTTCATATCAATCACATCCTAGTAACACCGCCTTTCTGCCTATTGTGCAGTCTCACGTGACTTGGCATTAAAAAGGGCCGAATCGATTCATTGTTTGTTTTTTTTTTTGTAGATAGGGTTTTAAGCTTTATAGCTGCAGCTAAAGAACTCCTGACGGTGATAAATTTTGATCTGATATTTTCGATACATATCTACATACATTGAGTAATTTTAAGTTTATTTAGCCATGACCAACTGTCTGTCACGCTCACTTTAGAAAAACTCAAAAAATACAACAATATAACTGTCAAATTATTTCTAGTTATCCTTAGCAGCTTGGGATTGAAATCCAGCAAAATCGATTCAGTGGGATGAAGGTGGTGGATCCATATTGGGATTCATTAAAAGAATTAATAATATTGATACAAAAATTAACATAAATAGTGGCGGAATGCCCATATTGATATAAGATTTTGCACAGTTTCGTGAAGATCGATCCATAACACTGGTTTACAGCCAAAAAATACCAAGAACACCACATGCCTAGATAAGTTAATTGGGACCTCCTGAACAAGAAAATCGCTGTAATTTTTTTTCCTAAGTACCGTTTTTTAGATAACGGTACTTTTGCGTTTTTCGGTGTATGCTCCCACTCAAACCCTTGTGGAGCCCAACCAAAAAGTCCGGTCGAAATAAATGGCATATCGTTAGAAAGGTAATCGAATGCCTTTTCCATCGATTTCTATCTGATAAGAAACGGCTGAGAATTGGCTCGGTCCATAATTTACCCTCGGTCCCATATAAAGCCAACTCTTCAACCATTATAACTGTCGGTGAAGGATGTGAAAGAATTGCTACAGCCGAATTTAGCACTCTAACTTGTTCTGTTATTTAAATTATAGCAAATCTGTAGTTACGAATGTTTCTTTTATAAAATATCATAATGTGGAATTTTTTCAGTGTACGTTAGTATTAATGGTATAAAGATCAAAATTCTTTAATGGAATTGATAGTAATAATGATGTATTTAACTCATTGGCGCCCAATGATCCCATTCGGGACATACACAAATAATTAAATAAATATTAATTGAAAAAAATGGAATAAATAAAATTTTATTTTTCGAAAATAGCTAACAATCTCTAAAATAAAAATTGGGCGCTCATGTGCATACATTGTTTTGCCCTGTACTGTATTTTATGTATTCGTATGTAACATTTGTTTTAATACCTCGTTGATTCTTAACAACTTCGGATACGTTTAGTTTAGTCTTTGTAGTGGACCTATTTACTGTTAAGTACCACAAGAACCAATAAGCTGTTCATTGAAGTAACTAAATATATTATCCCGTTCGCCGAATTTCCCCCTTTCTCTGCTATGATGCCAACACTACTTCCAATTAAGATGTTAAAGGTAGTAATGATAATGATGATGCTTAAAGTTTTTTTTTCTCTCTGTGTGTTATAATAAGTGCTATTTTGTAAAGCCAACCAGAAAGGGATAAAAACGGAATGAAATGAATGTTTTAACGATAATTACGGTGCTTTTGTTGTAAAACGACGATGATGATGAAGATAATAATGGTGACTATGAAAAGATAGGCTGAATGAATGATTGGGCTGGCTTGACCGGCTTAATGAATGAGAACTAACTACAATCTACAGCTTTTTTTTGCTTTTTTGTTTAGTTTTTAGTTAAAGGAATAAAAAATGGTCTGGCACTGTTATAACCACTAATAACAGCACAATATATATCAGTTGGTGTTCTTAATACAGTTCTTTACATTTGTTTTTTCAGATATTCTGTACAAAGTTCCATTTAGAATTAAAGCAAAAAAAAGATTTTAACACTGATGTGTTCAATATTCAAAGGGTGTGATTTAAGCCCGAAAGAAGTTACGATCAGTTTACTCTGGGAAATTATCATGAATAGAATCACGTTTGAACAACGCTTTTTATTTTTTCAAATGTACCTTAAAAATCAGTCATCGATGCGTTGAAACCAGCCTTCAACAGACCATACCCAATAACAACTTTTTCTTTTTGCGAAGCACTGTAGGCACAGTTTAACCCTGAAAGGTTACTCTTTATTATGGTACATTAAGGTACTCATCATCGAATCGACGAACTTAAAACAAAATTGTGGCGGAGCGATTTTTAGAGTAAAAAATCGACGAAAACTTTTTTAATTAAGCCTTTTATTAAAAAATTAACTAAAGTAAAACATTAAAAATAAAAGTTCTTTATCCATCCCAAAATTTGATTTTTAACACTTTTTTGTGTTTTCTAATTAATTATTTTTTTAAAGCTTTCGTCATCAGCTAACGTTGTTGAAAAAAGTGCGTAATTTGAATACACATAAAAAGAGTTATATGATAAAATCTAAATGGGATTCGTCGATTCAACGAACAGTCCAGAGTAAAAAATGAAGCGCACATTTATGCGCTACGCTATAACACACACAAAGTGAAGTAATTCTTAACAACTTTTACAAAAAAAAAAAAAACAACATTTAAAGGGCCACGGCCCTCCCCTACTATACAGCTATGCTTAAAGCGCTTTTAATGCAAAATATGTATTACTTCAAAATGGAAACTCACCATATAAAATTCATGGCTTCTCTAAGCGAAATGGCAAGCAAAACTTCTCCATTTCTCCCTTATAAACCTGCTGCTTTTGAAGCTCATCTTCTTATTGGGTGCAGATGTGGAAGAGATGGCCATATCTGATGGTGGATCTTAACCAGTGGGTTACAAACACTGCGCTTACCAATCGCCCCTGAGTGTTAAAGCAACCAACACACACAGGTAGCAATTTGAGTGCATAATCCGACTTAATTATACACTCGCACATTGCTTAGGAGCTGGAGATATCTTTCCGCTGATTTTGGAAATATGCCAGCAGTATTTGTTGAGTAGCAACAGCAACAAGGGAGGATCCGTCCCTCAGGCTGCTTTATCCGACAAGTGTTGAATGCCAGCGACATCAGTTGAGTAATAACAGCACCCTCACAAACAATTTGAGTGCATAATCCGGCAAAATTATGAACTCTCGCATTGCTTAGGGCTGGAGATATCTTAACTCCGTTGCTTTTGGAAATATGCCAGCAGTATCGCTTAGATAGCAACAGCAACAAGGAAAGATCTGTCCTCCGGCCGAATTATCCTACAAGTGATAAATGCCAGCAGTATCTGTTGAGAAGCAACATCACCAAGTGATGATAAGTCCTTTAGGCCGAATTATCCCAAAAGTGGTGAAAATAAACCCTTGAATTAGATTTAAGAATATTCCTTCTTGCGATCACGTGATCCTCAAAAGTATCTTTTCAACGGAAAAACTCGCCGCAAGACAATCTTCCTGAATACGGCGGTCTTAATCTCTCAGATGCAACGGCTGTTCACAACCCTTTAATTGTGGTATTAAAACAGAGTTTATAATTGCAGATAATTTGTGGCTCAATGAAGTTAAGTGGTGGAATTCCGCACAGTGAAGATCTTTCTGACAGGCAGAATGAAAGTATTTTCCTCAAGAAGCCTAAACCGTCAGCCATCTCAGCCTGGTGCTACTGAATTTCATGGTACCAAATGGGATCTCTGGTCAGCCGCGTTCTCAAGTGATCGTACAGATCTTTCCGAATCTGTCAATTTTGGATTTTTGCCGAATCCCACCAGAAGGTGAAATATTCTTAAGATAATCCCTTCAAACTCCCGGGGACCTTAATAGCCACAATCTTAATAACATCCAGCAAATTAGCCGGTTGACGGGGCTTACACGCTATGCTGGTGGAGGCAGCATCGGACCTTATTTCTTCAAAAATTAAGCTTTTTTTTCGATTATTCTCTATGGGGCTATGTAAACTTACTGGCAGATGCTGATAAACAATCAACAATTGACCCCTTAAAGGCCAACATTGTTTGTGTTATTTGTGGCAAAACTGGACGTCCAGAGCTTCCTTCGTCATAAGCAATTACAAAGCCTATAAATGAAGCTTATCTTTGATTATAATTTAATATTTTGTGATAGTTTCAAGTTCTATCGACCTTGAAAAAACACCCTTTAGTTTAAAACATAAAAATATAAAGAGCTGAAAAAAATTATAAAAACTTATTATTACTTTGCAACAAAAGAGCCAGCGAAGCAAATAACTTGACAAAATAAAATTAACAAAAAAAGAAAAAATAATGAAACCACAAACTCAATATAAATGATTACAACTGAGAATAACTGAACAAAACAAAAAATCTTGAAAATAATCGTTTTTTTTTTTTGTTTTGTTTAACCCAACGACAACAGAACAGTCGTGATTTGGCACATGAAATAATTGATTACATGAAACCATAATTTTCAAAAGTATTTTACAATTTAAGTTCTTTAAAAAAAACCTAAAATGCCATTCCATAATCTTTTGTAAATAATTTAAAGACAGATAAAGATTAAATAGGGTGTGTTAGTAAGATGTGTGATTTTGCATTCAATGCTTGAATTGATTTTGAATACAGCTGACAATTGTCGATTAAATAGGCCACACACTAGTGAATTGTGCGATCTCGACGTCTTGTTACTTGTTAATGGGACTGTGCGCGCACAAATCACAAGTATGTAATTGAAAATTTTCAATTTCACAAGCAATTGACGATTTTCAATTTCTTGTGATTGAAAATTTTTAATTTCTTGCGATTTGTTCGATGTGTTCGTGAGCTTGTGCGCGAACATTAAACAAGTTTTTCATTTTAGTGTACAAAGAAACATCAAACATTTTTTGTATTCTTCTTAAATATATTTTTTTGGGTATTAATTTTTATTGTTGTGTACGTACACATATAAATTATCAAAAGTGCAATTGCGTTATCCTCTTCACAATTCATGTTTTCTTCTTGACGTTTTAGGTTATTGTGATTTGTTCGTCGTGAATGGAATTGAACGCTAACAAAGCACACGCACAAATCACTAGTGTGCGGCCAGCTTAAGGGAGAGTAGCTTGATTAGACATTTGACACATCACTAAAGTAAAATGTTTAAGCGTTCTTCGAATATGATTGAAATGCGTGGATTTTTTTATTCGAACAGTTAATACATGACATTAACATTTAAAAATTACTTTTGTACTGCGGCTATTCTTGAGGAAACTAATACTGGACATCCAAATTGGGGACAATTTTTCGAGTATTGCCGGCTGTATGTCAGAAGTAACACGCACAATGCTGGTCTTCAATCAAGACGTTTCAAATAGCATGATAATTTAAATAAACGATGATTGCGGTCGCCGATGGCATTTAGCGCCATCAACTATAATGCACTTCCGGCCAAGGTTTTGGCAAAATACATGCTTTGATCTATTTGAGATACAAAATAAATTTCAGTCGTATATTTAAAATAAAAAATACATTTAAATCCGGTTTTTTTAATACAAAAAACTTTTTTTTAATAAAAATCAATGTACAACCACAATGCACGATGTTAATTGTGAGTAAATCCTTAACGTCAAGGTTTTTGCCCAACTCTATTTGCAATTTTTTTGTTTCAGTATTTGCTAAAATCGACCATGGAGAGGTACACAATTGAGCTGCGCGTTAAGATTGTGGAAGCATTTGACGTAAATGGGCGTCCAAATTAAAATACATTTCTAGTACTTTGTGATTTTTTTGGTCAGCATACTCGATTAAATGTGTCCACATCCGGTAGAATTGTGCGCAAATTTTAGCAAAGCGGCTCTGTGGGAAATATGAACACCCCTGCGCATGCTCGCTCATTTCGTTTTGCGGAAAACATTGCTGTGGTTTACAATAGTGTGAACATGTGGTTGGCCAAGCAGTTACCGTGATTGGCGTTCCCTATCGCAAGATTATAACGAACTTCTTGTGGCCAGAAATTGAGGAAATGGCGCTGGACGATGTGTGGTATCTACAGGATGGTGCCATTTTCCAGACAGCTAACGATACAATGGCTCTGTGGCGTGACAAATACAATGGGGGATGTTTATTGGCTGCCATGAACATGCGATTTGACACTGTTGGACTATTTTCTTTGGGAAAAGAAAACCTGTTTGTCAATAAGCCAAGAACCATTCAAGAGCTAAAGGCTGAGGTAATTCTGCATTTTAACGACATTGAATCTCTATTATGTTTTAGAGTCATTGAAAATATGGACTATCGGTTAGAGGTATGCCGCCGATGTCGTGGCGAATATTTGGCCGATATTTTGTTTCACACATTATTGTCATAGATCCTTCTGTAGTAATAAAAAATATTAAGATAATTTTATTAACAAAAAACGTTTTGATTGGACCATCCATTATGTATGTGTATCAGTCCCGGCGCAAAACTCATATATCCTTTCATGAACACAAGATTTTAAATTTAAAGGATACGCTTATGTAAACAGTCAAATGAACTATTATACTGTGCACACTTTTTGTCATTTATGACTTTGCTAAGACATCATGCTTGAATACCGTTACCAAATTATACAATTCTTCATGGAAAATCTGGCATTGATTTGAGCTCATGTTTGTTACAAAATAAAATTGGCACATATGAGTGAGACCAATCCACAGCAGAGCCTCCAGACTCTTTTATATCCAGAAAAATTTACCGTTTGGTGTAGTTTACACTTCTTTGAAATACTGCCCAACCCTGCTTCCGGCTATTTTGGGAGTTACTGCAAATAATTGTTAAGCAAAATCACGTTCAGTATGGTTAGCTTTTAGTCTTAAAAAACACATGGACTTATAGCATTAAAACCCTTGAACTTATAGAAACAGGTCATTTGACCTTCGAACTTTATTTCTTGGTGTTATTTGGATTTTGCAATTGCTCTTCGAAGCAGTGTTCGAAAATAAACACTAAATATCGTTTCTTAATGTTCGGTTCAGTAGATTTGTGGAAAACACAGACGCTAATTGTGTTTGTGTAGAAAATCACTAAAAAAAATAACGTTTCCCTGTTAGTCATCCTTCGAACACAAAAATATTACTGTTTTTATCAAACTCAACAAAAGATGTGAACATTTAATTCCGTTCGGTTTTTTTTTGAAAATCCACAAACTTCAATGTGTTCGGTTCGGCTCGTTAATGTTCGTCCATTTTGGCGGGTAAAAAAAACAAAAAATTTTTTACAAAAACAAAATGCACACACGAAAAAAAACATTATAGAACATTAAAATAATATGTTTGTCTACAGTATCACTACAATTGTTCTGTTTTTTAACGAAGATACGAACATTATAAAATGTTCGGTTCTTTCTTGAAAATAGCTACGAACGGTATTAAGGGTTGTGTATGTCTACACAATCACTAAAAAAATAAATATCGTTCCTGGGTGTGTGATCCGTACATTAAATAATGTACTGTTTATTTTCAAACACTGCTTCGAAGAAAACTGTCAAATCTAAAGTAATTGCCAAAAACTATAAAACTTTCTTGTCGACTTCACTTTAATTTCCATCTGATGGTTCAAGATTCAATACATTTTGATCCATAAACAAAAATTTCCATATTAAAATGTCCAATTTATAAATTTTTCTCCAAATTGTCAGAAGAATTGTAACAATATTTCTACCCTAATCAAATTCTATTCATAATTCTTTTATACCAACAAAAAAAAAAGGAAAGACTTAAAATTTTATTTTGATTAAAAAAAACGCTTGAAAATAATTTCTAATTTATTCTGCTTTCCGTGTAATTAAAAGAAAGTTCGTCTTATTGTATGTGTGTATGTGTAGAACGGTAGTAAGTGAATGTGTTTTAAACCGGAAACAGGGGATAAATGCCTTTGAAATGTAGATCCAACCAAACGTTCGTTAAAGAAATGATTATGTATAAAAGTATTTATGTGTGGCATGAAATACGTGTGTTTATAACTAAAAATGTTGTTGTTTCTTTCAACTTAAAAATTATTGGCATTGCATGCCACATTTTCGCAGTTTTATGTCTGTCTTTCTGTCTGTGTGTAGATAAATTATTTCGTTTTTTTCGGTTTTTTCTCATTAGGCATAATTCCGTTACTAATCAGTTTTTCTTGGCACGTTCTTCAAAAAAACAAAAACAACCTCTTCAATTTTTTGTTTTTGTAATTTTTTCAACATGCTACAACAAATGTGTAATTTTTTTTTTGTTTACTAGTTTTTTTCCGCCAATGATTTTTTTTTTTGGGATTTTCATCATCATCGAAATCATCATTATCAGCAGACTCATAGTTTTTCGTGCCAGGAACAAACAAACAAAAGTATCGAAACAACGAAACAAAAACTTGATAATTAATGAAACATGAAACAGTGTAGAGATTAATGTTGCCTGCTACACTGAAAGACAGTCATCTGTGATAAATTATTTCTATTTTTTGCGCTTTTCCCAAGTTCTTTTATCTTGTTGTTCATTGGGTTTCTTTTGAGAGATTTGCAGCCACTAGAAATAGAGACTTGTTGTTGTTGTCGTTTGTTGTACTGTAATTAGTGGATTACAATTGTGAAAATATTCTAATGACTTGGAGCAGAAAGACGTAAGAAAATAAATATTTAAATATCTTTTAGATCACATGGGACAAAACTCATTAGGAAAGTGTATATTTCTTTAAAAGTTTAAAGATATTTTTTTTTAAGGGACAGAAAATAGATTTTTGTTTGTTAATTAAGAAGAAGAAGAGATAAGTTAGTCATATTATATAAAATTTTATAAGTTTTTCAAAAATCTATAAAAACATTTATTTAATAAAATTTTATTTTTTCTTGTCTATTTATTTAGAACATAAAAATAATGTATAGTTGTATAGAAAACTCTAGAGTTTTTTTCAGAATTTTATGAAACATTTACGAATTTTAAAATGAATTAAACAATTATTGCAAAAATATAGCAAAAACCTTGAAATGTTATACGACCGAAACACAGTGTAAGATTAAGCCAATCTAGCTGGACAAAATTAATGGCGCAACGAACTAAAGCTCAAATTAGACGTGACATAACCATAACGAAACTGTATTACCAAAACGAAATAAACATACCACCAATTCAATTTTAGTTTCGACGTTCATCGTTACGGCTGTGGCATTATCGTGATGTCACGTCTAATTTGAGTGTAAGTCCCTAATGAACTAAGTCCTTAAAATTAGGGCATTAGTTTATTATCGAAGCCGGTGTTTTGTTATACCATAGAGGAGAAAATCTTTGCGCCAGGCCGAAGTCCGCCTATACAGAGAATCTTTAGTTACCGGTGTTTGGGATTTTGGCATTCGGCATTATAAGTTTCGGGCAAATGGCCCCAAGCTTTAAAAAGTCACATATTTATAGCAATATTTGAAACAGTGTTCGAAAATAAACACTAAATATCGTTTCTTAATGTTCGGTTCGGTAGATTTGTGGAAAACACAAACCCTAATAGTGTTTGTGTAGAAAATCATTAAAAAAAAATAACGTTTCCCTGTTAGTCATCTTTCGAACACAAAAATATTACTGTTTTTATCAAACTCAACAAAAGATGTGAACATTTAATTCCGTTCGGTTTTTTTTTTGAAAATCTACAAACTTCAATTTGTTCGGTTCTGCTCGTTAATGTTCGTCCCTTTTGGCTGGTAAAAAAAAACAAAATACACACACGAAAAAAACATTATAGAACATTAAAATATAATGTTTGTCTACAGTATCACTACAATTGTTCTGTTTTTTAACGAACATAACATAACATTATATAATGTTCGGTTCTTTCTTGAAAATAGTTACGAACGGTATTAAGGGTTGTGTATGTCTACAGAATCACTTAAAAAAATAGATATCGTTCTTGGGTGTGTGAGCCGAATGTTAAATAATGTACTGTTTATTTTCAAACACTGATTTGATATTACATATAAATGCAATGAAATGAAAGCCGGTATAACTCAGATTCAAAAATATTTGTTTCTAAATTATTTAGAATGAATTGGTCTTGGAAACTGCATTGTTAGTTTTCTTAATGTTCATACAAATTTTTAAAGTTAAAAAGCGTTAATTACAAAATTTATGGAAAAAATTCGAAAAATTGTAATGTAGGGTACTTAAATGAGCAAATGGATTATTTCCTTATAAATGAATAAAATCATGGTTTTTGACAAAGTTATAAAGAAAACACAAAAAAGACCGGCAAACCCGATTTTTGGCAAAATTTCGACTTGACCGACCCTTTAACCTCTTCCGAAAAATCTGAAAAAAATCTCAAAAATACTTTACCCTTTAAGCTTTTATACATATTATGCTTGAGCACTTATAAAAACAATTTTTTTGGGACACTAATGAACATGGAGTAGTTTTAAGACTACTCCGTTGTAATGCAAAGCTGAGCTATATGGCCGAGCCCTAGGACATCGTAATGTTAAATATACCATGATTCTTCAATACATTTGGGTTACCTTTGGCAGGGTGAGAGTGCGATATTTGTCGAATCTTATATTTTCTTTACCATGGTGCGATAAGGACAGACAGTTATATAAATGCCGTTCTTTAGATATAAATAATTCGTTTTTATACCATGCCCACTTCTCTCATCCCGCCCAAATGTTGTCGGATGCTGTGTATTGTTAACCAAGAAGTACGGAGTCTACTTCTCCAATCCCGCCCACATTTTTTCGGATGTTTTGTATCATAAACCAAGATGCGTGTTTCTTATTTGAAAACGTTACACGGTATCCATATACATATCTAGAAAAACAAAAATACGTATTTTCAACTGTAGTGTCGTTTCTACTATACGGTTACACAACCTGGGGTACATCACAACATCAAATGGGTATTGTACAAACGTTTATTAACCGTTCTCTTCGAAAAATACAAGAAATCTGGCCAAATTGGTTGACATATGAGCAGTTGCTGTCAATGTCAAATATCGCTGCTGTCATCAGTAAATCAACTTGGCTAATCATAAGGACCCAGAATAGATATACTTAATAGGCTCTGGGATCAATATTGTAGAAATTATAAACGGAATGACAAACTTTTACCTTCGGTAAAGGGTATAATAATTTCTTCGTGGGTTAAAATGATACGACTACTTTTGAAGGTGTTTTTTTTTTTTTTGGTGTATGGAACTTCCGATAGGTATAACTGTTAAACCAGCTGTCATATTAATGAAGTGTGTTTGATTTTTTTCAGCAAATCATCATGCAAAGATTTACACCAGAAGAACGTTTACAAATTGTTGGAATTTATTTCCAAAATTCGCGCTCTGTTTGCCAAACTTTAGAAGCACTTCGTCAAGTTTACGATATTCATAATATTCCATCTAAACAGCTAATACGCAATGCTATGGATAGATTCATGGCGACATTTACTCTTTTAGACGCCGACGCCGCACAGTGCGAAATTCAGGAAGTTTAGCGGAACTTTATTAAATTTTTGAAATACATAAAATGCATAAGATTATTCATTATTTCGGTTGCTTAATATCCCACCTCAAAAACCTCATACTCAGTTTGGGGATTTACCCTGCGAAACAACTGCAAAATACACCTGAAAGTTGCATTTCTTATTCAATTATACTTTTTGCATACAGAAAGATTTTCGATTTGTTTCAGTTAATAGAGTGGTACATACAAACGGCAGTGCAGTAGGCCATGATTTTTACATTATTTATTTTATGAGAAAATTGTCAATTATTGGCATTTAAATAATTGCAAAATCGTTTCGTACTCGTGAGTGATTTGTTCGTGAAAAAGTGATTTTTAAGAAGTAAGTAAATTTAATTTTTTAACTTCGTTGGAGACTTTAAAAGGTGATACCACATAATACCATCTTAAAACGCACACCATTTTAAAGGTATGTTTTTCCTCTATTGGGAACACAAAATATCTTCTGCGATATTTTGCGATCTTCTTTTCAATTAAACTTTTTCCAGAATGACTTTGCAAATTTTATATAACTGTATTTTCCAAAAGTGGAAGGAAGAACCGACATCGGACGCCATCATTGGTTTTGTTTTGGAAAAAATAGGCTTACCAGTGCTAACATCTGACGCTCATTGCAGTTAAAAGGCAACTGTTTGTTTCTCAATAAAAATGGAAGCTGGCTTGAAAATAATGTAAAATTTTCAACTACTGTAAGGGATGCATTGCCTTGTGGATCGAGGACCAATGCAGGCAGACCTAAAAAAGAATTTAAGGATTGTCATCCTAAAGTGCGGTACAGAAAAGTGTATCATCTTTTGCAGTCCGCTAGTCAAGACGAGTTAGCCAAAGCAACTGCAACAAAGCTATACCATTCTGGAAAACGAAACTCTGCAGCGATTGTCAAGGAACTGACATCTGCTTCTACAGAAAGGGTTAGCAAAATCAAGAAAGCTCGCATATTTTCCTCAAACAGCCCACCAAAATTAGCTCCAGACCAGGCTCTGGCGCTTCTTATTGATGCAAACTTATCGTCAAATCAGTACAACATTGTTCGAGATCAAACAAAAAATCACCGTTGCACTTTGTATCCACCTTATTATATTGTAAAAGGGGCAAATAGGTTGTGCTATCCAAAGGACATAATAATAACTGAAGTTTCAGCTGAAGAAGCTCAGGAGGCAAGAAAACAAGACTGCAGAAAATATCGCAAACTTTTTACTAGGAAACCATCCCGAATTGACACAAATACGGATTTATTTAATCGACTCCTTATTTCATCGGATCCGTACATTGCTAGTCTTCGTAAAGCTCCTAAAACCAAGCGTAGTGAAGTTACACCAGAAGTTTTAGAATTATTAGAAACATTTTCAGACCCATGCAATGATTACGAGTCTTCAGACGATTGCAATAAGACTAGTTCTGAATAAATGTTCAAAATGTTGTTAGAAAATGTATGTACATATGCATGTTTTTTTAATTGTTCTATAATTAAAAAAGTAAATAAACTCAAAGACTTAAAAAAAACACATTAATTTTTATTAAAAATTTAAAAAATCACAAATAGAACTGGTTTACTGGTTTAAATAATTAAGTTCCGCTAAACTCTAGAAATTTCGCACTGTGCGCCGTTCTCAGAAACTCAGTCTCTGCCCAACAACTAATTTCAAGTAAAGATTTTGGCCAACATCCTATAAAGGCGCCCGTACACGACATGTATTTTTCATCTGACATGTCAAATTTTCAAGTCACATGTAATTGTTCATGTCTGTCAAAATTGCTGTTTTACATAAGGTTTATAATATTCGGTCACAAACGTACATGTAATTTGCTTCTGACATTGTCTCTGTTTTTTTTCGCATTGTTATTGCAGAAACCAAAGTAGTTCTCGGTTTCAAAATATCTTGCTGCCGCCACGAAAATATTTATTTGCGCCGTAAAATAATTTAGCCATCTTAACATTTTTTCTTTTATTTTAAAGATACCAATTTAGAATTTTATAATTAAACGGTTTTTATGTTTATATTTACATAAATTCTATTCAATGGTGAGATGAGCATACATATCTTGGTATTGTAAAATATTAACTTCAGCCGGCTAATGATTCCGTCAGTAGTTGACGCCGCTGCCAGTTTCTTCCCGGCACAGATTTCTGATGTCAGATGGTTTGTCAGAAGAAAATAGAGCACGCTCTAATTGAAATTTTGTCAGATGACTTTGCGTCTGACTTTTACAGAAGCAAAGTTAAAAAGGTAACACACGACATGTATGTGTTTTGCAGTGGGAAATTTGACATGTCAGATGACAAAAACATGTCGTCTATATGCTCCTTAAAATCCAATTGATGCAATAATTCAAGCCAGCGCACCATCAATTGCGTTGTGTGATCGGTGAATGGGCTGATAATCAATTAAAATTTTAAGCAGATTTTTACTGTCAAATTATCTTCAGCGATTAGGCTCATTTCTGGCCTTACGAGTATGTAAACAAGCGGAATTGTCGTTTTTTGAGATACACAATCCTCATTACACACTTGCGACTTTATTACGTCCCGAAAAAATTACTGTTTGGTGCACTTTACATGCCCTATTGGTCCATATGTTTTTAAATTCGAAACCGGTGCCAACATAACTGTTAATGGCGAACTAAACAGAAAAATTATTCGAGATTTGTTTACTCCTTATGTCATTGCAAATCATGTGGAGAAGAAATGGTTCCAATAAGACGACGCAAGATGTAATACAGCGCGTAAAACCAACAACATTGATAAGTCAAACCTTTTGTAACCTATTTATCTTTAGAAATTGACCTGTAAATTGGCTAACGCGTTAGCGTTTTGACACCTTTGGACAATTATTTGTGGGAGTACATCAAATCTCCGGTCTATGCTGATAAGCCAGCAGCGATTGATTATTTTGAAGACAACATACGATGCACTATTGATAAAATAAGACCGAGTATGCACGAGAAAATAGTGCGACGAGGCCATATGCTAGAATTTTTTTTAAACATTAAATGCCATGCAAATTTTGACCTGATGAAGCCAATATGTTGGTCATTCTATTGCATTTGCTGTGTTCTACGCCTCTAAAAAACACCCCTTATTTGCTTAAAAAAATAGTCGTTATGACCAATGAGACGCTTATAGTAGCTGTAAGCTAGATTAATAATAAAATATAGCAAAAACTTTATTACCTAATCAACACACCTTTCTTTCCTATTTCAAGCAACTTAAGCAACGCCCTAAATTTCTTTTTTTTAATATTCCTACAATAATTTATAAACTATTTTCTTATTAATACTTAAATGGAACTTCGGCGATGTTGCCTTCATTAATAATTTTTCTAACGTAAATTTTCGTTTTGGTCACGCTTTTAATACACTCAATTAAAAGATTACATTACAATGACGATTTCTACGACGTAGCGACGTCAACAACGATGACTGCCAGTTGAGGTAAATGCCCCACATTTAACACAACAATTGTGTTTTAGTAAACAGCCCAGCCAGTCATTCATTAAGTCTCCCAGCCTGTTTGCTTCATGTGCGCACATGTTGTTAAATTATTTACACAAAAGCCGAATTGAACTCAATACTTTTGTAAAGAAAAAAAAAAAAAACAATTTTTTTAAATTTATTTCAATGTCTGTGTAATGTGTCAGACAGTCAGTTTGAAAAATCTAAATAGTAACAGACAGACGTGATACTTTGTCATCATAATCCCATAAAATACTGTGTAAGGAATTCTTTTTTTTGTTCCCAAAATCATTTAGGATTAACTTGATTGCTGCAGCAGCAGTATCGTAAAGTTCCCCTGCACCATACGAAATTGTACAATATTTTCCCAAAAGGCACCCTCTTTCTTCCAATTTTATCTTTTAATACCATTATTTTATATTTTTTTTGTTGTTGTTTATGTGGACTATTGTTTGATTCTCTTTTTTTGTCTAGAAATTTTTGGGATTTTTTTTTTAATTTTATGGTTAAAATTTATGGATGAACTTAAAAATGCGGTTCAATGGAAATAGATTTGATTTTAGTTGTAGACTTGTTGTGTTTATTGTTTGTGTTATAAAAAAAAAAACACCCGTATGTACTTGGATGTGAGACACTAAAAAGGCAGGTCATAATCATTACTGGTATTAACTTGTTATTGTTGTTTTTATAATTACAGACAGTGGGTAAGAATAAGTGCAAATATTTTGCTAGTTTGACATTTTATTAAGATTGTAACTTTTTCTGGGCAAAATGTTTTCCCATTTTTTTATGAAAAACTAAATTTTTTTCGTTTAAAAATTGATGCTTACTAGTTTACGCGCAGCGTCGTGCTTTGTTTGTTTTTTAATATCCAGAAATACAAAAATGCATTTTTAGTCTCTACGGTTGTCATTTTTCCCCCTGTTTAAGTTCCCGCTCTCTTCTTGACTTATGATATATATATTGATAAGGAATTATTTAGCTTAATTTCTTCGATCTTCTTATTATTATTTCCTTTCAATAATTTTTCAAGCTCAAGGTCCGTTTTATAAATTTTAAATAAATATTTTTAATATAAAACGGACCTTGAGCTTGAAAAATTATTGAAAGGAAATTGATAAGGAATTATTATACGTTTCCTTTCTTCAGATGTAAAGAAATTTATTTAGTGCCACGCCTACTTCTCCGATTCCGCTCAATTTTTTGTAGATGCTGTGTTTTGATAACCAAGCTTTATGGTCCAAATTTGTATACATTAGCTGTTGCGGCTCTCCAGATACAAAAAATGCTATTTTGCGCCATGCCCACTTCTCCCACTCACTTGAAATATTTCACTTATATATTCTTTAGGCTTTCACACAGCAATAATGAACGAGTCCGTAGGAAAAATTTTTTAATTTGGTCCGTCGTCAGTGATCAACGTATTCCATCCCAAATTACGAACCTCCAGGAGATTTCAATCGTCACCATAGCCTCTGGCGATATCAATATATTGATGATACCGATTCATTGTTGATTGACTGCACAGAAAGAAAAACACTCGGGATAAATTAAGTTTTTTATGATTTTACTTTAAGTACGAGTCGTACTCAAAAATTCAAGTACGAATAACGCTAAAACGTACTTAAAACAATCCTAAATGGGACTACTTTCAAAAATCAATCCCGGCATTTCTTGAAATTTGTACAAAATTATTAAACCAAGTAAAAAAAAGATAAAACTTTTCATTGGTAGTGCCACTTTGAGCGTAAAATTACAAAGTAAGCGTTTTTATCTCATTTAACTTATCAAAGTTTGTTGCAGACACTAAAACAACACCACACAAGTAGTTAAAAAAACGATTTGATTGCTCTGTGCGGAAACAACAAAAACAACAGAACAAGACGAAAACACATTATTTTCATGTTTAAAAAGTAAAATTGAGAACTCTTGCTTCTCATTTAGTTTATATTGCAGTTAAGTATGTATTTATATGAACATTAAGTTTAAGAAGTAAAAAACATATCGAGAATGATGCTGGTGTTTAATAATTGAAATTCTGTAAGGTGTAAAAGGGTTAAGTGAATCAATCGTAATAAAATTCTCCTTCTGATTTCACTTTTGGTTTATATCAAGTACGTTTGTACGGGATTGAATCAACTTTATAATATTTGAATCAAGCGCATTTTGAGATTGATTCAATCTTAATTTTAATTAAATCAATCTCATTTTAGGATTATTTAAAGTACGAATTCGGCATTGAATATGGATAAGTTAAGTATTTCGTGATTGAAAATCCGTACTTGAATCAATCTTTCTGTATTTGATTCAAAAATATCCGCACTCACCATATTGTTTATACCGCTTGGGATTGATTTGAGTGCGGATGGATTGATTTTTCTTTTGAGTGTGGGCTGATGCACCAAATCTTCACTTTGACTATGATGCTAAGGACAGGGACATTTTCTTTTCGGCAAGGCGGAATGAAGACAACAACCCAGATCTTTTCTTTGTCTTTTCTTTCAACTCAAATCCACTACCTACAACAGGTATGGTCTTAAGAAATTTCCCCCAAATCGAACATCGTCCAATAATAATATAGTCAACAAGGTTTTGGACTGTAATTGGTTTTTCTTTATTACGTCAGGTTTTCGAGATACAAAAAAATGATTTTATTCGTTTCTTACATAAAAAAATCACTAGTTTATTAAGAATTTTCAAAAGTGAATGGCGTTATTTGAACGTCGTTTGCATTTTGTTGGTTCGGTTTCACGTATTAGAGTCCAGCAATAGTCTCCCAGCGTGCTTTTATCTCAAAATCCATGATAAATTCTTTAAATTTGCATTAAATCTAGGTGAGCACTCTCCCTAGTTTTTTGTTTTTGGAAAAAAATCTAAATGCGAATGAAGAATATGCAAAACATTAACGGTGTCCACCGTTTGTCCAAGTTTCTGAATGCAAAACCAAAATATTGTAAATATGCATATTTAAATGATTCTGATGTTGCATATCGTATTTTTTTCAACCAAATATTCACCACACACAAAGCAAAAATAGCTTGAATCAGTAACACACGATCTCCGTGACATACTTAAATGCTACTATTATGAAGATTTATAATGAATGTGGGCTTCTATCAATTAAATAATTGCGAAATTGCAATGGCAGTATTGTTTGTTTTAAAAAAAAAATGAACAAGACGTGATAGCCCAATTTTTATGCCAGATAAGTATTCAGCGCATCCAGATTAGTAAAAAAACAAGCTTTGTTTCTGCCGTCAATTTCTTTTTTTTTTTTTGAAAATTTGTAGACCAGTGGAAAAGTGTACAAAAGCTCAGATGGAACTTCCGAAAGGTAGACTGGAAAAAATTCTCTAAACTTTGGAATGAGTCTATTCATTTTATTCCACCTGCATCATCAAATAATGACCGTTTTGCTGGCTTCATCAGTAAAAAATCTATTGCAAGGGGTTTTCGAAAGGAATACAGTTTTGTTGGAATGACGACAGTAATACTTTCAACGAATCTGCTTAAATGAAAATCAGGAAACAAACGATGCATTAATGCCAAGTCTGGATATATCAAGAAAGCAAGAGTGGACCAGTTCAATGGGACCTATGGATTTTAAACATTCTAGTCGTAAGGCTTGGAGCCTATTGAGGAATTTGGTGCGTGCAAGGGGCCCGTGCAATAAAGCCATAGGAAATATGCAATAAATCCAAGTGCAAAAACACACCATAATCGCTTAGTAACCAAAGTGGAAATAACGCCATAACAGTGTAATTGTTAACCATAACAACAAATTGCCAAAAGAATGAGTTGCCATTGTCAAGTGTTGAAAAAATATGGTACAGTAGGTGGAAGGGGGAGGGGGTAGCGCCGGCGAGTGATCTTGGCGCGCGCTGCGGGCCCGCCACAACATGTTTCGAAACTCCAAGGCATAGCGGGCCTTCGGCCGGGAACAAGGATTTTCTCCTCTATATACCAGCTTCGCTAACTAAAGCTTCTCTGCATAGACGTTCGGAAACAAGGCAGATTTTAGAAGCTTTACTTAGCGAAACCGGTACTTGTTATACCATAAAAGAGAAAATTCTTGCGCCCTAAGCTTTGGAGTTTGTAAACATGTTGTAACGGGCCCGCACCGCGTGCCAAGATCGCCCGCCGGACGCGCTCCTCCCTCCCCTTCCACCTACTGTACCATATTTTTTCAACACTTGACATTGGCAACTCATGCAGAGAAGCTGTAGCTAGCGAAGCCGGTATTTGTTATACCATAGAGCAGAAAATCCTTGCGCCCGGCCGAAGGCCTGCTATGCAGAGAAGTTTAATTAGCGAAGTCAGTATTTGTTAAACCATAGAGGACAAAAATTCTTGCGCCCGGCCGTAGGCCGTCTATGCAGAGAAGATTTAGTTAGCGAAGCCGGTGTTTGTGCCTTGCGCCCAAAAGTGTTTTCGATATATTTTTAATATATACACCCAGAGAAAAAACAAGAAAAACTGAACCTTAGAGAATATTCTCCAGGGACGGTCCGGAAAGAATATAAAGTTCTAATGACACTTGTTTCTCCAAGCGTTCAGTACTCTAGTCCTTTTACTATACTTGAACTGAATGTTGCCCTTGAAGCTATGAAAATAAAGACAGCAGCGGGGCTAGATGGAATCTACCCATGCCGGATCAAGAACAATAATGTGGCTTACGCTATTTTTTACAAATAGTATGACAGCACATCAGAAACCCACATCTTTCACAAAATCGAAGATTGTCGCTCTATTAAAGCCAAATAAACCTGCGGACCTGTTTTAAAATTATTGACCTGTTTCGTTAAATTTTAAATAGAATACGATCGGAAATTGATCGACCAATTCCTCACGAACAAGCAGTTTTTAGAAAAAAAGAAGTTGTACACACCAAGTCTTGTCTTTGATCAACTTTATTGAATATGGTCTTTGGGTTCTTGGAAAATTTTTGCCTGGAATCAGGGTAAAGGCGAAATTAAATTAAATTCTTTCTGTAAAGATATTTTGTAATGGAAATCCATGCTTTATTTTATATTATGATTCGTCACAACAATAATAAAACCTTTCATTACAACAGTTGTTAGATAGCATGCGTTTTTGAGGGCTTAATGGTGTTTTCTTTTCTAAAAAATAATGATGCATTATAGTTCTGTAATATATTTATTAGGTTACACGAACCCTTATAAAGTGATACATTTTCTCTATATAACAATGGAACAAAATAATTGCTACGTTTTACACACAACACTAATGTGTATTTAGCGTGTTAAATATTGAATGCAAAGTTTGTACTAAAAGCGATATTCACCACGCTTGTAGCAATTTTCGACATAAAATTTTCTTATAATTCCAATAAGCGTTAACAACACTGATTTTCAATAATTAATGTCAGCTGTTGTTAAAAATTTTGCGACAAAAAAATATAGTAAAAGTAAAACAAACGAAAAACAAAAAGTTTTTATATCCATCACAATATAACAAAAATCACAATATAACGCAAATTGTCCTCATACACAAGGAAAAAATACTTGCTTGCATAAAAAAGTACTTTACGCAGATGCAAAAAAGGGTATTATCTCACACTCAGTTATAACCAGGGTTGTCAGATGTGGCGATTTCTCGCCAAACGTGGCGATTTTCAAACTTGATTGGCGACCTAATTTTCGATTTGGCGACATGGCGATTTTTTGGCGATATTTTAAAATAGTTGGCGATTTTGTTGGCTATTTTTGGTGAGCCATGCATTTGTTTTAAAACTCGTTAAATTCAATACGAAAAAATTATATTATTTTTATTCTAGTATTTTTATGTACGACATTTTAGGCTTTTATGGTCAGTATGTATTTGAAACTAAATTATGTTATGTTGAAATGGCTGATGAATATATGGAAAATCCAGGAGAAAATTGTTTTTCATATTTAAAAAAGAATTAATAAAGCATGAATATAGCGATTTCAAGTTTACGAACATTTCTCCATTATAAAATGTGGCAAATTATTATCACAACCAAATTCGTTGTTATTAAAGATATTAATGAATCGTAACGTACTTTTGGATGTTTATAAAACACAATGGACAAAATGACCGTTTGTAATTGGATGATACTTCATCTTATTTAAATCAGTTTTGGCCAAAATCTTATGCTATTAGGACACGTCAGGTTTGTACCATTTTAAAGAACTTGCTTTGGCTGTTCATTATATGGTGCTAAATCCAACTAGTAATGACTGTGCTAAAAATGTATTTTCAATAATGAACTTCACTAAAACCCTCCTTCTAAGTAGAATGCAGTTCTTGACGCGTTGTTACGAGTTATAAATTACAGTAGACGCTCGGTTATATGAATACCCAGTTATATGAACAGCCAGAATAGTGAACAACAAAATTTTTACACATGAGGTTCTAAAGAGTGAACACGACCTATCTCTGCTTTATGAACAACTTGCAACCGTTGATTTTTTTTAAACTATTTGTTGTAAAGGGTGTTTTTTTTTTAAGTAACACAACTTTGAGTTGGCATCACTGCTATATTTGAGCACCCATTTAACAGCTGATAGTTGCTTTTTGTTTAGTTTGCTTTGAAATTTCATTATGAATCGACTTATCGAGCAACGCGCAAATATTTGACATTTTTAATCAAATAATTCGGCGAATGGGCTGAAGTACAAATTGATATTGATTTTGAATCTCCACTCAAAATTGTATTTTCCGACTAAGCCAATATCTGGTTGAATGGGTAAGTAAATAAGCAGAACTGACGCATTTGGAGTGAGTAGAATCTACAAGCTTTTGTCGAAAGACCATTAAATCCGCAAATATTACTGTTTGGTGCGCTTTATGGGCTGGCGGAGTCATTGGCCCACATGTCTTCAAAAACGATGATGATCAAAATGGGAAAAGTTGTTGAAAATTGGCGCCTTCTACACGCCAGCCACATGACAGGAATCATATTTAAATTTCATAAAATTTTCTTTCCAATAAAGCCCGTTTAATTGATATTAAAAATATATTTCCTTTTTTTATTATGATTTAAACTTGTGTCACTCTATAAAAAACACTCTTTATTATAAATTTGTTCTTCCCCAAAAAAAGCTAGTAAATGTGTTTATACGAATGCAAAGGAAAATTTATAAGATGGTTGGCGTTTGTAAAGTTATTGCTTGGAGTGAAAATAATATATCTGATAATGATATTTGGCATTGTGAAAATGCAGGGACAAGGCATTACAGAAATCTTTTAAAGCAAAAAAAAAATATAACCGACTACTTTCATGTGCATTTATTATTAACAAACTAATATAAAATAAAAACTTAATATAGGTTATGTATATACACATATTAAAATTGATTTGAAATACTTATTTTATATTGTCTCGATTATGTGAACTTTTCCATTTAGTGAACAGGCCCGCCCTGTCTAAATTAATCATATAAGCGAGCGTCTATTGTATATGAATGTTAATACTACATGATGCACTTCTTTTGTACCTTCGTTGAAAAAATTTAATTCACTTACAATGTATTTCAAAAAAGAAGATCAAAGAGAGTTTTGGCGCTGAAGTGTAGATATATAGTAGAACTCCAACTTCATACATACATAAATCCAATATTTGTTTAAAACTAACCACAAAAATTCTTTCTTTGCTGCTTTTAGTTGACTACTATTAATTATTTAATAGTGCAATTTCCTTTTTTGTCTTCACTAATCATTTTTACTTGCTTCTAAATAAAAACTAAACAGAATATATATTATGGCGACTTTTTTTAAATTTTTGGCGGATTTTAGCGACTTGGAATAAGATTTATTTTATAAGATTTATAAAAAATATTTTTAATAATTTAAATTATCTATATTTTATTGTCAAAAAGGTAAAAATAAAGGCTTTGGCGATTTTGGCGATTTTTGACATTGAATTTGGCGAAAAAGGTCAAAATCGATCTGACAACCCTGGTTATAACTGCGGGTAATAAATGGAAAAAATTTGCCATTTATTGTTGCAACATGTTTAGAAAGGAAAACGGCAACTTCTCACATTGTTGCATATATTTTAAGAATGGAACAAAAACCCGCACAAATGGTAGCATATATGGAACATTATTGTCAGAAAAGAAAACACCATAAGTTTCGCTCGCTTTAAGTTTTCCATTATACAAAAATTATTTCACTAACCCCACTGTAACACCGCTTGCATTTATGACACCCTTCATAATGTTTATATTACTAATGAACGTGTGTTTGTATACATTTATTTTTTGTAGTCAAACATTTTAAATAATCGCATTTTGAAACTTAGAGAAAATAATAATTATAATACTTTGTATAGATTTCTGTCGTAAAGTGTCAACGCTTTCATTTTTTCCCACATTTCTACATAATTTGCCTTGATTGTGACGTCCTCATTGTCTCCTTTTATTTTTTTTTAATACACTCAAACAAACGTACAACACGTTGCTTCAAGCCAGGGACTCCCAGCGTTTGTTGTTTTGCGGACCCCTAGAAGAACAAAGTTTTTCCAAACGTCTGAAGAAATTGTACCTACATAAAGCCAATTTTTTCTTGAATGGTTTAACGATAAGAAAAGTTCTATATCTTTCAATTTTTGAAATTCAAACGAAATAGTTTTTCAATTTCAAAAATAACCTAGATTTGTATTCCATTTCGGGGACACCCTCGACATTTTCACTAGTCTCAAGAGGTCTGCGGACCCCGATTTGGGAACCCTTGCCCTAAACAAACAAAAAATTATGGTGAGGCGGTGGCCTTATTAATTTTAATTTTTCATTTCAACGACAACCTAAAGAACACTAGTGTGCGGCAAGTATGACCGTCGTAATCATTTGAGTCAGCAACCTCCCTAAAGAAAGCAGGGTTGGATGTGTGGTGCGTTGTAGTGGCATGATGATTGTGTTTAAACTTTAAAGTATTGCAACAATGTAGAAATTGTTTTCATTGTTGTTGTTGTTATTTTAGGCTTAAGTATATTTCTAACTAAATTCTGTTGGTCCCTTATTGTAGAAAATTGAACAGCAACAAAAAATAAAAGAAAAAAGTTCTCGTAAAACGTACGCGTTTGTGCAAACAACATTGTTCACAGTTGTGACCGTAATTTAAATTTTCAGTTGTCATCTTGTGTTGAATTTTAATTGGAATTTATTATTTTTGTTATTGTTATTTTTGTTTTTTGCTGTTGGAAGTTGAATGAGCAAAACAACAACAAAATTATATTATATTACAATATGTGGCATGTTCTACTTACTTACCACATTCATACTTCTGCCCCATACAGCCAAACAAAATAAACTTTGAATTATAAACAGACGTAGTAAAATACTTTCCCGTAAGTCCATTCCATTCGTTTGTCTGTGCGTTCATACGTGAATTGTTTATTATGTATGCCCTCCGTGTGAATGAGTGATTAATGCGAATTTTAATGTTTATTCAAAAATGAAGGGGTTGCCTGACATCAGGCTGCCTGCCTACACGCCCGCCCGCCCTCCTGGTCTTGTTTTGACATTGTGGATTTGTTGTGTGTGTTTTTTTTTTAACAGGAACGGTGTTACAAAAGTGTGGGGGGGGGAGGGTGGTGTTGCTTGTTCGTTTATTATTCTCGTACGCATAATAAATTTACATATTTTACCTTTGATATTTGAAATTGTCGTACAAGTGGGCGTACAGAAATAGCACATTATGCAAAAATTTTTTTTTATTTTTAAAATAAATTTGGCTTGGGATAACAAGGAGGAACATAAATTTTAGAATACATTTATACTACTTTATTCTTGTTGCTGTTTAAAGTTTTCTTTAGTGCTTTTTGAAAAGCATTAAGTTTGCCGCCTCAGAGGAGACCGCCAAAGGTATTCTTCCTAATTTCTCCCGCATCTAGAAAGTATTTACTATATTTAATAATAACTAAAGAAGAATTGTGTCTGCATTAAAGTAAATATACCTGATTATAGAAAGGTCAAGTGGCAAGTTTGAGAAATTTACGATAAAATTTAGAAACTAGAAATGGGGTAATTTTATTATTTTCAGTGATTAAATACAGGGCGACTGATGAATTTTGCTACATTAAGAAACTGGAATAAATTTTTTTATAATGCAGGGAATTTTTCAATCATTTTTCATTTGAAAGCCCATTAGTTGTTTTAAAAATAAATTAATAAGTCTTAAAGATAATTGAATTGCAGCTATTTTCGCTCAAATTGATCGTTTTAGTTCATTTATTTGCATTTGTCGGTTGCAAGTTGGAAGGGTAATTTTCACAATAATCTGTGACGCGAATTGGATGCAAATCCCTCTCATGCAGTATTTCTGGGTTGTAACGACTTCAGAACGAAATGAGCCTCATCAGAAGAAAAATTCAGCAAGTTCTCGTCTCTTCCACCTTTTCAAGCATCTTCTAGCAAAATTCCAAGCGAAGAAGTCTGCTTCATTAAGTTTATTAGCCATTTGAATTTTGTAGGTAAATAAGTTCAAATCCTTATGCATTATTGTCTGCAAAGTCTGCCTACTGACACCCATTTGACAGATTATCTCTTTGCTAAAGCACTCGCATCGAAAAGATATGAAATAAAATATTCCATCGTTTCTCGAATGTGTCTGTAAGTCATGTCGAAAACTATCAAAAGAGATTACGTTATAGATGTCATAATATTCCACTCAAAGCCGATGTGACATTGCAGACGTTGAGAACGCCAGCCACACATATCGTTGACGGCGACCAAAGTTTACTAAAATTGAAAACTTTCAACGACCGCGGCAAAAATACAACCGTTGACTATACCAAATAATAAAAAAATAATATGCAGTTAAGTAAGAAAAACAGTTGCTTATTTCAATTAATGAAATTTTTGTCTCATTTCTCATACTTCAATCGAAAAGTTTCTCGGTGCAGGAGTTACAGAACATGGGCACAGGTTACCCATAAGTCAATTTGTTTCCATTAAACAGAACCATTCACGGCGAATTTAAAAAATGTATGATGCTTTGGTTTGAACATAAACACTTTTGTACTCTTCTTCTCCCAACGTTATTGCTTATGTTCGAGACGTGCTGTTTAAAATGTGCATACATTTCTTTTTTACTTCAGCAATTGACAAGCTTTGCCTTTTTTATTGCAAACAAGGAATATTTACAACACGAAATTAATTAAAATTTAATGATAATTTTTATTCTTGACTGAGCTGAGGCTCGAACTCGGGTTGAATTTACGTTTCGAGAATAACCACATACTTATCATCAGAATTCTTTGTGTTCTACCCTGTGCACCACTGCGGTGACTGCCAGCCAACAGTTAAACAACAATATTTAACCAATTGTATTGGTGTATTGGGGTATTCAGTGCCCATGTTCTGTAACTCTCGCGTCGAGAAACTTTTCGATTGAAATGTGTGAAATGAAACAAAAATGCCATCTATTGAAACAAACATCTGTTTTTCTCACTAAACTGAGTCTGTAACTTTTTTTTTGGCGAGTACTAGCTGTCACGTAAGGAAATTACTCGCCAATTTACAGAAAAAGTGTGTCTGTAACATTTTTGTGAGAAGTGTTCCCGCTTTGAACTGTCAAATAAACTTACGAATAAAAATGGGGCGAGAAAAAATTTTAACACTAAAAAACATGTAAAAATGCAAATACAAAGAATAATAATAATAATATTTGGTTCTTTTTTGTTTTAATTATTTTGCTTTTGACATTTTTAAAAAATATATGAATGTTTTCAAAGTTCGTTTTCAAACAACAAACATTAAAGTCGCACGTTACATTATTTGGTAAAGCCGACGGTTGTATTTTCGCCACCGTCGTTGAAAAATTTTGAATTTTAGTAAATTTTGGTCGTCGTTAATGATATGTGTTAGTGGCGTTCTCAACGTTGGCAATGTCATATCGGCTTCGAGTGCAGTGCTATGACATTTATAACGTAACGACGTAATCTCTTTTGATAGTTTTCGACATGAGTTACAGACTCACTTTTTTCTCACTTTTCGAGAAACGATGGAATATTTTGTTTCACATCTTTTCGATGCAAGAAGTTCTCACTAAAGTTACAGAACATTGGTACAGGTTGTACAAATAAATTGTCGACGAATGTGGACAAAAACATAACAAAAACAATTGTACGCAGGCATTCAAGACAAAGAAGAAAAGGAAGAAACATGTAAATAAGACTAAAAAGGATAATTAATTACAGCAAATTTCGAACCACCAATACAATTCCTATCTCTCCTAAAAGCTCAAGGCTTGACGGCTAAAACTTGAAGAGTGTGAACCAACAATAAGCTCGAAATTTGCCAATTTTGCCTGCCATTTCTTCCGCTCAGTGCAACACTAATTGGCTGCAATATACTTTACTTTAGGCTTTTGGTCTGATTCTTTTCCGTACTCAAAACTTGAGAAGTTATTTTGTCGCAACCGTTTTTCTGTCTTCGCCTGTAGTGTTTTTGCTTAAATTTGGTTAATTTAATAACAAGCCCAAAAAGTGTAGAGAATATAAATAAAACATCAGGCATTTAGTATGTATGTTGAAAAATTTTTATACCCACACCACAATAGTGGAGAGGGTATTATGCATTTGTGCTGATGTGTGTAACGCCTTAAAATATTGGTGCTAGACCCACCTTAAAGTATACCGATCGTCTTAGAATCACTTTCTGAGTCGAACTAACGATGTCCGTCCGGCTGGCTGGCTGGCTGTCCATGTAACCTTGTGCGCAAAGTACAGGTCGCAATTTTGGAGATAATTTGATGAAATTTGGGTCATAGGTTCTTATTGACACAAGGACCAAGCCTATTGAAAATGGGCAGAATCCTAGGACCACGAGATAGGGGGAAATTTCTTCCTCTCAGAAACTATCAAACCGATTTCAATGAAATTTAAAACATAGATAGATCCATATCTATATGGACACAAAATGTATGCATTTTTTAAAAAATAGGACCACGAGGGGAGATAGGGGCAATTTCTGCCCCTCAAACCGATTTAAATGAAATTTAAAACATAGATAGATCCATATCTATATGGACACATTAGCTATACAGTTTTTCAAAAATAGGACCACAAGGGGAGGTAGGGGGCAATTTCTGCCTCCCACAAACTTTCAAACCGATTTTCATGAAGTTTATAAGCATAGATAAATCTATATTTATATAGACACATAAGCATGATGTGATTTTAAATACTGCGGTGTAGGGTATCAAATGGTCGGGCTTGACCGACTTTACTTTCTTACTTGTTTAATATGTATATTTGACTAAAATATTGTGTTGTTGTTTTGGCTTAAAATTTTATCATGATGTTTGCTTGGTTGGCATAAAACATGCATGAATGCATGCCTGCATGAATATTGGCGATCATAGAGGATTTATTAAATTTAATTGTTTATATTTATATAAAATATTTGCTTCCTGTATAAAATATTAAATTTTTCGCTCCTTGGATGAAAATGTGTCTGTGTGTGTCTTTGCGTCTGCCCATGGATAGATGAACTGTGTTGGTTTAAACGCCCAAACGTCGTTTGACTACCGACAAAAGAAAAAAAAAAAAAAAAAACATTCATCAACAGGGTGACTACATGGATGAACGAATGAATTTTAGAGTTTGTTTATCCTGGCGTGTGTATGAGTGTTTGTTTGTTTGTTTGTTTATACCATCATATTGTTGAAAATATATAATACTATTGTCGTTAGTGCTGTTGTTGTTGGTGGTGGTGTTTATGATGGGATTTTGTGATTTAAAGTTTTTAAGTTTATTTTTATTGACGTTGATATGAACACATGATAATGTTTATTTTATTTTTATTGCTTTAATCTTTGCTGCCATATCAAGGGCGGATACATCATTTAGTTTGGGTGGGAGTCACATAGTAGAAATTCCGTCGGGAGAGTCTCCAAACATAACTTATGATTTTGGAATACCAGTCTTTGACTTTTCCATGGATCTACTGACCACCTTACCTCAACCCCTTGGATCCGCGTTTGTGCTAAAGTTGTTAACTTTTTGCTATTATTAAAAATAGATTTGTAGGTGATAGTGATATACACATATGAACAAAACGACTCCCTTCTAACCATTATAATGGTATACCATAATTTTAAATTTATATTTTTTTTGTTTATATACATAAGTTTTTTGCTTGTTAAAAGACAAAGATAAATATGAAAAGTTAAACTCTTTTTAAAAAAATATCGCATGCGTTAAAAAAAATAAATAAGTCAGTCGTCGAAGGCTGCGAGTGTTAAACGGCAAACCCCTCTGAAGAGATTGAGTGGTTGCAATTGAAACGGTAGGGTAACCTGTCCGTAAAAACGCCTGGGTTCGAGCCCAGCTTCAGTCAAGAATGAAAAATTATCAATAAATTTTAATTAATTTCATGTTGTAAAATTTATTTCTTCATTAAAATAATTTAATGAAAATTAAATTTGATGAACTTCAGCCTAATTAAATATATTAAAAATTTGGATTAAAAACCATAAATAGTTCAACAAAATAACCACAATACTAATTATTGTTAAAGCTAAGGCACGAGCTCTATGTGTACATTTGTCCTTCAAGTTGTGCTGAAAAAGGTCAACAAGAAAAAGAAAGACAAAAAAATGAAAAAAACAAGTTAGAGTGCTATATTCGGCTATGCCGAATCTTTGATACCCTCCACCTACAGTTCGAATGTTTAAGGAGTAATATCTGTATGATTTTAGTATTATCTTAAACTTTGACGATTTGTAATTAATTATGGTTTATATCAGTGTTCGAAAATAAACACTAAATATCGTTCTTTAATGTTCGGTTCGGTAGATTTGTGGAAAACACAAACGCTAATAGTGTTTGTGTAGAAATTGATTAAAAAAAATAACGTTTCCCTGTTTGTCATCTTTCGAACACAAAAATAATGCTGTTTTCATCATACTCAACAAATGATGAGAACATTAAATTCCGTTCGGTTTTTTTTTTGGAAATCCACGAACTTCAATGTGTTCGGTTCGGCTCGTTAATGTTCGTCGCTTTTTGCTGATAAAAAAAAACCAAACATTTTTTACAAAAACAAAATACACACACGAAAAAAACATTATAGAACATTAAAATATAATGTTTTTCTACAGTATCACTACAATTGTTCTGTTTTTTAACGAAGAACCGAACATTATATAATGTTCGGTTCTTTCTTGAAAATAGTTACGAACGGTATTAAGGTTTGTGTATGTTTACACAAACACTAAAAAAATAGATATCGTTCTTCGGTGTGTGAGCCGAACGCTAAATAATGTACTGTTTATTTTCGAACACTGGTTTATATGTTTTCCGGTAGTAGGGTTTATATGGAGCCTTGGGTAAATTATGGACCGATCATCACGACATTTCACAGTGTCATTTCTAGTCCTTTAAAACTGTGACGTACCAATTTCTGTTATGATACCATTATTAATTATGGTTTTAGGCGACTAATCTGTTTTCCGGTAGTAGGGTTTATATGGGGCCTATGGTAAATTATGGACCGATCATCACGAAATTTCACAGCGTCATTTCTAGTCTTTTAAAACTGTGACGAGCCAAAATTTGTTACGCTAGCGTTATTTTTAACGGTTTAAGGCGTACTAAACTGTTTTCCGGGAGTAGTGTTTATATGGGGCTTAGGGTAAATTATGGACGGATCTTCACGAAATTTAACAGCGTGATTTCCAGTCAAATAAAACAAATTTTTGGAAAATCTTATCTCATTCCGTGCCTTGTTCCAGCATTTATGTTATTTTTTGAAACAAAATTATCAATTTTTTTAGGTGGTGGTTCCACATTTTGATTCATAGCTCTGGTCCTACTGAACCGATTTTGCTGGATTTCAATCCCAAACTGCTTAGGATAACTACAAGCAATTTGTCACCAAGTTTGTTAATTTTTTTTTTGAGTTGTTCGAAATAAGCGTGTTTTCAACAGACAGACGGACGGACAGAAGGACATGGCTAAATCGACTTAGAATTACTCAAGGACCCAGAATATATATACTTTATGGGGTCTGAGATGAATAATAAAAAAGTTTCACACGGAATGACAAACTTAATATACCTCTTCACAACTAATTGTGGTGGAGGTTATAAAAAAAAACAAAACAAAAAATGTACTTTGGACTTCAAGAAGAATTCTTGACAAAAGTACGAAAAACAGAAGTAAGGAAAAACATGTGAAATAAATTAAAATGGATAACCATTCAAAGCAAACGAATTTAACGAAAGGTTAAATACAATTTGGTTTAAGGATTGATGTTTGAATATTGACGTCAGCAGTCGTCGATGGCTGCGAGTGTTAAACGGCAAACCCCTCTGAAGAGATTGAGTGGTTGCAATCGAAACATGTAAGTGTAACCTGTCCGTAAAAACACCTGGGTTCGAGCCCAGCTTCAGTCAAGAATGAAAAATTATCAATAAATTTTAATTAATTTCATGTTGTAAAATTCCTTTCTTCATAAAAATAATTTAATGAAAATTAAATTTGACGAACTTTAGCCTAATTAAAAATATTAAATTTGGATTAAAAACCATAAATAATTCAACAAAAAAACCACAATACTAAAAATAAATAAAAAAAATTATTTAATAGGTACAATACAATTTGGATATAGTGCTTATACATTATTGTAGCCTTGTGCATAGTCTTCATTTTCCATTAGGTTTGATTCCCTGAGATCGAAGAATTTGGACACAGTGGCCATATCCTTCATACAGCACTTTCATAAGAATATCGCTCTGCCATATTTTTCCCAAAATCATTAATTTTAATAAAAAAAGACTAATAAAATATCTAATTGGTTTTTAATATTAAATAAAAATGATTGATTTTTCACAAAAACTGCAAAATAAGTCGTATATTCTTTATAATAAGCATGAGATATTTTTTTGAATTTTTTTTTATTGCATGCGATATTTTTAAAAATTTATTTAACTTTTCATATATACTTATCTTCACACGCGTTGTAAAAAGTTGATTTTTAAAATTTTCTTTAGTGTTTTTGACAATAAACTCTTTTAAACTAACCCTGTTAAATTTTGAGCGAAAATGTTTGGTAGTCAATGTAAGCCCCAAACATTTGATGTGAATATCTTAATGCGGTTAGTCAATCTGTACCAAAAATTCCTCCAATTATCCACTTAAAGCCTCCAAAAGGCCGATTTTCAAAATTTACCTGATTGTGACATGCGGCCAAGCTATCGACTCAGTTATAATTAACATTAAAAAATAGTTTTCTGTGTATTTCACGCCATTAGATTTCCTAATTTTCCAAAAAGTTTTCCATTCCAAGGTAAAAAGTTAAATGTTCTTTTGTTATAGGCAAGAAAAACATTTTAATTTTTAAATAGTCGACCGCCTTTGTTATTCTTTGTCTCCAAGACATGACATTCAAAAGGGTTTTTGTTTTATTATTTTAAAAACTTTAGCTTCTAAAGCAGCAACTTTGAATCATCCATCTTGTAAGCTATTAAACAAATTATAAATTACCAACTTTGGCGACTTGCTTCCGCGACCAGCAAGCCACTAAACTAATGGCCTTTTTTTTGGTTTGTAATCATCTTAATTACCCCGGCCAACACATGAAGCGCAGTCTGGGGTTCTGGGGGCACTTTTGTGTAAACATTAACGTTCTCTAACTGTGGCCATAGTTTCCATTAAGTACTTAAAAAAAAAAAAAAAAAAAAAAAAAAAAAAAAAAACATATAATTATTTGTTTCATTTTTCTAGAATTTATTTAACAAAAAAAGCTCTGGCACTTTAATTAGTTTATTTAATGATTATAATAAACAAAACAAGGGAAAAACATAAAAGAACGAAAGGGCATTTTAAAACCACATGTGTTGTATGTTTTAGAGGAGGGCCAAAATTTGGAGAATTGAAGGAATGTAAACTATAAAATATGTATGATTAACTTTTATTCGCAAAAATTATTTTTGCAAATTATTTTATTTTCACAAAAGTGTATTTGTACTTTATTACAAGAACGTGATTTTAAACAAAAATGTGCTTTGAAAAACATGTACAAAATTGTTGAGTCGAACGAAGCCCATCATTTTGTTAAATAAAATTTACAAAAATGTGATTTTCACGGAAATGTCTTTTTCCGAAAAAAATGTATCAGTTTTTTTAGAGATCACAAAAATGTACTTTTTTACATAAATATATTTATTTGTTCACAAAAAGCCACTTCTTAGATCAGAGATGGGGAGCAAATGAATAACCTTTCTTTATATAATGAATGGAGTACCGCTATTTCCTTGATCTACATAATCTTTGGATGATTATACTAAGTGAAGTGCTCGCCTTTTTAATATCTAAGGTATACCCGTCCTACATATTCAAGGACCTATAATAGTAGAAATGAATAGAGAAATCTTTGGTGACGTACCTGTTGGCGTAGCTTTTCTTTTTTTAGTAAAACTTTTCTGTTTAGATAAATTGCAAAATATAAAATGATATAAACTATGACAATATGTATGGAGTCCCTCCGTTGGATGTGCTGCGCCTTTTAGGCGGCGTAACTAAAGGATTCCTTTAGTTCCTTTGTTATTTAGTTAACCTTTGCGCTTGAATGTACTGGCATTCTTCGGAATCTTATAAATTAAAAAAAAAAACAGTTGAATGCTACCTGCGTTGCATTATACTTTAAAAGACAGAGCTCCTTCAGGTTCAATGGACTTTTAAGGGGGTCGAAGTTGTACCTCAGCACTTAACTGAGGTGCCAAGGGAGTCTGTAGCACCCTGAATATGCAAGCACGGTTGGTGAGGTATCCGTAAGCGTCTTTCAGGAGGATTGTGTTTGCGAAGGCCTTGCTTTTCTGTCCAGAAGTTGGTTTTCAGTAAGTTCTTCACCGTCCGATAGAGTAGTAGCATTTTCAAGATATGAACTCACCAAAGGGATCTTTGCTTTGGTTATTTAGGTAACCTTAGCGCTTGAATGTACTGTCATTCTTCGGAATCTCATACATTTTGAAATACTTCCAAAAGACAGAGCTCCTTGGGGTCCAATAGGCTTCAAGGCGTTCAAAATTGTACCTCAGTACTTAACTGAGGTGCCATGGAAGTCTGTAGGCCCCGGTGAGTCAAGCACTGATTACTAGTAAGGTCTCTGCTAGTATGCTTCTTGCGAGAAAGGCTTCCTGTCTTTCAGGAGGATTGTATTTGCGGAAGCCTTGCTTTTCTGATAAGAGGTTGTTTTCAGTAAGTTCTTCACTGTTCGATAGAGGAGTGCCCTTTTCAAGGTATGAACTGACAAAAGGGATCAACGAAGATCACCACTTTGACAAAGACAAACTAACGGGGAGCACGAGGTGGTTGTGGCTTAAATCAACAGTCGCGGGTAGGTTCAAATTCACGTGGAAGGCTGATTTGTCACCCTTGTGGCTAAGTTTGGAATGTGCATGGACCTACCCAATAAAAAAATTTATCATTTTGCGAAGCACTAATGGTACATTTAAAAAAATAAGCGCACAATCATGCGCTACGCAATAAGACATACAGAAATGCAGGAAAGTAAGTGAAAGAACTCTCAACAACTTTATAACAAAAAATAACATTTCAAGTGCTACGGCATTCCCTTACTACGAAGCAGGTTTGTAAGGGAGAAAACTAAAAAATAACTGTATCAAAACATTCAGTGTGTAAGGCTGATCGTTACATATAACAATTTTTATATGCGCTGAATAATGCGCTTTATCTGTCAAAAATGTATTGCTTCAAAGTAGGAACACGCCATATAAAATTCATGTCTTCCGTAAGCGCAATGGTAAGCGAAACGCTTATGTTTCTCCCTTACAAACCTGCTTCGTTGGAAGCTCCATTTTTTATTGGGTATGTGCTGTTGCTTTTCAACAGAGCCGGCTGGGATTAATGAATAGCAGTGGAGGTTGGATAGCTCCGGCTCCTAAACAAGAGGTAAGTGTCTACCTTTTGGTTGTTTATGCACTCAAATTGCTACCTGTGTGTGTATTTTATCCTCACTCACACAGGGGCTATTGGTAAGTGTTTAATTTTAACACACCAAGTGTTTGAGCACCACAGTGAAGTTTAATCGTATACAGGTCTTCACGTAAATCGATACAACAGTATGTATCTAGTCCCCCACGAGGCTGTAGGGATCAGCTTTAGCATATTTCACCTTTCGGTGTTGCATCCTCCGTGGTATAGTCAAATTTTCAAAATGATTGAGACCAAAGAATAACCAGAGATCCTATCGGATGCCATGAGAGTCAGTAGCTTTTGGTAAGCAGGCACTGGACGGACTGTTGGCCCCCGGCGACATTCTCTCTAGGATGTCTTCGTACTTGAGATAAGTTCTGTGGGAGGCACGTTTTATGAGATGGTCAAAATGGGTATTACGTTGCTGATGATGGTGTGGTGAAGATCTATTAGCTTGTTAGTAGAGAGAAGGGTCGAGGGACTGCTTATAGAGAAGTGAAGACTTGAAATAAAAAGCAGCTAAAAAGTTGAGGTATCGTAATGGATTGCTTTTGCTGGGTGTGTGGTGGTTTTTTACTTCTCTCATGAGTAGTGTTTTGAAGAGGAAAGTTCAGCGGTTCTCCTAATGGTTTCAACAGCTGGCCTAACAAAAATTTTTAACATCGTCCGATAACCACTACCATTGTTAGATATAAAAAAGCTTGTGTAATTTTCTTAAAACTTTTTGCCATTTTTCCTTTTGGAAGAAACGCTGTAACCAGACGTAAGTATACTTAAGTGTGTGTAATTGTCGCTGATGGGCTCCTCTTGGATTCTTTGTAGCCCGAATTCTGCAGTCTTGCTTGTTAAGGAATTAAACTGGATATAGGCTTTAACGATCGTTTAGAGTAAATTTAAATAAATTGAACTTAAACTCCTGCATATGAAAACTTCAAACTTTAGAGTGGAAAATTCTATAAATTATGAAAAACCTTCAAAATTTTTAAAATGTTTCTAAATTAATGTTCATATTCTCTTAGGAGCAGAAATTCCTAGGATTCCTGGTATCGACTTTCTCGGGAGAATTAAAATTGGATGTCATTATAATAACTATGGTACACTATAGTGTACTTTTCTTGTTAGAAAGGTCAAAAAGTACCAACCCAAGTACAATTGTACATACTTTTTCAATGTTGTTCTAGAAGAAAGATTTCATTCTTTTTACTTTTGTTTTTAACTTGAGCAAAAAAACAAGAAATATTTTAAGCTTAATTTCTAAAGACTGATGACTTTTTTTGGAAAGCAATGGAATTTAAAAATAAAAAAAGCTCAAAAAAAAAAACAAACTTGCAATAGAATGATGTATGATGGCTGTTATTTAATTTGAACGTACTGAAAAAAACCCAATGTACAACGTGCAACAACAATAAAACAAGAAAAAAATTATCACAACTCATTTATCAGTTTCAATTAATGGTTTGTTTCAACTCGCACCACACCAGCAACAACATCTACAACAAAAATGCTACACAAGATAACAACAAATAATTGCAATAACATGAAATAACAATAAAATGAAAATCAACAGAACAATAAAAAAAAGTTGCAACGACAACAACAAAAAAAAAAAAAAAAACATGTTGTATAAAATACATACGTACGTACATTAGGGGCGCCCTAATAAGAGGCATTGCTATGTGGTACAAGTAAAATTCTTCTCTCTTTGGAGTTTGTGGCATTTTTTGGAACTTACTCTTAAGCTTAGTTCCACTGTAGAGTGGGGCATTTGAAAGAATGGGAAATAAAATAAGTCATTTCTATACGGAATATTTTGATTTCGATAAAACTTCTAAACTGGCATTTACACATGCAAGTGCAAGTTCAAAAATTCAATACACTCACACTTTTTCACTAACACCACCACATTTTTCATAGTTGCAGACAACTTGCAGCTCAACTTGCAAGACATTTCTGAAAGCAGTTATTTTTGACACTTGCAGCAAGCTAATGTCACAAACATAAACTGTGCTACCAAATTGACTTGGTTGAGGAAACAATAATGATAGTTTTAACTCTTTTATATATAAAAATACTAGCATATACCCGCTACTTTGTTAGCGTCTCCTTTACTTCGTGGACATATTTTTATGCCGAAGTTTATTTTTCTAAGTTTAAACTTGTTTAAATTCTAGCATTTAACCCGCTATTTTAGTATTACCAAAAAGCTAAAGAAAACTATCAAATTTCCGTACTTCCTTTTTTGGGTACTATATTTTCCCCCCATTAAAGTATCAAAAATTTCCGTATTGTCGTGACAGCCCATATTTAAGTACGAATATGTCAATGAATGGAGGAAAATGTTTTGTTAAAAAAGTACCAAAAATAGTTACGATTTTCACCCCTTAAATGCTCGAATTTCGTACCATATATGTGTTCGTATTTTTTTTTTTGATAAGTATCGAATGTGGTATAAACTTTGTTTCTATGTTTATTGGTTCAAAAGATAAATAGGGTGTTAAAAAGTTCTAAAATTCAGGTTTTACCCGTTTACTCCCTAAAAGGGACGAATTTCAAAAAAGTACCAGAAACCTGTCCGCTTATTTTTCTAAAGAACAACAATAAGAATAATTAGTATTGTGGTTATTTTGTTGAACTATTTATGGTTTTTAATCCAAATTTTTAATATTTTTAATTCGGCTGAAGTTCATGAAATTTAATTTTTATTAAATTATTTTTGTGAAGAAAGGAATTTTACAACATGAAAATTAATTAAAATTGTTATTGATAATCTTTCATTCTTGACGTGGCTCGGGCTCGAACCCTGGCCGGCAGGTTACCATGACATGTTTCGATCGCAACCACTCGATCTCCTCAGATGGATTTGCCGTTCAAGTTGTGCTGAAAAAGGTCAACAGAAAAGAGAAAGACAAAGTGAAAAAACAAAAAATGTACTTGGACTTCAAGAAAAATTCTTGACGAAAGTACGAAAAAACAAAAGTAAAGGAAAAAACATGTAAAATCAATTAAAATGGATAATCATTCAGGAAAGCAAATTTCGATCTACCAAATGTTAAAATACAATTTGGTTTAAGGATTGATGTTTGACTAGTGACGTCAGCAGTCGTCGATGGCTGCGAGTGTAAGACGGCAAATCCATCTGAGGAGATCGAGTGGTTGCGATCGAAACATGTCATGGTAACCTGCCGGCCAGGGTTCGAGCCCGAGCCACGTCAAGAATGAAAGATTATCAATAACAATTTTAATTAATTTTCATGTTGTAAAATTCCTTTCTTCACAAAAATAATTTAATAAAAATTAAATTTCATGAACTTAAGCCTAATTAAAAATATTAAAAATTTGGATTAAGAACAACAATAAGTATTAAATTTTTTTGTATCTCTTTTAGTTTTGAAGATATAAGGTAACCAAATTTTCCCGTTTTTACCCTTTTTATCCCCTAAACATTCTTCGAATTTCTAAAAATCCCGTATTAGTGGATCGATTTTGGGAGTGACCAATCTCAGCTGCTTGGGCTGGGCGATGATGAATGAGTCAGTCAGTCACTCACGCAACTCTTTTATATACATTAGAGCGACTCACCAAAAAAAGTGCTCGATGTACCCTCCTAAAAATGAACCTTGGACTTTTTTAGGATGACATTTTAAATATTTCGGCTCCAGGGTTGACCTCTCGTGAGCTGGACCAGTTTGAAAAAGGGTCTATTTTTGCATGTTTTGTTACTTTACGAATCTTTTTCCTTACCAACATATACAAGTTAGGTATCGTAAGAAAGGTTTTTAAGGCGCGTCCAACTGTATATAAAATTTGTCCAAGGACGATCATCCATGTCCTTTTTTTTAAGGATTTTTTGTAAAAAAAAAACGGGTTTTGAATTTTTTGTTCGGGGTTGTTTGTAATAAAAGTGTCAAATTAACATATTTTAATCTTTAGTCGATTTAATTAAATACGTGTCTCAGCTTTTTTTGAAATTCGTGCAGTTCGCGTTTTGACAAAAATGCAATGGGGTGGTAACCCTTCGTTTTAAATAGGGCAATATGGGTATCAAATTTTATCTTTTACCAAGTATATCATCTTTGTATGTAAATAATTTAGATTTGTGTAAATTAGATGCATTTTACACGGTGCTCTGGAATATATATAAATGCAATTTTGTAGTAACTCTAATATGATACCGGATTTAGTTTCTAGATCATGTATGGATGAAAATAGGACTAAAGAAAGTCGCTCTAATATACATATACAGAAGAAGAAGATTTCTTGTTTTTTTTTTGCAAGTATAAAGAAGAAGACAATTGATTTAAAAGGCAGGGTAAAGTAGAGGTACAAGTTTAAGACATTGAAAAGTGTTTAAGATAGAACTTATGCATTATATCGTCGGTTGATTATTTAATTGTCGTATGTGGATACAAATTACATACGACACACGACAATTAAATAATCAACCGACGATATGTTACTAATATGGTTGCGTTAAGTTTAAGCTAAGTTTTTTTTTTGGGTAGTCCCTAATATTCATACCCGTACACTACGTATACGTATCGTATTAATACATCTATAATCCGTAAATTGTAATAATAAATCTGCTTGTTTGTCGGTGTATGCATGCATGTGTGTATATCGACAACAATAACAAAAAAAAAAAAAAAAAAAAATATGTACACACAAAATTATAGACTATTTAGTATTTTATGAATGTGTACAATTTGGCTTGGTTTGATTTGGTTTTATGTACAATGTTTTTTTTTTTTTTTTTTTGTTTAGCCTGGAATGGCATGCCAGCATGTCGGCCTGCATGCTTGTTGGCTGTGGGGCATCATAATTAAATTAGCAAAATTGACGCCAATAGCTTAGCAAACTTAATTGTCAAACATACACACATATTTTCAAGCAACACATGCAAACATACCGAAACTTACATATGTACACGTACTTTTACAGGCAAACTTACACTTAACGAACACATGCAGTACATAACAACAAGTTTCAACACACACGCAGGGGGCACGGCACGGTGGTTTGGGATTCACCTTTATCTTTGTTATGTACTAAATTTAAATAAATGCGAAGATATGCAATTTTCCAGATTAAAACTGTAGCTAACTCCTACGTTCGTAATGGCTGTAATTTACAATCTGTTACTCAAATAATGGTTTTGGGAATATTGTTAGAAAAAATAACATTTGGCTTAAAGATTGATGTTTGACTATTTATTACTGCTGTTAAGAACGTAAAACCTGGGTTCAATCCCATGGCCAGCCAAGAATGCAAAATGATCTATAAATTTTAATTCATTTCAAGTTGGAAAATTCCTTTTTTCTTAAAAAAAAATTTAATTTAATGAACTGTAGCCTGATTAAAATGTAAAAATTTTGATCAAAAAACTATACTTTATTAAACATTATCGGTTTGACCTCTCGACCATTTAAAAAAAATTTAGTGAGGTATGAGGTATTTATATTTTGAAAACCCCCTGTCTGAATCCAAAACCTGTTTCGTGAAAAGCACAAGCATGGTTGGTCTAGTCAGTAAATCAGTGCAAAACGCCTGATGATATTTTGCAGGGTTGTGGTTTTTATTCAACATATCGTCAGGCCATTATTGGTTTGACCTACCGACCATTTAAAAAAAAATCAAGTGAGGTTTGAGGTATTTATATTTTAAAAAAACACCATTTCTGAATTCAAAACCGTGAAAAGCAAAGGCATGGTGGGTCTAGTCAGTAAATTTATTCAAAATGCCTGATGATTTTTTGCAGGGTTGTGGTTTTTCCATGTAATTGGCTTTGTTTTTGCTATTGTAGTTTTATAAAATAATAAATTCGTGTTAATAACATGCAGTCTACAACTACCATGAAATACTTAACATTAAAGGAGTAACAGTAACGTTGCAAATCAGCTGTTTCATTTTGTTGTATGTAAAGCAATTAGAACGATTACAGTTAGCAGTAAGATGTTACGTCTCAATCTGTAAGAAATAGATTGGTCTTACTTTTTTACGGAAAGGATACTGTTACTGCTAACTGAACCTTAACACTAAAATTATGTTAGTGTTAAGTATAGACTCATCATGTTAGAGGTTTTCTCATGTTATAACACGGTTGTTAATGCACATGTTTTAACACTGCTTTTATAACATAATTAATGTTATAACAGAAAATCATGTCAGTTGTAGACGGGGAGTAATAGTAAAAATTTTTTAAATTTATCAAAAATAGAACATTTTTTGTAAATAAAACCAAATAAAAGAAAAAAAAAAATTCATAGATTTTTACTTTGTATTGGATTGTTAATATAGAAACTTTCATATGAACAACAAGTTACTCAAAAGACAGCAATTAGTTTACGTAAGCAGCACAGTTAGTTTTTTAAACTTTTTTTAGACAGAGATATATATTAAGCTTTCAATAAAAAACTATTAACTTCACTCATGAAAGTTCACAAAAATTTAAATTTTTTTTTCAAATCATATGCCGGTAGCAGTGGTGAAAATTTAAAAAAGTTCTATTGGCTATATTATGAGAAGTCTTCATGTAAACGTTCTTTGTCGTTTTTCTCAACTCCGACTTTTTGGCAAATGCGCCAAACCAATAATGGGATATAACGATGACTGTAAATAAATCTCGCAGTGTTCTGGTGTTAATTAAAAGATGGGCAAAGGTATTCAAGGATCCTTTTATCACAAAAAATATTTTTACTTCGCTCGTTAGACCAATTTTAAAATACGGTAGCATTGTTTGGGACCCGATCTATAATATTTATAATAATTGAATCGAATTACTTAAAAATAATTTCTATTTTTCTGCTTAAGAAATATTTATAAAGGATGCCTGGTATTACCTGCATATTCAACAAGACTAGCTGATATTAACCCAGAAAAAACTTTTTGATTTTTAGTAATATGTGGTAGTTATTTTATGCATTACCTGGTAGATAGTTGTCATTACAATTGTCATTACTCTGAAAATGAAAATAAGTAGTTACTAGTAATGACCTCAGCAACCACTTATTACTTCTATTATTTTCACTACTGCTTGTTAATAATCAGCTCAATAACTACTTATTATTTGTGTTGTAATCAGTACTGAATATTTACTTACTGGTAACGTACTTAATAACTACTTATTAGGTCCATTACCCTGTGATTTTTTTGGATTCTAGTAAGCATATTGTAAGGACTTACAATTCAACTTACTCGTAGTTAAATAATCACTAGATATTTTTTGACTTCTAGTAAGTGTATTGTTAAGTACTGTATTCTGTGGACACCTCGAACAAAAATAAGTAGTTATTCAGCCGAAAAATAAGTAGTGCTCATTTTCCTCCAACATTACTTGCTCACTTACTAGGAAAGTAAAGTTTTTGCTGGGTAATTTATGAACTTTAAAAAGCCGGAGAATTATGCTTAAAATATATTTTATGGTCAATCTAAGAAATACTAGCACAGATTCTGAATTTTAATTGAGAAATGTAACTTTTAATATTCCTCAACGCTCACTTCATTTTTTAGCCCTCTATATGCCACGACATACCAAACGAACTTTGCTATGTCAGATCCACTAATAAAGTTATGAAGCTGTTTCAATAAACTGTATAATTTAATTCACTAATGTTCATTCTAAACATTCTGTCTTTGCATTAATTAAACAAAATACATTATTTAGTTACAACACTAAGGGCCATTATTACAACCTAATGATCAAGTTCCTGATAGTTAACTTGAACAATAGCTATCGTGATCGATAAAGTGACCATTAAGTGTTCTCCATTTGAACAACTGCCCGATAAAATATAAAATGTAATTGATATACTGTGGCAACATTGCAGTAGATACCGACTACTTTTGGTTGTTTATAATACGTACACAGAAAATAGAAAATCGACTTTAATTAAACAATTCGTTCAGGCAGTTAAATTTTTTACTAAATTTGACCCTGCAAAAGAATTGATCATATCAATTAACAGATTTTTATTTTCGATTCATGCCACACAAATTTAGTTAGTAAAAAAATTAATTCCATGAATTAAAAAACACAACATATACATAAACATTTAAATCTGTGTGTTTTTGTTAAAAACATTAATTGCAGCAAACAAAAAATTAATTGAAAAAATTAATGTACATCAATTAATTTTTTTATTGAACAATTCTTGGCAAACATTTTTTCTGTGTATGGCAGCCTTTTACTTTTGTTTATTTTTCTAATTTAAGCAGAACTCAATTGTTGTGATTAATTTTGGTTTTTTATGGTAAAGACCCTGCGGGAAATTTGTGTCAATTGGTCCAACAGACTGGTCCTAGGAGTTGTGAAAATAGAACAGGTACAAAAAGAAAAAACTCATGACCAGTGAAAGGAGAACCAATCACGTAACTGGTTTATGAAAAACAAAAAGGTAGAAAAAGTAATGAATTACAGTACAGTCTTCACCGTTGGTGTGATAAAGTTTTTTGGGCTTTCTAATATTTGGCTCTTGAATTTAATTCTAGGACTTTTTTTATTGAAACAATACTACATCGTATTGAAATAATACTAAATTTTAGTAACTGCCACTAAACACGTCCATTTAGAATAGATTTGTGACTGGTCAAATGGTGTCAATTGACCGCCTCCAATGACAACTCCATGTTAAAGTGATAGGTCTGATTCATAGAAAGTGTTCAAACCAGAACCGGTCTCTACCACCAAAGACCTATCACGGGACTACTTTGGTGTCAGTTCGCTTCCCTCTAGGGAACTGACTGTTCATCGATTTCGAAAGAAGCCTTCGTTCGCTTAACTTACATGTAAAACAACAACAGTACTTTAAAATTGGTTTTTTTTTTCAAATATAAGTTAAGCCAACGAAATTTTCGTTCGAAATAGACGAGCAGGCCAACATTGGTTTTTGGTTGTGTTAAATTGTGCTTCTTTAAAAAAGTCTGAATTATTTAATTTAACATAAAACTGTCATTGAAGTTACCATATCTTCAGCAGAAAATATGGTAGCTTCAAATTCTTAAAGTTCACTTGTAAAGTTACCATGAGAATAAGCCCACTGTTAGCTTATCACTCACTTTTTAGGTAAATGTTAACTTGTAATAATCAAATACCATTTATCTGTCAGATAGCATTCTAAAAATAACTATTTGTAAGTTTTTCATAGATTTTAATTAAATTAAATAAAAAAAAATATGTCGTAACGGCCACTTACATTTTAACATCTTAAGGATTTTTTGAACCACTCCCAATTGAATAGTTCAAAGTTCAGACTTATAGATTTTTAAAAAAATAATTATTATTCTAAACGCCTGTTTTATTTTTACTGAAATTTAACAGTTTATAGTGTATCTGACTTTACATATGGACTATGAACTTTAGCGACCCCTTAGCAGAAGAGCTCTGCGCGATCTTTCGTTTTTCGTAGTATCAAACTAAATTTTTGTATTCTTGGTAAAAAAATTTATTCCTGCAGGTCATTTTAAACTCTAACACACTTACGGCCATTTTCACCAAGTTCGGTTAAAACTAACTTTCAATTAAAGTTCCGGTTACCAATACGTTTTGACAGCTATAACCGATGGTTAATTATAACCGAACTTGGTGAAAATGGCCGTTATTCATAAAAAATATTTTAGTTTTATAAAAGATTTATTTAACAAATTTTCATAGAGAAATCGTTCAATAATCCTTTTACGAGCCCTAACCACTATTAATTCGTACAAATCAAAAATGAAAAAACACCTATTATGGACTAAAGAGAGACGCTCATGGGTACAACGGCAATGGGACAGCATTATCTTTAGCGATGAATCCAAGTTTGATGTATGCGTTGGTGATGCAAGAAAAAAGGCTAATACGTAAAAGCACCGAGGCATACAACAAAGACTGCGTAAAACGTACAGTTAAGTTTCCAGCTAGCGTCATGGTATGGGGATGTATGTCCTCAAAAGGTGTCGGTCAGCTCCATTTCATAGATGGAATCGTAAATGCAGAAAAATATATAAAAATCCTGGAGGAAAATCTGATACCATCGGTATCGAAACTAGCAGACTGCGGGGAATACATATTTCAACAGGATGGTGCTTCTTCCCATACTGCAAAAAAAACGAAAAAGTGGCTTGAAGAAAATGGAATCGAGGTCCTGGATTGCCCATCTTCTAGTCCAGACCTTCATCCCATAGAAAATTTGTGGGCTATTATGAAAAGAAATGAACCCCAACGGACCGTTGACGGGTTAAAGTCCAAAAGACTGCCAAAAACGATTCAGTACCATGCCAAAGCGGGTCGAGACCGTTTTAAAAAACAAAGGTGGCGTAACACAATTCTAACTATGAAAATTGGCGACTGTACGAATTAATAGTGGTCACAATATTTTTGTTTAAAATAATAAACTTTCGTTTTTGTTTGATTTTTAAAAAGTCCTTTTTTTAATATATAACTTTTTTTAATGTATATCTACAGAGAATAAAATGATCTTTAAGAAACGTATACATTTTTTTGTGTAGTCATTATAGTTCCGAAAATATACATACTTAATTAGCACATTGATGAAAAATGCTTTGTGTACGAATTAATGGTGGTTAGGGCTCGTATAAACCTTAAATATTTTTTATGAATAAGGCCTTAAAAAAATATTTTTGGCTTAAAAAAGGTTTATTAAACGAAATTCCAATGAAAGTTTGTTTAATATACTTTTGAGGTTTTTGTTCAACCTTTTTGTTCTTAAGTTCTAAAGCCCCGCCTCTACAATTTGCTTAACGTTTTTTAATTTTTTTTAGTTTTGTAAAAACGTTGTCATTAAATAATTACTTTTGCAGTTAAGTTTAAAACAATCGAAATTTGTTCGTTAAAGTCAAAATTTGACTTAAAAATTTTAGAGTTATTAAAATTTCCCCCGGCATTTAAATCATCTCAGGCCACTTGAACAAGAAATGTTGGAACAAAATTAACATATTTTGAGAAATATTTGAATAAAAGCTAATTTTTTCTTAAAATATACCCGTATTTTCATGTATATGAGTTTGTAAAGATATGAAAAAAAAATTGTAAATACCCCCCATAGTTTTCCCGTAACTGCGATTAAAATTTTGCAATTTTCAAGAAAAACTATTTTTTTTTTGCCATATTTTGATGAATTTTCTTACTGTTATGAATTTTAAGTTAAACGTATTCAAAATATTGTAGTCGAGGTTATTCTAAATATATACCGAATACATATGTATATGAATTATATTCGAGAAAATTCTAAATATACCCTGACATTATTTGGCATTATTATTTGGAATTTCTAAAGCAAAGATTGCGAACTATTGCATATTTTTGTGACGATTGTTATGAAACTGGAGAAAAATATACCCTGAAGTCATGCGAAAACAAAACAGTGCAAAATTAGCGATTAACCCTAAAATGCACTTGGGGTCAAAATTATTTTTTAAGATTATTTTTTTAAAAAAAAGTAGAATACTATGGACGATACCTACAACAATACAATCCAACAATATTAAATTGCCCATAGACAACCATATTTGTTCACATTTTATGGGACTTTGATTTATTCTAACTTTCTTCCTTCCGTACCACGGTTTGTTTTGTCAACGTATGGCTACTGCCATACGCTTGATTGTAATTTTATTTTCATTATTTAATCATTATTAAATTGTATGATTGAGTAATGGGGAGGCAGTCAGTTAAGCCGGTAATGGCAATAACATTTTAACTACCCATACTTACATTTACAAAAACACACACATACACACACTTACATTTATATCAAAATTGTGTTTAGACATGTTATTAGTTTCAATCATACAGGCTGACAGAAAGACAGACAGACAGACAGACAAACAAACAAAACAATCAAACAAACAACTAAACTGCATTAAGTACGGTGGAGCCAGAGTGATTAAGAGAAGGCTGTTTTTGATTATTATTTTTTTGTTTATGTTATTGTTCATGTTTTTGTGCTGTGTTTATTTATCTATTTAATACTCGTAATAATCAAAACAGCAAATAAATAAATAAACAAACAGTAAAATCGAATGAATGAATTCGAATTTGATTGTGAGTTTTATATGAGTGGGTATCAACGAGTGCAAGTACTTTATTTGTAATTGTTTATTACTAGTTTTTGATTTGTAAAAAAAAACACTATTTAATATAAGTATTTTAGTTTGTTAAAAATGTGCAATTGAACTTTTATGGTTGAATTTGTTTGTTTATTGTTGTTATTTTTTTGGCATCTAACAACTAAATGCAGCTTGCCTCGTGACTCATGAGTTTAAAGCAGGGGTGAACTATATTTAATGGAACGGGGAAATTAAACTAGCTTAACCCATTAACAAAAAAAAAATAAGTAAACAATTTCTAAAACGATTATATCGGGTTTTTCAACAAGATTTTTTTCTTAAACAAATCAAAAATTTTGATAAAGATGATTAAAATTTTTATTGTCTTACGAAGAAAAAAGTTCGGCAATTATGAATGAAAAATGATATCTGGTAAATGTCTACCACGAGCACGCTGACAGATGTCGATTCTTTCACCAAAGTTTTTAATCACTTTTTGGTAAAATGGCGGGTCCATTTCGTTAATCATATCACGCATTTTGAGTTTTAAGGCTGCATCGATTCGATTGGTTCCGTATGGACTCTGTCCTTAACAAAGCCCCACAAAAATAATCCAGTCGTGTTAAATCATAGGATCTGGCTGGCCACTTAACAGCTGATGTTCGTGAAATTATGTGATTCTGGAAATTTGGTTTGCAATAAGTTGATCGTTTGATTAGCTGTGTGACATTTGGCACCGTCCTGTTGAAACCACATGTCAGTGATATTCACGTCATCAATAATAGGCCAAAATTGAGTTGTTAACATCTCGCGATAGCGTGATCCATTGACCGTTACCGCATTTCCAGCCTCATTAAAAAAAAAAAAGCGTCCCAATCACGCATCCAGACCATACAGTGACACGTTGAGCATGCCAAGGCCTCTCAATAATCGCTCTAGGATGTTCCGAATCCCAAATGCGGCTCAAATTTATCGAACAAATTTTTAATAGCGGTCTCAAAAGCACGATTATGTTGTCCGAAAATAACACGAATTTTACGAAATGTAACTTTAACAGAACCACCATTTTCATAGTGGATTTAAATTTTTTATTGCGATTTTCGAGCGAAATTAAACTACGAATACGTAAAAAAAAAACTTAATGTCAAAACTATCATGTTGTTGGTGTTGCCACAATTCAAAAACCCTTTATTATATGAGAAGTTTCGCCCTTTTTTGTACTGAAACTCAAACCATTTGTTCTTGATTCAGAAACTCTTACTGTAACCGTTCTGCCCCTCCCCCCCTGAGGTGTAGGGATCATCTCAAGGATATTTAATTTTTTGGTGTTTCATAATTCCGGGTGTATCAGATGTTTTTTTACCAGAGATTCGACAAATTTCCAAAATAACAGGTCTGTAAAAGTCTTCTTGATTTCTTGGGACTGAAGTTTCACCAGAGTACTTTCTAATTCTGGGATCACTGGAGTCATTGAGGTCCCCGTTCGCTTGCTTCTTGGGAGAAATGATTTCTGTTTTTCAGGATAATTGTCTTTGTGGAAGGTTTACCACAAAGAGAAAAAAATGTTTATATATGGTCACCTCCAACAACACTATTTTTAAAGAAAATTTCAAATAGATTATTTTTAATTCAATTATATTATTGTCAGCGACAAAAAACCACAACCATATTGTGGCTGCCTCCGAACATGTTATGGTTGTTAATAGCTAAAATATGGAACACTTATAATAGCATGGTTGGTTTTCAATCATAGCATGTTGCTCTTGAAAAAGAAGAAAATACTAATGTTAATTTAAAAACAAGTTATTGTCATATTTAACCATAACATGTTTAGAGGCAACCATAATATGGTTGTAGCTTCTTGATGGAGGACTTTTTACCATAATATGGTTGTCGCTGACAATAATATGGTTAAATTAAACATAATATATTTAAAAATTTCTTCAAAAATTGGTTTTGTTGGAGGTAACCATATTTTAACATGTTTTTCCTCTGCGTGCATGGATCGAAATAAGTGTGATTCGGATATAGAACTAAAGCAATCAGTATTTAAACGTTAAAACAAAAAACTTCCCTTTGGATATATGTAATTCCACCCCTTTTAAGGAACAAAAGTGCCTATTAGAGGGGATTACTTGTTATGACATGCTAGGTATGTAGAGAGAGAGAGAGAGAGTTCCAATATCAAAATCTCTTGATTTTCAACATACAAAACTAATGGTGTTTTCTTTTCTGACAACAATGTTCCACATATGCTACCATTGGTGCGGGTTTTTGTTCCATTCTAAAAATATATGCAAAAATGTGAGAAGTTGTCGTTTTCCTTTCTAAACATGTTGCAGCAATAAATGGAAAATTTGTTCCATTTCTTACCCGCAGTTATAACTGAGTGTGAGATAATACCCTTTTTTGCATCTACGTAAAGTACTGTTTTATGCAAGCAAGTATTTTTTTTTCTTGTGTTTGCGGACAATTTGCGTTATATTGTGATGGATATAAAAACTTTTATTATATTTTTTTGACGCAAAATTTTTAACAACAACTGACATTTATTATTAAAATTAAGTGCTGTTAACGCTTATTGGAATTGTAAGAAAATTTAATGTTGAAAATTGCTACAAGCGTGGTGAATATCGCTTTTAGTACAAACTTTGCATTCAATATTTAACACGCTAAATACACATTAGTGTTGAGTGTAAAACGTAGCTATTATTTTGTTCCATTGTAATTTAGAAAAATGTATCACTTTGTAAGGGTTCGTGTAACCTAATAAACATATTACACAACTATAATGCATCATCTTTTTTTTTAGAAAAGAAAACACCATAAAATACACGAATTTGTCGCTATTACACTAGTATGGTGACATACCATTCACACATACCAAGTATGACCGTCTAAAAGGCGCTTTATCTATTAGGGGCCTCTTAAGGCACTTGTCTCTCCAAAAAATAAAAATAATAACAAAGGTAATTATATAGCTTAATATAACCCAGTGTTTTGATTAATGGCCATGTTTTTGTTATTAAGCCAAAAATGAAATGTTTTCTGTAAATCTACTTCTAACTTACGTCATTTATTTGAAATACTATAATACTTTCCAACTGACTATTAAACAAACTCTTATAAAAAAAAAACAATAAAAATTATCAAAGTAATTACAAAGATAACTGGTATTTATTAAGGCTCTTTCTATTATTTATTAATTAATTAATAACAGAAAAATAAAATTGTTTGAGGAAATATTAATCGTTTAAGAGGAAGTTATTTGGAAATTTTACTGGTTGTTTATGTGTGATATTTAGAAAATCAATTAAATATTGGTAAAATAAATAAGTTGTCAGTTTTTTTTAATTTGTATTTTTTTCCGTCAGACTTTTAATCACGTCTTCTTTCGAAATGTAAAGCATCGCTTAATGGGAAGCACTTCTTCCCAGCTGTATGGCAGCAGATCGATACTGCGCCAAGAGAACTTCAGAATTTTTTAGATAACGAACCAAGACAATTTTTAAAACCTTTGACTGAAGAGAAGTGGTTTTACATCAATCGAAACGATTGCTAGCGAGAAGGGCCCAAGATTTGGAATATTAAGTGGGTGTGGTAAAACTTAACATTCACTGCACTGAAAGAACTATAAAGTAATTATGGCTTGAACCTAGAAAATTTTGCATGATTCTCATTAAAGCCAAAAATTTCCTATTCTAAATATATGTGTGGCCTACTTTAAGCAAAATGTTTCTTTATTTAGGAAAATTTTATTAAATACGAACAAAAAAGGTTAAAATCAAGAAATTGTTTGTTGATACTTCTTTTCGTGCGGCTTTTGTAAGTTTTTCCATGGAACAGTCAATGGTCTTTAGCTAGGTTAGGTTGCCGGTCATAAATACCCCGCATAGACTCTGTTGGTCCCTAGCGTTACCACATTATATGACAACCCCTAATCGAAACGGTTAGTTCGATGTGATGATACCCAGAGTACTCCACAGCCTCTTGGTGTATGCTAGGAGTCTCAATAGTCCAATTTCAGAGATTTGCCCTAGATCTTGGAAGTAATGATCTCCATGACAGTTCTCTAAGAAGCGTGTGAGTGCCGGACAGTGGCAGAGTATGTGCTGACTTTTTTCCCCGGTACCCGTTATAAGGCCTACCAGAAGCCTACAGTCCCCTCTCGGTAGCGATAGAAGAGTTTCAGTCGATTTTGGATCATAGCATCCCCACATAACCCTGCAAACCCTACACGTATCGGTGTTTCCCCAAACCGCTCAGATTTCCTCCGCATAGTAGACTATTATGTATCCCTCTTACTATTACGAATTGGAACTGGAATGCCAATCACTCTGTTGTATGGCAATTGAGCCCCCCGTCTCGTCAATTAGTGTGCCACTCCGTTTCCTTCTATGCCCTGGTGGCATGGTGTGTTGGCACCAAGCCCACCTATTGAGTCCTTACACTCCTGGACAATCGAACAGTATGTATATTTGGATGATTTGACCTTGGTCGCCGCCTGACTGTGTATTAAGAAGTTTATATATGAGGTGCAAGTATAAGAATCTTGAGCCAAATCAGCTGCCATTTTAGCGGCAAATATTTCCGCCTGGACTATACTACAGTAATTGGGAAGCTTATAAGATTTCCGAATACCGAGTTCCTGACAGTTAACTGCAGCTCCAACACCCACTTTAAAACTGAAAGTCCTATGGTAAGATCGGATTCCCGCCAACCAGCTGGTCGCTACTAAAGTAATACGCGGTTTTCTATTAAAATCGATTTGCTGCATAACTCTCATGTGGTTTAAGCAAATTATTATAAAAAAAGAACCTTTTACACCTACAAAAAAAAAAAAACAATTAATTTTGCGCATTTCATGTTTTGTATTCGTGTTGATTGTTGTCATAGAACTCGTTAGGAATATTTTGGTTTTTGAATAATAATCGATTGAGAAAATAATTGGCATGGTGTATAAGTTTTATTGTTAAATCTTTTCAACACTGATAGAAAAGGCGTCATAACGCTGATGTGTTTTGACCTGAGTACTATGAAAAGTGTCTTCGTTTTTGACCCCATGCCAGCCTTAACAACACTTTACCAAATTGTTATCCGGGTCAACAATTTTGATTATGTCATCAATAGGATGGGACACATCGGCATCACAGAAACGCCGAATCGAAGTCTGTTTTATAAAACATGTCATTAGTGCGATGACTCAGTAACATGGAAGAAAGGACTAGTTAGGCTCAATTTACGGAAAAACTTGCGTTATTTGGATTGACTAAAGTCTAAGAGGGAATATGATTATTTACTTATCCGTTGCACATGCTTGTTTTACTTTTGTTGTATTCCGCCCTTTGTTTACAGAAGAACTCGCAGTTATAAGACACCAACAGCGTGCCTGATATGGTTTTTGTTGTCATTATACTATAAAAATTTTATGTATTTAACTAAATTATTTAAACAAATAGAATATTGGAATTTTTCTTTTTATTTTACTTTTAATAATACTTTAATAATAATGTTAATAATACACAATATGTGGCATCGAATTTATCGAAAATATCATGAATATAGCGAATACCTTGGTTTTTTAAACATAATGTTAAGATATCTCAGAGAAGGAACAAGAAATATTACAAAGCTTATATATTTATTTCAAGGCTAACTTATTGGTAGGACTTTCAGGTGACATATCAGGTTTTCTTTATAAAATTGGATTCGCGCAGTAAGGTCGGCTTCAATATGGATAATTCCATAGTGTTGAACGTAACAGTCGTACGCATCAAAAAAACAATAACATTTTAAACAACAAATATTTTTACATTCTGTTAACCCTTAAATTAAAGCACTAAGAAAGCCTTGTTATCTAAGCTAAAGTTTATGGAGAGCGCGATTCTTGGTCAAAGATAATGGCAAAAGAAGTAGCGGTTCGAACGTGAAAAAATAGAAGTAGTTTTTGTGGCCATGTATAAAAAGGCGCAATTCAGCGAAATCTGGCACAATTGTTTAGTTAAACTACTTTCAGAATCTTACGTAGCAATGTAACATTAAAATGTCTTTGAATGGATTCCAAAATCTTCAGTATTTTATTTTATTTTTTTTTAAGCCAAAATCTGTGTTGATACGTGAAATTTTATTCATAATAATGATTAAAACAAAATAAGAATTAACAGTTAATCCGAATAACATATTTCTTTCCGAACTCTTCCTTAGATTACGGACCATATAAGAAAATTTTTTTGGAATAATTTTTATCAAATATCACCTCTTTTAAGGAAGATAATATTAAAGAATAAAACAATAAAACATTCTCACAAATAAGAAATTGCGTTTGTACAACTTTGCAGTCTGCTTGTTCGTCTTAGGGAACGAATTTATGGGGGAATTTATAAAATTTGTAAAATCTTAATATTTTTCTATAATAAAATCATAAAAAATTAATAACTTTTCATTTTCGGTCATGGTGGACCTTAAGAAAGATATGCCCATATTGCAAAAAAGGGATTTTTAAACTTTAACCCCGAAAGCCTGATGTAATAGGGACATTTTGGGTACAGATGCGGATTTAACTCAACTCAAACCCTTGCGAAAATATACTCTGGTCTATGGGTCAAGCATTTGTTTGCCTTTGTTACTATTGAGCATTTAGATACACAATGTATTATTTAGTGCATATTGTTGTCTTTCAGATGTCTTTACTTACCGATCGAAAAATGTATGGCATTCTAAAAAATATGCTATTACGAGTCGTTTGTACCACCAAAATTTAATAATATACAATTAAGAAAACGAAATCAAAAATTGTTTTTTTTTTTAAGAAACTGAGATAATTGTCTTTTTTTTTCTTTTTTATCGTAGTTTCTAAGAATTCATGAAATAAATTAGATATTTGAATTTTTTATTACATTATTTACAATTTTTCTAATTCTAATTAAATTCACATTGCATTCATACGACGTAGGCTGTTGGACAACTGTTAAGTGTTTTTCATACAAAAACCGTAAACGGCGGGCCAACAGTCACATCTTATGAATGTGCCCATTATAAACTTATGTCATCAATTCTCTTTTTGGACTTTTTCAGGGTCATCTAAATATGCACGTATGTTTATGTAAGTACTAACTCCATTATTCAATTCAAAAATGTATATTAAAATGTAAATCCAAATGATGATCCAAATGATCATCGACATCAACGTCTGGCAAATCTATAAATTTAATATACGCTAAAAATGTTGTCCAACACATGCTGAAGAATGATACAAAAATGACTTGATTATGGGGCGGTACAAATGCAAAATTAATCGTTTGCACACATGGCCAATAAACTATGCCAATTTTATATGCATCCAAGAATTTACTGCCGACCTGAAAAGACAGAAATAATATAAATTAGTAAAAGGAACAATCACATTTAACAAGGTAAAGAAACAATTTTTTTTTTTTACAAAACTGCTCTAATAATAATATCGAAGTTATAATTTGTATCAGCAAAAAGCACATGAGATTCAGTTTTTAGCAACAAAAGCAACATTAATTATTATAATTATCATTAATTTATGTTACAAAATTATACTTTGGGGAAACATTTATTTTGTACTTGCGTTTCAGTGTTTTTTTTTTTAATATCATTTTATTTTAATTTATGGTTGTCATGTCAAAATATACTGTATAAGAGAGAGAATATATTTAAACAGTGTTTCAATTATAATTCCATCGTTATAATTTTTAATGCACTAAGGAAGGCTGTGGAATAATTTTAGAAACTTATAACAAATAAATTATATTTAACAGTTCTAAACAAAAATAAGGAAAAAATTTGAAAAAACTAAACTATTTTGAAAACGTTCCTATTAAAAATGAAACACAAAAAAAAAACAATTTTTCCATTTAAATTTTAATTAAGCTTTCAACTGTTGCAAGATTTCTTAACAATATTATATATATTTTTTTTGTTTCTAATAAAATGGAATTGAAACACTTGAAATTTAGAAAAGTTTTAGGAACTTAACTTAATTTAACGTATACATTTCTATAGCTGAGATGCAAAATTTGTTCGTTTCAAAATGATAGAAACGAGATGTTAATTGATTCTCACAGTTCTCTTGGCGCATTATGAGAAGAAATATACTGATTGTATCAATGCAAGTCCTTTTCCATTATCACAGAAATCAATTCCGATCGCAAGTGGCAGTGATTTCATATTATGCTTCACATAAAACGAAATCACTTTCGATCGGAATTGATTTCTGTGACAGGCCTGAATATAAAGTTTTAATAAATACAACAAAAATTCCATTGTGATTTTAACTTTCAATTGAAAATGGAAATTAAACAAATAAATATAAATTCCATTGTGATTTTAACTTTCAATTGAAAATGGAAATTAAACAAATAAATATTTTGGGAAGTTTACGATATCTATCATTAATTTTTCTTTAATAGCATAAACGAAAAGTTTTCTTATACTAAAAATTTAGTTTTAACGTGTCTGTAAACTGGAAATCGAAACCCAGTAAAGGTAATAAAATAAATTAAAAGAAACTTTTTATTATATTTAAATTGTATTTATTATGGAAAATTAAAATGACTCAAAACTCAATTTTGACTAAACGGAAATTAAATTGTAAAAAAAAATTTAAATTATCTATGCCTTTTTTAAACGTTCCTATGGAAAACGGAATTTAACAAAAAAAAAATCCGAATTTTTTTAAATACTTAAAAAGTTTTAAAATATATTTTTTTTAATAAAGTTACACATTTTTGTTATAATAATAATTTTCTGTATTCGTTCCTATGAAAATGGAATTATAACATATAAAATTTGATCAAAAGTTGAATTTTTGATGAAATGTAATATAAGTATGTAGCCTCAAATTAGTAAAAATTGAAATTGTGTTTTGGGTACATGTTCCTATGAAAAATGGAATTGAAACATTCAAGGTTGAAACGTGCTTATTCATTTTTTTAATACATCATTAAAAACTAACCAAATTTCCAGCAAAATAAAAATTTTCTGTATTCGTTCCTATGAAAATGGAATTGTAACACATAAAATTTGGTCAAACGTTGGAAATTTGATGTAAATATATATCCTCTAATTAGTAAAAATTAAAAAAAAACAATACTTAATAATTCCAACTTAATTTCGGATGCCACTTTAAGAATAGAAATGAAACAGACAACACTTTCATTAAATTTTAAATAATTAACTTAAAATATCAAGAATACATAAACAAATTACAATAATTAAAAATTGATTTTAATATGCTAATGAAAGTGCTTTCTAAAATTAATTAAATTCCATAAAGAAAATAACTAAAACGAAGCAATATTTTTATGCCCTCCACCACAATTAGTTGTGAAGAGGGCATATTAAGTTTGTCATTCCGTGTGAAACTTTTTTATTATTCATCTCAGACTCCATAAAGTATATATATTCTGGGTCCTTGAGTAATTCGTCGATTTAGCCATGTCCGTCTGTCTGTCCGTCTGTTGAAAACACGCTCACTTTCGAACAACTCAAAAGAAATGAACAAACTTGGTGACAAATCGCTTGTAAGCAGTTTGGGATTGAAATCCAGCAAAATCGGTTCAGTAGGACCAGAGCTATGAATCAAAATGTGGAACCACCACCTAAAAAAATTGATAATTTTGTTACAAAAAATAACATAAATGCTGGAACAAGGCACGGAATGAGATAAGATTTTGCAAAAATTTGTTTTATTTGACTGGAAATCACGCTGTTAAATTTCGTGATGATCGGTCCATAATTTACCTTAGGCCCCATATAAACCCTACTACCGGAAAACAGTTAAGTACGCCTAAAACCGTAAAAAATAATGCAATCATAAAAATTTTGGCTCGTCACAGTTTTATAGCACTATAAATGATACTGTGAAGATCGGTACATAATTTACCCTAGGCCCCATAGAAATCCTACTCCGGGAAAACAGTTTAGAACACCTAAAACCATAATTAATAACAAATCGTCACAGTTTAAGATAATAATAACATGATACGGATATTACTCCTGAAACATTCGAACTGTCGGTGGAGGTATCAAAGACTCGGCACAGCCGACTATAGCACTCTAACTTGTTTTTGTTCAATCAATATCATGTAAACTTCATTTAACTCTTTTTCTCTTATTAAAATCATCGTCATACGTATTAAGACATTGTTTCATCCGATTGTATACAAAATTTCTCGCACATACCGTGTAATTACATGAAGTCTACGTGTATGTAAAAATTAAAATTTGTTGTTGTAATTTTTTTAATTTTGGTTATTATATACTTTTAAATTTAAAAAGAAATATATGAAAAATATATTGTAATAATTTTGCATAACAATTTACTTGTATGAATAAAAATGTTAAGGACGTTGTAATTTTTAATGAAAATAAATTGGACATAATGAGCCATTTATGGTCAGACAGTTAATATTTTGTGTTATAAGACAACAAGTGTAATGTTTAATTTTTTTTTTACACGTAATTGCACATGAGTCAATAAAAACAAGTTTTAATAGTTAAAGGGAATCGTAAAACAATAAAAATGCATTTTAAAATCAAATATATTCTTTGTTGAAGCAAATGTGTCACTTCTGAAAAACCAATCGTCAGCTAATTATTGGTCATATGGAAACTACCATGATATGTGCTAAACAGGCGCGGATCCAGCTTGAGCCTTAGGGGGGGGGGGGAATTTTTTATGATACAAAAAAAAAATTGTTTTTAAAAGTAATTTATGATTTCCTTGTGAGGCAAATTTAGATAGTACAGTCTATGTTCAGTTTGTCATTGTTGATTTGAGCCATGTTTTTATTCGACGAAGGGTCGGAAATGACCTCTCGCTCGTAGCATCACTTACGAGCATTGAAACGAAAATTTGAAATATTTTTCTTAGATTTGGGTAGATATCTTCATCACAGTTTATTAAAGCATCTACAACGTTATCTGATAGATTTTAGATAATTTCCATGTTTGTTGCCAATGCTACAGTTCAGGCTCAAGTTTAGATGTTAGAAGGTGTTTATCCCGAGTTGTGGTTTTAAAAGTTTTATATCTGTATATGACTTGATTACACTTTGAGTAGAAGTTTTGGTATGTTCAATACATTAAAGATATCTTTTGGAAAGGTGTTTTGCGATCTTCTAAAATAAAGTCAATAAGAGAATGAAACCTACAACTCGGTAGAAATCTTCAACATTTTGGGTGTGATTATTTCGTTCAAATCTTGTTTTTTAGGTTGGAACCTCGATTTGAACGCAAATCACTTTAACTTTTTTAAAAATCACTTTAAATTGTTCTTCGGCTTTATTTCTTTTTTCTTCAAGGCACATGATCAAAGTTTTGATAAGGCTTGATCCTTTTTGAAGATCTATATCGTGCTTTTGTAAAATGATACTAAGCGGCTGTGTTACAATAAGTATCACACTTAATATGTTTATTCCGCAAATAAATTCAAAAGTTCTAAGTGAGTTCCTTAATATAAGGCTCTTGATGAAGTATTACCTTTCCACTCAGATATTTTTTCCAAAGCTTCTACTATATGATGTACACTTGTTGCAAAGTGTAAAGCTGAGTCGTGACGGTCCACCCATCTTGTCTCGCATAATGTAGAGAGTTTGGCTCCCAAATACTTTACTAAGAACGTGTTTTGCCTGATTTACGGGAAATAGCAAGGCGTTTGTTTCGCATTTGTCGCGGTTTCCAGAATTTTTTTACAGCTCCATTTTCTGCTGACATCAAACGACACCCATCAGTTCTAACTCCTATACAATTTTTTAGGTCAATACTAAAATTTGTCAAAGTTTTAAGAACTGTTGATGATAGTGCCATCGCATCAATTGACACATCAGCGTCATTATCAATATCCTGTGAAGGCTCTTCAATTGCTTTTACAACAAAGCCAAAACAATTCTTGCCTAACAACTTTTTGTTGTATGGTGAACTATCTTAAATGTAAGGAAATCTGTCTTTCCCCGACAAATCCGTGCTTTCGTCAAAAATTATCGAATAGAATTTTGATTCATATAACACATTAATATAAACATAAATATTGCAAATACCAAGTCTTTTTAATAATTCAACCGCACGCATTTTCAAGTCAAACGTTTACTCTTTGGTTATACATAGATGGCACCTGCTGGGATTGAATGTAGAATAATAAGTATTTGAATACAGTAAACTAGATGTTTCATTGAAAATATCTAATAAATAACTATTAGGATGAAGATTTGGATATTTATTGAAAATTTCGTTAGAGATTCAATAAAAAAACAAAAAAAAACCTTGCTGGGATTTCCAAAAATTTTGTACATTAAAAAAAGATAATATTAATGGGAACTCTTGTATTATCGAAATAAACAAAACATATTTTTATAATTTACGGGGGGGCCTGGTGCTAAACCAATATCCATGGTGGAATAAGCAGGTGGCGAGGTAACGATACGGCAACAAATACAACATTACAACAAAAATGGAAATTATATCACCGTTAACGTCAAAAAATACTTTAAAATAAAATCAAAGCGTTCCGCTGAACGTGATGAAATAAATAAATTTTTAGCCAATTTTTATTTAATTGTGCTTAATATTTTATTTATTTTAATTAAAAATGATCAAAAACTTTTTATATTTTTAATTAGGCTTAAGTTCATGAAATTTAATTTTCATTAAATTATTTTTATGAAGAAAGGAATTTTACAACATGAAAATTAATTAAAATTGTTATTGATAATCTTTCATTCTTGACGTGGCTCGGGCTCGAACCCTGGCCGGCAGGTTACCATGACATGTTTCGATCGCAACCACTCGATCTCCTCAGATGGATTTGCCGTCTTACACTCGCAGCCATCGACGACTGCTGACGTCACTAGTCAAACATCAATCCTTAAACCAAATTGTATTTTAACATTTGGTAGATCGAAATTTGCTTTCCTGAATGATTATCCATTTCAATTGAATTCACATGTTTTTTCCTTTACTTCTGTTTTTTCGTACTTTCGTCAAGAATTTTTCTTGAAGTCCAAGTACATTTTTTGTTTTTTCACTTTGTCTTTCTCTTTTCCGTTGACCTTTTTCAGCACAACTCGAAGGACAAATGTACAAATAGAGCTCGTGCCTTAGCTTTAACAATAATTAGTATTGTGGTTATTTTGTCGAACCATTTATGGTTTTTAATCCAAATTTTTTATATTTTTAATTAGGCTTAAGTTCATGAAATTTAATTTTCATTAAATTATTTTTATGAAGAAAGGAATTTTACAACATGAAAATTAATTAAAATTGTTATTGATAATCTTTCATTCTTGACGTGGCTCGGGCTCGAACCCTGGCCGGCAGGTTACCATGACATGTTTCGATCGCAACCACTCGATCTCCTCAGATGGATTTGCCGTCTTACACTCGCAGCCATCGACGACTGCTGACGTCACTAGTCAAACATCAATCCTTAAACCAAATTGTATTTTAACATTTGGTAGATCGAAATTTGCTTTCCTGAATGATTATCCATTTCATGTCATGGTAACCTGCCGGCCAGGGTTCGAGCCCGAGCCACGTCAAGAATGAAAGATTATCAATAACAATTTTAATTAATTTTCATGTTGTAAAATTCCTTTCTTCATAAAAATAATTTAATGAAAATTAAATTTCATGAACTTAAGCCTAATTAAAAATATAAAAAATTTGGATTAAAAACCATAAATGGTTCGACAAAATAACCACAATACTAATTAATGATCAAAAACTTTAATAAAATACAAAAATCACAGCACAAAACGTGAACTTTTTGTAAACATAAACAAAACCAGCGTTACCGTTGTGATGCTAAAGTATCAATTTGACCCTTTTTCGACGGTGTTGATACCTTTTATGACCCTTCTTTTAAATTATACTTTTGTATCATTATCACCCATTTTGTGACACTTTTTGACCCTTTTTTGGAAATATCTCTCACATTTTGTTTTTTGACTACACTGCGGAACAGAAGTGCTAAACAAATGTTTTCGAAATAAGCATTGCTTGATATGGAACAGACTCAAAGTATAAACTTACAATTCCATGCTTTCTTCTCCTTGATTTTTGATAGTAAAGTACAATTTCCCTAAAAACAAAAATAACTCATATACATATTTGTTATTTTTTACGATGGTTTCTTTTCAAAACAAAAAGAACCCAACCAATTGTAGGGGGATGTAAGAAAAGATAAACCCACTGTTTATTGTTGGTGTTTTGTTTAAGCTTTGATATTGTTACAGGTAAGACTTAGAGTGTTTATAACTCTTATTCGCTTAAGGTTTTATTTGTTTAATATTTTTGGCTTTTCTAAAATCTTTGGAAAAGGTTTCCTGATGAGCTGGTGTAAGCAACCGGCGAAATGCGCATAGAGGCTTGCTTTCCCTCAACAATAAATTTCAGTGTATTTATCAAATATGAAAAACTGGGAATTTAGCACGTCATACGAAGATCGTATTAACAAAAATTTGACATTTTATTAAAAAATTAGCGGAAATTTCCAAATATTTGGTAACAGCGGTATGATAGCAAAGTCTCATATTTATTTAAAATCGAAAAAGCTTAAAAAAATCTGACACTTACAGGAAAAAATCGCTTTAATCGAGAAAATGGTTGCAATTCGCGAACGATTGCAAAATTTTAAACAAACACTAAAATTTATTTGACATCGCTTAATCGGAAAATTACATAAAAAGTATTAAAAGATTAGCTATAATGATAAAGAATAAACTTTTTGTCAGGTGTTAAAAACAGGGCAGACCAATCCATAAAAAAATTAAGTTTTTTGAGCTCTTCCTACCTGAAATATTATTTTTTTGTTTGCTTATAAAAAAACTTGGTCTTATTATGTTCATTTAAATGGGAAATACTGCTTATAAAAAACTTGACCTTTTTTTATTGAAATACCCTTTTTTGACCCCTTTTTCTGGAAAATCCCCTTTTTGTGACCCTTTTCGAAATTTCCAACGGTAACCCTGAACAAAACTTTGACATAAATCTAGACACACAATGCAAGAGAAAAAAATCGTCATCTGGCGTAGTGCTGCCACCTGTTTTGTTCACCATGCCAATAGGTCTGTCTGCGTATACATATTTTGCGCACGTACACATATTTTGCGCAAAATGTTACAAAATCTTGCAAAATGTTGTCTGCGTACTGCAAATTTCTTGCAGAGAGAGAGCCAAAAAGAGAATTTTTTGACAGTTGGAAGGAAGTTCCGCTTGCAAGATTTTGTAAATAGTTTGAACAGCTGTTTGAATGAAATAGTTTTTGTGAAATGAAAATAAAAATTGAAATTTAACAATGGCGGAGGTAAGTAGTTAGAATTGTGTTGATTTTTAACGTTTATAATAAATTATAATAAACAAAACATTTTACTTCATGCTAGAAACTTCCAAAGATACAGTGCGACCATGGCGTAAGTGGAGTGGAGATGGCAGAACCGATAGAACCAGCAGAACTTTGTGGGACAAACTTTGCAATTGAAGAGGCGAGTATTTGGAATTGTGTTCCTGGCGAGCACTTCACATCCAAATTATTTTTCTCCGTTGTCAAGCTGTTGGAGGGCACTGTATTGGGCATTTCATTCTATTTTTCCATTGTAAGCCGGCACTATGTTGGGCAATGTACATTGTTTTCTTGAGAATGTATTGGATGTAGAATTTTCAGATAACCCAGCTATAATGACTGAATTTTCGATACTGATTTCAGGGATCGAAAATTACAGTAATTTTGAAATTTTAAAACCAAAAAAGCATGTGTGACGCGCACAATAGAAAGGGACCTAAGGGTTTTGTTCAGGAGAGCCATTTTAAAGATTTAAAAACTTGTATCTTTGGTGTACCATCACATCTCAACCTTGTTGGTCAACCTTGAAAACGCGCGTAGGTCGTCCCTACCTCTCGGTTTTGTGTAGTTGGTTTTTACTGTTCCCTTTACCTTACTGGTCCCTTTCTCTATGCGCTGTCACATTTCTCTTACATAGTAAAAATATTTGCCGAAAAAGGTTCAATAAAATAATAAATTGGTGTACATTAATAAATTAAAATGTTTGTGTATATGCTGGGTATTTTTTAGTTAATGCAATTCATTTTTTAATTGACTAAATTTGTGTGACATCACTCGAAAATACAAATCCGTTAATTGATATGATCAATTCTTTTGAAGGGGCAATATAAGTAAAAAAATTTAATTGTCTGAACGAATTGTTTAATTAAAGTTGATTTTCTATTTTTTCTATGTACAATTATTTTAAAGAAAAAAATCACGAACAAAGTTGAAAGAGCTTCTGTTAATTTCCTACATGGAAGGAAATTGCAATGATTTAAAAATGTGTTTACGATTGTTCTCGAAAACAAGAGATGTTTGAGATTACACATTTTAGTTACGCAATGATGATCAAATAGCTTTTGCACAGAGAGAAAAAATAGTGCTTCCTAGTGGAAATTCGCCGTATAAAAATCATGCCTCTTGTAAGCACGTTTGTAAGCACGTTGAATTGTGCTTTTCTCCCCTACAAAACTGCTTACCTGTAAGTTCCATTTTTCACTGGGAAAGCGCACCATTTAAAGGTTTTTAAAGTCAAGATAACAAACATTAATCCTTTCAGATTGTATAAACAATTACATATTTAATTTAAGTTTAAAATTTAAATATACAATAACCAATAACGTTAGCAAATATTTTAAATTTTCAATCATATTTATAAAAAAGTCATGAAAATTACTTTATAATTCCAAAGGGCTTTATAGAGTACCAAACGATTCTTTATCTCTTATCTCAGCCTGACAACCAAACATATGTATCTAGTTTCTACTCAAAAATTGTATGTGCTCCAATTTAAATTGCAAACGGCGTCAACGAGTACCAACACATTGAAAATGCCAACAGCATTAAAAAGTTCTTCAAGCAATATCGTTATTGTATGTTATACACCCGTGTGCGAGAAACGAAAGCCTGTCTGTCGGTCTGCCTATATCTCTTTTCTTAAGTCCTCTAAACGAAGCAAACAATTGATGATGAAGACGATTGACGCGTCAAGTATGAAGAAGGCAAAAAAGTAAAAACTCACACAGTGGGGAGTTTTTTTAAAAAAAATAGGAACTTATGTAAATGAAACTTCAAATGTTTTTATCAGAGGGGGACTTTATGTTGGGTATTATGGACCTATTAGAAGGATCCAAACGATGTCACTTAAATTTTTTGGAACCAATTTAAAGGACTTGCTTTAGAAAAATATCAAATATTTAAATCAGAATATTCTTTCTAATTTGCACACTGCAGATTATATTTATTTTCTTTTTAAATTATTTCCCTACTGTGTATTGTCAATGATTGTATTGCTTGTATGATGCCTTGTTTGATTGTTTAATGGATGACTAGCTCAAAGTGTGTACGAGAATGTTGGTCGCTCTCACTAATAAACCGGCTGACTGATTGTTTATGTGACTAGTTAGACAGTGCTTCATGGACACTTGTATGCATTGGAATGGTTGTGTCTTTCCTGACAATTGTTGTATGTTCATTCATCATCTTGTTTCTATGATTCGTCGTTATTTTACTTGTAGATATCAGTACTAGTGTATGCCTGATGAGGTGATGGTTTATTATTATTTCTGCTTGTGTTGTTGTTCGTAATGCTGACTCCTCTACTGCTGTGGTTTGTTAAGGAGGAGAATAATGTTGATGATGATATTGTTGAGCTTGTTGGTGATGACGCTTACAATAACAATAACATTTTAGTGGTAAGAATGCGTAACACAGTGGTTAGAAAAGGAGTTTTTAGTGAAAGAGGGATATTAATATCCTCTTTTATAGCAAGTATGAAATTTCTGATAATAATAGTTACAAAAATTTTTAAAAAACCATTAAGTGTTATTTTTGCTCGAACTAATTTTTTTTTTAATTTTTTAATAAGGAAAAGTATTGTATCCAGCTTATAAACTACAAAAAATCAAAGTTATTAGAAAACTTTTTCTAAAAGTTTTTTGCTATCAATCATCTTTTAAGCGTAAAATTTTTTTATAAAAAGCTTTAAAGCAAATTGAAAATTATTTAGAAGAAAAATAAAATGCTAAATTAAACTTCCTGTGTTAAAAGCTACTAAAACTGCGAGCTGTTTTAACAACAATCTTTTCAAATAGAGGTTTTGCTAGGACTCATTTTTATTCTAAATTTTTTAATAATGAAAATTTAACAACTTCAAAAAAATTAAAGTTATTAAAAACTTTTTTCCTTAAAGTTTTTTTTATAAAAAGCTTTAAAGCAAAAAAGCTTTTTAAAAAGTTCTTTAAGTTAAAGCTTTTATTTTTTTAAAAGCTTTATATTATAAAATTCGTAGAACAAAACTAGATTCTGCAAACATTTTTTTTGTCACAAAATTATCAATTTAAACCACTGTGCCCACAACTTGCTTTAACAAACTTGTACTAAAGACATACTTACGATGTGTGTAAAACATTTATGGATGTGAATTTTTTGAATTGAGGCACTCAGTGTAGGAAATCTTGAACGTTTAAGTGTGTTTTTAAGAGTGAAAAAAAAAAAAACTAAAACAACATACAAACACGAAATCTTACATACTTGAACTAAAATTTACAAAAATGAGAGCATTGAAACGCAAAAAACAAATAAAAAGAAGAACAAAATTGTCAGACACGGTATGCATTTAAATGTTTGTCTTAACAATTCTATAAGCGTTTTAGAACTATTCCACAATTTTCAGTTCCAAGCGTCTGCCAGTCAGCCATTATTTTATATGTTCTCTTAAAAAGTATTTCAGAAGAAGTTCAAACAAATGCAGAAAACTTAATTTATTCTGTTTTTTTAACAAAAGTAAATATGTTTGGGGGGTATCTTGCACATAAGTAAGAACTACACACTTTGAAAAGGTACTTGAGTCAATAACAATTTTGTTTTATTTTCATTCCAATTAACGCCATCAAAATTATTGATGTTATTTTAACAAAGAAACAATTTTCAAAAAAAAAAAAATAAATTGTTATCAGGTTTCACTTACCTCCCGCCTGGCCTCTTCACATGTTTTCCCCTCCAATAAACTCATGGTAAATAGAAATGTACTGATCGACATTGGATCGTAGGCAACCTGCTCTGTTAACGCTTTACATATTGATGATTTGATATCGGTACGCGGCCACATAACGCTGGCTAAACGCATCCAGGCATAAATTGTTGGCCCCATAAAGAAACAGCCGAATAAGCTAAATCTTCATTAATAAAAAAAGGAAAATAAAAATTAATTAAAAGTTTAATTATTACAAAAACTTAATGTAAATTATACTTCCTCTTACTTTAGACATTTGTTCCAATCGTATGTTTTAAAATTCCGTTTCTCTACGAGCGTTTGTTCGGCCAAAGAACCACAGGGCCATAGTACAGCATACGATAACATGCCACGTACAATTTTATGTTTCTTGGTAAATTCCATAAATCTTTTCATCAACATTTTGTTATGGTTTTCCTGTGGTGGTTTATGGTTGCGATTTTTATTGTATATAGGAATTAAGGTGGAGATGTTCGATTAAGGGGTTTTTATTAATACTGAGACTGGAAATAGAGAAAAAATTAAAAATAAGAAAAACTAAATTTGGATCCATAAGTTTTTAAAACATTTTTGGATAAAAGAAACCCAAGTAATTAAAACAAGTAAAGCAAAAGAAATAAATAGATTTAAATGTTCTATAACTTTATTATTAAAATATTAAAATTTTCTTTCTAAAGACCACCAGGAAAGAACCACCTACAAATCTTGGTTCAATAAGGTAAGTAGAAAAGATTTACTTGAGCACCTGCCGTGTTGATCTAATCTCATGGTAGAGACCACCATGAGGGGAACAAAAACAATGAGCTTACCATCCGCGCTTGTGCTTGAGAACAACCAACATATACCTCTCGCTGCGTTGGAATTGTTGAAGGCATCTGTTGGATAGCAACAGCAATTAGGGATGGTCCCGCAAGAGGTAAAAAATCGGTTATTTAGCAGGCTTTTTAGGATCTCCCTTAGCGTGAGTTTGGGTATAAACTGCAACCAACAACCGATTCGCGATCCGTAAAAAACAGTATTTTTTTTGTAAAGGAATACCCTTTTGTATGTTTTATGAGGGAACGAAAATCCTTTTGTGCAAAAGTATCTACATGTTATGAAGGTAGTCCATTCCCCATCATCTTCCTCGTCTCCCACAGGTTTCTGCCCATCACTCTGCACTTTCCATTCTTCGAAGTGGGTTTTTCATTCATTCAAGGGTAGGAGTCTACCCATTTGTCATGCATTCATTCTTGGAAGGTCTTTATTCATGCATTCTTCATTCCAAGTGGGCTTTCATTCATTCTAATTTCAATGAAAAAAATTTTGCACCAATAAAAGCATTCATTAAAAATAAAATCAGTTATAATTAAAAATTTAATCAAGTGAATTAAGCGTTTAATCAAGTTAGTTAAACGTTTAATTGATATTATTAATTTGTTTACTGGTGCAAATCAATATTATCAACTAAACGTTTAATAGACTTGATTTAACATTTAATACACTGGACTAAACGTTTAATACAGTTGATTAATCGTTTAATTCACTTGATTAAACGTTTAATTCACTTGATTAAATTTTTAATTAAAACCGATTTTATTTTAGAAAAATGCTCTAATTGGTGAAAAATTTTTTTCTGTGTTTCTCGGGCTATGAGTCTACCCAATCGTCATGCGTTCATACTTGGCCAGGGTGCTGACTATTTTCATTCTTCATTATTCAGCCTTAACCATCCTCCTCCTCATCATAACCAATTTCGACTAACAGAAAAAATGTATATTATACGAAAAAAGTATTCCCTTGTGTAAAAAGTATCTTTTTATGAGAAAAGTACCCTCTTTGCAAAAACGATCATTTTGTAATGAAAAAACATAAATTTGCAAAAGGTATCCTTCTGAGGGCCTCAATTAATAGTCAGTATGGTGCCGTACCACCTGGGGCTTCTGATTTCCGAGGTACCACAGAGGATCTCTGGTCAGCCGCGATCTCAAGAGATCTGTAAATGTTTAATTTTGTCGAATCCCAGGTATAAACTGCACCTGAATTCCTTTGAGGATCTTACACCGGAAGATAAAATATCCTTTAGATACTCCTTTCAAATATCCATTTGTTATTCTTTAGATGTTCAAACTTTCGCATCAATGTCTTTAAAATAAAGAATTTAACGACTTTTAGCAACTTTTAGTTTCGTTTGTATTAAAGGATGTTTTTGGTAGAGTGACACAAGTTTAAATCATAATAAAACAATCCACAGAAAATTACTGCGCACCAAACAGTAATTTTCTGTGGATGTACTCGTGTTTCGTCAAAAACTTGTGGATTCTCCTCACACAAAACTCGACAATTCTGCTTATTTACGTACATTCAACCAGAAATGGGCTTCATCGGAAAATAATATTTTGGATGGAATTATTTTGATTAAAAATTTCAACAATTTGCACGCGTTGCTCTGGTATAAGTCGATTCATATTGAAATTTTAAAGCAAACTAAGCAAAAAGCAACTATCAGTTGTTAAATGGCTGCTCAAATATGGCAGTGATGCTAACTCAAAGCACTCCAAAAAACACTCTTTACAATATACATATTTGGGGTTTCGTAGTTCTCGGGCCCACATAACAATACCTTAAAATATTGGTTCGAGACCCACCTTTGGGTTTACCAACCGACTCAGAATTACGTAAATACATGAAGTTGATGGTTTCATTATAAAGTTTTTACTTTTGGAAGACTTAATACAAATTAAAAACACTCGAAATTTTTAATTTTAACCACGATATGCAAAATTTGTTAACATTTTTTGATTTTGGCCGCTCACTGCCAATTAAGTAAGTTACTCAAAGCAGTTATTTTAGCAGCTAGTGGTGAAGAATTTTATTAACTTTCCCCCAATACCAACACGGCTGTGAAGGATAAAGTTCAGCTTTCAAATTAATCCTCACTTTTAGTCAATTTCAACCCTCTGTGAGTTGTAGGAACATTTTCTTTATTGCCTTCTTATTTTCAAAGCGGGAAACAAATTTAGCAAAAAAGCTAAATTAATTTTCTTATTAAAAAAAAAATATTTTCAATTGTATACAAAACGTCTTCAGAATACGTTTTGCGTTTTTTTTTTCCTTTAGCAGATTTCCTATAGAAGACAAAACTTCACCGACAAACTGATTGTAGAAATTGTTAAACTAACGACCCCTTGTGTTATTGAGTTAAAGTTTTATTTTTTTTTTGTGATGAGTTTTTTGCTGCAAATTAACCACTTGAGAGTTTTTATTTTGCTGTTGAATTTTTGTTAAAGAAAAACAAAAAAAAAAGGAGATAATTTAGTAGCCACAGAATGTTATAATCTGTCTGTCTGTCCCTCCGTTAGTTTTGGCATCAACCATTTATTTACTTTAAGTTGGAAGTTTTTTTCTTTTTTGGTAGAGTAACGATATTGTCATCTATAAGAGAGATATGGGGAAATATATTTAGTCAAGTCAAAAGCTTGTGACATACAAAATTAAGTTGGAACAGCAAAGTTTTAGATTTAAAAGTGTGAGGTTGAAGATGCGAATTCCATGTGATATTTATTAAGAGATACACAATTTGAAATACGAAATAAAAAGGTTTCTTAAGTTTGCTTTATAAAAGTATTATAAAGAAAATTTTGAGACTTTACTGGGAGTCCGGGAAACCCTAGACAAAATCCAGGAGTTTTCGCCACTAAGATGAAAGTAGTGGTTACATTAATATAAAACGTAGACAGAAATAATTTTTGTAAATTTTTTTCAATTAAACCATTCATCAAAAATAAAATCAACTTTAATTAAAAATGTTATCAAGTAAATTTCTGAAGAAAATTTTGTTAATATCAAAAACTATTTCATTAATACTATTAATTGTTTACTGGTGCAAATTTAATTTATTTTTAATTGTTAATACCACAAATTTTTGAACTGAAGTCAATTATTATTTCTTCTTTTTATTAATATAATCATTTTGTTACCAACTTACAGTTGGGATCTTTGGAAAATAAAATATTTTATAAAAGGGCCGTCAAGGCCAAATCGGGGGAATCCCTCAAGCTACCAAGTTGTATAATTCTTACCTGGGCCTCTTTGGGTTGTGTGTGTAAACGTCTTTGGGAGCATTTACATCTTGGAGTTGCACTACCTGGGGCTCCAGGAGGAGACTTATATTTGGGCTTAAAGTTTAATCTATAGTCTAAACAATAACGTAAACTATAGTTTACACAATAGTGTGAATTTGAGTGCACTACATGGTGTAAATTAGTTTATAATGTAAACTATAGTTCATAGCGTATACCTTAGAATATACTAAGGTATAAACAAGAGTCTAGTCTATCATCTTAAATAAATTCTGGTCTAAGTTATTATTTTAACTATAACATAAAACTTAACTTTAGCTTATATCTTAAGCTTAAGTTAAGTCTCTTATTGAAACTATATTCTATTGTATAGTTTAACTTAAAGTCTTTTAGTTACTAATATGGGATCGGATGTGGGGACTCTCGCAGGGGCGTGTCAGGAGACTTTCTAGGGATATTTGATATTTCCTAGAACAAGGAAAAGTTAAAAAATTGCATATATAATTTGAGATCGCGGCTGAATAGAGATGCCGTTATCACGAGCTTCAGTTGTTCCCGGAATCACGGTTGCGGACCGTTTATTGGTTAAGCCCCGTCGTGGATCACGTGGTAGTTGTTATTTAAGCCCAATGAAGCGGGAAGTAGGATCTTAAAACGTTGGGCTCAAGTTCTTGTTTCACACCGATTTCGGGAAAGGTTAGGCCTGCAGGCGGATCTCCCTGTAATTATTTATCAGATGCTCCTGCTTCAAAACCGCAGCGGAGGTTATAAGTCGCCTGCTCCCAAGCAAGGGGCGAGTATATGGTTCTTCCGAGTTATACAGTTTATATAAAACCTGTATGTGTTGGTTTCTCTTACACCCAAGGGCGGTTGATGAACGCATTGTTTGTCACCCAGTGGTTAGGACCACCATGAGGTGTGGCCCGCACGGCAGGTGCTCATGTGAATACTTTCTACCTCCAAAGATGTGCTTAAGTGTATTAAAATGCTTTTTTCTCTTGGCGTTGTCCTTTTTGGGGAAATATGTGTGGGCAATACCTGTAGATTGTCAGAGGCTTATGGCTGATAGATTTACTTAAGATTGCCTAAACAACGTCCCATCTGGTACCCCTGGTGCCAGTGGCGTCAACGCCTTTATATGTATGTCTTTGACAAATTATTGACTACGACCCTGTGGCTTTAACCCAAATCACAAGAAAAAGAGATCATTAAAATATCAGTGTAGAGCTTGAGTTTTGCCTGTAGCTAATGGTTAAACAATGTTTGCCGCTTAATGTCCCTGTATGCTGTTGCTTTTCAGCATAATTTGTTTTGTGGTCGACAAGACAATGATGGATTTATTTTGCGACTTGTGAATTGTTGTCCGAAAACGGATTTGCGAGGAAGTTTTCAATCAAAACAAATGAGACTCAAAGCACTAAAATTTACATTGCCCTCGATTAACGAAAAGAACAAAAAGAAGTATTTTAGAAAGGGGTTATAAAATTCGTTTTCACCCTATTTAAATCTTTTATTTTTTTTTAACAAAAAAAATAAAAAAAAAAAATTGAAAAATAAACAGTAACACCAACATAAAAAAGGGGTGCAGTTTAAATTATGTGCGGTCGTGCAGTAAATGTTTCATGTTTTACGTGAGTTCCTCTTTTTTAAGTAAATACTCGTTTTCCAAAAAAAAAATATTCAACCGACAAGAGGGGAGATAAAACTGCCAAGATATTCTCTTTCATTGATTGTTGTTATCACTATATTTTCGTTAAACATTTTCTTTACATTACAGTCCCCTTTCCATTTCGCTTTTCGAAACGAAACAGTTCAATGTTTTTATAAAGGATTTATCTTATTGACTTCATCGTCAGCATTATCAACATAAATAACAACAAAATTTTGTTAACTAAATGGCAGAGAGGGTAAATACAACCATCGAACATGAATGAATGTGACCGTTTGGCTTAAGCATTTTGTACATGAACCCTTCTGATTATTTTAATTTTATTTTTTTTTTTTTTATTATTATTGGATTTAGTTCCCTTTCCTGAAAACGCTCAAAAGCACTTGCCACTTAAAATCTTAGAAAAAAAGGAAACATTAAAAGACATCGCGTTACAATGTTTTTATTACTATTTGTCAGCAGTGTAACTAACAGTTTTTAATGTTTTAAGGCGTTATTCAAATTAACCCTTAAACAGGTGTTAAGAGATAAAAAAAAAAAACTTTAAGTTCGTTAAAATTTTGATAAATGCTTAAGTTCAAAGTCGTATATTTTGCTTCCTTATTAGAGCAAAAGATTAACATGAAAATGTTAAGCTTTTACCTTTTTCTTATCATTAAAATTGAGGCAAACAGCTTTCTAATGAAGCAGTGGGCAATAATATCGAATACTAGATATGCTTTAGATTTAGATGGGTTTGGTCTAATCCATGATGCTCTTAACACCGAGTAGACTCAAAAGCTACTAAGGTTATCTTCTCGGGATTTGTGTTTTAACTAGGGCCATCCCGTTATAAGGCTCGGAAGCGACTGATTCCTGTGGAATCAGATAAGACTCTGGGGTGCAGCAATCTTAAACAGATCTACCTAATTTAGAGCCAGGACAGACTTAAAAAAGTCCTTTAGATTCAAACTGTCCCCTCCATTTATTAGCAGATCCTTCTTTACTTCGGCTACCCAACAACACTTCCTCAAGGCTTCCTCAACGTATTTACAATCCAATTCCATTTGCGTCGTCGAATTTTTATTTTTATTGAGAATGGAGTTCTTCAAAGACTTTGAGTTTCTTGGGCTTAGAGAGGAATGCTGATCACCAGATTTATTCAGTATTCCAAACGACACCCTTTGTGATATGTCCCCTTATATCATCACATGGTCCTCCATTACTGGAAATAATACTTCCTAGATACATAGCAGAAAGAGTCAACAGCTTCGATCGGTTTCCTGTCTAGAAGAAGACGTTGAGTATCGTCAGTATTAATGCTCATTAGCTTGGCTTTTGCAATATTAATCATAAGGGCTGATTTAGCTGCAAACTCGCTCAGGTGCTGAAATTTTGCCTTATAAAAAAACTATTGATCTTGCAAGGGTTAATACCATGTAATAAACAACAATTTCCATCCACTCCCTAACATCTAGTACTTAGTCAGCATGGCAGACTGACTGTCTGCTAGCCAGACGGTTCAACTGCCTGTAAGGCAGCCGGTTTATTTGACTGCCTCTGACTTGTTCACTCATACTGCTTTGTGGTAATTTCATGCATTTAAAAACACATTTTGTAATTTTCATTTAAATGCCAACGTTTGTTCGTAATTATATTCGTTTGCTCGTGTTCGATTGCTTGGTTTGGGTTCCTTCTTCGCTCGTCTTGGCTCAAGTGTCATTATTGTTTGTCTTTGATTTTTTTTTCTTCTTATTCTGAAAAAGTACACGATGCGATACACTGAACAAAAAACTTAAGTAAAAACAGTAAGAAACAAGTAAGAGTGCTATATTCGGCTGTGCCGAATCTTATATACCCTTCACCATTGTGCGAGCAGAATACAGAACAACTAGACAAAAACTTAATAAAACTGGTAAATATTTTTTTTTAAATAAGAGACAACCGGTTTTGAACTTCGCTTTTCATAAGGGCCCAGAATATATACACTTTATAGGGTGTAGGATCAATATTGTAGAAATTACAGTTATATATATATACCTTTTTTTACCTTCGGTGAAGCGTATAAAAAGAGTAATTTTTGGGAATTCAGGGGTCTAATCACCGCATTCGATACTATCGTATCGAATAAACTATTGAATTTTTTTGCATACGATAGACACTGTCGTATCGAATGAAAACTCGATAAATGTAATGTCGAGTTACTCGATGTCGAATGCTATTATTTCAAATTCAATACATTTCATTCGATATCGAGTTTCAAGATACCAAAATAAATAATTTCGGTCAATTTTGCTCGATATCGTATGCGGTGATTAGACCCCAGTATTTCGGTTATAACTCATAAAAATTTCCGATATTTTGGTATATAAGTCATATACATAGGACATATGGCAGCCCTAAAATTTAGGTTTTTATAAAAATGTTGATGTTTTTTAGCCCATTTTTGGAGTATTTTGCTCATAAATTACCCATTGTCTAACCGATTTGATAGTTTTATATATCGACGTGTTAAGGAAGAATTTTACCATTAACTTGAGTTATATATACTTGTATACATATAACAAAGTTAATTATAAATAAAAAAGAGTAATTTTTGGGGATTCAGTATTTCGGTTATAACTCAGCCATTTTTTAACCGATTTGACAGATTTATATACCAACGTGTTGAAGAAGAAATTTACCATTTACCTGAGTTATGAAGCTTGGACTCGGGGAGATATATGGTTCCCGAAAGTGGGTATTTAAAAAATAAGAAATTAAATTTTGGTCATAACTTTTTTTGTATCTGAACCGATTTTTCCGAGTTTTTAAAAAAATATGTTCTACTTAAAATTTTGAATCTAAAGGATATTTTGGTATCTAAGTCATATCCATAGGACGTATGGCAGCCCTAAAATTTAGGTTTTTATACAATTTTTAATTTTTTTATACGGGAGGTACCACGCCCACTTATCCAATCCCGCCCACATTTTGAAGGATGGTGTGTATTGGCAACCTAAATGTGTGTACCTAATTTGGAAACTTTGGCTTTTGCCGCTCCCCAGATATGCAGCAAAAAGTAATAAAATACAACAACCACAAGGGATTTTTGGAAAAAATTAGAGGTAGTCGTGGTTTTTTTGCTAATATCTCAGCCATTTCTGGACCGATCTTGCTGAATTTCAATAGCAAACAATTCCGGACCATATGTGACATAAATGTATAATAACCTGGCCCCCATCATATATGGGGTCTTCGGAAAATCCATTTCAACGGTCAGACGGACAGACGGACATGGTTAAATCAACTTCGCTCCTCATAAGGACCCAGAATATATATACTTTATAGGGTCTTAGATCAATATTGAAGAAATTACAAACGGAATGACAAACTTATATAGACCCCTTTTACCTTCGGTGAAGGCTATAAAAATTAGTCAAGAATTTTAGGAAAACTTGACTTAATTTTAATAATTTTTTTTTTTAATTTGATTTAACTAAAATGTTGAATGAAAAAATTACTTTTTTGAGAAATTTGCTGTATTGAAGAATATTCTTCAATTTGACTATTGAAGTTTTGTCTTTAAAGGTATTGTGAACTTAAGCAAATCATATTAGTTTGAATCAAATCGGGCAGCTACCACAAATAAAGTTCCAGCGACATCATTTTCAGTTTTGGTTTTTTTTTTTTTTTTTTTGATTAATGACTTTATTAGCAACAGTTGCATCATCTCCTAAAATATCAGGGCAACATAAGGTACCTTTACGATTTTATAGCAAAAACAATTTTATTTTAAGCGACAACCATGAAATAAAATAAAAAAAAAACACCTTCTCCTGTAAAATGTTGTTTTTGTCGCTTCAGCTTTATTTTAGCGGTAATGACTCGAAATATTCTTGTTCCTTTTTTGTGGAGAAAACGAAAAATATAAAAATTTTCTCCTGTGCCCATGTTCTGTAACTCTCTCGTCGAGAGAGTTTTCGATTGAAATGTGTGAAATGAAATAAAAATGCCATATATTGAAATAAACAGCTGTTTTCATACTAAACTGCGTCTGTAACATTTTTTTGGCGAGAACTAGCTGTCACGTAAAGCGGCTCATACACTTGCAATAAAATTGTTAAATTTTATGTGTTGTACAATTATATCGCTAATGTGTATGTAATATTCGATGGTAGCACAATATATTGGCAACAATCAAAAGACGTTTGATTTTTATTGCACAACGAAAAGAAAGTGATGTGTGTTGGCAACATTGTACAATGCTGTTCATTTTATTCCAATAGGTTATGTTTACCTTTTTATTGAATGATTAAAACCATTGTGCGACTTGTTGCATAATATATGACAAAATTGAAATAATATGGCGAATATCATATACAATAATATGGCAGGTGTATGGGCCGCTTAAGGAAATTACTCGCCAATTTACGGAAAAAGTGCGTCTGTAACATTTTTATGAGAAAAGTTTCCGCTTTGAACTGTCAAATAAACTCACGAATAAAAACGGGGCGAGAAAAATTTCAACATTAAAAAACATATTAAAAATACAAAATGCAAAGAATACTAATAATAATATTTTGTTCTTGACACATTTTTTTCATTATATAATTTTTTTTGCTTTTAACATTTCTATAAAACATACGATTGCTTTCAAAACTAGTTTGCAAACAACAAACATGAAAGTCGCTCTTAACATAATTTGCTATAGCCAATAGTTGTATTTTCGCCGCCGTCGTTGAAATTTTTCAATTGTTGAAATTTTGGTATTCGTAAACGATATGTGTGACTGAATTTCTCAGCGTCTGCAATGTCACATCGGCTTCGAGTGGAATAATCAGCCTTATTCTGGTTGTGGTTGTCGTAATCGATCAAGTTGTTTTTTGTAAGAGATTAAAGTAATACAAAACCAGTGTTCTTTAATCTCTTACAAAAGGCGACTTATTGATTGCGACAACGACAACAGGAATAAGGCTGATTATGGCAATTATAACGTCACGACGTGATCTCTCTTGATAGTTTTTTCTCACTTTCCGGAACACCATGAAATATTTTGTTTCACATCTATTCAATGCGAGAAGTGCTCACTAAAGTAACTGAATATGTACGCAAAGAAAAAACATGGTTGTGGTAAACATATTCTAAGAGCAACATATTATGATAATAATTATGATTGTAGTCACCATATTAAGATTATTATTGAATCATATTATGACTAAATATACTCGTAATATGTCATCATTATATTTTTCCCTTTATCATATTATTATTCTGTTAATCATACTAAGTTAAGAAGTAATCAAATTATTGTCATGTTAATCATAATAAGCTAAGAAATTAATCATATTATTGTCATGTTAATCATAATAAGCTAAGAAGTAATCATATTATCATCATGTTAATCATAATAAATTTAGAAGCAATCATATTATGATACAGCACCTTTCATAGCTGTCATAAAAATACAAAATAAATTAAAATATTTTTGCATCGATTTTTAATGTTGTGGCTTTTTACAATTTTTCTTAATGTTAATCAAATAGCGGGGTTCAATATAAGGCTTGCAAAAGAGCAAATGAAAAATCTGTGGTTTTCATGGGCAACCGCGTGTGTCCATTTTTTCGATTTTAAGATGTTGATGAAATATCGTAGCATTTTTATAAAATATAACGAAATCTCTGTGTGTTTTGTTGTTGGATTTTACAAAAAAACTTTGATATTTTGCATTTGCACTATTACATCACTAATACTTGAATGAACTCCGCTAATATTTAAATTTTTTAATTTCTTTAGACTTATTATACCCTCCACCACAATTAGTTGTGAAGAGGGTATATTAAGTTTGTCATTCCGTGTGAAACTTTTTTATTATTCATCTCAGACCCCATAAAGTATATATATTCTGGGTCCTTGAGTAATTCTAAGTCGATTTAGCCATGTCCGTCTGTCTGTCCGTCTGTTGAAAACACGCTCACTTTCGAACAACTCAAAAGAAATGAACAAAATTGGTGACAAATTGCTTGTAGTAATCCTAAGCAGTTTGGGATTGAAGTCCAGCAAAATCGGTTCTGTAGGATTCATAGCCCTGGAATCAAAATGTGGAACCACCACCTAAAAAAAAAAAATAATTTTGTTACAAAAAATAACATAAATGCTGGAACAAAGCACGAAATGGATAAGATTTTGCAAAAATTTGTTTTATTTGACTGGAAATCATGCTGTTAAATTTCGTGAAGATCCGTCCATAATTTACCCTAAGCCCCATATAAACAATACTCCCGTACGCCTAAAACCGTAAAAAATAACGCTAGCGTAACAAAATTTGGAACGTCACAGTTTTTTAGAACTAGAAATAGCACTGTGAAATTTCGTGACGATCGGTCCATAATTTACCTTAGGCCCCATATAAACCCTACTACCGGAAAACAGTTTAGTACGCCTAAAACCGTAAAAAATAATGCTAGTACAACAGAAATTGGTACGTCACAGTTTTAAAGGACTAGAAATAACGCTGTGAAATTTCGTGATGATCGGTCCATAATTTACCCTAGGCCCCATATAAACCCTACTACCGGAAAACAGTTTAGTCGCCTAAAACCATCATTAATAACAAATCGTCACAGTTTAATATAATAACAACATCATACAGATATTATTCCTTAAACATTTGACTGTCGGTGGAGGGTATCAAAGATTCGGCACAGCCGAATATAGCACTCTAACTTGTTTTTTTATGGAATTTTATCTCTTAATTGTTTAACCGCTCACAAATAAAAAAAAACGACACAACTGCTTCAAAATTATTTTACAAATGGCGCTAACATAATATGATTAGAGTAAAAATAGTTTGATTGCATCTTTAACATAATATGATAAATGTATAGAAAGTTATCATGTTATGGCTATTAAATATCATGATATGGTTGTGAGAAATATAATATGTTTAGAAAGTTATCATAATTAAATTGTTAGAAAAATAATTATTTTTCGGTCAACAATACTCAAATTCATAATTGCGATAAACATTGATATGTTTACAGTACCTATAATATTGTTGATATTAAATAAAAATAACAATTATTTGTGTACGACAACAATATATTGTTACATTAAACATATTGTTGTTGCCGTAACCATGCCCAACCATATTTTTTCTATTTTCTGGTACTGATGTGATTTTATTTTATGTCTAGCAAAAGTTTTGTTTCAGTGTACGTATTAAAAAATTTACAAAAAGGGTGTATTTTTCACGTATAGTTTGTCTTTGTGTGGAAAATTAGCCTCAGGTCGTTAAATGTTTTTTTCTCTCTCTCCCATTTTTGGTGTTTGTTGATGAGTTTGTCGTTGTTGTAAGCAGGATGTCTTATATTACAGTCATCTCAGCAAGTACTCGTACACTTATGTAATTGTAGTGTAGGTTGGCGTAGTGGCTGGGGGAATGAATGGCTGGTTGCTTGATTGTATTGTTTAAATTGTAATCGTCATAACAGACGTAGTCGTACTCTTTTAGCTGTTACGCTTTTTTTCCTTAATTACTTTTACGTACATTTATTTTTTTCGTTTTAGGATTATTTCAATTGTAGTTAGATATTGCAATTGCTTTTAAAAATTTTTTTTGGCAGCTGTTAAAATTCAAAGAAATAAAATTATAGAAAAGAAAAAAACTGAAATACCTTAATAGCATTGTAACATAGAATTCTAATATTATTTTTGGTATTTCAGTTTTAAGCGCTTTTGTCTTTTTGCCTTTAAACCTTTTTTGTAGTCATGTGTTACGGCAACTTAACGTTTTTAAACATCCGCAGTCTTGAAATAAAATAAATTAAAAATGTTTCTATGCACCACACTCTCCTCAATTATAAACAAATGTCGTCGATGAAGGGTTTTTTATGTAGTCTTTCAAAGCCAACATTTATGTACAAACATGTTTGGAATATTTTAATAAACTTGGAATATAATATTGGAAAAAACATTTGAAAGTTCATAACTCAAATTAATAAAAAAAAAAATCCATAAATTTGCATAAAATTACAACAACAATAAAGGTTTTACGGAAGTTGTTAAAACAATTTAGTGCAATTAAAAGGTAAAAAAATGTATGCGTTTTTTTCTTTTCTTTCTTTTTTGCTTGACACATTTAGTTGAAACGATAATTCAGTCAAGAGATGTCACAAGCAGTCTGGCGACAATGCTTGGACCTCAATATTTGCTGTTAAAATTTTCGTTTTAAATATATAATTTTTTATAAACTTTGCAAAATATTAAAATTTTTTTATTTTAAGGGCAAACTAACCAAAAAAAAAAACTTTTGAACATTAAACTTTTTATTAGCTACCATAAAAAAAAATTACACAATTTCATTGTCAGACTATTGGAAACGATTTTGAGTTTTTTAGGCCCGTTTTCACAACTTACTAATAGCTGAAACTAGACTTTAACCGGCCTTATAAAAAGTGTTCCATTATTAAAACTCTACTTTAACCTAAAGTGAGCGATAAAGTAAATTAAGGTTCATCCTACCTGACGGGTTCAAGTAATTTTTTTACTATGGAACACTTTTTATATCGCCGACAAAATCGTACCTTTAGCTATCGGTAAGTTGTGAAAACGGGCCTTAAGAAGAGTATTCACCAAAAACATTTCACTCGGTAATTGCTTGCTTTTGCTGTGGCATTACCACCTATTTCGATTCGAAAGAAAAATTTAACGACTTTTTTTTTTTTTTTTTTTTTTTATTCATTTATTAACATTTCCTTTCTATATATTGAACTCTTCGAAGAATTTGTATTGTGTATTACGATTTTTGTATTCGTTCAAAACGATTGCAGAGTTGGGGCAATTCGTAAATGCATCACTGCTCTGCGTCAGAAAAGCAAACTTGTTTTAATGCCGATAAAAAAATAATTATAATTTTTTTATTGTGTGACTATTATTTTTGTGGAGTTTACGAACATGCCCTTTTTTTATAAACAAATGGAAAATTTAATGAAAAGTTATTGTTCGTTAGTCTGAGCTCATACGGCTCATGTCCTATTGACAAGATTCTTCCTTTTTCTTCTTTGAACTTGAATTGGCGTTCAAATGAATCATGTCATGTTGACGACATGTTTTTGTTTTTGTTTTAATTGATATTGAAAACAAAAACAAAATTTAACAACGAATAAGAAAGGAAAACGTAAAGACAGTACATGCATCTGTGTACTCGTTTCTTTTCCCCTCGTCCTTCTTGCCTATAAAGTAGCAATCTTGTCAATAAGACATGAGAGGAGAGTTTTGGTTTTGAAAGAAATTATTTGTTTCCGATAAAATATGGGTGATTTTTTAAGAGCAATAGGAAAGTTTAAAACAAACCAATAAAATTCAGAAAAATGCATGAAATCTTTATTTGAATCGATAGTACGGTCCATATAATTTAATGTTTGAAGATTATTTCATGCAAATGTTGACCGTGTCTGCGCCTCAAATGGTCCATCCGCTTAGTCCAATTTTGGCATACTCTTTCCAACATTTCAGCCGGTATCTCATGAATAAATGCTTCAATGTTGTCTTCCAATTCAATTGAAGCGGGCATGTGTGTATAGACATGAGCTTTAACATTGCCCCACAAAAAATAGTCTAAAGGCGTTCAATCGCACGATGTAGGCGGTCAATTGACCGGTCCCGAACGGGAAATAAAATGTTCACCGAACTCGCCTCTCAATAAGTCCATTGTTAAGCGTGCTGTATGGCATGTGGCACCGTCTTGTTGAAACCACATGTCATGCAAGTCAAGCACTTGTATTTTGGGCAAAAAAAAGTTGGATATCATCTCACGGTAGCGCTCACTATTCAGAGTTACGTTACGATTCGCATCATCTTTGAAGAAGTACGGTCCAATGATGCCACCAGCCCGTAAACCGCACCAAACTGTGACTTTTTCTGGATGCATTGTTAACTCTTGCAATGCTTTAGTCACAATTTAGTCACAACAGCCCAAATAGGCGCTTCAGTGGGTCGATTAAACTGACCACAAAATGGAAGAAGCGCGCGATGAACTTTCTTAACAGAGCACGCATTTTGATAATAAAATTCAATAATTTGCAAGCGTTGTTCGTTTGTAAGACGATTCATGGTTAAATTATAGACCAAACTGAAGATGTTTGACAGTATATAAAATGCTTCCGTTAGTTCGAAACGAATGGTACAAAAAGTCTAATACACAGTAACAAATTTTCGAACTCATTTACTACTTATTTCCGCCCTTGTTCACTTATTAAATTGTTTAAACTTCCAGGAAAAAGACAGTCAATGTTTTCAAATAAAGTTTTTTGGTAGTTGGTTAAACTTTTGTTGCGACATTTCAACTATACTTTTAAAATTTTAATAGTTTGTTTGGACTGAAAAGAAAAATCCGCGTTTCGTTTTATCAAATAAAACAACAAAACTTTCAAATGTGCTGCTTCAGGCACGTCAAGTTTACCCGAATATATTTTCTTTAATTCTTTTTTGAACCTGTGTATACGTTCATATGCAATCAGTTTGTGTTTTAAATTTTCTGCTTCTTTACATTAAACATCAACTAGCATATTACGAATACAAAAATCAAAACGGAAATTTACGAGCACGCTTAAGTCAGTAGCCCTTTCCATTCTCTTTTTGCCACTCTCCTAAAAATGCAGCGGAGCTGAGCTTTCTAGAAAGGTGTTAAAGTTGCTCCTTGTTTGGAATTTGGGTTTGCACTTGCATGACATTGTCGTGTGAGTTGGATGTTATTTTTCAATTGGGCTGTTGCTAAACGCACTGTTTTTCTCCCGGTGGAAATACCAAAAGTTAAGGCCGTAAGTCTCATGTAAATCTTTCCACTTTTGTATTAAAAACGTTTATTTTTGCTTCACTTTGAATTTTATTTCTTCGACATTGTGAAGTTTAGAAGTTATTTGATATGCAACTGTGAAACGTTTAATTGCTAGTGATACTGATAATTATATTTCCGGAGGCAGTAGTCATGAAGTAGCATGGATGGCTTCTCTAGCCGGTGTCTATACGACATCAAGGTTAACTGTAGAATGCCATATGTCTTTGAATGAAATTGCAGAGCATTCGAGGGTAACGCTTATATGGATACCGGGGTACTCAGACTGTTCGGGTAACCAATGGATGACACATTCATTGATCAATTCGTTGGCCTCCCAAAGGCTCACTGTAAGACACTTATCAGGCGCGAGTGTTATAGGATTGCGCAAATGGAATGGACCTGTGAGTCCACCTGCTCCATATCCAGGGCACTCAGGCCTGGTTATAATGAACGGAGAACTATATCTCTACTTAGGTTCATCAGGAACCAGATCAGGACTGTGGTGTCGGTTGTGACTGGACACTGGACTATTGGGACTCATGCTAGTAGAATGGGTCTGGAATTCAACGACTACTGTCGGAGTTTTCACGATGAGGAGAAAGAGGAGACTGTGCTTCACTTTCTCTGTCAATGTCTTGGGTTGCGGGGCATCAGGGAAAGATATCTGGGAGAGCCGGGGATTTCCTGCTTGGGGGATCTATCTAAGACAGAACTTAAATCGCTTCTTCTCTTCTTTAGGAAGACGAATTGGCTTAACTCTGCGATGACGTCGTTAGGATAGCTGCTCTATGGGACGGGCATTGGCGCTGGGTATCACAAATTGATAGAAGTAATTGTAGAATTTTAAACACCGAAAAATTCTTCTCCTTTTCCTTTACTTTAAAGACAAAAAACTGTGTTTTTTCTTTTATATAAAAATTGTGCTTTAATTTTTAATAAGCAAAAACAACTTTTTAAAATTCCTGAGAAAACTTTGAAAGAAAATAATTTCCTTAACATAATGTAAAATATTCGTTTTACAATTTCTTTTGTATTCAAAACATTTTAAGGGAACAGGCACACTCGAATGGAAGTTATTATCGCTATCATCATAATCATGTCTATACACGCACACAAACATGTTTAAACAATTTCTATTTATGTTTTCATTTATGTCGTATCCAAATTTTTATAAAAACATACTGTCTTTTTTTATAGATTGATTGAAATAAATGATATAAATACCCCTTTACCCGGTATAAACGCAAACATCATATCACATGGTGTCTTGGCTTGCCGTATTTGGTTTGGGCTTGGTCTGATTGATTGGAATGATTTGATTAAAAATAAATAAATAAATGTTTAAAGAATAAAATTTAGTGAAAACAAAATTTTAGTTTTTTAATAGGGTTTCTCATTGGTTTTTGCATGAGGAGCACTTTAAGAAATTTAGATGTTTTTGCGAGCTTTGAAATAAGTAAACAATGGTTGGAATGACCATAAAAAAAGCGAAATTGTGCAAAATTTATAAAACAAGAAGTTTTGACTAAATTCCGTTCAAAGAGAGAATTTTCGCAAATTTTCCAATATATAAGTGATTTTCAAGTTACTCGCTACAATAACCCTGCAGATAACGAGACTAGTCCATACATGCATGTAAAGAGTAGTCCATAAAGGAGTAGGAGTACTTCAAATATATAGATAAAAGGTTGTCCATTTAACATTACGATGTCCTAGGAGGGGACCATATAACCCACCGAAGTAGTCCCTAAACTACTCCATGGAGTACTAAAGTGGGTTAGTTTTAAAAGTACTCCATGTTACAACAGTATGGAGTACACTTAAGGGGTAGTTTAACCATTTTCCTTTTTTATTTTTTACGAATCGCCTTTTATGGTGTGAACTGTAATCTATTATTGCTATTATTAAATAAACAAACATTAAACATTAAATAAACAATTAATAATGGACACCATCAGGGCTACCAATGTGTAATACTGTAAACTATAGAAAAGTATACATCATTCAGTTGTTAGCAGCACTGCATGTTAATTTCTTAAAACAGTACATTGGACCATGTTGTAAGTAGTCCATTTATGCCACAATGGACCACGTTGTCCAATATTATCTGTAGGGAAGTCTCAAAATAGTAGAAACAGTTAAGATTTAACTGAGAGATAAGAAGGTTGGGTTACGAACACATCGCAGTTGTGTAGATCAGGCAAATACTGCCCGAATAATTATAGAAGAGTCGATCCATTGAAAGCCACCTCTATTCCTTCTTTTCATTGATTTCAAAAAAATCTTTTGATGTCTCTAATAGAAATGCGATATGGTAAGCTGTAATAGAAGTGGGAGTGCCAAACAAAATAATCCATTTTATCAACGACATGTACACCAACGCCGACACTTAGGTACTTCACGGGTCAGTAAGCGGAGTTTTCTCCACTAACATGGGCGTAAGAGGGGGCTATCACCTCTCATCTTCCCAGTGATAAAGGACTGACTTATGGAAGAATCGTGCGCAAAAAAAGAATATGTGGTGGAGTTTCCAAAGTTACTTAAAAGATTTGGATTATGCCGACGATATTTGCCTCCTGTCACATAAGCACTCAGACAAGCAACAGAAAACGATCGATCTTGTGGAGTCAGCCAATAAGGGATTTATAAATCAATATAAAAAAGACGTGTGGCATGCACCTTAAAAACAGCAACAACGACCATATTTAAATCCACTATCATCGAAAAGAATTCGTCGACAGCTTCTGCTACCAAGGAAGTACAATGTCGATTAACGTTTGGATTAAGGAGGATGTCGCAAACAAGTTCACAAACACTAGGAGTGCATTCAGCAGAATAGCAAACATATCTAGGGTGCACCACAAATCAGGAAAGCTACCAAAAATCTGCATTTTTAACGCATGCGTTAAATCGATACTTTTATACGGAAGTGAAACATGGCTGTATAATGAGGGGACCTTTTATAAACAAGATTCTTCGCGTAATAAGTGGAATATTCTGACTTACCATAACCAACGAAAACTTCTGGAGTTTGATCGGCAGGAGCCCATTTACATACAAATAAGACGTAGAAAGTGAAAGTAGATAGGAAATATCTTGAGAAAACAAACTGAAAGCATAGTCAGGATGGCCTTGAAATAGAGCTCACCAGGAAACAGACCACGAGGAATGTTCAAAAAAACTTGGCACTGGACCGTGAGAAAAGAGATTGAAGTAATCTATTGCAACAAATATATGAAGTTGGAAAGATACTGTTGAGGCCCTTTTTGCCTCTGAAGGAATGAATATGTAAGAAACTGAATTTTCGCCAAAACTTCCGTTTAAATAAGTGAATTTTCGAAAACAAAATTGATTTTACCAAATTCTTTATAAAAAGTAAATTTTTGCAAATTTCCTAAGCAAAGAAAACTTTCATAAAATGTATTGTTAAAAAATTATATTTTCACAAAACCCCCTTTAGCAGGAGAATTATAGCAAAAATTCCCTATGTAAAGAGAAACGTGGCAAAATATCACTACGGAAAGTGAATTTATATTTTTTTCACAGTGTGTTGTACCAAACTTAAATTATACGTTTTGAAACTACTTTACTTTATTTTCCCTTGCTTTTGCCTGGTATAAAACCAACTATATTTAGTTTTCGGGCATCCATTTGGGAACAACTATTTTAGAGCTTAAGGTGACAAATTTTTTTCAATTTCAGATAACCTTTTGTTTTTTTTTAATAAAATTCTTCAACTCTACCTAATCTTTGATATCGATTAAGTACTGTATAAGTAAAAGGGGAATTTGCATTCTAAATAACATTTAAGTTTTTGCTTTCCAACCATTTTGGCGTACTTTCAAAAAAAGGGTGAGCCCACACATGTGCTTTTTTCCACCTCTATTTATTTATTTATCTATCTATCAATCTATCGTAAGGCGTAACAATACTCAATCAATTAATGGATTTTTTCCAGTTTTTTTTTTTTCATTTCAATTCGAATAATATATATTTGACACCTACGAAACGACCAAAACAATAAACATGAAAAATTAAAGAAACACACCACCAACCCATATGAACACCAAATAGAAAACCCGCTTCCACTTACAAAACATAGAAAGAAAGAAAAAGAAAACACTCCCTCGGAAAAATATCAAAAGACTTGAGCAGTGTAACAAATCTTAATTGTACTTTGATGTTTCACGCTGCGTTAACTAACTGCCAGTGGAAGAGACTGAACGGCAGACTAAAAAGAAAATTTCATTACAACAGGGACTTCACTTTGACATTTGAAACAAACAGCGAGCGTTAATTAATACTGAAGTTTGGGGGGGGACAAAACATGAAACGAAAGGGGTGAAATTATATAGAAAGAAAAATATTTGCCTTCTTCTACAATTTTTCTACTTTAATTTTACAAGGATGGCAGTGACGTTAATGATGATGATGAAAAATAGACACGCTAACTGGAAAACATTTATAATCATTACAATTTAGTTTGTTTTCCCTTTTTTTCTATTAATAATTTTTTTTTTTTTTTATTATTATGGAAAAGTTTTAGTTAAAGAATTTTTTTTTTTAATATAAAGCAATTAAATGAAATTAAAAAAAAAACTGATTTGAATAATATAAAAGATTCATTAAAAATTGCTAATCAAAATTTAAAAGTAAAAATAATAAAAACAAAGTTGAGTTAAAGTGTTGCCATTAGAAATTTTACGGGATTACCCAGGAAATTTTAATATAAATTAGATAATCCTTAATGACTTTGCAAATTTTTTTGGAGTTTGAAAAATATTTAATGTCTTGGAATTGATATGAATAACAGTTCAGGTCCACAAAGAAATAAATACTGGCTTACGTAACGTCACTCTCTTATGGTGTTCGAAAATAAACACTAAATATCGCTCCTTAGTGTTCGGTTTAGTAGATTTGTGGAAAACACAAAAGCTTATAGCGTTTGTGTAGAAAAACATTAAAAAAATAAAATTTCCCTGTTAGTCATCTTTCGAACACAAAAATATGACTGTTTTTATCAAACTCAACAAGAGATGAGAACATTAAATTTCGTTCGGTTTAATTTTAACATCCACAAACTTCATTGTGTTCGGTTCGGTTCATTAATGTTCGTCCCTTTTGGGACATTTTTACAAAATTTTTACAAAAACAAACTACACATACGAAAAAAAACAAAAAGCCAGAAACATAATTGTACACAAACAAAACATATACACAATACACACTCGACTGGTCGCATCTTGTATGGGATTTTTTTTTAAATTTAACTATTTGCGCTGCTTAAAATAAGAGGTTTGGTGTAAAAAATCATGTCCTAATTTACAGGGGCCAAATTTAAGAAGTTCAACCATACAAATAGGGCGGTTTTATAAAATTCTTAAATTTGGACCCTGTAGTGCCTAGGATGGCCCTGGATTCAGCGTACCCGAATTAGGTTAAAAATCTTTCGTTCGTATCATACTAAAATATTAAATAGCAAATACTTTAATCTATCCATACAATTTATAATTTCTTAGTATGTCCGGATGTTTTTTATATATCCTATACTTTCCACAACTTTCTGAAGCCAACTGATGACATATGAAGCTGAAATTTGGCATACTTAAAGTACTTTCTCTGCGGAAGATCGTAACGAAGCCAGATTTTTGATTTTTTTTTGGGACCGGCTTTTCAACTAGTATCTCATTGAAAAGATGCTTTTTTATAATATGGGGAACTTTGGGCCCCACTTGGCACGACTAGGCACCGTCGGATTGAGCTGAAAAATAAGGACATGATTTCTTACACCAGACCTCATATTTTAAGCAGCGCAAACAGTTAAATTTAAAAAAGAAAAAATTGCGACCAGTCTAATACACACACAAGCTGTTCGTGCTACGGTCGTTGCTAAAATTTTTTGTTTGTTCAGTTCTTTATAGATATAAAAAAAGACATTATAGAACATTTAAATATAAAGTTTGTCTACAGTATCACTACAATTGTTCTGGTTTTGAACGAAGAACAGAACACAAGATAATGTTCGGGTCTTTCTTGAAAAAAATTACGAACGGTATTTAGGGTTGTGTTCGTTTACACAAACACATTAAAAAAATAGATATCGTTCTTGGTTGCGTGAGCCGAACGCTAAATAATGTACTGTTTATTTTCGAACCCTGCTCTCTTATATCCCCTTTAAATAATCTCTTAAATATACATGTAGGACTTGTAATCTGCAAGCAAATTTACTCTGAGACCGTTTCATCTGATCCTAATGGCCTTCTTAATCCGAATATGACCTTCGTTTTCCTTCGCCACCCACCATTTTCGGAGGAGTACCCCTCTCCTTCCCCTATTTTTATGCATTTTCATTTATCTTATGGCCCTGAATTGAATTTGGAGGGGTATAAAATATTATGTTAGCCATGAAAATTGTCCATAGTTTCTTGTTATTTATTGGCGAATACAAAAAGGAAACAAAGCGTGTGTTTGTTAAACCATTTGTGTGGTCAGGTTTGCCCTTAATTGAAAATTGTTTATGACTGACAATAATTATTATCACACGCAAAAATTGCTCTCGATTTCTGAAATCATAAATTTTTAAATATCAAATGTTGATTTTTTTAATCGTTTATTCCCAAAAAAATTCTATTATTTATAGTTTTTATAACCCCATCCCAATAGTGGAGAGGGTATTATGCATTTGTCCTGGACGCACCTTAAAGTATACCGATCGACTCAGAATTACTTTCTGCATCGAACTAACGATGTCCGTCCGGCTGGCAGGCTGGCAGGCTGGCTCGATGGCTGGCTGGCAGGCTGGCTGGCATTCCATGTAATCTTGTGCGCAAAGTACAGGTCGCAATTTTGGAGATAAATTGATCAAATTTGGGTCATCGGTTCTTATTGGCACAAGGACGAAGCCTAATGAAAACCGAATCGTAGGACCACGAGGGAAGATAAGGTTAAATTTCTTCCTCTCAGAAATTATCAACCCGATTTTAATGAAATTTAAAACATAGATAGATCCAGAATTATATGGATACCTAATCTACATAGTTTTTCATAAATATGATCACAAGGGGAGGTAGGGGGCAATTTCTGCCTCTCACAAACTTTCAAAAAAATTTTAATGAAGTTTATAAGGATAGATAAATGGACACATAAGCATGATGTGTTTTTAAATACTGTGGTGTAGGGTATCATATGGTCGGGCTTGACCGACTATCCTTTCTTGTTTTTTTTTTTATTTTACATATATGAAAAAAATATCGCTAATAGACAATCTCACCAATTCCATTTACATTGTATATCAATTCATACTTTAAATAATATAGTTTTTCATATCATTTTATATTTATTTGACATGAAAAACGAATTTTAAACATAAATTTATATATGTATATCGTTGGTTGATTATTTAATTGTCGTATGTCTTATGTCATTTGTATCAACATACGATAATTAAATAATCAACCGACGATATGTAAAATTGGTGAAATTGGTTATAAAGCTGGGATCACACGATTGCCGGAAATGCACCAATATGACACAATTTTGATTGTACTTTTTTGACGCACAATAAAGAAATTGCACCAATCAAATATTCTGAAATCACACGATTGCCCTGTTTTATACAAATTTAATTGCCGCTAGTTGGTACAAAGTGAAATGGGTACAATAATTGCCGTAGCACAGTCACACGATTGTTATTACTTTACAACTGCGAAAACAGCTGTTGTGGTAGCTTTTGTTATTTGTTTGGATGTTCTTGTTGGTATGTTCATTAAAACGAAAAATTTGTTTAAGGTACTCTACAATTTTTTGTTGAATAGTTTTATTTGAAATATTTTAAGAAAAATTTATGAAATTCCAAAAATTAGTTCAACTATTTCGAATGTTAACGTTTGCATAGAAAATTTTTATGAAATAATAAAATTTAAATAATATTATTTAAATATCAGTAACTATAATCTTTAACATCAAAGTTATTTACGGGAATTTTTGTATGACGTGCTAAATTCCAAATTTTTCATAATTGATAAATACACTGAAATTTATTGTTGAGGGAAAGCTAGCTTCTATGCGCATTTCACTGGTTGCTTAGGCCAGATCATCAGGAAACCTTTTCCAAAGATTTTAGAAAAGCTAAAAATATTATACAAATAAAACCCTAAAGCGAATAAGAATTTTAAACACTCAAAGTCCTACTTGTAACAATATCAAAGCTTAAAAAAACACCAACAATAAACAGTGAGTTTATCTTTTCTTACATCCCCCTACAATTGGATGGGTTCTTTCCGACTCAAATTGTAGTTGTAAGTGGGTAAAAAGAAAAAACAAAATTAAAAATCAAATTGTTTCATTCTATTGTCTTCGCAAGAAAACAACAAAAAAAACCAATTTGGCAATTCAACTTTAACTTTATTAACTTAACTACCGATATCGTTTAGTAAAGAGAAATCTCGGCTACTTTAACAAATTTTTTGTTCTCGTTTTCAAGGTATCAAATATTTTCTTTAAGACAAATATCTGTAAAAGAAATAATACTTGGTTTTATTTAATATCTTTAATAAAAATATTCGCAATTAACAGCTACATAGTATAAAAATTAAAATGCATAATAAATAAATACATATTTATCTTCATTACTTGCTAAAGGAAACACAAAAACGTAAAATTTATTAAAAAAGGTAAATATTGGCACGTATTGTGCTCTATGATTCTATGAAGTCAATAATTATTGGTGCATTTTTGTTATTTTTATTGACGCGCGGTTGCATAGCAAACAGTCACACGATTGCCGCACCAGGGTTGCATTTGATTGATAAAAGTAAGCCCAATATTGTCCTCGATTGGTACATGAGCCAATTGGTTGTGCAGTCACACGATTGGTGTATTAAAAAGTGTGAAAATTGGTGCTTTGCGGCAATCGTGTGATCCCAGCTTAAGTCTAAAAAATGTTCCAAATTCAAAAAAATAAGATTTTGCTTTGCTTCACAAAGAAAGCCGGCAAAAACTCCTTTCAAGAAATAATTAAAAAAAATAATCTTTAATTCAAATTTAAATTCTTGATTAAAAAAAAAGATATATCTTCATATTCGTTAACGTGTAACGTCCGATGTTAGAATGAACATGTGTGGTTGATCTACGAAAATGAATTTCATTGCAAGTGTGAACGTAATCTCAGTCAAAAATAAAACTCATTCTTGTTTGTTTTAGCCGCAAACAAATAAATGCACATGAGTTTGTTTTTAATTTTTTCAAGTGAGCTGTTTAAATATAAAAATAAAACTAAATATTTAAATAAATAATCCAATATGAAATTACTAAAGCAAACAATATGAAACGGCAAACAAAAACTGGTTACTTTATTTGAACAACAACTGATAAGAAAGAATAAACAAGTAAAAAAGTTTCATATTGTAAATTAATTCTACAAATAAAATAATAATGAGTGCAACATTGTGTATACGACAATAAACGTGTACTTCTCGCATGAATGACAAAATGTTGAGATATCATCTCTATTCAGACATACTTTGGTTAGTTTTGTTAATTTAAAAAGCATAAAGCAAACATTAGCATTTAGTATTCATATGTACATTAGGGATATAACTTTTTACCAATTTTTAAAAATATCAAAATTGGCATAGCACAGTCCGGTAGAGCATAAACAACTTTAAGGGAACGTATATTTATTTTTTCGCTAAATTCAAATTCACGCACCAACCGCGATGAAGTTTTGAACATTTTTAATTTTCTTTTTAGTTAAGAAAAATTAATAATATGTTTATTTTAAACAAAAAATAGCTCAAGTATGAAATTTCATTAATATTTAGAGATGGTAAGAGATTTTTCCGCAAACTAAAACGTATCTTTAACCTTTTTTAACAAAAAAAAAAAAAATTAAAAGAGAATAAAAAATTGAGTATAAAATGATGAATATTCAATATTGCATTGGTTTAGAAAAACCAATTGGTGCGTGCACTTTTTTGAGAAAAATTACAAAAGATTATGATTTTCGGGGTTACTAGGACATGGTTGACCTCATGGTACTATGCCAAAAAATTGGTTATACCCCTAATGTACATATGTGTGTTGAAAGATTTATTATACATATGTATATCTATATTGACATAAGAACATATGTATGAATGCATATAGAAAGATTTAAATGATATAAACGGTACCTCTTTCGGACCTTACAGGACGGACAGACAAAAAAATTATTTCGTTTGTACTTCTCTTCCTCAGATGTACAGTGAAGCAATTTTCAACTTAAGTAATTTAAATTCATTAGTTTGCAAAATAAAAAACTTACATTTAAATTTAGTTGAAAATATTAATTTATGCTCAATATCGTATTAAATGGGCAGGGTTTCGTTTGAACAATGCTTCAAAATTGAGCTTCAGAGGGCATTTAGGGTAACACCAAATTGTTTGTTCCAAGAATATTGCTAAAGAACAAGATTAAAAAAACATTACATAAACTAAACAAGAATTAAATTTTAACTGAACTAAACCTAAGTTAACTCTGAACCAGAACTAAGCTGAACCTGAAATAGAACTAAATTCAGACTGAAACAGATCGGTACCAAAACTGAACTTTGACTCGACTGAACTTAAACGAAGGCTGAACTGATCTTAACTAAAAGTGAACTAGCTTTTCATTGGAACTGTTCTTGAGCCGAATTTAAGCTAAACTAGAACTGAAATATAACATAACTAAAACTGTAAAAGAACTGGGCCCTGTTTCTCAAAACTACAAGTTACAAATCTACAAGTAAAATACATTAAAAACAGCAACAATTTTCCAATTTATGTTTTCGTTTCTAACATATTCATACTTGTAGTTTTGAGAAACAGGGCCCTGCACCCGAACTTAACAAGAACTGTACCTGAACAAAGCTAGGACTAACCTAGAACTAAACTAGAATTGAAATATAACTGATATGGAAATGATTTACGTGAGTACTTGCCATTTGGACCGATCTCTCGCCCCCTTAATTAGGAGGCGACGCTACCTGACCTACACTGCAATTAGAAATCCAGCAGCTTCTGTTCATTCGCAAGGAAGAGCTGGCACATGCCCAACTTTATAAACCACAGCCGCCACGTGATAATCGAAAGTATCCCTTCTTCAAAAAGCTGCCTTTCGTTGAACACGATTAAGAGTTCATGGCTTGAAAAAGGCACTCCCCCAAAGTAAAGCTTTCCAAAAGACAATCATCCTGACATATTCTGTCTGCCTCTATCTATCTCTCGCAAGAAGTATACTAACGGGGACCTCAACAGATTGTCAGACCGGTGCTTTGCACCCACCACGGGCCTCCGACTGCAGTTGCACCAGAATAAGAAAGTACTCTGGTGAAACTTTTCGGGACCCAGAAAGTTAAATATCTTTGGGATGATCGCTACAACCCCCGGGGGAAGTAGAACTGATATAGAGCCTGACTTTACTTTATAAAGTTCTAGCATATACCCGCTACTTCGTTAGCGTCTCCTTTTTCTTCGTGGACATATTTTTATGCCAAAGTTTATTTTTCTAGGTTTAAACTTGTTTAAATTCTTGCATCTAACCCGCTACTTTAGTATTACCAAAAAGCTAAAGAAAACTATCAAATTTACCGTATTTCTTGTTCTGAGTACTATATTTTTCTCCATTAAAGTATCAAAAAATTCAGTATTGTAGTGACAGCCCATAATTTAGTACGAATATGTCAATGAATGGAGGAAAATGTTTTGTAAAAAAGTACCAAACATAGTTACGATTTTCAGGGGTGAAATGTTCGAATTTCGAAAAAGTACCAATTTTGTGTTCGTATTTTTTAATAAGTATCGAATGTGGTATAAACTTTGTTTCTATGTTTTTTGGTTCAAAAAAGTTCCAAAATTCAGGGTTTACCCGCTCAGTCCCTAAAAAGGTCGAATTTCAAGAAAGTACCAGACACCTGTCCGCTTATTTTTCTAAACAAAAACAATAAGTATTAAATGTTATTTGCATCTCTTTTAGTTTTGAAGATATAAGGTTACCGTATTTTCCCGTTTTTACCCTTTTTACCCCCTAAACATTCGAATTTCCAAAAATCCCGTCTTAGTGGATCGATTTGGGGAGTGGCCAATCAGCTTGGGCTGGGTGATGATGAATGAGTCAGTCAGTCACTTACGCAACTGGTTTATATATGTATATAGATGAACATATATGGACTTCACGTCAGATGACAAGGTCTGAGAAGCAAAACAAAATAATGATAGCGCTCACTATTGTAAAATATATATAAAATAGAAATTATGCTGCCCATATTCCAGAACTTATTTCATAAAACTGTTCACATTGCCACCTTTAATGCAAACGAGCGTAACAATACAAAAATCGAAACAAGAATCGAAATCGCGATTTACATTGACTATTGTTGGTTTTAACAAACTTAATGTTCAGCCATGTTTACATAAAATTAGACCGCTGGAAACAAAAATGGCGGCCCTATATAAGACATTCAATCTTAAAGTAGGTATACTTTTTTTATACCCTCCACCACAATTAGTTGTGAAGAGGGTATATTAAGTTTGTCATTCCGTGTGAAACTTTTTTATTATTCATCTCAGACCCCATAAAGTATATATATTCTGGGTCCTTGAGTAATTCTAAGCCGATTTAGCCATGTCCGCCTGTCTGTCCGTCTGTTGAAAACACGCTCACTTTCGAGCAACTCAAAAGAAATGAACAAACTTGGTGACAAATTGCTTGTAAGCAGTTTAGAATTGAAATCCAGCAAAATCGGTTCAGTAGGACCAGAGCTATGAATCAAAATGTGGAACCACCACCTAAAAAAATTGATAATTTTGTTACAAAAAAATAACATAAATGCTGGAACAAGGCACGGAATGAGGTAAGATTTTGCAAAAATTTGTTTTATTTGACTGGAAATCACGCTGTTAAATTTCGTGAAATTCCGTCCATAATTTACCCTAAGCCCCATATAAACACTACTCCAGGAAAACAGTTTAGTACGCCTAAAACCGTAAAAAATAACGCTAGCGTAACGTCACAGTACGTCACAGTTTTTTAGGACTAGAAATAACACAGTGAAATTTCGTGACGATCGGTCCATAATTTACCTTATGCCCCATATAAACCCTACTACCGGAAAACAGTTTAATACGCCTAAAACCGTAAAAAGATAATGCAATCATAACAAATTTTGGTTCGTCACAGTTTTTTAGGACTATAAATGATACTGTGAAATTTCGTGAAGATCGGTACATAATTTACCCTAGGCCCCATATAAACTCTACTACCGGAAAACGTTTAGTCGCCTAAAACCATTATCAATAACAAATCGTCGCAGTTTAAGATAATAATACCATCATACAGATATTACTCCTTAAACATTTGAACTGTCGGTGGAGGGTATCAAAGATTCGGCACAGCCGAATATAGCACTGTAACTTGTTTTATTATTGATTTTGTAGTTACGTCCGTTTGCATTTAAGGTGACGATAAACATATTAAAATATTTCTACCCCACACTTCACAAAATTTATTACAAAGCATTTCTTTACAAAAAAAGCAAAAAAAAAACAGACATGACACATATGCCAAAATCCGGCACGAAATCTAATTAAACGTGAATTTTGTAGTTTACGTTTATTTATTTTTAAATTTTTGTGTAATTTTATTTTTTCATCTTGTGTTATTTCCACAAAAAAATACTACGATTTTTGAATAGACAACGTTTTTCTTTTTTCATATTGTATATATTTTTTTGTATTGTGTGCAACGAACAAAAGCCCAAGAACAGCCAGTCGCATCGACAAAAAAAAAATGCAAATCTTGCCAAACTAAGCAAATAACAACAAACATTTCTTAAATAATATGACCGGGTTTTACTTCTCTGCTCAACAATAATGCACTTTAAGTAGATTTCTTAAGAATAAAGTGATAAAACCTATACATATAACATTGCACAGTGTGTCCAACAGATACAAAATGTAAATACAATTAATCAAATTGAAAATTTTTAGAATTAAACTAAAACTGAATTTGAACTTAACAGTAATTAAACTGGTAATAAAAGAGAACTGAATTTGATTTTAACCTAAACCTAACGAAAGCCAATATTTCAGTCGTTTTACCATTTTTATTTCTACAACCACTGTGTTTTATTGAATTTCCCACATTCTTTCAATTTGTTATACCCATACGAAAAAAGTGGGGAAGGTATTAAACGTTTGTGCTGATATGTGTAATACCTAAAAATATTGGACATCAGTTTTCGATAATTTTTTAAATGGATCTACCAATGTCCGTCCGTCCAGCTGGCAGTCTATCCAGCTGTCGTTCTAAACTTTTTGCGCACAATAAAGGACTCAATTTTGGAAATAATTAATGAAATTTGATAAAAAAAAAAGGCTTTAATTGCCACAAGCCTGTTGAAATTGTTGAGAATCGGTCCATAATTGCCCAAACAAGCTTTTCTCTGGAGTATAGTCCTTAGTGCCCATAGATCACCTAATTATATTAGTAGTAGATTAAATTTAGTCCAAACTTATTTTATTGCAAAGGAAATCATCTTAACAAATTGTATTGCAATTGGTCCATATTTGGCCATAAATAGTTTTTAATGCCATAACTTCCTTAAGGCCCAAATACATTGATCGAAATACTCATCAAGCATTGTGGTAGTTTAGTGAAAATGTGTTTGTATGTGTCACACCGACGTTGCTGGATGAAAAATCAAAAAATTTAGATATGACGGCGGATATTACGTCCAGCACACGTACACGACGAATTCGCCCGTTGGACAAGCATTTGCAAGTGTATTTGGTCCTTTATAAATATCTATATTGACAGAATCCAGTAAGAAATGGTAAGCAGTTTTGTAAGCGAGAGAAGCACAGTTCCCCCTTACCAACCTGCTTACAGAAGGCATCATTTTTATAGCGAATACCTCTCTACTCCAAAACAATTTGAAGAATGATTACATAATAAGAATATTTAATTTCAAGCATCTCTTGGTTGAGCTAAAATTTGAGGAATAATTGTAAACACATACTGACGTCTTGGATTGGTATCTTCGGGTATCTTCGTCGTTGCCACTATCGGATACCAGCAATTGGGAAAAATGTTCTTTCCATATCCTCAGTACACTGTATGTTTCAGTGTGTATGTTAACAGATCACCTTCTTCTTTGTCTTTGCAGAAAGATGTGATTGTACCAAAGCCCTTTGTCTGGTGCTTCAATCTTTGGTAAAATTGTCGGACTTCGTTCTGACTCCCGTATATCTCGATTCTCTCATATTCACGTATTTCATATTTCCATTTCTCTCATTTTTCCGGTGAAATAGACGCTTCTGCTCGCTCTCTCCTTTTATCCCGATACCACACATAAGCTTGGCGCATTGCTACTGCCTGCAGGGCTACCCGGTATGCCGCATTCCTTGCTTCAGTAGCTTTACGAAACTCTTGGTCGTACCATGAGTTCCTTTGGGTAGGTTTCTGGTACCCGAGTACGGGTTTTGCACTGCAATATTATTGGGACAAGGAGTGCTTTCTTGAAGCAATTGGAAATGTACAGGGCATATATAAGCGCTTATGTACTTTTCTTACTTCCGGAAACCTTAAAATTTTGTTAACGGATACAAGAGTAACGGTATCTACAAGTCGTATCAAAATATTATCCTGGGACCTCCAAAATTTAACATAGATTCTATTTAAATCACCTTCCTAAAATCAATTCAAGAAAAAAATCTAATAGCGAAGAAAATATCTAAATAATATTCGGCACAAAGAACTTTTACACGAATCTTAACCTCATAGTAGAATTTGGTTTCGGCAGGTGCATGATTGGCAATTGTACCCCATAAGAGGAACACTCTTGAAAAGCTTTCCCTAACTACTGAGGTGAAGGGTATCATATGGTCGGGCTTGACCGACTATTCTATCTGACTTGTTAGTAATTGAGTTTCTCATCTTTTTAATGCTACTTAAAAACTCAGGCAGTTTTTTGTGCTTTCATTCTAAAAAAATTGCCCAAACTTTGAAATCGTTTTATTCTCATCTATTTAAAATATTTATTCTATTTTACGTCTCTTTTTTTTAAGCACATTTTACGAGACTGCAGAGCAGTGAAAAAAAGCATTTGTATGAATTACGTTTGCATTCAAATGACGCAACAATTTTGGGTTACATATTCATTCGTGTGTGCATAACACTATAGCAAAAGTGATCTAAATTTAAATGAATCTGTTCGTTTTTTTTTTTCTTTTAACGTTTTTTTTTTTTTCTCTAAAACACATTCTTAGCAAAATGACACGTTTTTGTCAATGTCCTTCTAAATTGAACGACTCATTTTGTGTCTCTTATTTTTCTTTTTTGTAAATTTCATCGTAACGGCATGTGATAAATGACAATTCATTAAATTTTTTTAATTAAATTTTTTTTTTTTTATTTACTTTTGTAAAATTTTGTTGCTATTTTGGCATTCTATTGACATTAAAAAAGATTTAACGACAATTGTAAAATTTTTCAGTTTAATTTTTTTTAAAAAATTGTTTTGTAATTCGTTTAAGTATTTTTAGAAACTTTTGTTTTCGTTTGAACTGATTTCGTGGAAGCCTAATTGGAATAAAAAAAATTTTATGTAGGTTCTACATACATACTTACATAAGTGGTTAGTTTAAAGGTAAAATAGAGAAATGTAAGCAAAAAAAAAAAAATCGAAAGAAACATGTAAGAAAGTAAAGTTGGCCCAAACCGTCTACATGATTAGGGATGAAACGATACCTGTAAGGTATCGATACTTTTACTCGATGTGGTATCGGTCGAAAAGTATCGACACCTACTTAGAATCGAAAAAAAAGTATCGATACTTAGTTACTTGTATGGGTACTTGTATCGGTTTGTATGATAAAAGAATAGAAAGCAGCATTTAAAAGCGTTCTTATGAGTGTTTTATTACTATACAATAAAATAAGAACTTCGACCTATTAGAATTTTTTTGCGAAACGATAAGTGTAAAGATTGAGGCCACTTTTAGTTACAACCTAGTACCAATTTTCTTCCGAAAAATCTTTTTTATTTTATCTTATTGCAGAAATCAACAATGTCACTATGAGTTTATCTTAAATATAAATATGTATTTTATATCCTTTCAATAATTTCTCAAGCTCCAGGTCCGTTTTATATAAAGAACATTTATTTAAAAATTATCCAATATTTCGCTATGTCAATGGATAGCTTCTTTAGGGATTTTTTGGTTTTTTTATGTATTTTATTTTTAAATTGATAAATATATAATAAAGGGTGGTAAAACCATAATCCATGATGTTAATTGTGAGTCACACCTTAACGTCAAGTTTTTTGCGCAACTTATTTGTTTCAGTATTTGACAACTTCGATTATTGAGAGGTACACAATTGAGCAGCGCGTTAAGATTAATAAAGCCTTTTACGAAAATGGGCGTTCAATCAAAATGCATTTAATACACATCGTGATTTTTTTGGTCAGTATAATCGACCAAATGTTTCCACAATCGGCAGAATTGCGCGTAAATTTCAGCAAACCGGGTCTGTAGGAAATGGGAAAATATATGTGCTTGCTCCCCAGTTAGTTCTGCGGCTGGCGGCGTCTTCGAAAATGAGGTCGGCCAAGCAATTATCGTGAATGGTGTTCGCTATCGCGGGATGATAACGGACTTCCTACAGCCAGAAATTGAGGAAATGGACCTAGACGATATGTGGTTTATAGGTGTGGACTAGGGATGCCAAACGGGACCAGGTTTTTTGAAACCCGGGATTCTGGATTTTTAATTCAAAAAAAGGGATCCCGGGACGGATCGGGATTTTATATATAAAAGCCAATTTTAAAATTCATATAATTATAATTTAATGTTTATGTATAAGAATTAAAACAAATTACCCAGCCAGCAAAATACTTCGACATTATCGGAATCAGACATTTCGTGCAAATGTCTGACTTCATTCTTAGAGATTTCGCTCAGATTTCTGTCAGACATTGAATATTCTTACTGTCTGGCCGATTTCTGATCGATTTCGCATGGATATATCGGGGGGAATTTATGTACAGATATGTCCAATAGAATTCCGACGGACTTCATTCAGATTTGTCTAAAGAAACTTATTATTTTTGCAATAAAATTATTTCTTTCAGCTATCAGTTCGAAAGCAAAAAAATCTCGCCTAACACATCAGAACTTCCCATGCCTTTTTTATTAGATTTCTGTAAGATATCTATCAGAAATGACGACAAATAATCAAAATTTCCCACGACATGTCTGTCAGAATTCGTGTCAACCACTTCATACGTTTTTGGGACAGAAATCTGACAGAATTCGTATACGATTCCGACTTTTTTGCCGACGTTTCTCTCAGATATCTGAACGACGTCGGATTATTTTGCTGGCTGGGTAATTCATGAAGAAAATTAAACTCATTACAAAATAAAACTGTTTAATGTATTCTTTTAAAGTAATATGGAAGTTTAATAAATTTTTGAGCCTTAGGTCTTTTTTTTATAAAAACTTTTAACTTTTATTTAAAAACCAATATTTCGGCACTTCCTTGAGTGCCTTCTTCAGGGTTATGAAGAAGGCACTCAAGGAAGTGCCGAAATATTGGTTTTTAAATAAAAGTTAAAAGTTTTTATAAAAAAAAGACCTAAGGCTCAAAAATTTATTAAAGTTTAAAAAATAAAGGTCGAATAAAATACATAATTTATGTAATATGGAAGTATTATGTATTAAAACTTATATTTTTAAAAGATTCTTAAACAAATTAATGACGTCAGATAATTGATACCTTATTTTACCGCAAACATATGCTGCCGACGAAACCAATATTCGCATTTAACACTTCTAGGTGGTATCGTAAATAAATAACTACTTATATGCTATATGACAATATTCATTTTTATTTTATCTCAATTATATATATGCAAGTATTAATCTAATAAAATAAACTTATATGTGTCAAAAGACCTTTGGTAGAACTCCCTTAAGTTGTTGACACCTTTTTGCACAACTTGCATTCTATTATCAGTTCTATGGCAACTATTGCCCTTTCCACTCTCATCTGGACATTTTGTCCCCATGACAGCTTACTATCCAGAACCACGCCCAGATACTTGGCACTGCGAGAGATCTGAAGCTCGGTTCCATTTAACCTCGGAAGCCTAAAGTCTCCGGTCCTGTACATCCTCGTAAAGAGTACAAGTTCCGTCTTGGACGGATTAACACCCAGCCCGCATGATGCGCAGTTTTATTATCATCAACTTAAAAAAAAGACCCACCATCTGATTTTGTTTTCGTGGTACATAATGCATTGCATGTAACATTTATTCACTTGTGACTTTTTTTGTAACCAGTTAAAAATTAGATTTATGGCCAGTGTGATTAAATATTGAATTTTTACTAAGCCCAAAAACTCGGGATTCTTATATCAAACTCCGGGATTCGAGACTTAAATTTTTAAAATAATTCCGGGTTTTCGGTATTCGGGATTGGCATCCCTAGTGTTTACTGGCCAAACGGTTTCTTGATACCGTTCCTGCTGCTCCAGCTTTGGAAAATAATCAAAATTTAAGATTAATTTCAATACCAAAGTTAAACGATTACTTTTGACCGATACCGAGTATTTTTTTGCCGATACTACTTGGTACTCGGTTGCTAAGTATCGATTACAAAAATACTTTGTACTTATATAAAAGTATCGAATATGTACTTGTATTTACTCGTATCGTTTCATCCCTATATATGATACCCAACACTATTTATGGCCAATATCACCAATTTTTTTGTATATCAATTTATGTTTAAAACTTGTTTTTCATGTCAAATAAAAATAAAATTATGTATATTAAAAACTTGATTTAAATATAAATAGATATTTTAAAAGAATTGGTGAAATTGGCCATTAGAAACACATTATTTTAACTCTTTTTTGGACCCATGGGCAATCAAGGCACTCCAAAAAAAATATGTATAGATTTATACAAGAGTTCTAAATATCTAGATGTCTTCATCAAGTTAAGTACCTTGAAATTTTAAGGAGGGGATTTATTTGGGACCAATGGTCAATTCTGGACCTATAAGCATAAAGTTTTCTCATGATACAGTAGCTATGAAAATAGGTTCCTGTAAAAACACCCAAGCTATTAGAAAACGACTAAGTCGGTCGACAGTTTATTATTTAAGAAGCCGTTTTTTTAAGTTCTCCTCAGCCAATTAACAGTGGAGTCCCACAAGGAAGCAACTTGGGCCCTCCATTATACTATATTTACTTCGGACATGCCAACAAACAACTCAAACTCAAACTCCAGGTCTTCAAACTTCCAGTTTTGATAATGTTTCTTAAAGGGTCATATATTTCAGTAAGAAATGTGGTTAAAACAATGGAATTATAATGGTCAAGAAGCAAAAATGTGTACATCTGCTCGTAACATTAATTTGCGTCGGTAATTATGCTCCCTAACTAAAATCTATAACTAAACAATACCTCACTACTCGCATGTATATACCTTGGTATACATCTAGATCGGCGTTTAACGTGGAAATGGGATGTAAAAGCAACATTAACACAAATGAAACTAAAAGCAATGCAAACTAATTGGAAGAAGTTCTGGCAATAGTCTCGATTGCAAACTTCAACTTTACAACTCTATCTTAAAGACAACCTGGTGCTACGGTATTCACTTATGGGGCACTGTCTCGGCCTCTTATATAGAAAAAATTCAAAGGTATGTGAAAAGCTCGAATTTTCACGTGGATTTTAATATGCCATTAGTAAAAACTATGATAACGAAATATTCGGTAAAATATTTACAAAGGCTCAAATCCTCTAGCTCAAAATATTCTAAAGCTACGGTCACACCTATTAAATATTTGACCAAATAAGCGTAACCACTACTTTTGTTAATAGTTAGTGAGATTTAACAGGGTCTTAATATCACAAAATACACTAATTATACTACTTAGCCAAAAAACTGTTTTCGGTAAGATGTGCAATTATAAACAAAATAAATATTGGAATTAAATTAAATGATTACCTTTTTAGTATGCTTGTTGGTTCCGTTTTTTTACAGCAAATATTTGATTAGTGTGAGAAGGAATGTCGTAGGGATAATCCAAACCGAAGCGATGGGAACAGAAATCGTTAATGGAAGGCACTGGCAGGACATTAAATAAGATTGGATTAATAACACTGTGCTAGTCGCAAATTTAAACGAGCGGAGTACCCTAATGGATAAACTAATTTGTGCACGTTGCATTAAATGGTGATAGCCAGGGCTGTGGAGTTGGAGTTGAAGAGTCGAAGTTGAAGTTGAAGTGTTTGTACCGGAGTCGGGACATAAAAATGGTTCGGCATAAAAATTCTTAAACAAGTTTCTAATCAAATAAATATTCGTCAGAATTGGCGATGCAATATTTAAAATATCGATTTGAAACTTATACAGAATAATTTTTTCGCTATATTTCACCACACGCAAAGAAAAAACATGGTTGTGGTAAACATATTCTAAGAGAAACATATTATGATAAGAATTATGATTGTAGTCACCATATCAAGATTATTATTGAATCATATTATGACTTAATATACTCGTAATATGACATCATAATATTTTTCCCTTAATCATATTATTATTCTGTTAATCATACCAAGCTAAGAAGTAATCAAATTATTGTCATGTTAATCATAATAAGCTAAGAAATCAATCATATTTTTGTCATGTTAATCATAATAAGCTAAGAAGTAATCATATTATCATCATGTTAATCATAATAAATTTAGAAGCAATCATATTATGATACAGCACCTTTCATAGCTGTCATAAAAATACAGAATAAGTTAAAATATTTTTGCATCGATTTTTTATTTTGTGGTTTTTTACAATTTTTCTTAATGTTAAGCAAATAGCGGGGTTCAATATAAGGCTTGCAAAAGAGCAAATGAAAAATCTGTGGTTTTCATGGGCAACCGCGCGTGTCCATTTTTTCGATTTTAAGATGTTGATGCCATATTGCCTAATATTTAACGCTCTTTACATTTTTTTGTAAAAAGATGGATCAATTCCGATTTTTTAACGTAATGACAAAGTTTAAAATGTGCAATACCTAGCCCACAGTTTGATCTAGAATGGTTTTTCGGCTTTCCTGAGCAATTTGTTTTAAGACATACGCGGTTACCCATGAAAACCACAGAAATATCGTAGCACTTTTATAAAATATAACGAAATCTAACAAAAAAAACTATGATATTTTTCATTTGAACTATTACATCACTAATACTTGAATGAACTCCGCTAATATTTTAATTTTTTAATTTCTTTAAGCTTATTTTTTTATGGAATTTTATCTTTTAATTGTTTAACCGCTCACAAATAAAAAAAACGACACAACTGCTTCAAAATTATTTTACAAATGGCGCTAACATAATATGATTAGAGTAAAAATAGTTTGATTGCATATTTAACATAATATGATAAATGAATAGAAAGTTATCATGTTATGGCTTTGTAATATCATTTTATGGTTGTGAGAAATATTATTATATTGTTTAGAAAGTTATCATAATTAAGTTGTTAGAAAAATAATTATTTTTCGGTCAACAATACTCAAATTCATAATTGCGATAAACATTGAAATGTTTACAGTAACTATAATATTGTTGATATTAAATAAAAATAACAATTATTTGTGCACGTAGAGAAAAAACATGTTTAAATATGGTCACCTCCAACCAAACTATTTTTAAACGAAACTTTTAACATAATATGGTTAATATAACCATATAATTGTCAGCGACAACCATGTTATGGTTCAATTAGTCCTTCATCAAGAACCCATAACCATATTATGGTTGCCTCTAAAAATGTTATAGTTAAATATTATAATAATTTGTTATTAAATTTTCAATAGTATTTTCCTATTTTTCAAGAGCAACATACTATGGTTGAAAACATGCTATTGTAAGTGCTAAGTAAATTTTAGTTATTATTAACCATAACATGTTTGGAGGCAACAATAATATGGTTGGAGCTTCTTGATCGAGGCCTAATTTAACCATAACATGGTTACCGCTGACGATAATATGGTTATATTAAACATAATATTTTTAAAATTTTCTTTAAAAATAGTATGGTTGGAGGTGACCATATTTAAACATGTTTTTCTCTGGGTGTGTACGACAACAATATATTGTTACATTTAACATAGTGTTGTTGCCGTTACCATGCCCAACCATATTTTTTCTTTGCGTGCATTTAAAAGGTACTGCATTAAAAAAAAGTTTAAAGTCACATAAGTAAGACCAGTCTCAAATATATTTAGCATAAATGTAAGAGTGGGAGTTGAAGTTGGAGTCGGACTTAAAAACTTTCAGCGGTTGGTGTCGAAAACGGAGCTAGAACTATTTTTTGACGACTCCACAGCCCTGGTTAGTTAGCGCTCGTATCATTGTCCAAATTTAATCAATTCAACAATTGTTTATAAAATTTCGTTTTACTCTGCTAAATATTTTTCTAAACCCTATTGTATAAATGCCAAATAACACAACATTGTAGTTTTTTTTTGTAGAAAAAATGTGATATTTTTTATTGATATTGAAATTATAACAAAGATAAAACAGAAAAATTGGCGAAAAAACAAAAATTATAGCTTTTTTAAAATTTATAATAGCGAATATGAGCGCTAATGCGAATACGAACGTTTACGAATTAGCTTTACTAGAAGGATGCCTCACTTGTTACAATTCGCCTCTAACACAGTGAATTCAATAAACAAAATCAGAAAAAAGTTTTCCGCCAAAAGAAATTACGAAAAATTGTATTTAGAGGAGTTGGATTGATTTCTGAAATCTTTGGAAATAGGTTTCCTGTTGATCTGGCCTAAGCAACCAGTGCAATGCGCATAGAAACAAGCTTTTGATCAACAATAAATTTCAGTGTATTTATCAAAAATTGGGAAGTTAGCACGTCATACAGAAATAAATAAATTTGGTTTATAGGCGCAAAGACTATTCCGGTAAGAATTATTTATAGGGAATACATGAAATTATGGGCCGATTCTCACTATTTTCAACATAATTCGCCTTTTGGGCAACTAGAGCTAGTGTAAACAATTTCATCAAATTATCTCTAAAATTGCGACCTACATTTTGCCCACAAGACAGACGGACGGACATCGTGACCGACTTAGAAAGTGATTCTAATTGGATTGGTGTGCTAAAAGAACTAATATGTTAAAACATTACGCACATCAGCACTAAAGCCTGTAAAGTGTAGTGGTGTAGGTATAAAAGTGATAAGTTAATCATATCCCCCACCGAAACTTTATTTCACATGCCGAAAGCAAAGTTATTACAAAATGTTTGTGTAGTAGTGCTGGGATACTATCTATATTTTCTACTATCGATATTTATCGATAGTAGAATTATCGATTCAGATTTCACTATCGATATATCGATATTACTATCGAGTGAATATTTGTAATTGTGCAGTTCGTTGTTTTTATCACTTTATTGAATGTATGAAACGTATGTGTGTACGCACGATGTTTTAGTTTTTAACAATTTATAAGTACCTTTCTGAAGGAACCGAAGTAACAGGGACTATAAGATATTCCATTGCAACTTTAAAAAATGTTCTAAATTCTAAACCCAAAAAAGTAAGCCAATCTAGCGCACTTATCCTCTAATAGTCGTTCATTGTTTTGTCTTATGCTTGCAATTGCATTTGGATTTGCATTTTGTTTTACAACATTACAAAAATACTTGGCATTGCAGTCCCTATATAATCATGTAAAAATTTCGACTTAAAGGCCTTTAATTAGCAGTAAAAAGCACTGCTAAGCAATCCATACCACTTGCCATTCTTGGTGTTTGTATTCATTGCTGTTATTCTGCGCGAATTAATAAAAGCAAGTAAAAATGGCTCCACGAAAAGCCCCCAATGAAATAACGCCCAGAAAATAACCCCCAATGAAATAAACGCCAAAAATAGGAAATAACACCCAAAAACAGTGAATGAAATAACATCGAAAAAAAAATGATATAAACCCCAAAGCGAAAACGAAAAAACCCCGAATATTTGGGAGTTATTTAATATGAAATAACACCCAATGATGAATATAAAATAACTCCCAATGAAATAAACCCCATCCGTAACAAAAATGAAATTATGCCCAAAATTCATAAAAGAAAAGTTAAAGTTAAAGTGGGCTTTTCGTGAAGCCGTAAAAATTTGCGGCAAAAAACTGTGTGTGTATAGCTGCTGTTAGATGTCTTCATAGCTGTATTTGAAATAATAAGAATATCGATATTTATATTTTTCCTATCGATATTTTCGATATTTTAAGACTATCGATGGTCTATCGATAGTTTCCCAGCACTATTGTGTAGTAGGAACGTCCTTACATGACCCTAAAATCAATTTTATTAACTGAACAAGAACATTAAAAAAAATAATGAACATGATCTTTAACTAAACGGAACATTATAGAACTGAACTAGAACTAAACTAGAACTGAACTAGAGATGAACTAGAATTTAACCAGAACTGAACAAGAACTGAATTAGAACTGAACTAGAACTGAACTATAACTGAACTAGAACTGAACTAGAACTGAACTGTAACTGAACTGTAACTGAACTAGAACTGAACTAGAACTGAACTGGAACTGAACTAGAACTGAACTAGAACTGAACTAGAACTGAACTTGACCTGAATTAGAACTAAACTAGAACTGAACAAAAACTGAACTAGAACTGTAACTGAACTAGAACTGAACTTGAACTAAATTAGAACTGAACTTGAACTGAAGTAAAACTAAACTAGAAGTGAACTAGAACTGAACTAGAAGTCAACTACAACTAAACATGAACTGAACTAGAACTCAACTAAATATGATCTTCAACTAAACTAAATCTAAACCCTTCTTACTTCTTTAAAAATACTCAGGGATGATAAATGACATTTTCAAATTTGTACTTAATTTAGTAAAAAAAATTTACCCTTTTGTTCCTTATTGTACTAAAATCGAAAAATATATTTTTGCTTCCGGGATTTCTGGATCCCGGAATTTTTCGGGATTTTAATTTAAAATAAACAACACGTTTTTATTTATTTATGAATTTTCAAAAGGTATTATACATATAAATAACATATATATTTTTAAAAAAGAAAAATAAGAATTATAAAAATAAACAAGTAAGAAAGTATAGTCGGTCAAGCCCGACCATATGATACCCTACACCACAGTATTTAAAAACACATCATGCTTATGTGTCCATGTAAATATGGATTTATCTATGTTTATAAACTTCATGAAAATCGGTTTGAAAGTTTGTGAGAGGAATAAATTGCCCCCTGCCTCCCCTTGTGGTCCTATTTTTTAAAAACTGTATAGCTAATGTGTCCCTATAGATATGGATCTATCTATGTTTTAAATTTCATTTAAATCGGTTTTAGAGGCAGAAATTGCCCCTATCTCCGCTCGTGGTCCGATTTTTTTAAAAATTTATACATTTTGTGTCCTTATAGATATGGTTCTATCTATGTTTTAAATTTCATTAAAATCGGTTTGATAGTTTCTGAGAGGAAGAAATTTCCCCCTATCTCGTGGTCCTACGTTTCTGCCCATTTTCAATAGGCTTGGTCCTTGTGCCAATAAAAACCTATGACCCAAATTTTATCAAATTTTCTCCAAAATTGCGACTTGTACTTTGCGCACAAAGTTACATGGACAAAGTTACAGCCAGCCGGACGGACATCGTTAGTTCGACACAGAATGTGATTCTGAGTAGATCGTTATACTTTAAGGTGGGTCTAGGACCACTATTTTAAGGCGTTACATACATCAGCACAAATGCATAATACCCTCTCCACTATTGTGGTGTGGGTATTAAAATAAAACTGAAATATAATTTTTAATAATTTTTTTTGTATAGAGTATAAAAATTCAATAAAAACGAACCTTTTTGTACACAGAATTAAGAATTCCGGAAAATCCCGGGATTAATAAAAATAAATTCCGTCAATCCCGAAAAATCCCGGGATTTCGGGATTCGGGATTCGGGATTTCCCGTTTGGCATCCCTAGTGGCAATTCTTCTGATATCTTTAAATTTTTTAATTGTACTAAAAACGTGATTGGAGCAGGGACCGTAACTCTTATGACTTTTATCAAAAAAATCAAAAAATAAGAGTTATTTTTGATTTTTATATTTTAACAATCAAAAATAAGAGTTATTTTTGATTTTTATTTTTTTAAATGAAAAATAAAAGTTATTTTTGATTTTTATATTTTTAAATGAAAAATAAAAGTTATTTTTGATTTTTATATTTTTAAATGAAAAATAAAAGTTATTTTTGATTTTTATATTTTTATATCAATAATAAAAATCAATTCAAAATTCGTGACATAGGTAATATGTTTATTAATCTTTGTTACGTTTTAAAGTAAAAATAAAGTACACAGTTATAACAACAAAATGTGTGTAAGAAAGTTTCTAAATTACGCTGTGCATTGCCCTTGAACTTGAAATACCGCTATTAGGTATTTGTTCTTTCATTTTTGTTGTTATTATTAGCGTAATCTTATTGTTGTTATTAATTTATTAATTGCAATGCAAATTGTATATTAAGTAATAACATTCAATCGCGAGGGAGAAGTTGTGACAAGCACTGCTTATTTATAAAAGTAAAAATTTTACATAATTTGATAATGGGAAGAAAACGGAATATATACATACGTGATTTCTATATTATTGATGGCTCCAATGGAGAATGTAAAATTTGTAAAAAAAAATTGAGTGCGATATGTTTAACTAATCTGAAAAGACATTTACAAAAGGACCATAGTGACCAATGTGATGGAAAAAGGGATAAAATAAAAAGCAGTGATACATGCGAAAATAATAAAAAAATTAAATTCACTATTGAAATGTCCGTGAATGAAGTTGTTAATGCTTGTATTACTTTGCTAACCAAACAATCAGTGCCCTTGTCATTTTTTGATAGTGAGCCATTTAATACATTAACAAAACCAATATTTGATGGTCTTCATATTCCAAAAATAAATTCTAGAAATATTTTACAACATTTGGAAGATAAATTTGATAAGTTGCAAAATAATATAAAAAATATAACAAAAAATAAAATAGTTTGCATAAAAATGGATACAGCTACTCGCCATGATCGTGCTATTTTGGGCATAAATCTGCAAATAATCTCATCCAATACTCTTCAAATATTCACACTGGCCATGCTTGAATTGAAGCAGAAACATACTGCACAATATTTAACGACTCAAGTTGAAAATGTTTTGAAAAGTTTCAATATAGATAAGGAGCAAGTTTATGCAATAACCACGGATAATGGCAGAAATATGGTGAAAGCGGTGGAGCTGTTATCATTGCATAGTTATGACGAAGAAAGTGACAGTGAAATTGAAGACAATTATGAAAGTATATTGGATAATGTAAGATTCGAAAATATTATTTCTATTAAATGTGCTGCCCACACATTGCAGTTAGCAGTTAAAGATTTTTTAGATAACTTAAATACAAATGTAGTACATAAATCAAGGAAAAGTGTAAAATATTTGAGAACACCTGCATATCGGTAAGTTATTTCCTTAAACTTTTCATGTGCAAAATGTGTGTTTGTTAAATTTTTCATTTTATTCCAGACATAGTATCAAAAGTAGCCAAAACCTCAAACCAATAATCGACGTACCAACACGTTGGAGCTCCACTTATAATATGTTGAAGCGACTGCTAGACCTAAAAGAATTTTGCTGTGAACATTTGCCATCATCTGAGCAGCTCCAAATACATGAGTGGACGGAACTAGAACAAATTATACAGGCTCTACAACCAGTAAATACTCTGACGCTGAATCTACAAAAATCTAATTTACTGTTCGGAGATTTTTATAAAAATTGGCTAGAGCTAATTTTTACTCTAAAAGGCTTGAATACAGAGATGACCAGGCAACTTCTGGATCACGTCGAAAAAAGGCAAACAAAGTTGCTTGAATGCGACACTGTGTATGCAGCCTTGTTTTTAGACCCCAGATTTAAGCGTGTGTTGTCACATGACAAAATAAAATCTGCGAAAAATCATTTAAAGAAAATTGTACTCCAGTTAGTAAAAGTGGTGAGCTAAGACAATAAATTTAAAATAATTTATAATATATTTTTAATATTTTTTTTATTTGTATTTAGCATAACACTGAAACTCAGCGATTTTCCTGCGGTACGCCACCTGTTGAAGAAAACTTATTTGTAATAGATGAAAGCTCCGTTGGAAGCTCTCGATCTGTTTTAGCAGACGGCTTAAGGTCAATGGAGATGAATTATTCGTCTTCGGACGACGATGATACTCCTACGACAATAAATGACAGCGTACGCAAAGCTTATTTTGAAATAGACAATTACAAAGAAAAGCGTTTCGATACTTCTGCTAATTTATTGGAATATTGGGAGAGCAAAAAATTTGTGTTTCCATGGCTTCGAAAATTAGCTTTAATTGTTCATTCTGTACCTGCCACGCAAGTCAGTGTAGAAAGGTCATTTTCAGCACTCAGATTAATATTGGGAGATTTGAGATATAATTTATCTGAGGAACATTTAAAATCAATTATGATGGTAAAATTGAACACCTGAAAACGACCTCTTAACACTGACTTGAATGGCAGCCAAAACTTATAAGCTCTTTCTATGCATTAATGTTTTTATAGCTGATAATAAATAAGTCACATAATATATTCATATAGAAATTTGAATGATTTTTTTTTAATATGCGAAAAAAATAGGCCGCCAAAAAGTCGTGGATAATTTCTTTTTTTCTTTCTTAAGTCCTATTTTCATTCATACATGATCTAAAAACTAAATCCGCTATCATATTAGAATTACTACAAAATTGCATTAATATATATTCCAGAGCACCGTGTAAAATGCATCTAATTTGCAAAAATCTAAATTATTTACATACAAAGATGATATACTTGCCAAAAGATAAAATTTGATACCCATATTGCCCTATTTAAAACGAAGGGTTACCACCCCGTTGCATTTTTGCCAAAACACGAACTAGCACGAATTTCAAAAAAAGCTGAGACACGTATTTAATTAAATCGACTAAAGATTAAAGTATGTTAATTTGGCACTTTTATTACAAACAACGCCGAACAAAAAATTCAAAAACCGTTTTTTTACAGAAAATCCTTATAAAAAGGACGTCGATGATCGTCCTTGGACAAATTGTATATACAGTTGGATGAGCCTTAAAAAACCCTTCTTACCATATCCAATTTGTATATGTTGGTAAGGAAACGAATTCTTTAATTAACAAAACATACAAAAATAGACCCTTTTTCAAACTAGTCCAGCTCACGAGAGGTCAAAGCTGGAGCCGAAATATTCAAAATGTCATCTTAAAAAGTCCAAGGTTCATTTTTAGGAGGGTACACCGAGCACTTTTTTTGGTGAGTCGCTCTAAGCAGCATATTATAATACATACGGCATCAACAAATAAATAAGAGTTTTGAATTGATTTTTATTATTGATACTAGCATTTAACCCGCTACTTCGTTAGCGTCTCCTTTTTCTTCGTGGACATATTTTTATGCCAAAGTTTATTTTTCTAGGTTTAAACTTGTTTAAATTCTCGTAAAAGTACCAGACACCAATTTGCTTTTTTATTTAATGCACAAAAATAAATATTAAATTAAAAAAAGTATCAGTTTATTTAAAAAAAATACCAGCTAGAGAACGAAATAGTAGCAAAAAAAATTTTATTTTTCTAGATCCAATAAATAAGGAAATATAAAAGGTACCAGTTAAAGAACAAAATAGTACCAAAAAGCCCTCTTACAGATTTTCATTCACTCAGGACCTTGCATGTTTAATTTTATGTTTCTAGATCCAATACTAACGGAAATTCAAAAAGTACCAGTTAAGGAACAAAGAAGTACCAAAAACTCCCCTCTTATAGAATCTTATCCACTTAGGGCATTGTATCTTCAATTTTATGTTTCTAAGTCCAATAATAACGGATATTCAAAAAGTACCAGTTTAATTACTAAGAAGTACCAATAAGCGCTTTTAGACATTCTCATTCACTCAGCATCATGCAGATTTAATTTTATGTTTATTAGACCAACATTAGCGAAAATTTAAAAAAGTACCTGTCAAAAGACGAAAAAGTACCAAAAACATCTCTCTTACAGATTGTCATTCACTCAAGAGCTTCCATTTTTAATTTTATGTTTCTAGGTTCAATACTAACGGAAATTCAAAACGTACCAGCAAACGAATAAAAAAGTACCAATAAGATCCCACTAAAAGATTCTTATTTACACAGGATCGTGCATGTTTAATTTTATGTTTCTAGGTCCAATACTGACGGAAATTCAAAAAGTTCCAGTAAATGAACAAAAAAGTACCAAAAAGTTCCGTCTTATAGATTCTTATCCATTCAGGACATTGCATGTTTAATTTTATTTTTATAGGTCCAATACTAACGGAAATTCAAAAAGTACCAGTTAATTAACAGAAAAGTACCAAAAACTTCCCCTTATGGATTCATATCCATTCCGAACATTGCATGATGAATCTTATGTTTTTAGGTCCAACATAAACGATAATTTAAAAAATACCAGTTGTAGAACCAAAAAGTTAAGTAAAATATCAAATTTCTCGTATTTCCCCTTTTTGGTACTATTTTCCCCCCATTAAAGTATAAAAAATTGCAATATTGTAGTGGGGGCCTATAATTCAGTACGAATATGTCAATGAATGGAGAAAAATGTTTTTTAAAAAAAGTACCAAAAATAGTTACGATTTTTACCCCTTAAATGTTCGAATTTCGAAAAAGTACCAAATCTGAATTCGTATTTTTTTGTTAGGTTTCGAATGTGGTATTAACTTTGTTTCTATGTTTATTGGTTCAAAAGATAGATGGGGTGTCAAAAAAGTACTAAAATTCAGATTTTACACGTTTACTCCCAAATAGGGCCGAATTTCAAAAAAGTACCAGACACCTGTCCGCTTATTTTTCTAAAGAACAACGATAGGTATTAAATTTTTTTTGTATCTCTTTTAGTTTTGGAGATATAAGGTTACCGAATTTTCCCGTTTTTACCCTTTTTTACACCCTAAACATTCGAATTTCCAAAAATCCCGTCTTAGTGGATCGATTTGGGGAGTGACCAATCTCTGGTCCAAATTTCAAGTGTCTACCTTCAGGCGTTTAGGCTGTGCGATGATGAATCAGTGAGTCAGTAACGTTACAATTTTATATATATAGATAAAAATATAAAAATCGAAAATAACTTTTATTTTTCATTTAAAAATATAAAAATCAAAAATAACTTTTATTTTTCATTTAAAAATATAAAAATCAAAAATAACTTTTATTTTTCATTTAAAAAAATAAAAATCAAAAATAACTCTTATTTTTGATTGTTAAAATAAAAATCAAAAATTTAAATATCATGCAATATGTTGGATGAATTTCGCCTAAAAATCATGATGGTGTAATTAAAAGTTTTCTACGATGTTCATTTATGTATGATTTATTTCTTCAAAAATTGAAAAATAACTCTTATTTCCGGTCCCTGGATTGGAGTACTTCAGTACTTTTGCAATGCTAATAGTCGCATCGCAAAATCTACAGTCCCACATCAATGAACTAGAGGCCTGGCTAGAAAACTGGAAAATAAAGGTTAACCCGGCTAAATGTGCTCACTTAGCTTTCACGCTCAGAAAACAAACGTGCCCAGCTGTAAAAATAAATAGCATCACTGTTCCGGTAGAAAACCATGTTAAGTACTTGGGAATTCATATAGATAGACGCTTGACCTGGTCTCGTCATATTGAAGCGAAAATAACGGCTATGAAACTTAAAGCAGCTCAACTGCATTGGCTAATCGGTCGAAACTCAAACTTGTCTTTAGACAACATAATTCTCTTATACAAGTCCATCATAAAACAAATATGGACATATGGCATCCAATTATGGGGTACTGCATGCGCATCTAACATCCAAAAGCTTCAAACAAGACAGTCTAGAATATTACGACAAATTGTCTGCGCCCCATGGTAATGATATTATCCACAGAGATCTCAACGTCCCCACTATCCAGGAGGAAATTAAAACATATTCAATTAGCTACATAGATAAACTAATGGTCCACCCTAACTACCCGAACCTATGACCAATGTCCCATTTACATGCATACTTCTTTCTGCAGTTTTTTTTTATTGTGCATTTTAGTCTGCGATCCATTTAAATAACTGCCTTTGTGTTACTTTTACCTTGAAATCAAAAACCATTTAATTTCAACCTAGCAAATTCTTTCGAAAGTAATAAATTTATATTTACGTCGTTAAAAAAAACAAGTAAGAGTGCTATATTCGGCTGTGCCGAATCTTATATACCCTTCACCATTTTGCGAGCAGAATACAGAGCAACTAGACAAAAACTAAATAAAACTGGTAAATATTTTATTTTAAAATAAGAGATAACCGGTTTTGAACTTCGCTTTTCATAAGGGCCCAGAATATATATACTTTATACGGTGTAGGAGCAATATTGTAGAAATTACAGTTATATATACCTTTTTTACCTCCGGTGAAGGGTATAAAAAGAGTAATTTTCGGGAATTCAGGGGTCTAATCACAGCATTCGATACTACCGTATCGGATAAACAATTGAATTTTTTTGCAAACGATAGACACTGGCGTATCGAATGCAAAATCGATAAATGTTATGTCGAGTTACTCAATGTCGATTCGATATCGAGTTTCAAGATACCAAAATAAATAATTTCGATGAATTTTGCTCGATATCGTATGCGGTGATTAGACCTCAGTATTTCGGTTATAACTCATACAAATTTCCGACATTTTGGTATATAAGTCATATACATAGGACATATGGCAGCCCTAAAATTTAGGTTTTTATAAAAATTTTGATGTTTTTTAGCCCATTTTTGGAGTATTTTGCTCATAAATTACCCATTATCTAACCGATTTGATATTTTTATATACCGACGTGTTAAGGTAGAATTTTACCATTTACTTAAGTTATATTTATATATAAACATTTATATAAACTTGTAAATATATATTTTAACAAAGTAAATTATAAAAAAGAGTAATTTTTGGGGATTCAGTATTTCGGTTATAACTCAGCCATTTTTTAACCGATTTGGCAGATTTATATACCGACGTGTTGAAGAAGAAATTTACCATTTACTGTAGTTATAAAGCTTGGACTCGGGGAGATCTATGGTTCCCGAAAGTGGGTATTTAAAAAAAAAATAATTTAATTTTGGTCATAAGTTTTTTTTATCTGAACCGATTTTCCCGAGTTTTTTATAAAATATGTTCTACTAAAAAAAATTTTTTTGTATATAAGTCATATCCATAGGACATATGGCAGCCCTAAAATTTAGGTTTTTAGGGCTGCCCACATTTTGTAGGATGGTGTGTATTGGCAACCTAAATGTGTGTACCTAATTTGGAAACTTTGGCTCTTGCCGTTCTCAAGATATACAGAAATAAAAAAAAAATACAACAACAACAAGGGATTTTTGGAAAAATTTAGAGGTAGTCGTGGTTTTTTGCTCATATCTCCGTCATTTTTGGAGTATATGTGACATAAATATACATCAACCTAGTCCACATCATTTCTGGGGTTTTCGGAAAACCCATTTCAACATACACACGGACAGACGGACAACCGGATTTGAACTTCGCTTTTCATAAGGACCCAGAATATATATACTTTATAGGGTGTAGGATCAATATTGTGGAACATACAAACGGAATGACAAAGTTATATATACCCTCTTACCTTCGGTGAAGGGTATAAAAATTACAAATGATACGCAAAAAATATTTATAGTACATATTTGTTTTTTCTGCTTTTAAGCAAATCGCTTCATGAATCAGCATTTTGGGAAAACGCATATAAAAGTAATTTTTGTTTATATAAAAGATTTGCATTAAAAAAGAAATGAGTGCGATTAAATTAATAAAATAAGTATTAAATTCAAAATGATTTCACTTAAATTTGTCTGAATGTGGGTTTCTTTTTGCAATAAATATTTTGCTTGAGGTCATTTGTTTGTGTATTTGCTTTAAGCATCTTAAAGTGATTGCGGTTGGGATTTTAAAATAATTAAATTAAGTTTTAATAGTTTCTGTGAAAGCGATGTGAGTGTTAATGCAATGAAATGCCCTACGGATGTATTTTAAGAAAAAGATAATGAGTACTTGGACTCCAATGAATTTTAAAGCGACAAAATTACTAAGAATTTCATTAATATATTCCATTCCAATATTTGTATGCGGAAGAATTCGACAAGACTTTCTCTATGGGAACTTTGGCAACTATAAACAGATCTTTAAAAATGTTGCTAAATTATTTGAGTTTATATTTATTTAAATTATATGTGTAGCGTGTGCTATTAAAATCTTCAATTTTATAAGATTTATTTTATTTATTTAAACCAATTTAGACCAATTAACGTATAATTCAATTCTCCCCAAAACAATATCCTTGCAATTATAGGCCGTTATACACTTAAATGCTTCCCTGATCTAATTATTGTTTGAAAGATTTCAAAAAACAACTTATCATGACAGGTTTGTTTATTTTTCACGATTTGTGTGAGAGTGTTAAGCAGCTATGAACAACACTGGTCTGCAAAAAAAAATTGTTTTAAATAAAAATACATGAAATACAAAGATTATTTTCTGAACTACATGGAATATAAAGATTATATTCTGAGGTCTATTTTTTTTATAAAAAATATTACATTTATTATAACCAATATTTCGGCACTCCGATGTGTGCCTTCTTCAGGAGACCTCAAGCTTAATTAAATAATAATAATAATTATATTCTAACATAAAATAAAATTTTTCTAAAAATACACTATAAATCCACTTAATTTCTAATAAATAAGAACGTAAAAAGTCCATCTAAATAAAGAAGTTTCATTGAAAGTAATTAAATTCTTAAATAAGAGATATATAAATTTTGGGCAAGAAGATTTAAGCTTGGGGTGTATAGATCATATGAGAGTTTAAAGGTTCTTTATTGAATATTGCGTTCGGAATACTGTCAAATCCGTACTTTCCATACTTTTCGAAATTAAATTTGGGGCTTTAGAATCCAATCGTTTTCATCAATTCGAACAATTTCGTTTAAGTGATTTTTATGTAACCAGCTTGGCAGCATCAGTATTTATCACTGTGTAATATGGCAACAAATTTACTTAGTGCCAAGTTTGACTCGTCATGTCTTGAGCATTTAGGAGAGAGGGGAAAAGATATGGCATCCTATGGCACTTAGCAAAACAAAAAACAGTTGTAAACAAAATTTTTGTACAAAAAGATTTGCATTTGAGTTTTTTGTTTATGCGTAAAAAAGTGATAAAATTTAAAATGTTTGAAATTTAAAAAGCAAATATGCCGGTCGTATCAATAATGGCTGCACTTGATGAAATTGAAAATTTCAATTGTTTGCTATTGTTACAAGTAAAACTGGGGTTTATAATTCTTATTCGCTTAACAGTTTTATTTGTATAATATCTTTAGTTTTCCTAAAATATTTGGATGAAGTTTCCTGACGATCTGGCCTAAGCAACCGGTGAAATGCGCATAGGAGTAGCTTATCCCATCAACAATAAATTTCAGTTTATCAATAGTATGAAATGCGAGTGAATGCGCCTGCTGGACAAGCATTTGACAATTGTATTTGGCCCTTAAGATCACCTTGTATGAATTCGTCTCGTTTTCAGTTTTGTTTTGTGTTTTGCCCATTTGGAAAATATGACAAAATGGGATGCGGCAATGCTTCATAAATACATTACAAAAATTTTGTTTCCTTGTAAAAGTTTTCGAAAAGAGTTTTAAATATTTTTCAAATAAAGCTCTAAAAATTATTTAAAATATAATACTTTTCAAAAATAATTAATGAAAACGTATTTGGTTATTGATGAATGGTATATTATGATAGTTATTTGCCCTTTAAGATACGAAAAACTCCCGTTCCGTTCATGAAAACTAAAATGGTTTCATTTTGAAAAAAATTTCGTAATTAATTTTCTGAAGCATTAAAATACGGAAAGAATTCCGTTTTTGAACGGAATTGTACCCTGTGACATGGCTGATTATTAGACTGGTCGCATCTTGTATGGGATTTTTTTTTTAAATTTAATTGTTTGCGCTGCTTAAAATATGAGGTTTGGTGTAAGAAATCATGATCTAATTTTTCAGGTCAATCCGACGGTGCCTAGCCGTGCCGGATGGGGCCCAAAGTTCCCAATATTGTAAAAAAAACATATTTTCTATCAGATCTTTATAGTTATACTAGTTTAGGGCTGCCAGAAGTTTGAACCTATCAACCAGGACACATAGAAAAAATGGATAAAAAATTAAACCAACAAAAAAGTTTTTTTAATACATATGTATGTATATGTAAAAACCATCCATTTAAAATTTTTAAATCCAACAATAAATGAGGCTATAAGCGCAGAAGTGGTGTAACCCACAATTTAATTTGGTTACGGTTCTGGTGTAATAAATGTTCTTTGCACTGTTCTTTACAGTGCAATAGTCGAGTTAGCCAACTGTTTGTAACCAAAGCAGATGGCGCTAGAAACATAGTTTTGCAAACCAAGTACTATAGTGCAAGAGTAGTGTTAACTCCTCATTATCTCATAATAAGTAGTCTAGGGTTACACCACTTCTGCGCTGATAGCCTCATATATAAAAAAAATTAACGTGTACATTACATAAAAATGATGAAAAATAATAAAAAGAGGAGCTTAAAATGTTCTAAACTATAATACTGTTCATAAGATTGCACTTTTTCTAGAACTTAATTTCGGTCTTTGATATAGTTTTAAAACAGGCAGCATGTCATATTAAAATTTAACTTACATTGAATAATACTCTCCAGTGTTTCAGTCTTTAACGAGTTTCTTTCTTTAGTCCATTGAGCAGACTAAGTACTCAACTTGAAAAAGTCAAAATCTTTTGATTTTTCTTCAACCAACTCGGCAACTGTCAAACTCATCAATTGACAAAGCCATACACGCTTTGATTTGGACAACAACCGACTCATTGACAATTGAATTGAAACGTGTATGGGCTGCTTTAGAGAAAGCAATTTGTTGTCGGTTTTCGATTACTTATAAAAGTTGTTTACACGGTATAACTTTTTACAGCAACTAGTTGAAACAACATTTGAAAGAGGTTCGAGTCACATCTAATATTATTGAAAGCTTTTAGTTAAACGACGTTTACACCAGATAACAGTTGAATTTAATTATTGTTGTTTATACAATTGCCTTATGATAGCAGTTTTACAACAGAAATCTTAAACTTTTTTAACAACTAAAACCATCAAAAAACAAATTTTTTGTCTTGACCTGTACAAAAAACCAGGACAATTTACAGTGGACCAGGACACCAGGACAAGTAGTCTAAAACCAGGACAATCCTGGAAAACCAGGACGTATGGCAGGCCTATACTAGTTGCAAAGCCGAAAATCAAAAATATGGCTTCGTTACGATCTTCCGCAGAGAAAGTACTTCAAGTGTGAAAAACTAAAAAAAACCGAAATTCCGCAATAAAATTTTCTTTAAGAAAGTTGAAACTTTTTTTCTTTATGTTGGCTTTGGTTTTCGAGATATACCGAAAATTAAGGATGTTGCACAACATATGTTCGCGCAACTCAAAAACGCTTTAGCTTTTTGAAAAACTAAAGAAAACCGAAATTCCGCAATAAAATTTACTTTAAGAAAGTTGAAACTTTTTTTTTTAGGTTAGCTTTGGTTTTCGAGATATACCGTTATTTTGAAAATTAAGGATGTTGCACAACATATGTTCGCGCAACTCAAAAACGCTTTAGCTTTTTGAAAAACTAAAAAAAAACCGAAATTCCGCAATAAAATTTACTTTAAGAAAGTTGAAACTTTTTTTTAGGTTAGCTTTGGTTTACGAGATATACCGTTATTTCGAAAATTAAGGATGTTGCACAACATATGTTCGCGCAACTCAAAAACGTTTTAGCTTTTTGAAAAACTAAAAAAAAACCGAAATTCCGCAATAAAATTTACTTTAAGAAAGTTGAAACTTTTTTTTTAGGTTAGCTTTGGTTTTCGAGATATACCGTTATTTCGAAAATTAAGGATGTTGCACAACATAAGTTCGCGCAACTCAAAAACGCTTTAGCTTATTGAAAAACTAAAAAAAACTGAAATTCCGTAATAAAATTTACTTTAAGAAAGGTAAAACGTTTTTCTTATATGCGCAGTCGTTTTAGAAACATAATAATAATTTTTTTTTTAAATTTCGGAGTTTTTGTTTTTAAAAATTCATAAAAAAATTGAAAAATGCAGCTATGCTTCTAATTTTGTGCAGACATATAAAAAACAGCATTGCAAACAAAACAAGCTATAAATGATTAAAATCTGTAAACAACTTTTGATTTTATGTATTCACAAAAGATGTGGCGGTTTAATAAAATTCTTAAATTAATTAAAATTGTTCGTATTTTGTGAATACATAAAATCAAAAGTTGTTAACAGATCATTTATAGCTTGTTTTGTTTGAAATGTTGTTTTTTATATGTCTGCATTAAATTAGAAGCATAGCTGCATTTTTCAATTTTTTATGAATTTTTAAAAACAAAAATTCCGAAATTTTAATAAAAAAATAATTTTTTTTTTCCACAAAAAAAAAAAAATAATGTTTCTAAAACGGCTAGCACCACTGGATTCAGCGACCCCGAATTAGGTTAAAAATCTTTCGTTCGTATCATACTAAAATATTAAACAGCAAATACTTTAATCTATCTATACAATATATAATTTCTTTGTATGTCAGGATGTTTGCATGTATGTCCTATTCTTTCCGCAACTTTCTGAAGCCATCTGATAGATCTGATAGAAAAGATGTTTTTTTTATATAATATGGGGAACTTTGGGCCCCACCCGGCACGGCTAGACACCGTCGGATTGACCTGAAAAATTAGATCAGGATTTCTTACACCAAACCTCATGTTTTAAGCAGCGCAAACAATTAAATTTAAAAAAAAAATTGCGACCATTCTACTGATTATACCATTTTTTATACAGCTGTATATCGATTATATTTTGGGAAAATTGCACTTTTTTTTTAAGAAAAACTCACAGAAAAAATATGGATTTTCCATTTAAAGGATAGTCTTAAGTACTTTCACCTTTAATATAAACTCTGTTTTTTTAAAATGTAGAAACTAAAGAAAAAAAAGCGTTTTTCTTGTTACAAATAAGTGTTTTCATTATTTTTCTTAAAATGAAAAACCGCTACTTTATTTAAGATGCTTTTGTAAATATTTTGTATGCCCAGAAGCAATGAGGAGCGTACAAAGGCAATAAACAATAAGTTGATACAAAACTTTAATGGGTCAACACGATCAAAATGCTCGATGTCAAACTCTTGTACGTGTGCTTGAGGTTATATCTCAATTGGTTTGACTTCAGCGACGGTGTCACTGATACTAAGGGCCAATTTCACCAGCTGTTTTTAAATATAAACTTATTTTTATACCCACACCGCAATAGTGGAGAGGGTATTATGCATTTGTGCTGATGTGTGTAACGCCTTAAAATAGTGGTCCTAGACCCACCTTAAAGTATACCGATCTACTCAGAATCACTTTCTGAGTCGAACTAACGATGTCCGCCCGGCTGGCTGGCAGGCTGGCAGGCTGGATGGCTGGCTGGCTGTCCACGTAACTTTGTGCGCAAAGTACAGGTCGCAATTTTGGAGATAATTTGATAAAATTTGGGTCATGGGTTCTTATTGGCACAAGGACCAAGCCTATTGAAAATGGGCCGAATCGAGGGAAGATAGGGGGAAATTTCTTCCTCTCAAAACTATCAAACCGGTTTTAATGAAATTTAAAATATAGATAGCACCATATCTATATGGACACAAAATGTACAAATTTTTAAAGAAATCGGACCACGAGGGGAGATAGGGGCAATTTCTGCCGCTTAAACCGATTTTAATGAAATTTAAAACATAGATAGACCCATATCTATATGGACACATTAGCTATACAGTTTTTCAAAAATAGGACCACAAGGGGAGGCAGGGGGCGATTTCTGCCTCTCACAAACTTTCAAACTGATTTTCATGAAGTTTATAAACATAGATAAATCCATATTAACATGGACACATAAGCATGATGTGTTTTTAGATACTGTGGTGTAGGTTATCATATGGTCGGGCTTGACCGACTATACTTTCTTACTTGTTTTATATAAAGATTTTCATATAATTTCGTTTTTGCTTAGACATGAAAAACAAAAATTGATATTTAAATACAATTGGTGAAATAGGCACTAATGCATTGCTTACTCATACTATACACATACTTGTTAAGCATTTCGTTTTAAAAATTATCTGTTTATAAAAACTGTAGATAAATAGTAAGGGTATTCACGTCACAAGTTGCACCCTTGCAAAAAAGCAAAAGTACAAAAATAAAACAACAACCACACAGACAATTAGTTGTGCGTAAATAATTGTCTTTGTCGTTGTTGTTATATTTTTGCACTTTTCCATTTTTGCAAGGCTGCAACCTGTGACGTGAATACCCCCAGTGTATTTTATACAAACAAACTTAAAGTGTTTTTGCACAATTAAAGTATGTGTGAAACAATCATATATCACACTTATTTTGATAAAAAAAAAAATCAACAAAAATTTGATAAAAATCATCGTTCTGGCAACGCTTGGCCACAAATGAATTTAATTATGAAATTTTAAAGCTCGTGGCAGTCAGTATGTTTGTAAACATGTCAGGCTATTTTTTGCACACGTGTAAAATATTTTTAGACAAAAATAAATTTAAAACTCTTAAATATAAAACAAAATCATACAGATTGTAAGAATTTTTGTAAAGCGGAAGCAGGCAAATTAATAAATGTCGTCTTAGGTTTTAATGAAAAAACAAATCCAAATAAATCAAAGTCATTTCTTATGACTCTAACGTTTTAATTTATTGGCAAAGGAAATGAAATTAAAGAAAAGAAAAAAAATGTTCAATCATTTCAATTTAAAAAATTCGCCTTCGTTACGCACCAATTCTTAGGCGGTCACTTGTCTTCTCATTAATTTACGAAATAAATCATGAACATGGCACGTGATTTAAATTTAGAAATAATTAAAAAAAAAAAAAAATCCACAACTAAATGTATTTTAATTTAATTATTTTTTGTGTTCATATATTTGTTTATTTAGTTATTAATGCACAAACAGCTGGTTTCATTTATTTTATGTAGTTTTTGCAAAATTTTTGTACAAAAAATGAACATTGTGCAATCATCATTTAGATTGATAGAGTTTTAAATAAAATAAATAATTTATAAGCAATTTTTTTTTTTTTTTTTTTTTGCTTTCAATCGAATATTTTCCAAAAAAATGAACAGGCCTGCACGTTATAATTATACTGAAAATCAAATCAATTAAATTTTTTGTTTGGATTTTTACTTGTTTAGCCACCATCACTTACTTGTTGTTTAATAAATTTCTTGCGTAATGTTTTTAGTTTAACATTAATAATTTTTTTTTTTTTTTGTTTTTTTATTTTTAATTATTTTATTTAGATTTTCCTAAATTTTTTTAATTCAAAACATTAATATTTTTTTTTATTATTATTATTTTGTGTATTTTTGTAGTTTTCTCGTTAGTTTTATAAAAAAAAAATTAAAAATAATTAAATGTTGTAAACATGCCGTCCGTAAATGTACAATTAAACTAATTTCGTTAAAAATCTTTTTCAATGTCAATGGCACAGAAGAAAACAATTTTGAAATTTTACATTGAAAATTTGCAAAGAAAATTAATAGAAAATTAAAATGAAAATGAAAAAAAAAAAAAAAATAGAGTGACCATTAGATTAACAAAGATTTGCTAGGAATTGATTTAAAAAAATATTGCAACAAAATGATGTGTTTTTATATAAAACTAAATAAATGTTTCTCACTTATAGGGAAATTTATTCTTAAACCTTAAAAAAAGTTAGTCAAAAATTTTCACAAACTATTAACATCTTTAAGAAAAGAGCTTTTCCATTGATACATTTTATCGCAGACTTTTTTCCTTCTAATAATTGGCACAAACAGTATTTAAGGCGGATGCTGTAAAATGTTGGGTAAAATGTTCATAAATAAAAGTAAAAAAAAAAAATAAAATAAATAGTCGTTAAAAATAATCACAGACGTATTCAAGACTTATTACTCTCTATTGCAGCCTAACTTCACGATGCACGCATCACCGATTGATCTGTACCCATGTTCTGTAACTTTAGTGAGAACTTCTTGCATCGAAAAGATATATATATATTCCTCTAACTCCCACTGGAGCATAGAGCGCCAGGACTTGGGACTTTCAGCATAGGTGCACGTAGTGCGGAAAGTTTTCTGACTGTCATTCACTTGGGAGTGACCAGTAACGATTCCTCTGTTTGACTGGCCAAGCAACTCACTACTTCCGGTCCTAAACCAAGTATTTCCCGGGCAATGGCTTTTCAGATTCCTCTGAAAGCTAGCTAAAGTGAGAAGGCGCCCAGTCATGTAGCCTGAATGGTAAAAGTACATCTTAACGTCTCAGGCAAGATAGCCGCCCTATCACCAATCTAAGAAGGAGGGCCAGCAACTCACTTTTCCGAAATATAATTTGCTAACGAATCGCATCGAAAAGATGTGAAACAAAATATTCCATCGTTTCTCGAAAAGTGAGAAAAATGTGTGTTTGTAACTCATGTCGAAATCTATCAAAAGAGATTACGTCGTTACGTTATAAATGTCATAATATTGCACTCGAAGCCGGTGTGACATTGCAGACGTTTAGAACGCCAGTAACACATCGTTGACGGCGACTAAAATTTACTAAAATTGAAAATTTTTCAACGACGGCGGCGAAAATACAACCGTCGGCTTTACCAAATTGTGTAAAGAGCGACTTTAATGTTTGTTGTTTGCAAACGAGCTTTGAAGACATTCGTATATTTTATAAAAATGTTAAAAGCAAAATAATAAAACAATGAGAAATTTGTCAAGAACAAAAAAATATTATTCTTTGCATTTTTAAATGTTTTTTTAGTGTTGAAATTTTTTCTCGACCCATTTTTGTTCGTGAGTTTATTGACAGTTCAAAGTGGGAAGTTTTCTCACCAAAATGTGACAGACACACTTTTTCTCTAAATTGGCGAGTAATTTCCTTACGTGACAGCCTGTACTCGCCAAAAAAAGTTACAGACACAGTTTAGTGAGAAAAACAGCTGTTTGTTTCAAATTATGGCATTTTTGTTTCATTTCACACATTTCAATCGAAAACTTTCTCGACGCGAGAGTTACAGAACATGGGCACTGGTTTCACACTATGAAAGTTTTTTTTTTCAGAAAGTGTGAGTTTATTGTTGAAAGGGGGGAGAATAAAAACATGTTCTCTTCCTCTCAAATGTAAACTGTCTTTCTTTGTTAAGTGGGTAATTTAGGGATTTCTTCGACATCATCAGATGACTCATTTGAATCATTTGGCTAGTCACTTTCATCTCTCATGTCTAATCGTTCTAGATGCGTCGCAACGGTTTTTATTAATATATACAGTTTTTATTGATAGAGTTTAAATAAATCATAATTATCCTCTTGGATGCGTGAAATTAACTGACATTTTAATTTCCGGCTTAGAGCATCATTTTGTGCAGAAAATTCATCAAGCATGAACTTTAGAGTGCCATCGCTTGTCAGCAAGTGCAGTTAACTGCACCCAAAGCTTCTACAGCCAATTTTACAGGAAGCAAAGCATATGCTATCATGCTAAGTAAATTAATTTTTTCTTCTGAAAACGAAATTTCAATATTTAAGTCAATCAGACTCTTTCTGGTACACGATTTTAATTGATGGAACCGTTCCACCATAGCCAGTAATTTATCCATTTACATCACCAGTCCTTTTGAAGTAATGTTGTAGGCTATTATTAGACGATCTCACACTTGAAAATGTCACTCTTTGATGAGAAGAAGTGGAAAGATCTTGTTCCAATCGTTTATTAGATGTTGACTTTTGATGTGGGCATGTAAACCACTAGTTGAACCTGCAGCTGTTTTCAATATCTTTCCATTTCGTGTATAAAATTCCCATACCACCTTCTTTGTTTTCTTCAGTATTTAGAGCTCTAAATGGTTAAAATATTTTCTAAATAGAATCAAATACCTACTATATAAATATTACTGCAACAATAACTAAAACAAAGAATTGAATGTAGTTTAAATGCAACTAAAGCAATACAAAAACACAATTTAAAACTAACCTTTACTTGCAAGAATTTTAAATTTTGTGTTGAAATTTAACTTCATTTGGAATGAAATTTTTATAAAAAATTACTGAAATTGCCGGTAATTTTCTTTTAAATTTACCGGTTAATTCAGTAATCAATATGACCGGTAAAACCGGTTAACCGTTTACCGGTAATGTAACCCCTAATTATAAGACACCAGCAGCATGCTCAATATGGTTTCCGTAATTATTCTACTTTAGAATTTTTATGTATATAACTAAATTATTTTAACAAATAGAATATGGGAATTATTGCTTCTTATTTTACTGTTTAAACATGAATTAATCTTAATTTTTCTTTTTGTAGTGTTGTCGTTGTGTCTACAAAAACTTCTATAAACACACGCGTTAGCACGCATATTGTTTTTCGAAAGTTATCGAAATTTTTGGATTGTTTTAAGTACTTTTAATTGTTATCTGTACTTAAATTTTTGAGTACGACTCATACTAAAGTACAAAGAAAAAACTTAAATTTAGTACGAGCTTTTTTTCTGTGTACATTTGTATGTATGCATTTCTAGCGTTTTTAATAGAAGGATTTTTCTGGAAATAGTGTCATTGAGAGGTGTGCTAATTAATTTGCTTACAACGTTTGCCAATTATCTGACAATGCTGGCAAAGGGTGTTCACTTTATTGTCAGATCTCCAATAAAAACCTGTGCCAATGTTTTTTATTTTGACAACGTTGTAAGACAAAACTTGGCAGTTCACACACGCAGAGAAAAAATATGGTTGGGCATGGTTACGGCAACAACACTATGTTTAATGTAACAATATATTGTTGTCGTACACAAATAATTGTTATATTTATTTAATATCAAAAATATTATAGTTACTGTAAATATATCAATGTTTATCGTAATTATGAATTTGAGTATTGTTGACCGAAAAATAATTATTTTTCTAACAACTTAATTATGATAACCTTCTAATTTCTCACAACCATATCATGATATTTAATAGCCATAACATGATAACTTTCTATACTTTTATCATATTATGTTAAAGATGCAATCAAACTATTTTACATGATGATAATATGATTACTTCTTAGCTTATTATGATTAACATGACAATAATATGATTAATTTCTTAGCTTATTATGATTAACATGACAATAATTAGATTACTTCTTAACTTAGTATGATTAACAGAATAATAATATGATTAAGGGAAAAATATTATGATGACATATTACGAGTATATTTAGTCATAATATGATTCAATAATAATCTTAATATGGTGACTACAATCATAATTCTTATCATAATATGTTGCTCTTAGAATATGTTTACCACAACCATGTTTTTTCTTTGCGTGCACAGACTTAAGACATTTTTAGGCAATTGTACTGAGAATATTGTGAGATCTTACAAGCGTCTGTACAAAGCTTTACGCGTAAATTATATTTCACCTTCACAATCCTTCAAGCCATCGCTTGTCAGCAAGTGCAGTTAACTGCACCCAAAGCTTCTACAGCCAATTTTACAGGAAGCAAAGCATATGCTATCATGCTAAGTAAATTAATTTTTTCTTCTGAAAACGAAATTTCAATATTTAAGTCAATCAGACTCTTTCTGGTACACGATTTTAATTGATGGAACCGTTCCACCATAGCCAGTAATTTATCCATTTACATCACCAGTCCTTTTGAAGTAATGTTGTAGGCTATTATTAGACGATCTCACACTTGAAAATGTCACTCTTTGATGAGAAGAAGTGGAAAGATCTTGTTCCAATCGTTTATTAGATGTTGACTTTTGATGTGGGCATGTAAACCACTAGTTGAACCTGCAGCTGTTTTCAATATCTTTCCATTTCGTGTATAAAATTCCCATACCACCTTCTTTGTTTTCTTCAGTATTTAGAGCTCTAAATGGTTAAAATATTTTCTAAATAGAATCAAATACCTACTATATAAATATTACTGCAACAATAACTAAAACAAAGAATTGAATGTAGTTTAAATGCAACTAAAGCAATACAAAAACACAATTTAAAACTAACCTTTACTTGCAAGAATTTTAAATTTTGTGTTGAAATTTAACTTCATTTGGAATGAAATTTTTATAAAAAATTACTGAAATTGCCGGTAATTTTCTTTTAAATTTACCGGTTAATTCAGTAATCAATATGACCGGTAAAACCGGTTAACCGTTTACCGGTAATGTAACCCCTAATTATAAGACACCAGCAGCATGCTCAATATGGTTTCCGTAATTATTCTACTTTAGAATTTTTATGTATATAACTAAATTATTTTAACAAATAGAATATGGGAATTATTGCTTCTTATTTTACTGTTTAAACATGAATTAATCTTAATTTTTCTTTTTGTAGTGTTGTCGTTGTGTCTACAAAAACTTCTATAAACACACGCGTTAGCACGCATATTGTTTTTCGAAAGTTATCGAAATTTTTGGATTGTTTTAAGTACTTTTAATTGTTATCTGTACTTAAATTTTTGAGTACGACTCATACTAAAGTACAAAGAAAAAACTTAAATTTAGTACGAGCTTTTTTTCTGTGTACATTTGTATGTATGCATTTCTAGCGTTTTTAATAGAAGGATTTTTCTGGAAATAGTGTCATTGAGAGGTGTGCTAATTAATTTGCTTACAACGTTTGCCAATTATCTGACAATGCTGGCAAAGGGTGTTCACTTTATTGTCAGATCTCCAATAAAAACCTGTGCCAATGTTTTTTATTTTGACAACGTTGTAAGACAAAACTTGGCAGTTCACACACGCAGAGAAAAAATATGGTTGGGCATGGTTACGGCAACAACACTATGTTTAATGTAACAATATATTGTTGTCGTACACAAATAATTGTTATATTTATTTAATATCAAAAATATTATAGTTACTGTAAATATATCAATGTTTATCGTAATTATGAATTTGAGTATTGTTGACCGAAAAATAATTATTTTTCTAACAACTTAATTATGATAACCTTCTAATTTCTCACAACCATATCATGATATTTAATAGCCATAACATGATAACTTTCTATACTTTTATCATATTATGTTAAAGATGCAATCAAACTATTTTACATGATGATAATATGATTACTTCTTAGCTTATTATGATTAACATGACAATAATATGATTAATTTCTTAGCTTATTATGATTAACATGACAATAATTAGATTACTTCTTAACTTAGTATGATTAACAGAATAATAATATGATTAAGGGAAAAATATTATGATGACATATTACGAGTATATTTAGTCATAATATGATTCAATAATAATCTTAATATGGTGACTACAATCATAATTCTTATCATAATATGTTGCTCTTAGAATATGTTTACCACAACCATGTTTTTTCTTTGCGTGCACAGACTTAAGACATTTTTAGGCAATTGTACTGAGAATATTGTGAGATCTTACAAGCGTCTGTACAAAGCTTTACGCGTAAATTATATTTCACCTTCACAATCCTTCAAGCCATCGCTTGTCAGCAAGTGCAGTTAACTGCACCCAAAGCTTCTACAGCCAATTTTACAGGAAGCAAAGCATATGCTATCATGCTAAGTAAATTAATTTTTTCTTCTGAAAACGAAATTTCAATATTTAAGTCAATCAGACTCTTTCTGGTACACGATTTTAATTGATGGAACCGTTCCACCATAGCCAGTAATTTATCCATTTACATCACCAGTCCTTTTGAAGTAATGTTGTAGGCTATTATTAGACGATCTCACACTTGAAAATGTCACTCTTTGATGAGAAGAAGTGGAAAGATCTTGTTCCAATCGTTTATTAGATGTTGACTTTTGATGTGGGCATGTAAACCACTAGTTGAACCTGCAGCTGTTTTCAATATCTTTCCATTTCGTGTATAAAATTCCCATACCACCTTCTTTGTTTTCTTCAGTATTTAGAGCTCTAAATGGTTAAAATATTTTCTAAATAGAATCAAATACCTACTATATAAATATTACTGCAACAATAACTAAAACAAAGAATTGAATGTAGTTTAAATGCAACTAAAGCAATACAAAAACACAATTTAAAACTAACCTTTACTTGCAAGAATTTTAAATTTTGTGTTGAAATTTAACTTCATTTGGAATGAAATTTTTATAAAAAATTACTGAAATTGCCGGTAATTTTCTTTTAAATTTACCGGTTAATTCAGTAATCAATATGACCGGTAAAACCGGTTAACCGTTTACCGGTAATGTAACCCCTAATTATAAGACACCAGCAGCATGCTCAATATGGTTTCCGTAATTATTCTACTTTAGAATTTTTATGTATATAACTAAATTATTTTAACAAATAGAATATGGGAATTATTGCTTCTTATTTTACTGTTTAAACATGAATTAATCTTAATTTTTCTTTTTGTAGTGTTGTCGTTGTGTCTACAAAAACTTCTATAAACACACGCGTTAGCACGCATATTGTTTTTCGAAAGTTATCGAAATTTTTGGATTGTTTTAAGTACTTTTAATTGTTATCTGTACTTAAATTTTTGAGTACGACTCATACTAAAGTACAAAGAAAAAACTTAAATTTAGTACGAGCTTTTTTTCTGTGTACATTTGTATGTATGCATTTCTAGCGTTTTTAATAGAAGGATTTTTCTGGAAATAGTGTCATTGAGAGGTGTGCTAATTAATTTGCTTACAACGTTTGCCAATTATCTGACAATGCTGGCAAAGGGTGTTCACTTTATTGTCAGATCTCCAATAAAAACCTGTGCCAATGTTTTTTATTTTGACAACGTTGTAAGACAAAACTTGGCAGTTCACACACGCAGAGAAAAAATATGGTTGGGCATGGTTACGGCAACAACACTATGTTTAATGTAACAATATATTGTTGTCGTACACAAATAATTGTTATATTTATTTAATATCAAAAATATTATAGTTACTGTAAATATATCAATGTTTATCGTAATTATGAATTTGAGTATTGTTGACCGAAAAATAATTATTTTTCTAACAACTTAATTATGATAACCTTCTAATTTCTCACAACCATATCATGATATTTAATAGCCATAACATGATAACTTTCTATACTTTTATCATATTATGTTAAAGATGCAATCAAACTATTTTACATGATGATAATATGATTACTTCTTAGCTTATTATGATTAACATGACAATAATATGATTAATTTCTTAGCTTATTATGATTAACATGACAATAATTAGATTACTTCTTAACTTAGTATGATTAACAGAATAATAATATGATTAAGGGAAAAATATTATGATGACATATTACGAGTATATTTAGTCATAATATGATTCAATAATAATCTTAATATGGTGACTACAATCATAATTCTTATCATAATATGTTGCTCTTAGAATATGTTTACCACAACCATGTTTTTTCTTTGCGTGCACAGACTTAAGACATTTTTAGGCAATTGTACTGAGAATATTGTGAGATCTTACAAGCGTCTGTACAAAGCTTTACGCGTAAATTATATTTCACCTTCACAATCCTAGTCAGTCAATTTAGAAATGTATTATGTACGACGAATTACCTAGATATCATTCATTACTTTTCTACTCGTATGCCTACCTACGCAAAGACAATGATGTTAAGACGAAGAATTTTCGTGAAGCCAGATGAGTTTAAGGCTTTAGAACTAATTGCTAAAGATCAACATCACAAGCAAGAAAAATAACCAGATTAAATAATTTAAAGGTGTTAAAAAAAACCATCTGTATTGCAAAAAATCCCATCAACATATTTCTAAAAACCTCTTATCCTTTCTCCAAAATAAAACTTGTCCTTAAGCCAGCTCATTTTAAATTCCAAATCAAGCCTTCATTACACAACTCTCTTAAATCTCTCCCTTATATCAGATTGCAAAAAAGAAAAAAAAAAAAATAAAAGATATTAGTCAATTGTTTTCAATTTCCACTATTAAATTAGATTCTTTTGAAAGATGAAAATACGAAGAAGAACACAGAAAAAAAACACAAAAATCTTTAGTTTTAAAATCAAAATTAATGGTTCAATTTTAACGTGTTCAACGAAATGAACCCAAAATGATCATGCTGTTCTTTTGAGTATTTGGATTTGGTTTCTTATTGTTTCGTTAAAACCGTCTTCCTAAGCCAGAGGCCAAAGTAGTCAGTAATTTAAGTACCCAACGTAATACCACCTATTTGCTCGTGGTAGTCAGTCAGGTAAACTCTTGGTAAAGGTAAGATGAGGAGATATTTCTGGCTGACTGCTGGCTGTTTCTTCCATTTAACGTTTATTTTATTTTTTTGTTTTTAAATTCTTTGTAGGTAGTAAGTTGCTTATTACAAAAGATATTTTTTTTTAATATTTTCTGAATTTTTTTTTATTTTTGGGTTGGGAGTTCAAAACCTGTGTATTCATTTTATTTTATTCTACTCGTAGTCATATTTCAGCTTTTGTAGTTTTAGATTTTTTTTATCGTTGTGTTTCGTTTTTGTATCCATGAATAATGAATAATAGTTCAAGATCATCATTTAATGACCTGCTGTGTTGAGTCTATACAATTATTAACGTTTTTGTGTGTGTGTGTGTTATTATTCTAAACTAATTGCATGTTTCTTTTAAGAATCTTTATTAAAGTTTGTTATCTTTTATCGTTTTAGTTTTTAACGTTACGAATTTAATTGGATTTATTGTTTTGTTATAATATTTAAGTCTAAGGCTCTTTAGTCAACTTAAGTAATAAGAACTATTTCATTAACCCATTTTGTACCATCGCCCACTGGGACAAATAACCGGATTACGAAGACAAAAATGGAATTTTTTAAAAACTGACATCAGATTCGTTATCAGCGACCCCAAAAACCTCGAGGGTTATTTTTCAAATAGTGCTATCTGCAATTTTTCAAAAATTTGTTTTTTATATGGGGGTGTGCTGGAAATCGCAAACGCAAAACGCAAGAATTTGGAGGCGGTTTATGATACAATTTTAATTAAATTTTTATAATTTTTGTTATAAAATTCTGTTTAATAGAGAAATGTTTGTTAATAGTTGTCATAAAATTCTTTTATTACAGGAATCTTACAAAAAAACGACTTTTTAAATTCTTGCGTTTTGCGTTTGCGATTTCCAGCACACCCATGATAGAAACGAGTTCACTGACTGATGGGTCATCTGTCATTTAAATTTGGAAAAAAAAAATTTCCCAAAAGGTTTTTATTTCATAAATATTGTTTGTGCTTTCTAACACACACGTTTTTTTTTCTTTGTAAAAAGTGCTATCTGCATAAAAAATATTTCTTCATATAATAAAATGATAAAAATTGTTGTTACAAAGTAGACATATTATACATCAAAGTGTTGGGAATTGTGTCTAGATTTCATAAACTAATATAATTTTAAAATTCGGTGTAAAAATTTGTTTATGAGTTTTTGTAAACAATATAAATTTTAATTTATGCAAAAAATCTTTGTTAGCAAATATTATTTAAAAAAAATTTACAAGTAAATACCAGGGACCGAAAATAACAGTTATATTGGAATTTTAAAACAAAAAAAGCATATAGAAATAAATGTCGAAAAACTGATTCAAGTATACCATATTGTTCCTCATGCACTTGTCAATGATAAAATATATTGATTTTTATAATTTTGATTTTTATATTTTCGATCAAACTTAACAGTTATTTTTTGATATTTATTTTTTTGAACAAAAATAACTGTTAATTATTGATTTTTATTTTTTCGAGCAAAAATAAAAGTTATTCTCTAAATAAATGTACGTGATTTAATAATTTAGTTGACTTAAAATTTTTATTTAAGTGTGTTATTATCATAGGAATTAAAATAATTATTAAAGTCATCTAAATTGTTAAAACACGTACATTTATATAGAGAATAACATTTATTTTTGCTCGAAAAAATAAAAATCAATATATAACTGTTACTTTTGCTCAAAAAAATCAAAATCAAAAAAATAACTGTTATTTTGGATCAAAAAAATAAAAATCAAAAAATAACTGTTATTTTTGATCAAAAAAATAAAAATAAAAAAATAACAGTTATTTTTGTTCAAAAAAATAAAAATCAAAAAATAACTGTTATTTTTGATCAAAAAAATAAAAATCAAAAAATAACTGTTATTTTTGATCAAAAAAATAAAAATCAAAAAATAACAGTTATTTTTGTTCAAAAAAATAACTGTTCATGTTCATACTTCGTTCATGTGGTCCCATCGTTGCCTAAACATTGGTCTGAGTAATAATGTTCGGCATGATTTCCTCCTTAAAATGTCATTTTCTGTCTACAAATACATTTATATTCTAAAAATTATGGTAAATCAGAACATTTACATCAACATCTATTCGCCACATAGAAGAACATGAACAAATTAATTCGATGGCGCATGAATACGTGGTATAAGAAATGAATATTGATTTAAACAGTCAAAAGCTCAAATAGATTTAAATGTATACAAACTAAAGGGTGTTCAAAATTGAGGTCCCATTCTTTTACGAAATTCTCAATCACGTTTTTCAATAAACTCTAGCCATTGGTTAATAACTGCTCGATAATTTTTGTTTAAAGGTCTTGAACTGTTGTGGGATAATTGCTTCGATTTCAAAAAACCCACAAAAAATAGTCTTAACGTGTCAAATCGCACGATCTTGGTGGACAATTCACTCCTCCTTTACGAGAAATAATTCGATTTTCAAACTTTTCTTTAAAAATATCAATTGTTTTTCTTGCTGTGTGGCAGATGGCACCATCCTGTTGAAACCACATATTCTCTGCGTCTAAATCATAATTTTTCCGCCACAAAAAGCTTTGGATAATCTCCATGTAGCGATTTCCATTGACGGATGATACTTAAAATTTGGACACCCATTAACTGTAACAACTGATCGCCAGACATTCTTAAATATGGCTGGTCGAGATCTTGACCCCTGGGATAATTAGTGCACTTAATTTGTTTTAAATACTTACCTATTATTATATAAATTTTCATATTAATTCGAATGGGTATTCCACAAAATGAACAATCACATTTTCGAAAGTGTAGCCTATTTGGTTCGCTTGAGCATTAATGGCTCTGCCAGAACAAAATTATGTTGTGAGGTTAAGATTCATGTATAAGTTTTTGGTGTCGAATTTGTTTTATATATGTAAATGCATCTACAATATGAGTTTTATTTGCCTTTAAGTGATTTTTGGAAGTGCGTTTATATGGGACCTATGGTTACTTTTGGACTTACCATCACAATATTTTGTCATGATATAAAAGCGATCGTAAAAGCTATTGTCGCTTATTTTAATGTCAATAACGCACAAGATTTAAATGGACGCCAGCCAGATGGACGGACGGACACTGACAGATTGACTCAGAAAGTGATACTGACTCGTTCGGTATACTTAAAAGTGGGTCTGGGACCAATATATTTTTGTGTTCACTCTTGTGGTGTGGGTATAAAAAGGGAGTTATTTGCCTACAACTCGGTCATTAATGAATCGATTTGAATAATTATACCACCAACACTATTCAAATAAGTTTATTTTAGGTAAAATTAAAAAAAAACAAAGATCAAATATTTTAAGCGAGACCTAAAAAGTTAAAAGGGTTATGGGTAAAAATTTAAGGCAGTCGTCGTTATTGTTCATACTTTTAAATGTGATAAAAAATAGAACGGCGTTTTTCCCATCAGATCGATCACCTTGAAACAACCAATTTCAACCAACAGACGGACATCGTTAAAGCAACTCGGCTACACGTAATTATCCAGCATATCACTCATTTGCTGCGAGACCGGCATAACTCAAAAAATGAAATTTTGGAGTTAGAGATGCAGAATTGTTCGCTTTCTTTTTCTTTATATTGTGTATTAAATTCATCTTTATATCTTCTATACTTTCCCAGTTTAAAGAGAATGTGTCTGCTTTTTTCTAAGTAGTTAGAACAAATCAAAAACTTTAAATGCGTTTATCTCGAAATGGATTTTTTTGAATTATGCCGGTCTTGCAGCAAATGAGCGATATATACAGTATTAGGGTGGTCGTTAACTGTATGGAGCATATTTTTTTTTTCTATTTTTCCATGATCTCACCTGCCAATTCGGTGGGTATTGATAACAAACGACACCAAAAATAGTTTTAGGACAAACGGCGAAGTCTAAACCGTCCCTCACGCCCGCCAAAGTTTGAGAAAAATCGTTAAGTCCGACTTTTATGCCTCATAACTCGGAAAACATTAATTTTACATAAAAATCTTTTTCAAAGAAGATGTTGTTATTGAAGTTTTCAACAACTTTTATCTTAATACGTTTTCTCTAAATCTCATATTTAACAAAAAGTAACAAAAAAAAAAAAAAAAAGCAAACAGCAGCATAGATGCGTGTTTTTTTTTAGAACTATTTTTTCTTACACACGTCTGTTCAGCTTCAATATTTGCGTTTATGTGCGTTTGATAAAAAAAATAGTCAAACGCATATCATTTGTTTCTACCATATCTACCCGCTATCTCTATTCTTAAAGGGGCTCCCATACAACATTGTGAATACAGACTAGAAATATATTGAAGAAAAAAGCACATAACTGCCAAGGAATCGTCCTAGGGACATACAATGTATGATGGACCCTCATTAGTTATTTATGCTTAACATTTTCTTAAAACATACTGCCATACATATCGGGTGACTTTTTAGCTATTATCTTTTTGGCAACACTGGTTTAAACAGCTGACGCACGTTTCGTGTTTTGTTTCACTGTCAAACATCTTCAGTTTGTTCTATAATTTAACCATGAATCGTCTTACAAACGAACAACGCTTGCAAATTATTGAATTTTATTATCAAAATGCGTGCTCTGTTAAGAAAGTTCATCGCGCGCTTCTTCCATTTTAATGTCAGTTGCATCGACCCACTGAAGCGGCTATTCGGGCTATTGTGACTAAATTTCGCACCAAATTTACATTGTTAGATATTAAACCACCAACACGCTTACGTAGAGTGCGAAAAAGTCACAGTTTGGTGCGGTTAATGGGCTGGTGGCATCATTGGACCGTACTTCTGCAAAGATGATGCGAATCGTAACGTAACTGTGAATGGTGAGCGCTACCGTGAGATGATATCCAACTTGTTTTTGCCCAAAATGCAAGAGCTTGACTTGCATGACATGTGATTTCAACAATATGGTGCCACATGCCACACAGCACGCTTAACAATGGACTTATTGAGGAGCGAGTTCGGTGAACATTTTATTTCACGGTCGGGACCGGTCAATTGGCCGCCTAGATCGTGCGATTTAACACCTTTAGACCATTTTTTTTGGGGCTAAGTTAAAGCTCATGTCTGTACACAGATGCCCGCTTCAATTGACGCTTTGGAGACAACATTGAAGCATTTATTCATGAGATACCGGCCGAAAAGTTGGAAAGAGTATGCCAAAATTGGACTAAGCGGATGGACCATTTGAGGCGCAGTCACGGTCAGCATTTGCATGAAATAATCTTCAAACATTAAATTATATGGACCGTACTACCGATTCAAATAAAGATTTCATGCATTTTTCTGAATTTTATGTGTTTTTTTTTTAACTTTCCTATAGCTCTTAAAAAATCACCAATTATATTACGGGGGCTCCTATACAAATATGGCAGTTTAATGAAAATCTTAAATTTGGTGCAGCGCCTAGATGAGTCAAATGTATGACCGATCCCACTTTGTTTTTTTTATCGCCATCATTTGTTTTTAACATACCTTTCCGCTATCGCTATTCATTAATGGAGCTCCCATACAAAATTTTCAATACAGACTAGAAATATACTGGAGAAAAAGTCCCATAAATGCCAAGGAGGATTAAATGTATGACCGACCTCCATTAGTTTTTTGTTTTTAACATTTTCAAATAACATACTTGCCCTTTATCACCACTTTTTAGGGAGGCATACAAATATTGCGTTTTATGAAATTCTTGAATTTAATGTAAATTTTTCGTCTTTTGTGAATAAAATCAAAAGTTGTGAACAGATTTTTATCACTTATGGCTTTTTTTTTTGCAAATTCGTTTTTTATATGTCTAAAACAATTAAAAGCACAGCTGCATCTTTAAATTTTTTTTATGGTTTTTTAAAGAAGAAATATTTTATTTTCTAAAATGAATGCGGATATAAGAAAAACCTTTTAACTTTTTTTAAAGGAAATTTTATTGCGGAGTTTCGGTTTTTTTTTAGTAATTTCAATAAACTAAACCGTTTTTGAGTTTCGCGAATATATGTTGTGCAACCTCCTCCATTTTCGATATAACGGTATATCTGAAAAACAAAAGCTAACCTAAAAAAACGGTTACCACCACTGGATTCAGCGCACCCGAATTAGGCTAAAACACCAGGTTCCCGACTGGTCTGTTTTTTCAATTTATAATAAAAATGTTTTTCAACAAAATTAAAGATACGTGATTCATAGAAAATGAGTTCCTTTAATAAATTAAAAATTTGATTTTATTAATTGGCTTAGAGCCAATTTTTGGGTTAAAGATTAGCGATTTAATTAACTTTAATCTCCGTATTTACTTTTTGAGTTGTATTTTTTTAAACTTTTTTTGCTAGTTTAAGCGGCCAACGGTGGTGGTTTAAACCTAAACTGTCAACATACACATGTTTAACATAAAGAACTTGCAAAAATATAAACCAAAAATACATTTTAAAACATTGCTTAGCACTTTTATATAATTTTTCCATTCTATATTTTTTTGTAATATATTTTTTCATTAAACACAAATAATTTCTACCTGAAAACAATATTAAATTCGCGAATTTTCTTCTTCTTCTTTGGAAACATCCATATTGCTTGATAAAAAGTTGATATTTGCAAAAAATGTTGCCATTTATTTGTGCTCACTAAGGTAGCGCTACGTGGTTTAAGCCACCACCCAAAAATATATATTTCAATTGATACTAGATTAACTTAATTCTCAGATTAGCTAATTTTAGAATTTTAATCCAAATTTTTAATATTTTGAATTAGGTTTAAGTTCATCAAATTTAATTTTCATTAAAGTATTTTTTTTATGAAGAAAGGAATTTTACAACATGAAAATTTATTAAAATTTACTGATAATTTTTCATTCTTGACTCAATCTGAGCTCGAACCCAGGCGTTTTTACGGACAGGTTACCCTGACATGTTTCGATTGCAACCACTCAATCTCCTCAGAGGGCTTGCCGTTTAACACTCGCAGCCATTGACGACTGCTGACGTCATTAGTCAAACATCAATCCTTAAACCAAATTGTATTTAACCTGGAGAGGAGATTGAGTGGTTGCAATCGAAACATGTCAGGGTAACCTGTCCGTAAAAACGCCTGGGTTCGAGCCCAGATTGAGTCAAGAATGAAAAATTATCAGTAAATTTTAATTAATTTTCATGTTGAAAAATTCCTTTCTTCATAAAAATAATTTAATGAAAATTTAATTTGATGAACTTAAGCCTAATTAAAAATATTAAAAATTTGGATTAAAAACCATAAATAGTTCAACAAAATAACCACAATACTAATTAATTTAAGAATTAAATTAACTTAAATCTCAAACCCAAAAAGTGGCTCTTAATCGCTATTTTTCAGTTTATATTGTTAAATGAGAGATTAAGGAAAAACTTGTTAAGAACTATTCTACAAAATAAATATTTTCTCAGTTATAAAACATAAAAGTCAGATTTAATGTAAAAATATAATTTTTCTCAAACTTTGCTGGGCGTGAGGGACGGCTTAGCTTTCGACGATCGTCCTAAAGACCTAAAGAAATCCAATTTTTGATTTTAACGGTCACCTAAAGTCTAACGTCATTGCTTAAGAAAATACAAACACAATAAAAAACTTGTACATGCCCATTTCACACGAGGTGAATTGCTAAAAAAGATCCAATACTAATTGTTTTAATCTGGCTAAAATGTTGCACTGCAGAACTATTTTAAGCTGCTAATAACCTAAAAAACTCTGTAATTCATTTTGTACTTCAAACCTAGAAGATTAAACCAGGTTCAATATTCCAGAATGTCATTTAACACGCTTGTTTTCGTAGAAATAAATTTATTAATAAATATTTAATAACTACATTCAACAGTCATTAACCTGGTGATTAAAATTAATTATAGAAAGTATTTGCTGACTGCCTAATAAGACGCCATTAAGTTAATTTCAACGCTACTTAATAATAATTTCTCAACATTCAGGTTAATATTATCGGGTTTTTTTTCTAATAATCTTTTTGCTCCGGAACTGCTGTATTAAAAATTAATTTAAAAAAAAGTTATCGGAAAATTATAAAACACAATAATATTGTATTGAAAATAATCATAATAAATATTGTTGCCTAGGGAGCTATTAAATTAAAAAAAAAAAACAATTGTTTTATAATTTGATATTTAAATTAAAATTACATTTTTTCTCTTCAGCTCCCCACCGTTTTACAATCGCCTTGTTTTATTAAACTAACTATTCATTAATGTATTTTTATTCGATTTATAATAAATTACAAATTAAACGTAATAAAAAAATACGATCAATACGAGTCATAACTACACTGAAAATAATGAATGCTAGATTTCAGAAAGTAAACTTTCTTCGCAACTTGTTTGTACTGTTTACAAATCATTTGTATAAAATAAGTAAAAAGGTTAACTTTGACCTTTTTATGTTCTGCGAAACTAACGAATGCCTTTATGCGGTTTTTTCCATTACACACCGTTTTGACGAGTTATTGTTTTGTGTGTACCGTACGTACACAATTTTGGCAGAATAAATGCTTAAACAGAACTGCGTCATCACCACATTTTCAATCGAATTTTGTCGTAAAAAGCAGTCGTGAAAAAGAATCTATCTTATTTTGGAAGAGTTTTTTTTTCTTATAGTACATCCACATATGTTTCGACAATGTCAACAATGCCACCATACTTTTTTTAAGTTTCATATATCTCGCAAACAAAGAAAAGAAGAATAAAAGAAAAAGAAAGAAATGATAGAGAATTTGAAGTTACTGCCGACCGATTTAATTACGTCTTTTATGATATTTGCTTGAAATTGAAGACTCTGTTTTTTTTTTGAACACTAATTGATTTATGTTGCTAGCTGTGTAGAAAACGTATGGCACGACAACCCTTATAAAAAGCAACAACAACAATTAAGATGACTTTTATTTATATGGCAATACTGCATTGATGTTAGGCATCGTTGTGTGAATAAATTTTTGAACAACGTGGCTTAAAAAACATAGACAACAGCAGTATTCACACCCCTTCATGACTTGCCATCGTTATGTTCAAACAACAAACCATTTAATGTGCACACAGACAAAAAACAGTCGCGATAAGTTAAGTTTTTTATACTTACTTTAAGCACGAGTCGTACTTAATAATTTAAGTACGAATAACACTAAATCGTACTTAAAACAATCCTAAGTGGGGTAACATTCGAACGTCAATCCCGGAATTTCTAAAAATAAATACAAAATTCTTAAACCAAGTAAAAAAAAAAGATTGCTGAGAGTAAAATTACAAAGTGCGCGTTTTAATCTCATATAACCTATAAGTCTCAACTCTCAGCATTGCATTCTTTTTGAGTGCATACCAGTGTTCGAAAATAAACCGTACATTATTTAGAGTTCGGTTCCCACACCCAAGAACGATATCTATATTTTAGTGATAATGCAGACGAACACAACACTTAATACCGTTCGTTACTACTTTCAAGAACGAGCTGAACATTATATAGGGTTCTGTTCTTCGTTAAAAAACTGAACAATTGTAGTGATACTGTAGACAACCATTTCAATTTAATGTTCTATAATGTTTTTTTTATACATGGATAAAGAACCAAACAAACAAAAATTTAAGCAACGACCGCAACACGAACAGCTTGTGTGTGTATTGTGTATTGTGTATAGGTTTTCTTTTTGTAAAGTTATTTTGCTGTAAAAAATGTTTGGTTTTTTTACCAGCCAAAAGGAACGAACATTAATGAGCTGAACCGAACACAATAAAGTTTGTGGATTTAAAAAAAAAAAAACGAACGGAATTAAATGTTCTCATATTCTGTTGAGTTTGATAAAAACAGTATTATTTTTGTGTTCGAAAGATGACTAACATGGAAACTTTAGTTTTTTTTTTAATGATTTTCTACACAAACATTATTAGCGTTTGTGTTTTCCACAAATCTACCGAACCGAACGCTAAGGAGCAATATTTACTGTTTATTTTCGAACACTGGTGCATACGCTTGTGTTGGTCAAAGTTTGTTGCAGGCCCTACAACAACACCACACAAGTAGTTTCTTCAATTACGAATTCGTAATTGAATCATCTTTATAATACTTTAATCAAGCGCATTTTGGGATTGGTTCAATCATAGTTTTTCTTAAATCAATCTCATTTTCGGCTTATTTCAAGTTAAAATCGTGATATACCGTCTTGACGTTTTATTATTATTTGTGCACAATAACAAAATATTGGCAGAATAATCGACTAACAATTGTTCTTCGTCTTAAGTGTGGGGAAAACGTATGGCACGACAACCAATAAAAGACGCAAGAAACAGCAACATTTATTCGTACAATGATGTTTAACATCACTGCAGCATTGCCACACAAAAAGTCATCGTGATTATTATTGTTGTTATTTATATGGGTTGCCGTGCAGCGTTGCAATACAAAAAGTCTTTGTGATGGTTAATGTTGCTATTTATGTGGGTTGCCATGCCATACGGGTTTTCCCACATCAAAGAACATGAACAGTCGAACAGTTTGCAAACGTTTCGTTCTTGTGCACACATAATAATAGAACGACAAGACAGTTTGTTAAGATTTAACTTCATGTGCGCACATGAAACTGTTTATTGCTCAAACATAGCGATGGCTAGTCAAGACGGAGTGTCAATCTAATAAAAATTTACGTGCGTTGCTAAGTACATTGTACTACAACTTCGAATACATATACATATAATTTATGCATAGATTTTTTCCGGTGTATAAAATAATCACTACAAACGTTTCATTAAAATGTAATAAACGGAAAGCAAACTACAATTTATAAATTTTATTCAATAATTCAACAAGACACAGAAAAAATTAATGTCGTTTTGTGCTTTTTCTATTTAATTATAAAAAATAATTTATTTAATGTGGAGTTAATGGTTTGATAATGGCAAAAAAACAAATTATTAAATTATTTTTAAATGAAATTTGTAATAGTTTATTAGAGAAAATATCAAACGATTTTAAAATGGAGATTATTATAATTGAATTAAAAGTTAAAAGAACAGCAAGAGCATCTAAATAAACGATTTCATTAAGTTGTATCACTGGTGGTGGTAGAAACAGAATTGACCACATGTCCCAAAAATACCATATTCCGAAAAGTAATTCAGCTTTGTACGAAAATAAATCTCCTACAAAAAAATCTCTCACAAATATTAAAATTTGTACGTTACAAAAACCCACAACTACATTGTGGTAATGGAACCATAACTCGCCATAGGTCCTATGAAGAGTTCATTGCGCAATAGAATTTGGAAAAATAATTTAAGAAAACAATATTTATATATAAACAACTCCATAACTGCCACAGAAGCATTCCTAGAGGGGTAGAAAAGGATAACTTAAATCTTCTTTCCCAACATTTTTACCGATCAAACTTATCCCCTATCGTTTCTTAAGAGGGATCCCATACAAAGTTTAAATGAAATCGTAAATTTTTTTAATGAAACTGTTAAAAATTAGCTACCTAAAGCTTATGAGATGCCTATAAAGTGGTGAAATTTATAGCAGACCCCACTATATTTTTAATCCCAAAAATTTGTTTTTTTATTAAACCAGCCTAATATCTCCTTTCCCATACAAAGTTTTCAATACAGATTATAAATATATTAAAGAAAAAGTCCCATAACTTCCTAGGAGTCTCTTTAGGGGGGTAACATGTATGACCCAATTCTATTAGTTTTTTATCCTAAACGTTTTCCCAAACATACCTTCCTGTTATAAGCACCACTTTTAGGAGGGCAACTCTACAAATATGGCGGTTTAATAAAATTCCAAAATTCAGCCCCTTTAGCGCCTTGAATGCCTCTAGACGCGTCAAATTAAAACCGATCAATTTTATGAAAAAGTCATCTATTCCGATGAAGCGCGTCGTAATTGGGGCTTACTATTTAGAAGATAGGCCGAAATTGCAGTGATTATGAGCAGCAATCGTTACAGGCAACATGCTGACGGACTTCTTAACTGAACGGCATTGATCTAGGCGCCATGTGGTTTAAGCCAGAAAAAATTCTTGAACTAAAATCCTAGATTCAACAGTGAGATGCATCTCTTGGGAAAAAAATCATGGACAATTTGATGAAAGGAGCAATGGCCTGCCATTAGAGTCGTAGTGGCCATTTGACGGGCATGTCTCTACAATCCAATAAAAACAACTATCTCAAAAAAACACGTGTTTTTATTTAAAAGCAAACGTAAGTGTTGTATTACCAGACGATTTAAATTGAGCTGTAAACGAAATTTACGGCCTTTGAACCATGGCGATAATTTTAAAGAAAAAATCGTCCAAATCGGTCAAGCCGTTCTCAAGTTATGCGCTTAATAGAAAAAGTGGGCGTAAAAGTAGGCGTGATACATTTTTCTTTCGATGAAAACGTAAAATGGATTAATACGAACATTTAAAAGAAAAATTAGTCAAATAAAGCCTTTTTTTGAATTTAGGTAAATCGAAAAAAGTGGGCGGGGCAAAATTTTCTTTCCGTAAAAACCTAAGTTGGACCATTGCAATCATTTGAAAGAAAAAATCGTTTGAATCGGTTAAGCCGTTCTCAACTTATGCGCTTAAAAGAAAAAGTGGGCGTAAAAGTAGGCGTGGAAAATTTTTCTTTCGATGAAACCTTAAAATGGATTAATACGAACATTTGAAAGAAAAATTCGTCAAATCGATGGAGCCGTTTTCTGATTTTAGGTAATTCGAAAAATGCGGGCGTAAAAGTGGGCGGGGCAAAATTTTCTTTTCGTATAAATCTAAGTTGGACGATGGCGATCATTTTAAAGAAAAAATCGTCCAAATTATTCAGAAGTCATTGGTGGTGCAATATGAAAATTGGATTTTGCCACGCCCCTCCGCCCGCAGACCGAAAATCAAAAATTAGACTTCACAGTGTCACCTGCCTGAATATTCTGAAGATTCCCTGAAAATTTCATCAAAATCGTACCAGCCGTTTTGGAGTCCATACGTTACATAAACACATACATACATACATCCTATTTTATGTATATATGTAGATAGAAGATAGATAGCTAGAAGATATGTAGATTAGAAAATGCATTCTTACTAAGACACCAATTCATTAGTCATATAAAAATTAAAATTTAAGAAGAAATTTCTAATTTAAGCAAAATTTTCTTTTCGTATAAATCTAAGTTGGACCATGGCGATCATTTTAAAGAAAAAAATCGTCCAAGTTATTCAGAAGTCATTGGTGGTGCAATATGAAAAATGGATTTTGCCACGCCCCTCCGCCCGCAGACTGAAAATCAAAAATCAGACTTCACAGTGTCACCCGCCTGATTATTCTGAAGATTCCCTGAAAATTTCATCAAAATCGGACCAGCCGTTTTGGAGTCCATACGTTACATACACACATACATACATACATACATACATCCTATTTTATATATATATGTAGATAGAAGATATGTAGATTAGAAAGTGCATTCTTACTAAGACACCAATTCATTAGTCATATAAAAATTAAAATTTAAGAAGAAATTTCTAATTTAAGCAAAACACTGAGAAAGTCCGTTATGGACCGTTATGGGCAACCAAAATCGGCAACCATAAAAATAATTATTTTTGACCGCCTTCTCAAAATTGTTCCACAGTGCTAAATATATGTTCTAGACTCCTAAAATATTGAACTAATTTTCCGGACATTTTAAACACTAACATCAGGTGAGCTCCAAAAATAAAATAGGCTACTTATTTTTTCGATAGGGGCAGGGGAAGTGGTACCCTCCATAGGATGCTAATATTAAGTATCGCATATCTTAAGAGCCGCTGCACCCATTTTCTCGAACTTTTTGCAGTAGCATCTTCTGAGCACCGAAATTGAAAAAAGAAAGCAGCAGGGAAGTGGTACCCCCCTAGGACGCCAATTTTAAATATCGCATATCTTAAGAACTGTAATACTGAGGATGTTCAAACTTGGAAGGAGTCACTCTTATGGTGAACTAGACATATGAAAATAAAAATAAAGGGGGTAGGCGCAGGGGCAAAAATACCACGCCCAGGATACATATATTAAATATTGCGTAACGGAAGTACTATTATACCACTATTATAGTAAGCTATAAATTTTGAAAATAAATATAGGCGGTGTAGACGGAGGAGAAGCTGTACCTCCCATAAAACGAAAATATTTAATACCGCATATCTAAAGACAAAAACCTTCAAGCCTTGAAGGCCCACTCTTATGGTAAATTACACCTTTCAAAATACATAAAAATAAAGGGGGTAGGTATAGGGGGCGCACATTTTATATTTACAGAAGCATCCTGTGAGGGCCAAAAATAAAATAGAATTCTTATTTTGTCAATAGGGGAGCAGTACCCCCATAGGACGCAACTGTTGAAAAAAATTTATGACTTAGTCAAGTGACTGATTCATCATCGCGCAGCCCAAACGGCTGAAGTTAGATAAATGAAATTTGGACAGAGAACAAGTGTGCCAACGAATATTTCCACGGAAAAGAGATTTTTAGAAATTTAAATATTTAGGGGGTAAAATGGGTTGAAATAAAATGGGTAACATAGGCGATAAATGTTTATTAAATTCCAAGCGGTCGTGACACCTCCCAAACAAATACTGTATGAATAACTCCATATCTCGACAACAGTTACAGAAAAGTTTTAAAATATTAATAACTTTGTTATCAATACACACCATTTGCACTGAAAACCAAGCTATATTTGTAATGGAGGAACCACTCCCACTTCTCCAATACAGTCCTAGTACTTTTTGGCAGATGTTGTGTATTGATAACAAAGTTATTAAAATTTTAAAACTTTTCTGTAACTGTTGTCGAGATATGGAGTTATTCATAACAGTGTTCGAAAATAAACAGTACATTATTTAACGTTCGGCTCACACAATATTTATTTTTTTTTTAGTGATTTTGTAGACATACACAACCGTTAATACCGTTCGTAACTATTTTCAAGAAAGAACCGAACATTATATAATGTTCTGTTTTTCGTTAAAAAACAGAACAATTGTAGTGATACTGTAGACAATCATTATATTTTAATGTTCTATAATGAGCCGATCGGAACACATTGAAGTTTGTGGATATTCAAAAAAAAAAAACCGAAAGGAATTAAATGTTCACATCTTTTGTTGAGTTTGATAAAAACAGTAATATTTTTGTGTTCGAAAGATGACTAACAGGGAAACGTTATTTTTTTAATGATTTTCTACACAAACACTATTATCGTTTGTGTTTTCCGCAAATCTACCGAACCGAACATTAAGAAACGATATTTAGTGTTTATTTTCGAACACTGATTCATACTGTATTTGTTTGGGAGGTGTCACAACCACTTGGAATTATAATAAAGACAACTGGTTGTGATCAGTTGTAATTTTTGTTATGTTTTTGTTCACCGCAAATTAGCAAAGTTTTAAACCATAATACAAAAATTAAGAAATTATAACTCAACTGAGTTAAGTTCTAAACCGTCATAGGAGCCTAAATATAAGAACATATAGGTTTCTGTATATCAGTAGAACGGTAGTATTAAAGTATCCTCACAACGTGTGGCGCTGAAAATTTTAAACGGCACATGGATTTCTGTAGAAAGCAACAACGAAATTACAAAATATTTATGACTTTGTTTTTGCTTTCAATGTATTTCTTTGGCGTTGCGTTGCGTTTTATATAATTATTTATTTATTTATTTATCTATATATAAATCGGCTAAGGCAAAACAGTTAAGAACACTTTCCTCCTCTGTATGTCAACCGATTTGAACAAACTATACACCATTTGAAATATATATTTTATTAAAATCTGTTCAATAATTTCAGAGTTATAGGCGTTCAAATTTGCTACTAACACATATACAAAAAATTGGTTTTTTTCAATTATCGATTTTTCGATATTTTTTAGAAACCGGTTTTCGAATATTTCGACTATATAAAGTCGGAAAATGGAATGCGATCATTTTTAAATTTTCTATAATATTGCACTTAGAAACGTTATGTTATAGGTGCATGGTCCTGAGTGAATGAGATTAAAAATGTTGGTACTTTTTATTTTTTCTTTGGTATGTTTTGAATTTTTGTTAATATTCGACCTATAAAGATAAAATTAAAAATGCATGGTCCTGGGGGAATAAGAATATGTAAGGGGAGCTTTTTGGTACTTTTTCGTTCAACATCTGGTACATTGATTAATTTTCCTTAATATTAGACATTAAAAAATAAAATTAAACTTGCAATGTCCTGATTGACAATCTTTTTAGGAGATTTTTTGATACTTTTTTGTTTTATCAACTCTGATGATATTGAACTTATAAAATAAAATTCACTCTCGTGGAAGTTTAAATATGAAACGGAGGTGTGTCCCTCGCCAAATCGATCCACTAAGACGGAAAAAATGAACGAAACATGTTAATTCATATATACATAGATGTACTATGTTTTCTTCTTATGAACATGAAAATGTATGGTCGAATTTTGACCATAAGGCGAACAATAGTTTAATTTATTCGTCTATGGAATTAATCCTTACAGACTATTTATACAACACAAATGTTAATAACTCACATAAAATAATTAATTATGAATTTAAAAAAATTATTATTTTACTTTTAGTTACATTAGTATTTAAAGAAAAATCTATAAATCTAAACAGTTCATTAAATTGAATACAGATTCTCCTGAGAGGGTCAGCGTTTGCATAATTAGCTCTAAAAAACTGAACGGATAATGGTGAGAAGTAACGTGTTGGTCGTTGAGGAATGTTGAACGAAATATTGTTGATCAGAAAACCAGAACAGACATCACCGTTAATAATATTCAATAGAAACGAGACATTTAACATAGTTCGTCGGCTTTTTAAGGTTGGCAGCTAAACAAGGGCGAGCCTGCTGGTATATGATGGAAGACTTAATGGGTTGAAATTTAAACTTCGAAGACAGAACAACATGAATTGTTTTTGCACATATTCTATCCTGTCGATATAAGTTTGGTACATAGGGTCCCAAATTATGGAAGCATACTCCAAAATAGGTCTCACAAGTGATGTGTATAGTTACATAAGGGTCATTGAACTCTTTAGCCCACCGTTTTATAAAACCAAGTACTCCTCTGGCTTTGTTTACCATAATTGTTATATGATTAATGAAACTTAGTTTAGGATCCAATAAAACACCAAGATCCAAAAAGCTATCCACTTTTTCTAGTTGATAATTGCCCAGCATATAATTTACAGATATCGGTCGCTTTCGGACAAAATGCATATATTTGCACTTTTTTAGATTCAGCTCCATTAAATTTGAATTACACCATTTGTAAAACGAATCCAAGTCATTTTGAAGTAAAACATGGTTGGAGTATTAGGGCCGTAGTTTGTTTTAATGGGTGAAGCGAAGCGCACCGGGTAAGGCTAGTTATTTATATTGTTTGCAAATTCAAAACTTAATATTGACCTCAAATCTTCTTTAGACTTTTTGAAGTTTATCAAATTTCAACTTACTGCTTAGAAACTTAAGCATTGTTTCTTCTTTTTCCTAAATTCCCTACTGTGCTTTGCGTCTAAAATACAAACAACGATTTTCCTGCAAACAAAAACTTTTTCTTAAACAAAAACTACAGAATTATCTCAAAATTTGTATTAAATTTAATCTCAAACACACTTTTTTCTGAGGAAACATAATACCAACAGCTTTGTTAAAAAATAAATTAAATTAAAGACATAAAAGTTTATAATAAAAACATTTTGAGTATTTTGTAATATTTTTGAACATTATGAAGGTTAAATGTTAAGTAAGTCATCAAAATTAGTGTGTTATATTTCTAAATGATCTCGTTTTATTTCTTAGTATAATTTTCTATTTAAACAGTTTTTATGAGCTTCTTAGCAAAAACAACAAGAAAACATTTCGAAAACAGTAGACGAGAAAAAAAGAACCAACAAAGATTAAACTGTAATTTGACACAGTGGCTTTTATGACTTCCAAAAGATATAAAAAAAAATAGAAATGAAATTGAAATTATGATATGATTGCATTTAATAAAAAAAAAAATATTAAATAGGTAGAGAGATAAAAAGTATTATAAAAATTTTAATTTTAAAAATAGTAGTTATATAAAAATTTTAATAGTGTTTTTTTTCTTGGCGGGGGAATGTGGTTTTCGCATCAAACTGCAAACGTTTTTCATTTTCACTTTAGTAAAGCAAATATCATGTGTTTTTTATTTATCTCAGGCATAAGATTTTAGAAATATGTAAAGTTAAATTTTGATATAAAATGAAAAGGTAAAATTTGGATGATAAGAGAGGAAACGGAATTGATACAGTACTTTTCGTTTATAGTCACTACCGCTTATATTCACATTAGCGATAAAGTCCATTTTATCTGTTTATTTTGCCGCTTTAAGTTTATTTAATATAAAATATTTACGTTATAGTCCATTTAGCGATATAATCACATTTGCAAAGAGAAAAGTAAAGCAAATTACTGGCGTTATAATCACATTATCAAAATTTACTAAGTTCTTTTTAGTTTTCGAATCAAAAATCCATCCAAAGAAAGAATGAATTAAATCATTTAATTCTTGTCATCAACTCTCTACTCGTAAAAAATTGGTTTTTGCCGTTGGTATCAGTTATGAAATATCTTGTTATTATTTTAACTATTTTTTATACAGTATGCAACTCTGTTGTAAAACCATAAGCCTGATGTCGGTGTAAGTTATATGAATTGTTTATTTCCTTTATTCACATAACTTTGTTATATTCGAATTCGGTTATATGCGTCATAGTGGCATATATGTGATTTAGCCTTAAAGTCAAATTAGCGATATAGTCCACGTTATGGTTGCAACTAAAGGATGTGACTATAAGCGAAAAGTACTGTAACAGTAATTTGAATTGTATTTATCAAAAAACAAAGAACATCTTGTGACAACTTTTGCGCCAACTTGCATCACTTTTTTTTTTATTTAATCTTAATGTGACGACAATGACAAGAATTTTAAGACACAAGACAAGTAGAAAGAAACATCTCTTACGAAGCTTTGCACAGGCGGAAATCTCTGCCATAAAGCGGGCGGCAAACTGGCTGAAGTACTATCGTATATCGAGGGATATATGTATATTTACGGACAGCAAGGCTGCCATTGCAGCTCTGGCTGGTGTCTTTACGACATCTATGTTGACAGTGGAATGCCGGATGTCTCTAAATGAGATCGCGAAACATTCCAGTGTAATGCAGGCGTAATATATGGTGGATACATTTTAAGGGCCGATGTTGATTTTGAATTACATATCTAGGAAATTATTGTCATATCTTTTTGTAAAGATAATTATGTATGGAACAAAATATCGGCCAAATGGCCTCCACGACCACGGCGGCACACCTTCATCCGATGGTCCAAATTTTCGTCGACACTGAGGCAATATTGAAATAATCGGTTCTATGCCGTTAATGTGCCGAATTATCTCATTATTTAGCTTTTGAATTGTTGCTGGCTTATCGATGTACACCTTTTCTTTCAAATCACCACAAAGAAAGAAGTCCAACGGTGCCAAATCACATGATCTTGGCGGCCAATTGACGTCGCCACCACCTGAGATAACGCGGCCATTGAATTTGTCGTGCAAAGGAGCCATTGTTTCGTTAGCTGTGTGGCAAGTGGTACCGTCCTGTTCAAGGCCAACAGACTAGAAGGTGGAGTCAACTCTACAACTACACTGCTTCTGTGCTTGGGTTGTCAAAAATATTGCTAGTAAAAACAATTGGTTTGTTTACATAAAATACTAGTTTGTATAAAAACTTTGACAAGTCGACCACTGAAAAAAAAAACACCACCTTTTAGTCAATTCGCCTTGGTCCTGTTGAAACCACATATCAGCCACATCTATATCTTCCAATTCGGGCCATAAAAAGTTCGTTATCATCTCACGATAGCGAATACCATTCACAGTAACTACCTGATCGGCCTCATTTTGGAAAAACTACGGCCCGATGATGCCGGCAGCCCAATAACCGCACCAAACAGTCACTCTTTGTGAGTGGATTGGTTTTTTGACAATCACTTTTGGATTATCATATGCCAAAATGCGGCAATGCTGCTTATTGCCGAATCCACTGAGGTGAAAATGTGCCACATCACTGAAGATGATTTTCTTCGAAAATTGATCATCCACTGTGGACATTTCTTGCCACCATTCTGACCGTTGACGATGTTTGGAACGGTCAAGAGGTTTTAGTTCTTGAGTCAATTGCACCTTGTATCGTGTAAATGCAAGTCTTTATGCATAATGTTCATCAACGACGAGCGTGAGAGGTGCAATTGTTGGGCACGACGACGAGTTGAGGTGGACGGATCTTCAGCCACATATATCGCGAACATCAGCAATAGTTTCTGCAGTACGAGCTGTACAAGCATGCACTGATGTTTTTACATCTCCTACGGACCCGTTTGCTCAAATTCTTGCAAGATTTTTCCGATTGTAAGCTCAATTGGACGATTAAATTAACCGAAAAAATCACAAAGTGCACAATATGCATTTTGATTTGAACGCTCATTTTCATAATAAACCTGAATAACTTTAACGCGTTGCCCGATTGTGTATCTTTCCATGGTTCAAATTGAGTTAGGCTGAAATTGAGAAATGTCAAATGAAATGCAGAAAAATCCGACGTTTAGGTGTAGTTCACATTCAACATCGGCCCTTAAAATTTAACCACCCTTTAGATACGGGTAAAGACGGGGAAATTGGAAATAATTGAATACAAGGATAAAATTTTAATCCATTTTAAATATCGAATTTTCCATTTAACCAATTAAGACAACACATTTGTTTGCAGCAAGTGGTCCTTCTAAATATTTTATAACCTTAATTTCATTTATTAATCAAGTTATACCATTTGCGTCGTCTGTACATACACGTCTAAGAAACAATTTTATATTCATCAAGATTACTTATGACAATCTTTAATTGCGTTACGATTTTCTAGAAATTTATTTTAAAAACAGCTTTTAGATATTAAAAAAAAGATAAAAATGCCAGAAGTATTTTTAAAATATTTAAGTTAAATTTTTTCGTATCATAAAACAAGTCAAATTATGCATTTTCAAAAAATAAAAATAAAAAAAGTTATCACAACTTAAATCTGGCTGGCATTTTTGTGTTGCTTATAAAATATTATCACGATTTATTTACTCGTATTGTATGAAATTGTTTAACACATTAAATAAATGCATAAATAAAATAATAAAAAAAATAAATAAAAATGGTATAAAATAAGAAAAATAACGAGCGTGTGTAGAAAATAAATGCCAAAATCAACAGCAGCATGAAGTTTGAACTAAAATTTAAATTCAAATTGTAAATAATCAGAAAAAAAATCATACGAAAATTTTATTATAAAATAATTCACGAAAATTTTTTTGTAACCATAAAATGAAATGACATGGTGAGCAAAGAAAAAAAATTTTATGAAAAATTATATTTAATAAGACTAATGAAAACACTACGACAAAATTGCAAATACTATTTCTTGAACGCGGAATTGTTTGGGACCACCTTCGACCTAATAGTCGGTTTGAATCGCTTGACTACGCTAATGACAAGTGCGAACTATCCCACAGGCTTTGTAATACGCAAGCCAAGCTAGACTTCCTTTCTCTAGAATCCACCAAAGTTGATCTCAGAATAAACCACCTGGGGAAATATGTAACCACGACCTTGTTTTAACCAGGGTTTAAAAAACTGCAGTCGATACCAAAAACTGACAACCAGAAAACAGCTCTAGAATCCAACAAAGTTAGTCTCAGAATAAAAACCTGAGGAACTATGCAACAACGACCTTGTTTTAACCAGGGTTTAAAAAAACTGCAGTCGAAACCAAAAACTGTCAACCAGAAAACAAAAATTTGTGTACAATTTCTCGCTTGTTGAGCTGGTTTGTCAGCGACTGTTTACATTTAATGAATCAGAAGTAAAAGCAACTGTTGTTTTTTGGCCAATGACAAATAAAGAAGTGGAAGAAATGGCAGTTTTTCTACTTTAACTGCAGTTTTTTAAATGCCTGTTTTTAACCCACTAGAAAGCAGAAAACAAGAACGTCCAAAACAACAAACGCGCACTGTGGCTGAAATTGGAATTTCATCGGCCAAAAGTCAAATTTTTTTGTTGTCGCCGATTTAAAAAATTTGAATGCCATTCGATAGTTAACATATTAGCACTAAGGTATTCAAAAAAACTAAATTAAAATATTGGTAACTGTGGGTGTGGCATGCTGCTGGAAACAGATATTTTATGTTGTTTTAGAAAAATTGAATTTTTTGTAAATTTGATCAGAACTAAATTATGATTTCTCGAAATTTTGAAAGTGTCCTCTTTAACTATACTTTTGCAACTGTTTGGAACTGTCTGTTGAACACTTTTTTCTTATTTTAATGAAACTACTCGCAACATATTTTTTGCTCTTTTTATTTTACTGAAATATAACACAACGGTTTACGAACGTTTTTTTTTTAATAACTCTTCAACTGATGCAATTCTTGAAACTGTCAAAGCCAGGCAACTTTTTAGTTATTTTGAAAGATAACGGGTCTATTGCAAAATTATTTTCAGCCCCTGTGCGCCTTTTCACGAGAGTCGTTGTCGTGATCTAAGTCGAAGTCGTTTAAAATTTTTGTCTATATAAAATGAAATTTACGACAATGACAGTGTAAAACACATAGAAAGTCGGTCCTATTTACAACTTTCACGACAATTCAAATACTTACCAATTTAAAAACGATTGGTTTACGACAACGTCACTCATAATAAGGCCATATCTTTACTTTGAATAAAGTCTTGGAAGAACATTCAATGCCTTTAAAGGGATGAAAGATATAGCCGCACATCGGCAGAGATTGAGACAACTTAGAGAAAGCGTACTCGCAGTATAGATACAGCCCGTAATCAATGACGGCGAATGTTTTTCTTTCTGAAAAAGCGTGTTGAATAACCGAAAATAGTTGATTGCTGTAAAGACTTGAAAAGACTTGCTATCTAATCTCGATTTAAGATGTTTTATCAATATGCCACAGATGTTGAATGTTAAGCAAGTTGCTTTCACTTAAGTCAATTTGCAGAAAGTTATTCCTTATAAGAAAATTTCTTTACTCTTTAGAATACTTTGAATATATTCTTATACTATTTTACAAAATCACTTTAATCCTACAACAGGGTGTACAATAGATTAGGTTTTCAATACATTTATTTGAAAGGTCTTAGTTTAACCAACATTGAAGCCGATATCAGGGTTGTCAGATTTTTTTGAGCTCCATCGCCAAACCGAATGTCAGAAATCGCCAAAAATCGCCAAACGTCAATTTTGTTCAGTTATCGTAACTTATCTTCTTTTATTTAAATTTTGCATACAAAAAAAATCGCCGAAAGTAAATTTTGTTTAGTTTCTCTTTTTATTTTTTAAATAACATAAAATGGAGATCATATAATTAGTTAAAAAAACTAAAATTAACACTTCAGCCTCATCGATTCCATTACTGGTGTTTTGACCTGCATACATACTAGGGTATTCATTTAATCGACCTTTTCCTTTAATCGGTTAATCGCTCGATTAATTAACCGAGGTTTTGGTTTAACCGGTTAATAATCGGTTAATTTAGTTTTTGATCGGTTAACCGATTAATAAAGTTTTTTTTATAAATTAAGTAACTTCAATATATAAAAATGCATTATTTGCTTATTACTTGAAGTTTATGGGTAAAAAAAACAAAAACATACCAAACATAACAATTCTTGAACTAAAACGAGCAAGCAAAAAAAAAAAACAATTCATAAATATGTTACATGCATTTTCCAATCAATGCACAAGGTGTGTTATCAAGTAATATCGGTTTAATATCCTAAATAAAATTTAAAATTGTTTAAAGTAAATATTATTGTGTTTCAAACAAAATAATTATTGTAATGCTGTGTTTATTGATTCGTCATAACTGTATAGTAGAAACCTAAATTATAAGCTGTAGCTTACAACAGTCATATCGTTGGGTTAATATGCAACACTGCTAACACACTTTCAGCACATTTTACAGGAGAGAAAAAAAAAACATTTTATTTTTCCTATTTGAAGCTTGATAGAAAATTAAAATTACAGTCAGTTTTACACAATTCAAGACTTAAATAGAAGAAAAACTACATGCTGGTCGACGAGGCTTATCTTTCTCTACCACACGGCATCAAAATCACAATTTACATTAAAAGTGGATTTAGCCGGTTTGCATATTAATCCGACGATATATATTTCCCGTAATTATTTTACGACATAAGACTTCATTACTACCTTGTGAACCCCCCAAATATTTACATATTTATACAAAAATAAACTGAGATAATTTTATTTGTTATTTCATTAGTTAAAGGAGATCTTATAAAATAATCTTTAAGAAAAGTTATTTATTTTAAATGTTTAGGATTAAAGCGACTCTTTTCTTTAACAAAAGTTGACTTGGAAAATATTATTTCACTTATCGTAGATGAATGTCTAATTTCTCAGTCCTTTTCCAGGATTTCTCTTAACATATAAAATACTCCATTATGCCATTAAAGTTGTTTTAAATTTTGAACACTTTTAATTGTTTGGGGTTATTCTGTTAAAAGACTGATATGAGAAGAAACAAATAACTAAACACATCCATATAAAAAGTACGTGAAACAAAAAAAGGTGTTGGTAATCATATATTTAACCCATTTTTTGCCACATTCCTGCTAATCGATGATGAAGATAAAAAAACATTGTAATTTTAGTGATCGGTCGGCGGAAAATGGGTTAAAATGAAGACGGTTGACGGTTAACCGAATGAACACCCTAACCCAACAAACACGGAGGTTTGATTTCAAATTGATAATGATTTGAAATCAAACGTTTTCTCAAACGACAAACGTTTGATAATGATTTGAAAATCATTTGAAAATCATTTGAAAATCATAGCGTTCTCAACAAAAAGGGGAAATTATTTTCAAATTGAAAAATGCCTTTATTTTCAACTTGCTTTTAAATGTAATTTTCAAATGTTTTTCAAATGTGGATTTTAATACCATGTGGAACGTAAATAAAAAACATTTTATTTCTTTAATTTAAATTCATTATTTATTTAAATACACTGCGAGATAACAATTTGGCACCATAGCTAAAAGATGAAATAATATTCTTTCCGTCCTCCAATTCTAGCAGCGACGAAATAATTGGCTCCCTTTTATTTTGAGAGTTGTAGCACCGCAATCATACAACAAAATTTCAATTTCTTCACTTTCACTTTCCCGTGTTATTTTTCTTAATTCTTATTTTTAATCCTTGTAATTACATACTCACAAATAATTTTTTATTTTTCACAATAAATAAATTGTTCACTTGCAAAATATGTACATTTAACCACGAAGTAGAAAATGTGACTCTAATCGCCATTTTTAATGTTTACATTTATATTTCGCTTTAGTATTGCCAAGTTTAGTTTTGGATTGAATTTAACATTTGATACCAATTTGACATCAAATTGATAAAACATTTGATGTCAAATGTTTATTTTCAAATCATTATCAATTTGAATTTAAATGTTAAAATCAAACATTTGAAAAACGTTTGAGAATTGTGTTTGAAGTCAAATGATAAAGTCATTTCATATCAAAGGTTTGACTTCGTGTTTGTTGGGAATACATACTATTAGATTAAATAGTGACTGAATATAAATTTTTATTATAAATGATAACAAAACAAAAATCATGTGAAAAAGTTCCCAGATTTTTTTTTTTTTTTAATTAGCAAAGATAACAAAATATGACAAACTGTTAAAAAATCGCTGAAATAAAATAAATGGTAAAAATAGCCAAGTAAATCGCCAGTTATATCAAAAATCGCAACAAATAAAGTCGCCAGTTGCCAAATGAAAAATCCCACCGCCAAACACGTCTCAAAATCGCCACGTTGGCGAGAAATCGCCATATCTGACAGCCCTGCCCGAAAATAGATTCTAATCTGAAGGGGTCTCTGCATTCTTTTAAGACCATTATTCGTTTGGTGGCTAAATTTAAACGAAGCCGAACGAGCTCCCAGACAGTAGTGGTCGGCCAATTAAGGTATTCACACTAGAAACCCATTAAGAAGATCCGCAAAATGGTATTGGGAGACCGCCTTCTGAAGTTGCGCGAGGAAAAATTGAAGAGAATAAAAATAAAATTGTGAAGATGTTTCAATAGAGCGTTTGGCGATATTTCGCCGCAATTAAGCTATTTTTTTATCGAGTTGTAACCGTGAAGACATGAGTTCAAAAACTGGAATGGGATAAGGCTAAGACAGTTCCACACAGAAAAAATTATCAGTAGGTTTTTATCACTTAAAAAAATTGTTTAAAAAATATTTCATCATTTTAATTAATGTGATAATTTATTTATTTAATAAGGTTTACTAATACAATTACAAATTATATTCTAACTTATGGCGTTTTCTTTTCTAAGTAAAATTCTGCATTTATTCTGCCTTTTACATTTTTTATGTCCTTTTCTGAAATACATACATGTGTTATTTTAAAAGTGTAAAGCATTCTTTTCCGATGATGTTCCCTTTAAAATTAAAAAAAAAAAAATGCTACATGTTCAACACTCATTTTAAATAAAGGGGCACGAGTGCAGCACTAGATCAAGGCGAAATCAGTACAAGGTGGTGGCAAGTTTAGAGCCGTAAACCCTAACAATTAAATATACAAAAAACATCTGTTGTTTCTGTTGGCTTTGGATTGTTGTGGACTTGCCACCGCCTGTAATTGAATTTACCTTGCGCTAGTTGTACTTTATTGTTTAATGCCGAAATTTGTGTTCTTTTGTAAACGTCAAATATGAAGCACTTTTTAAAAATTAGGGGAGCATTTAAAAATGTTGCCAAGTCACATGTAACACTTATGCAACACTTTTTTTTAGAAAAGAAATCGCCATTAATTAACCGAGCCATAGTTACGAAGATCTTCAGCTCGTTGTAGTGAAACAGACCAGAGTCTCTGGCAAGCCAAAAATAACTAGCCTACTAGTACAATTAATGTGATAAATAAATGATTTTTTTTTTTTTTTAAAGAAAATTAAAATATAATTTTGATTTAATTAACATTTTGAAATACATTTTTAATTAAAATATTAATTAAATAACTTAAAATCTTAAGTGGTTTTTTCGTTTAAAATAAAATAATTGAAACTTGAAAATATTGTTGTTGGGAATTGTCAAAACCTGAGCTATATTTTATTAAATCAATTAACACAGTTTTTGAAAGGGCAAAGTTTTTTGATAATTTTTTTTAAATTTAAATTAAAAATATCACTTATTGATTCACAATTTTAAATTTTTACATATTTGGTAATGGGTGCAAAATCAACAAATTGTTTGCTTGATTCGATGAATTTGGTATGAATTCGGTGATTAGAGACAATTCTTAATTTTTTCTGTGCATTTAAAAGCCGAAGATAGTTAGTTCCCTTTACAGACAAGGTCATGGCGTCTGCTTTTTAGGATGCGCGTGGGTCATTTTTATTTATTACCTTCAAAAAAGAATAACAATTAAAAAGAAAACATTGTTTCATCAAGCTCGGGCGCCAGCTAAGTACGACGGCCTCATCATGCACCTTTTTCACCAAATTTATTTTCGAAACTTGAAAAAATGCCAGGCGGTAAAACAATTGCTAGTGGAGTCTCCGACTTATAGCTATTTTAAGGAGCCAGAGAAATAAAGCTATTGAAATTGCTGGGAAAAGTGTATCGAGCTAAAAGGAGATAATTGGCCACGTTCTGGAAATCAAAATCAAGTGAAATTGAAATCAATGGATTTTCGATTAAATTTTATTTAAAATTAACGTAGCATTTGTTGGTTTCAAGCAGTCATAGCCACTCCATTGCCTCGCGAGGCAGTCAATAATCGTATTTTTCACACAGACACGGTCGGCAATTCACATGTATACAAAAACTTTGTTCGTTTCAAAACATCAGTCTATCAGCGACCGCAGCTACTATTTCACTGCAAATAATAGGACCAGTCCAAACACGCGTGTAAAGAGTAGCCCACAAGGGACCAGGACTAGTCCAAAAGTAACCCAAACGTATGGAAAAAACATGGTCTATTTAACATTACGATGTCCTAGGGCAGGACCATATAACCCACTTTTGGACTACTAAGGAGTAGTTTAAAAACCACTCCATGGTATACTCAAGAGGATTAGTTTTGAAGTCGTTTAAAAACGATAGCATGTCGTTAAAAAACGAAGACATGTCGTCTCACTACAAACACTTTTAAACAACGACATGGTCCTTGCTTGCATTACATCGGACCAGTGCATGGAGTAGTACATTTTATCAAAATGGATCAGGTGGTCCGGTTTAATTTGCAGGGTTGCGGCCGCACACAAGCACATAATATTTTTGTGTGCGTGTGCGTGCGTTCGGGTCTTGGTTATCACTGGTTTAAAGAGTACTTCTGGTTAATATGAGTAGTCCTCAATGTTTTAAAACAGGGTCGTTCTTAAAATTTGTTCGATTTCAATTTTACCAGAATTGGATTTCTAGAACATGGCTGCATGATGAGGAATAAAAGAAAATTTTTTTTTCCAAATTTATTGCTTTTTCGTTGTTACGTCGCACAGTGGCGCCATTTGAGTTTTTTCGTTGCAAAAATCATATCTTTTGAACCGAATAAGATAATTGAACAGTTTAAACAGCATATGATAGATAACTGTTCAGCCTATGAAATGAGCGTTTGGAAAGGGTGCTACGCTCTGTAGGGGCCTAATTATGGGTTATCAAAGTTAAAATTAGTAGAAAAATCAATTTTATGGTAACTAAAAAAAATTATTTTTACATTTTTAGATTGTTTTTATTTTTTTTCTTTAGGTTTTTATGTTTTAAATTATTACCCAACAAATTAAAAAAAAAATTATTTTTTTTTTAAATTTATTTTTTCAATTTTCTGTAAAATATTCATCACAGTTCGTAAGAGAAGGTATATCTAAAAGACTAACCATTTCTAAACTATAATTATTTTCTAACTCTATTCGTGACTTCACATGCCGCAGGGAAGATATAAGTGGATCGGAAGATGCTGCCAACATGTTGAAGAGGTCCTCATTTTGCCTTACCCTTGATGCTTTGAATGTGTTCTGCAATCTATATTTTTTATAAAATTTGTTAAGAGACTCCTGTGCTTCTTCAGAAAGCTCTCCAATTGGCAAAGACTGGTACTCAATTATATCTTTGCCATGCGCCAATATTTTATGGACGGTCGGGGTCAACTTCTTCTGTGGATACATTTCTGCTAAAAGAGATGCAGTTTTCGACGCATATTCTCCATATTTTGTAGAATTGACATTTTCTTTGCAGTTTAAAACATCCAAGATCGTTCCCAATCTTTTCACGATTTGATTGTCAATTCCAGTGATTCTAGTTACTGCCTCATCATTTTCAAAAAATCTCCTAGAAGTGTTTCCATCGTTTGAGTTACCGTATCCGTGCTTGGGACAGTCTACTTTTAGTCCAACTTGTTTAAAAAAAGCATCCTGTATTTGCTTCTTTCTGATCTTTTCCTTATCCTTTATTGATGTATTTTCATCGAAGTTTTCCTCCTCTTGTGGTAGGGTATACGCCAGTTTTAGCAAGAATTCCATACACCTTATCCTTGCGTGCAATGGTGACATTCCATATTCGTAATTCTCCTCATTTGTAGAATCGTTTAAATTACCAAAGTTCTTCTGACTCTTTTTGCAAATCGGGAAAGTTCTAAGTCCATAAACAAGGCCAAGGCTTCTTCGGAACCATACTTTTTAATGTGTGCGTTTGTGGGCGTGGGAATGCTTTCCTTAATCCTTTTTAGTCGCAGTGGGCTTGCATCAGCAACAGATTTGGTTATGTGCGACCTAACTCTTTCACTATCCTTTGTAAATTTAATAGACAGCGCTTCCGATAATTGCTTCGTGGTCAAGTCATTGGTGGCATCGGCAAGTTTCCTCTTTCTTGTGAAAATTGAACACTCCTCAATACTTTTTTTTGGCCTTCCTTTTGCTCCTCTGGTTGATGTGGTGGGTTTATCTACTGCCAATATATCCAGGATGGTATCTTCATTAAGCCAGTCCTCGTATTTGGAGTTGAAGTTCTGAATGGTTCGATTAGATTTCACCCATTTTGCCTTAATATTTGCATATATCAGATAAAAATTATTTTTTATAATTTCGCTTCTCTCAATATTTCCGTATAAGCTATCAAGTTCTTCTAAAGCAGCTTCCGTGAAAAAATTTGGTGTGGTTGACTTTCTAAACAGTTCAAATAATTTAAAATTGTTCAACGCCATGTTTTCAGTACTTAAATTGTTTAATGGTTTCAGTAATTGTTGCGCCAACTTTCAGTCGTAGACTAATCCAGGCATTATGCTTATTTTGCAATATATAGGCTTATGCTACCATGCCGAAAAATGTACCTGTTCCCTACATACATATGGATTTAGGCTGAATAATGCATTTTTATATTATGCACGTGTCCAAATAAGATTTGTGCCTACCTGTAGTCAATATTGTTCTTGACCATTTGCAATATATAGGCTTATGCTACCATGCCGAAAAATTTACCTGTTCCCTGCATACAAATGGAATTAGGCTGAATAATGCAATTTTGATATTATGCACGTGTCCAAATAAGATTTGTGCCTACCTGTAGTCAATATTGTTCTTGACCATTTGTACGCCAAAGTATTGTTTAAGTGAGGTACGTACCTGCTAATTTCAATGAGTAGTTTTTTTAGATTTTAGATCAAACTACTGTCATACAATTTCTGCAACCATGTCTTTTTAACCTTTTTTACCTCTAGAAGCCAAACGGGCACGTACGGGCAGATAAAATTTTTGAATTATGTAAAGAAATAATCAAAGAACAGATTTTGCAAATATGGCAAATATAGAAAAATATAGATTTTTGTTATTTTCCGTCAAAGTTGAAAAATAGTGAAAAAACGGATAGTTTTTAAATAGTGATTTACCAGGAGAAACACAAAGCAAACAGTTCATTTTTTTTTTATCATTACACATTTAATAAATGCATCAATCAATACAAACAAAAAATAAGGCGATTCGTTACCTATTTTTCGTGATATTACACCTGAAATCGCAACAAATTTACTAAAAATTGTGTGTTTTTTTGAAAACCGAAAGTCGGTCAACTTTGAACGGCTATATCTTCTAAACTAAAAATGTGATATTATTAAGAGTGGCAGATTTGAAATCGTTGAAAAGTTTCCTATAACATGAGTTTATTCAAAACTTCGTCGGTGCTCATGAAAATTTTGATTTTTGCAACCTCGTTTGCTCTACGGGCGCTACTGTGCGTCGCACTTAAAAACCGAAATTATATTTTAATACAAGTTAATAAAAAAAAATCTTAAAACGTATTTAAAATACGAGGTCACAAAAACCTGCAAAGAATTTATTTAAAAATATTAACCAAAAGCTTATTATTTTTAATTAAATTTTTTTTTTCTTAATCAAAATACATATTTACTTTTTTTTTTATCAAGATATGCGTAACCTCTTTTTTTAGTGTAAATAAATTCAATTGTTTTTTTTTAAATTTAACTGCAAATAAAAAACTAAATAAATAATGAAAAATAAATATGGAACATTTTTTAACAACTGCTCTTTAGTAAATAACTAGTTCTATGTATATTTCACAAAATTATGCGTTCTATTTAATTTCTTGTTTATTTTAATTAAATATGAAAAAATGCTAGGCGGTAAAAGCTTTGCTAGTGGAGTCTCCGACTTATAGCTATTTGAAAGAGCTAGACAGTTCTGTCCAAACCGGAAAATTAAAGCTATTGAAATCGCTGGAAAAAGTGTATCGATCTAAAAGGAGATAATTGGCCATAATTTTATTTATGGCTCTGGAAATTAAAATCAAGTGAAATTTAAATCAATGGATTTTCGATTTAATTTTAATTAAAACTAACTGGCCCGGCAAACGTTGTTTTGCCACATAACTTATTTCTTTCAGATGTAACAGTGTCTGCTAGCCAAATTTTAAGAAAAAATTGTAGGCTATAGTTTTTTCCAGATTTTACACTATTTGCCTACCCAATTTCAAGAAAATTCATTGATGAATTAAGAAGATATAGGTAGGCGGAGCTTTTACCCCTCTTGCCCTATTTAATGCCCTGTCCTCTGCCTGATGTTACAGTGTATGCATGCCAAATTTTAAGAAAATCGGTTGATAAGTTAAGAAGATAGAGGGAGGGGGAGTTTTTATCCCTATTGCTCTATCTCACGCCTTAAATAATAAAAACTATAGGCTATAGTTCTTTCCAACTGTAACACTATTAGCCTGCGAAAAAATCGCTTGACAAGTTACGAAGATATAGGGAGTGGGAGCTTTTAGCCGTCTTACCCTATTCCACACCCTATTCCCTATTCTCTTTCAGATGTTACATTGTCTGCATGCCAAATTTTAAGAAAACCGGTTGATTAGCTTAAAAGATTGGGGAGGGAGTGGGAGCATTTATCCCTATTGCAATATTTTGCGCCGTCTAGCGATATAAAATATACTCTACGACCTATTCTCATACCTAACAAATTCACATACAAAATTTAATAAAAATCGGTCAAGCCGTTTCGGAGGAGTTCAAAGTGGAGGGTATTTTGTTGATATTTGTATGGGAATATAACACATTAGGGTGACCGTTAAAATCAAAAGTTGGATTTATTTAGGTCTCACTCACGCACACAAACACAAATATTAAAGCTGAATTGACGTGTGTAAGAAAAACCAGTTCTAAAGAAAATATTCGCATCAATGCTGCTGTTTACTTTTTATTTTAATTAGGTTTTGTTCAATATGAGTTTTAGGGAAAACTTGTTAAGGCAAAAGTAGTTGGAAACTTTACTAACAACAACTTCTTAGAAAACGATTTTTATGTAAAATTAATATTTTCCTAAATATAAGTCATACAAGTCGGACTTTACGATTTTTCTCAAACTTTGGCGGGCTTGAGGGACGGCTTAGCCTTCACCGATCGTCCTAAAAAATTTTTTGAGTTGTTTTTTTACCAATACCCACCGAATTGGGGGGGTTAGAGCATGGAAAAATAGAAAAAAAATTTGATCCATACAATTAACTACCACCCTAATAATACATGTTTCGGAATGAAGGCAGTGTTCACTAAAATAGCTATAACTCATGAACCAATACACATTTGAAGACCGTTGATACCTTGGTATTGACGTCACCCTCCACGTCAACTTTAGTGAAACAAAATGGGTTCACGGATTTCAGAGAACATCAATTACTAACACAATGCAACTTATTTTTATATATTTAGATAAATGTAGCATTTGTTGGTTTTAAGAGTACTTTTGGTAAATAAGAGTGATCCTTAATGTTTTAAAACAGGGTCGTTCTTAAAATTTGTTCGATTTCAATTTTACCAGAATTGTATTTCTAGAACATGGCTGTATGATGAGGAACAAAAGAAATTTTTTTTCCTATTTCATTTCTTTTTCGTTGTTACGTCGCACTTAAAAACCGAAATTATATTTAAATACAATTTAATAAAAAAAATACTTAAAACGCATTTAAAATACGAGGTCAAAAACTTGCAAAGAATTTAATTAAAATATTAACCAAAAGTTTATTATTTTTAATTAAATTTTTTTTTTCTTAATCAAAATACATATTGACTTTTTTTTTTATCCAAATATGCGTAACCTTTTTTTAGTGTAAATAGATTCAATTGTTTTTTTTTTAAATTTAACTGCAAATAAAAAACTAAATAAATAATGAAAAATAAATATGGAAACTTTTTTAACATGTGGTCTTTAATAAATAACTAACTTTATAGATATTTAACAAAAATGTGCGTTCTATTTTATTTCTTGGTTATTTTTATTAAATATGAAAGTATTTAATAATTAAACGTGGCTAAAATTAATTTCCGCCATCAGTTTTGCGTTCTGTTTTTTGAAATTCAATACAAATAAAAATTAATAAATATACGCATTTGGAATGAATAATATATAAAATATGTAATAAACTATTTTGTTAATACAGTGTTATGATTCATAAGAATTCACGCAATAAAAAAGTAACATTTTTATGACTTCGATAAGCATTAAATTAAATTTTTTTTATTTATTAAAAAATTCAATTTGTTGCACACGAAATCTGCAGGGGTCGTCATACAATAATTCTAGTTAACTGGAATTCACAGATTACGGAAATATTAACATTTTTGGTTCTTAAATGTTCTTATAGTAAAATGTAAGTTACAAATTTAAGAAATCATACGGTCATTTGCTGGTAATGGAAATCAAGAAACCGAAGATTTTCTGATTTTAAGAGTAATTTCAATAAAGATAAGTGGTACTCAAAGCACAAGGTATATATAATTTAAGGAAATATTTTTGTGAACTCAGCGGGCTTTAAAGTTTTCCAGACTTTACACCAGAAACTTAATTGTGGTTATTACAGGCCATTTATCTATTGCGAAATACGCACAGAGGCTAGGGCTCCTTTACAATTACCTCTATAGAAGTTGCGACGACGTGGAAAAAGAGGAGATAGGAACATCTTCTCTGTCATTTTCTGGCATTCGAAGAACCCTAAGGGAGAAAACTTGTCTCTCTGATATTGATGGGATCCACTCCTTCATTTAACCAACCGGCTGGCTGTGTGCAAATGTCAGCAACTAGTTGGCATAGGACCCCTGAAAGACAGTGAAACATATTAGCACTATGGGAGCTAATAGCTGGACCTAGGGGAACTGTGCTTGATTGAGACTGCAAATGGAACCTAACCTAAAACCGGTTCCCATTAATTTCTAAACAAAAAATTAAAGCTTTAATCATAGTTTTTTCAAATGCATCATTTGTGCATTTATCGGAGTTTTCGATTAAATTTTTCCCCGATTAAATGCATAAAAAATGCAAAGTTTAACATGATCACTTAAGCGGAGATTACTGTACCTAAAATTAAAATATATGTATCCCAGATCGTTTAAATGCATTTATGTGCATTTATCGGAGTTTTCGCTTAAATTATTCCCCGATTAAATGCATAGTTTAACATGATCACTTAAGCGGGGATTACTGTACCAAAAATTAAAAATATGTATATGTATCCCAGATCGTTTAAATGCATTTTGTGTGCATTTATCAGAGGTTTCGCTTAAATTATTCTCCGCTTAAATGTATACACAACTGAAAATTGAACATGTGCACTTAAGCGGTTATTACTGTACCTAAAATAATAAAAGTCGAAATCACTTAAATGCATAATTTGTGCATTTATCAGAGGTTTTGCTTAGATGATTTCACATTTAAATGCATTGAAAACAGCAAAATTTATCTTGTGCACTTGAGAAGGGATTACTGTACTTAAAAGGAAAAAAAAAGAAATATCCGAGATGTTTTAAATGCATTATTTTTGCATTTATCAGAGGTTTCTCTTGAATTATTCCCCGCTAAAGCGCATAAAAAACTACAAAATCGAACATGCGCACTTAAGTGGGTATTATTGTTACTGAAATAATATAAGTCGAGATCTCTGACATGCATCACTTGTGCATTTATCGGAAGTTTTGCTTTAATGAAATCACATTTAAATGCATTAAAAACTGCAAAATTTAACTTGTGAATTTAAGCAGGGATCACTGTACTTTAAATGAAAATAAAGAAATATCCGAGATGTTCGAAATGCATTATGTGTGCACTTATCAGATGTTTCGCTTAAATGCTTAAAAAAACTGCAAAATGTAAGATGCGCACTTAAGCGGGTATTACTGTACCTAAAATAATATAAGTCAAGATCTCATTAATGCATCATTTGTGCATTTATCAGAGGTTTCGCTTAAATGAGTCCACGTTTAAATGCATTAAAAACTGCAAAATTTAACTTGTGAACTTAAGCAGGGATCACTGTACTTAAAATAAAAAAAAAAGAAATGTCCGAGATTTTTGAAATGCATTATTTGTACATTTATCAGAAGTTTCGCTTAAATGCATTAAAAACTGCCAAATTTAACTTGTGCACTTAAGCAAGGATTACTTTAACTAAAATAACAACAAGAAATATCTGAGATCTTTTAAATGCATCATTTGTGCATTTTTCAGAGGTTTCGCTTAATTGAGTCCCTGCTTAAATGCATTTAAAAACTGAAAAATTAAACATGCGCTCTTATCCGGGGATGGCGGTAATAAAAATAACAAAAAACACACCTTGCAGCTGTAGGAATTTGCTCATAATAATGAATATTCAGCTCTGTCACCCATTCCAATCGAAATGGTGTTAATTCCGTTCTTGCAATGTCGATCGAATTTGTTTAAGCTTCTTAAAACAAACTGTTCGTTTTTGGAAGATGCAAAACATGGAATCACAATTAATTTCTGTGACATATTTCGTATTCTGTGTCCGACGTGAACACAATATCTAACCATTCAATATAAAACTATTGTAAATTGTCTACTTCAAAGAGCCATCATCTAGATTATTAGAATAATAAATTTTTCAAACAAAATTGAAACAAAGTTCTCATAGAATGATTATTATTATTCCCTACAGCCCAGAGACCCGGACAGACGGATGCAGAGTACTTGAACATAAAGACAAAGGAAAGGAAAAAAGTTAATAGCAAAAGAATAACTAAATAAATAACACACTATTGTCTAAAATCCATAAAGAAAATTACAAAAAATAAATAAATCTATTCGAATTGAAAAAGAGAAAAAAAACAACAGAAAAATAATGAACTTCCCTGGCTGCCTCATCATCTTTTTGTGTTTGTATGATGATTGAAAAACAATTGAATTCAATTGTTTAAAGATTTTTTTTTTTTTATTATTGTTTTTTGAGAATAATCAAACGTCTAACGAACTAAAAACCACTTCCAACCAATTCAAATTCATTCATTAAAAGTTGACAATACATTTTTTTTTTTTTTTTTTGAAATACAAAATCTAAAAAAGAAACAAACAACAAGATACAATATGAAACCAAGACAAAAAACTTCATCTTTTGAATTAAATTTTGAAAATAGAACAAAGCAAAAAATTGAAAAAAATATGGAAAGAACTAAAACATGTGCTTGAAAGTTTATATGGGTATAAAGAAGTGTATCTACTTATATATTTTTTCAATTATTATAAATCAATCAAAGAGAAGTCTTTATAGTCATTCGTTTTTTCAAAATAGAACGACTGTGTATTTAATGAAAATGCTTATAAGTTATTTAAAATTATTGCGTTTGCTTAGGACCATTTAAGAAGTAGATGAGCTACAGTAGGTGAAATAGTGTGTTAATTTGTACAGATGCATTAGGTAATACGTCGTTGAAATAATATAATAATAAGCTTCCTTCATAGCAATTTTCTGCGCCAACCACTTGAGTGAAAATATCAATCAAACATTAGGAACTTAAAATGCTTCATGAGACACAATATTCGTAATTTAGAAATTTTAGTTTAATTTTCATTTAACAATAATTAGTATTGTGGTAATTTTTTTGAAATATTTGTTGTTTTTAATCCAAACTTTCAAGAGCAGAGGTAAAGGAAAAACATGTAAAATCAATTAAAAATGGATAATCATTCAAAAAAGCAAAATTCGATCTACCAAAGGTTATACAATTTGGTTTAAGGATTGATGTTTGACTATTGACGTCAGCAGTTGTCGATGGATGCGAGTGTAAGACGGCAAATCCCTTTGAGGAGATCGATTGGTAGCGATCAGAGATCAGCAATGAATCGTTTTTTCGCTACTCATACTGACTCATGCAATTGTAAGTATAAGTGCGTAGAAATAATTTCCACTTAACTACTCTGATTCACTCATACTCACAAGAGAAATATTTATGAGTGCGGCGTCGACATTATACGCATACTCATAAATGACCTCAGCTTGATTTATAATTTGAAGAAAATACTAACAATACTCACAATGATTCAAATCATTTAGCTCATCCATTTACCGTTTTACCACAACAGAGAAAACACACTACTTAATAATCAGCGCTGCCAGATAAATTTGCCGAAAAATCGTCCGCTTCATACATGTATCTTAAGTAAACTGTAATTGCCAAATCGTCACTTTACTATTTCGGGGACAAATCTGGCAGCCTCGCATTTTGCTTCGCCTATACACATTGACTTGAGTAGATTCTAAATCAAACACAACAAATGTTGCTAAGTATGAGTACGATGAATAAAATTAAAGTTTTGAGTGAATATGATTTTGAAAAACATTGGAATAAGTATGAGCGCGTATAAGTACAAGAATTTATGAGTCATGATATAGCTCTACTCACTTTTTCACTACTCATTGCTGATCCCTGGTATCGATCGAAACATGTCAAGTTAACCAGCCGCCTGGGTTCGAATCTCAGGTCAGTCAAGAATGAATGATTATCAATAACAGTTTTAATTAATTTTCATGTTGTAACAGTCCTTTCTTCATAAAAATAATTTAATGAAAATTAAATTTGATGAACTTAAGCCTGATTAAAAAATATTGAAAATTTTCATTTAACTATTTTTTTGAAGAAAGGAAGTTTACAAAATTAACAGCCTGGCCCACAATATCAAAACGAAAATTTCTTTCGCATATTTACATTGAAAACAAAAACAAATTTTTATTTTTTATTATTCTTTTCAATATAAATATAAGAAAGAAATGTTCTTGTCGACATCGTGGGCCAGGCAGTAAATACATCGGGCTTAACCGACTATACTTTCTTACTTGTTTTCATTAAATTATTTTTATGGAGAAAGGAATTTTATAGCATGAAATTAATTAAAATTTATTGATAATTTTTCATTCTTGACTGAGCTGGGAATGGAATGCAGGCTTTTCAAGGAAGAACATGTTTATCAATTAAAATAGACAATCATTTAAAGCAAATTTTGATCAACCAAAGTTAAGATACCATTTGGTTAAAGATTAATGTTTGACTATTGACTGCCAGCCATCGGCAATGGCATTCAGCGCCATTAAACAGCAAACACCTCTGAAGATGTTGTGTGCTTACAATCGCGATATGTCAGGGCAACCTGACCGTGAAAACCTGGGTTCGATTCCCAGTTCAGTCAAGAATGAAAAATTATCAATAAATTTTAATTAATTTCATGTTATAAAATTCCTTTCTCCATCAATGAATGACTATATTTAATGAAAACAAGTAAGAAAGTATAGTCGGTCAAGTCCGACCATATGATACCCTACACCACAGTATTAAAAAACACAACATGCTTATATGTTCATATAAATATGGATTTATCTATGTTTATAAACTTCACTCAAATTGGTTTGAAAGTTTGTGAGATGCAGAAATTGCTCCCTACCTGCCCTTGTGGTCTTATTTTTGAAAAACTGTATAGCTTATGTGTCCATATAGACCAGTGACGGGCACATTGTGTGACGTCGACACATATACACTATAAACTTTTTTGTGTGGTCTGTGACAATGTACGTTCGGCTGTTGCTTTGTTGTTATTTCGTCATAGCTGCGATGGTATGTGTGTGCCCTTCGGTTTGAGAGGCGGAAATTGCCCCTATTTCCCCTCGTGGTCCTATTTTTAAACAAATGCATACCTTTTGTGTCCATATAGATATGGTTCTATCTATGTTTTAAATTTCATTATAATCGGTTTGATAGTTTCTGAGAGGAAGAAACTTCCTCCTATCTTCCCTCGTGGTCCTACGATTTGGCCCAATTTAAATGGACTTGGGCCTTGTGCTAATAAGAACCTATGTCCCAAATTTTATCAAATTATCTCCAAAATTGCGACCTGTTCTTTGCGCACAAGGTAACATGGACAGCCAGCCTGCCAGCCGGACGGACATCGTTAGTTCGACTCAGAAAGTGATTCTGAGTCGATCGGTATACTTTAAGGTGGGTGGTTTAAGGACCAATATTTTAAGGCATAACACACATCAGCACAAATGCATAATACCCTCTCCACTATTGAGGTGTGGGTATAATTAAATTTGATGAACTTTTTTAGCCTGGTTAAAAATAGTAAAATTTGGATTACATATCATTAATTTACTTTACTTTTTATTTTGTGGAGTTAAGCCTTTAAGCTTCTGGCACATTCATATAACATTCATCCCCACCATGTCTGCGGTCCTCGGAAAACCCATTTCGACCAACATACAAGCGGACGGACATTGTTATAAATACTTCGTTGGTGGTGAAGTGTATAAAAATGGGTCTTCTTACAAAAACTCCTTGATTTTGTGTTATATTGACACATTAACTTGTCATATTCACTCGTATCTGTAGCGCTCAGTAGACATTTTAAAATTATTAACATAAAAATTAGAATTTCAAAATACTACATCGTTGCATATTTGTAGTTTTTTTTTAGTTTTGAATTTTTAAATTGATTGTGCCACAAGCTTTTTCAATATCTTAATGACAGTTAAACTGAATGACGCCTGTGTGACTAACTTCATGGCTTACAAATTTGTTGGCTCCAATAAGTTTTCTTTTCTTTTTTAACTTTTAGATTGCATTAAGTCTGTCTGTTAGTCTAACTCCTCGATTGACTGTCTGTCTGCATATTGTGAAGAGTTTGATTAAATCAGTTCATGTGTTTGTACTCTTTTTTTTAACTGAAACAAATTTTAGGCCTTATTACAAATGAGATTTTCTCATTTGTATTCTGAGTTTCTTAAACAAAAACAAATTTTGTTTTGAAAAGAATAAATGTTTCTTTAATTGAATTTATTTTTGAACACAAAAGATTTTAAACAAATAAATACAAACTTTTGTTTACAAAAGTTATCGTTTGAAAGAAAATAATAAATTTGTTTAAAATTAATAAATAAACTTATAGAAACTTTAGAAATTTTATATTTCGAAATAAACGAAGACTCTCTGAAAATGGGATAAAACAAAAACTGAGACAAAAGTCTTATTATGCCTGTATTCATAAAAGTTTTTTTTAATTTAACAAAAGTTTAAAGAACAAATTTACTTTGAAAATTTTCCCTAATAAACGTTTGTAAAATTTAATAATCCTTTTTGAATACGGGGGTTACGTTTTGCTTAAGTGAGTTGCCAATAAAAAATAACGTTGTTGAAATGATTTTTTTTTTTTTATTTTTTTTCTAAAAAATTTTATAAATTTTTAAAATATTTTACTAAAAATATGATTAACAATAGATTTCAAGCTTCACAGAAAGAAAAAACTCGTGCTAAATTTAAGTTTTCTCTTCTTACTTTAGTACGAGTCGTGCTCAAAAATTTAAGTGCGGGTAGCACTTAAAAGTACTTAAAAGAATCCAAAGTGGGATAACTTTCGAAAACCAATATGCGTGCTAACGCGTGTGCTTATAAAAGTTTGTTGTAGACACAACGACAACACTACAAGAAGCAAAATGTAGATAATTTTCATGTTTAAAAAGTAAAATAAGAAGCAATAATTCCCATATTCTATTTGTTAAAATTATTTAGTTAAATACATAAAATTTTAAAAGCAGAATAATTACGGAAACCAAACCGGGCATGCTGCTGGTGTCTTATAATTGAGAATTCTTCTGTAAAAGTGAAATAAACATGAGTAACTCGTAAAGGACGCTGCACACTATCCCACAAAGTCTTAAGTATTTTTCAAAAATGCTTCTCTGATCTATTTATTCTTTGAATATATTCAAAAAACAATAACAACTTATCATGACAGCGTTGCATTTTCGTAAATTACTAAAAACTTAGTGGGATAGTGTACACCGTCCTTAAGTAAAATAATAATAATTTTCTCTCTGGTTATGTGGGGCAAGTGTTTAGGTTACAATCAATCTAATCTCACTTTCGGATTATTTCAAGTACTAATCGAGATAAAAATTGTCTTAGAAATTCTTGAATCAAGCACAATTTGAGATTAATTGTATCTCACTTTTAATTAAGTCAATCCTGTTGTCGGATTATTTTAAGTGTGACTTCGGGATTAAATATGGATAAGTTAAGTGCTTAGCACTTGAAAAATCCGTAATTGAATCAGGCGTTCTTTACTTGATTTAAGGAAATCCGTAATTACCGTACTATTGACACCGCTTTGGCTTGATTGCAGTACGGACGGATTGATTTGTTTTTTCAGTGTGCTCATTATTCAACCGCACAGAAAAAAATTTTGCACCAGTAAACGCACTAATCAAAAATAAAATCAGTTTTAATTACAAATTTAATCAAGTGAGTTTACACACAGAAAAAAATTTTGCACCGGTAAACGCATTTATTAGAGATAAAATCAGTTTTAATTAAAAGTTTAACCAAGCCAATTAAACTTTTAATAAATTGAATTAAACGTTTAATCAAGTGAATTAAACGTTTGATCAAGTGAATTAAACCTTTAATTGATATAATTAATTTATTTACTGGTGCACATTAATATTGTCAATTAAATGTTTAATATACTTGATTCAACGTTTAATTCACTTTATTAAACGTTTAATTGGTTGGATTAAACTTTTAATTAAAACTGATTTTATCTCTGATTAATGCGTTTACCGGTGCAAAATTTTTTTCTGTGCGCCGTTAAAACAAAAATATGTCTAACTAAGAACTTTAATTACAAAATTAAAGTGGCCAAATATTTTGAAAATTATTAAAAAAAAAAAATAAAATCAAACTTTATCTTGACTGTCCAAAATATATATTTACTGTAATTATTCTTCAAAATCCTTGTTTACGTGCATTTTGTATGCATATTTACCATATTTTTTGGCAGTTTTAAAAGAGTTTCATATAAAACATCAAAGTTGGCTGTGCACTAGACCATTCCTCAAACATAAGCTTCCGCGTATACTCCCTAATTTAAAGTATTTTTGCAAGAAGGTTTCGATTTTGCCAAACTAAGTGGTTGCTTTTTTAAATTATTCGTTGTATATCAGGCATTTACGGTCAGATCTTTAAGTACGATATATCAATGTTTTTGCCACGAGAAGACCACTGTTGACCTCAAGTATCTTGTTATAGTATTTATCCATCAGATCTCTGCTCGAACCACCCTAGTGTACCACCCTAAAGTCAGAAAATTAAAGCTCGTAAGAAACTATTGCACTTTTGCTAAGGAAGTAATGTGATTATTCCAGCAGAGATATTTTTTAATTTAATTTAAAAATTGAAGCTTGTAAAAAATCATTATAGGAAGTATTTCTCTTATTCCTGCAGAGCAGTTGGCAGTCTGAAATTCAGAGGTGGTGCAAACCATAAATGATAAAAAAAAATGTCTGCATCTTTTGATTTTATTCACAAAAGATGAAAAATTTTAAATAAACTTAAGAATTTCATAAAACAACCTATTTATATGGGAGCCCCCTTAAGAAATGGTGATAAAGGGCAAGTATTAGGGTTTGCTCACTGATGTATGAGAACAAATAAAAGTTCTCGAATGATATTCTAATAGTAATATTTTTTGTCTAACGTTAAAACAAATAAAAATTGCAAAAAAAAAAGTACAAAAAGTCACATCTTGATCAAGCACCGGAGCTCTTAAGAATTTAGTACTTTTGAAAACAGCCATTTTTTTATTTTAATATTTTACTTACTATCAATTGTTATTGACCCCTATTCTGCGTTTCGAATCGGATCGAAAGTTTCTCCGTTTTTGGCAACTTTGGTATCTGTGCCCATGTTCTGTAACTCCCGCGTTGAGAAACTTTTCGATTGAAATGTGAGAATTGAAACAAAAATAACATAAATTGAAACAAACATGTTTTTCTCACTAAACTGTTACTGTAACATTTTTGGTGTGTAATAGCTGTAACGTAAGGAAATTTCCCGCCAAAAATGTTACAGTAACAGTAATAAAGTAGGTTTGGCCATACATTTGATCCGTCTAGGAGCATCCTACGCGCTGGAGGGGCAAAATTTCAGAATTGCAACCATACCCATATGGCAGTTTGTGCTCAATACATCTAAACTTTTGAGGTTCGGTTACATTTTTATTAAAATTTATTTGTACTTATAATTTTTTTCTACCCCTGTACTCGACATATGTATATTGACTTTGTTTAAAAACAAAAAAAGTACATTATTTTTAATACCATAAAAAACAAATCGATTTTCTCACATGTTTTAAATTTAAATTACCCTTTTTTTACTTGACTTCTTCTTAAAAAAAAAAAAAAAACATAAACCACATTCTACATACTGCTTTTAAGATCATTTTTCAAAACCAATTTGAAAACTAAAACGAACAAAAAAGCAAAAATACAAAAAAAAAGAAATAATAAAAAATTCTTATCATAAACAAATTTGCATATCAAATTAACACTTCAAAACTTTAAAGTAGAAAGAAAACAAATAATAATGATGGTGATGATGAAGAAGAAGAAGAAGAAAAAAAATTAACATAAAATATATAAAACGAAGAAAGCAAATAAAGTTTTTTTTTAAGGCTGGGACATAAAGTAAACTTAGAGCCAGAATAATTGAAAGAAAAATGGACGGACAGACAGACAAAAAAAACTTGGCAAGCATTCTGCCACTGAGTAAACGAACCATACAAGACATGAGACAAGAATTAAAGATGAACAAAGTCACCACAAAAACTTTATGGAATTGTAAGTTATTGAGAAGTTTTTTTGTGGTAATACGAAGTACAGTAGTATTTTGTGAAAAGGAATTAAGACGATGACAATCTTATGATGGCAAGTAAAGTTAGAGTTTTCCAAAAATGAATTTTATTAGTAGAACGGGAAAGAAATCGAAGAGATTTACATAGATACCTGCCCTAAGGCACCATTGAATGGTAAACAATATGCATTTACCAACCGCCCCCGAGTATGAGAGCAACCAACACACGCAGGTAGCAATTTGAGTGCGTATTTCGGCAAGATTATACACCCCCCTCCTTTGCTAAGGAGCTGGAGTTACTTACCTTCGCCGCCTTACGAAATATACTAGCAGCATCTGTTGAGAAGCAACCGCGCCATGGGAAGATACCATCTCAGGCCGGACTCTCCCACAAATGGTGAAAAATCTGCCTTTAGTGGTATTTTCAGGATATTCCTTTTGTGGACTTTGGGAACACAGAAAAAAATTTTGCGCCAGTAAAAGCATTAATCAAAAATAAAATCAGTTTTAATTAAAAATTTAATCAAGTGATTTAAACGTTTAATCAAGTGAATTAAGCTTTTAATTAAGTGTATTAAACGTTTTTATTGACAATATTAATTTGCACCAGTAAACAAATTAATAATATCAATTAAACGTTTAATTCACTTGATTAAACTTTTAATTCACTTGATTACATTTTTAATTAAAACTGATTTTATTTTTGATTAATGCTTTTACTAGCGCAAAATTTTTTGCTGTGTAGTAAACCACAACCAGGACGTGATCCCCGAAAGTATCTTTTTAATCGACAAGCGAAACTTACGCAAAGACAATCTTCCTGAAAGACAGGCAGTATTGCAAGTAAGAAAAACACTAACGGAGGCACCAACCAATATTCAGACCAGCGCTGTGTCACCGGGGGTTACAGACTCCCGCAAAAGCAGATATTCACTCTTATCGTGGTTGGCAAATTTTAAATAGGCCTGCGACTATTTGGTAATAGATTAAAGAGAAAGTGAACTTATTTTCTTTAATTTATTACAAAACAGTCGCAGGCGTATTTTAAATTCGCCAACCACGATGAGGGTGATTATCTCTGGTCAGTCGCGATCGCAGCATATCGTAAAGATCTCTTAAAATCTATAAATCTCTAATTTTTACTGAATGACCGGCTATCGACCGGACCCGCACTCAAAAGAAAAATCAATCAATCCGTACTCAAATGAATACGAAGCGGTGTGTACGGATTTTCTTGAATCAAGTACAGAAAGATTGATTCAAGTACGGATAAATAATCGGGAAATACTTTATTTATCGATATTAAAGCCCGAATTCGTACTTGAAATACATAATACGAAAATGAGATTGATTAAAGTAGAACTAAGATTGAATCAATCTCAAAATGCGCTTGATTCAAGATTACAAAGTTTATTTAATCCAGAATCAGTACTTGAAGTAAACCAAAAGTTAAATTAGAAGAAGAATTTTATTATGATTGATTTACTTAGCCGTTTTACAACTTACAGAATTTAAATTTTAAAACACCAGCATAGTTAAAAACTTAATATACATATAAAACTGAAAATATAAACTAAATGAGAAGCAAGAGTCCTCAATTTTACTTTTTAAACAAGAAAATAATGGCCCATATTCATAGTCAAAAATAAAGTCGACTTTTTCTAAAGTATACTTTTAAACAATGTTCGAAAATAAACAGTACATTATTTAACGTTCGGCTCACACACCCAAGAACGATATCTATTTTTTTAGTGCTTGTGTAGACATACACATCCCTTAATACCGTTCGTAAATATTTTCAAAAAAAAAAAAAAAACAGAACAATTGTAGTGATACTGTAGACAAACATGATATTTTAATGTTCTATAATGTTTTTTTCGTGTGTGTATTTTGTTTTTGTAAAAAATTTTTGTTTTTTTTTACCAGCCAAAAGATACGAACTTTAATGAGCCGAACCGAACACATTGAAGTTTGTGGATTTTCAACCGAACGGCATTAAATGTTCACATCTTTTGTTGAGTTTGATAAAAACAGTAATATTTTAGTGTTCGAAAGATGACTAACAGGGAAACGTTGTGTTTTTTAATGATTTTTTACACCAAAACTATTAGCGTTTGTGTTTTCCACAAATCTACCGAACCGAACATTAAGAAACGATATTGGGTGTTTATTTTCGAACACTGCTTTAAAACAATGTTGTTGACATCCATTTAAAGCCGGTTTTAGCTTAAGGTCGATTTTATTTTTGACTTTGAATATCGGCCAATGTGTTTTCGTCTTGATCTATTGTTGCACACAACAAGCAAATCTTTTTTTTTTAACTACTTGTGTGATGTTGTTGTAGTGAATGCAACAAACTTTAAAAAGTTAAATGAGATTAAAACGCTCATTTTGTAATTTTAGTCTCAGCGTGGCACTGCCAACGAAAAGTTTAATCTTTTTTTTACTTGTTTTAAGAATTTTGTACTTGTTTTAAGAAATTCCGGGACTGATTTTCGAAAGAAATCCCATTTAGGGTTGTTTTAAGTACGTATGTTCGACTCGTACCTAAAGTAAAAATAACAAATTTAATTTATCCAGCGGGTTTTGTATGTAACATTAAAAGTTTAAATATCCTTTGGATGATCCCTTCAAACCCCAAGGGGGAAGTCGTACAGGTAAGGTTAAATGTTACGGGTGACTTTTTTAATTTTTTTTTTTTCAATTATAAGTTAAGAATTTTGTGACTTTCTTCTGCACTTAGAGATCGTGGAGAACTAGTTCAGTATTAAATCACTTTGTTCAGCCCTTGGGCTGCAAGATCATCTTGAATAAACAGATGTATTTTTTCACGCTTAGAAAACAAGTACAGGGGCCAAATTATGGCATTCTATATCGATCGAAATTTCCATTTCAATTACGCTATTCACGCGGCATTTTCTTTTTTAGGAATTGGTAAAAAATTAAGTGAACTAATTTAAAACTTTTTAAGCAAGTAAGAATTTAGGTTTTATTGAAAGTGTTCAAGAGAACCGGTTATTCGCTTACTCTGTAAATATTCCGCTTTTCACATGACTCTTAACAAATTTCAGGACTCACATTCCAGACAATTTAATTATGTTAACAGGGATTGATCTAATTTAGTATTTGACGAGCGCCTTCAGAATCTCAGCCACTTGTGGACTATTTATAAACCCTCAGGAATACTTAGATCTGCGACATTTTGGCACATTAAATTTAATTTTTTGCACAACCCTCGTACTTAGCAAATGCATTTCGTATTTAAACTTCACCTCGCATGAATAAAGTACGAAAAAAATACTATGCACGCAAAATAAATAATAAAAGTCTTTATTTACTTTAAACAAATCCATGTACATACATAAAGTACATGAGAATATATATTTAAAACTTTTGTGGTCATAATTGACCATTCAGGCATAAACCATACAAAATTTAACACATTCAGCAAGACGTTGCAACAAAAAAAAAAAAAAAAAAATTAACTGAAAAAAAATATTGTTGTTTGGTTTGAACTTACAACAATTGACCAGTCAAGCGTATCGACCATATTAAACCAAAATACATCAACCATCAAACCAACCAACTTACTAGTCAGTCACTCAACATTCATTCAACCATCCAGTCAATATTATTTCATCCAACAATTCAAAACTCAATACAATTCTTAACAAATAAAAATGTTGCTACGACTACACATTATTATTAGCAATATTTACTTAAAAAGTTTTACAGTTCGTGGTGAGAGGGGGAGAGGGGAGGTGGTACAGAAACAAAACTTTTAAATTGAAAATATGGAGTTAAGACCTTTCTTGGCAATGTGGTTAAAAAATGTGCGTGTGAATGTTACCTTATGGACAAATAGGACCATTTTTAAAATAATTTGTTTTATTATTTTTGGAGGTAACTTTTCTTTCGTCGTGGATTTCTTTCAACAAGCCATAAAACAGCTGTTATTTCGATGGTGGGCTATAAAAGGTTACCACCATATTAAAGCTAACTTATACCACAAATATCATGGAATGAAATTAAACAGAAATTGCTTTTGTAAGTTTTTGTTTGTGTAGGAAATGTTAACAGTATTTGTGTTATTTAAAGGAAATATTAAAAAAGGTTAAACAATTTGTTATTTATCTCAAATAAACAAAAGCTTTTGTATTTCATTGTTATTGTGGATGAATTCTGAATAGAGGATGATTTTTTTTAGCCGCTAGAAGCAGAGTTCTATAGAATTGTTTAACACAAGCTAGAGGTCTAATCACCGCATTCGATACTTTCGTATCGAATAAACTATCGAATTTTTTTGAATACGATAGACACTGGCGTATCGAATGAAAACTCGATAAATGTAATGTCGAGTTACTTAATATCGAATCCTATTATTTCAAATTCAATACATTTCATTCGATATCGTGTTTCATGATACCAAAATAAAAAATTTCGATCAATTTTGCTCGATATCGTATGCGGTGATTAGACCCCAGATCGAGAGTAACAAAGTGTGTAGAACAGAAAGATAAAGAGAAAAAAAAAAAACAATTCTATCAACCCAACTTGTTTTGTATGGACTGTATTAGTGATGTTACCTACATATCGCACTGCATCCTCTAAAGAGAGTCAACTATCATACTTCTAAATGTGTTTAACATTATTTATATTGTTTCGGGGACTGAATTTCAAATTATCAACTTTGCACTACTGAACATTTTTAAATTGTAATACTTTCATTATTCTTAAGTAAAGGTCATAAGCACCGCGACTCAAAAGATCTTTTATACCGCCCAGGTATCCTCTGAAGTATATTAAGCATTAAAATTAAGCTAATTACTCTACATGATGAGAGATTGTTTACATCATCTGAATCATTAAGATAACTAAAAAGAGCTTCATTCTGTTTGCAAACTTATCATTATGACCAGATCGTAAATTTTTTTCAAGCTAAATCATGCATAAGATTTAGAACTGCCAGCGTCTTCGTAGGACAAAAAACTTCGGACGAAAAAAGACTTGAGTCGTTTTTGCCATTGCGCATCTGGCGAATATATAAATACATAATCCCCGAAAATTCCCAGCGTAAAACGCGCTTTTTCCCCAAAAAAATCCCCTGGGGATTGTCGCGAAATTTATATCCCCATTTACAAAAAAAAAAAAAAAATCGCCTATTTGGGGATAAACTGAGAACGGTGATAAAGCCTAGTATTCTGTTCAACATTTCACGTGAAATGCTGTCAAAGCTCAATATGAAAAAACTTGTGCGAAATATCTTTGAATTTTTGTGAAAAAGATACGAAATTTTCTGGCAACATAATTCAAAGGAATGCAAACGTTAAATTGTGCAAACTCGTAACATAAGTAACATTGATACATGTCACCATTTTCGTGTGGAATAGTCAATGTGCCTCAATTATTTTCACAAATTTAAACAGAGTACTAATCTTAAGACAAGGCCACAGAGAATGGTTAAAAATAATTTAAAAAAATTCTAAAATTTTTCATCATTTTTATTAAAAAACTAGCTGGCCCGGCAAGCGTTGTTTTGCCACATAACTTATTTCTTTCAGATGTAACAGTGTCTGCTAGCCAAATTTTAAGATAAAATTATAGGCTATAGTTTTTTCCAGATGTTACACTATTTGCCTACCCAATTTCAAGAAAATTCAGTGATGAGTTAAGGAGATATAGGTAGGCGGCACTTTTACCCCTCTTGCCCTATTTAATGCCTTGTCCTCTTTCCGATGTTACAGTGTATGCATGCCAAATTTTAAGAAAACCGGTTGATTAGTTAAGAAGATAGGGGGAGGGGGAGCTTTTACCCCTATTGCTCTATTTCACGCCCTAAATAATAAAAACTATAGGCTATAGTTCTTTCCAACGGTAACACTATTAGCCTGCGAAAAAATCGGTTGATAAGTAACGTAGATATAGGGAGTGGGAGCTTTTAGCCCTCTCCCTATTACACACCCTATTCTCTTGCAGAAGTTACATTGTCTGCATGCCAAATTTTAAGAAAACCGGTTGATTAGTTTAGAAGATTACGGAGTGGGAGCTTTTACCCCTATTGCAATATTCTGCACCCTCTAGCGATATAAAATATACTCTACGACCTATTCTCATACCTAACAAATTCACATACAAAATTTCATAAAAATCGATCATGCCGTTTCGGAGGAGTTCAAAGTGGAGGGCATTTTGTTGATATTTGTATGGGAATATAATACATTTTTCGGAATGAATGCAGTGTTCACTAAACTGGCCATAACTCATGAACCAATACACATTTGAAGACCGTTGATACATAAAAACCTTGGTACTGACGTGACCTTCCACAGAAATCGGTTCACGCATTACAGAGAACATCAATTAGTAACACAATGAAACTTTTTTTTATATACATATATAGATTATTAACAGTATGAAAACTGCAGCGAACGCATTTCCAATATGTAAAAGACAATGGTTTTCTTTTAAATTAAAAATTATTCAAAATTGATATTTTTTGTTTCAATTGATGTATTTTTTACACTTTTGTATTTTGTTCAACATTTTTTTTTTTTCGAATTAATTCTATGAGCTAATAGGACTATTACAAAAAAGCTTTACAAAATACATAACTGTAATTTAGCTCATAGGATAAATTCGAAAAAATAAAAAATTTAAAATATATTAAAGTAACTTATGAAAAGAAATAACTGCCAAATTCTTTTGTATGTTGTTAAGAACGTATTTCCAAAATAGTCGCGAAATATTCGCTTGAATTTGAATGGCGAATATATTTTTTTAATACCCCCTCTCAAAATCCAAAATCTGTTTCGCGAAATTTTTTTTAAATAAAACCAAATAAATGAAAAAAATCATCAATGTTGACTTGTTAATATAGAAACTTTCATTTCATCAAGTTACTCAACTAAACGCTAATTTTTAAAAATATTTTTTTTTTAGAAAAGTTGCGTATGCGGCACAAAATAATATATTTCACTTTCAATAAAATACTATTAACTTCCTAACTTCATTCATGAAAGTTGACAAACATTTTCCTTCAAAACATATGCCGGAAGCCGCGAAAAAAATTATATCGTATTGACTTTGACCAATCTTCATCTAAACCTTCTTTTTCGTTTTTCTCCACTCTGGCTTTTTGGCATATGCGCCAAGCCAATAATGAGCAAACGATATGCGAAATAATAGATCGATTTTTATAACCAAGCTAATCTGATAAATTGAGAATATTTTAGCTAAATTTGTACCAAAGCACCTAATTAGGGGGAAACACTTGTATTGGGTCGACATGAGATTATAGTGCGACTTGGCTGATTTTCAATATCAAAGGAATTTGTAGTTAAAAACTATGTTTGCCAAATTTCATGCTCTTAAGTCCTTTATTGCAAACTGGATAAACAGTACCAAAATATACTTGATACTTAATAGAGTTTCCAATAATGATTTCGATGTGCTACAAAGGAATCTTGGCAAGAGGGTGTATTGCCCCCCACCCCCTTCAAATTTTTTAGTGGATAGTATTCAAAAGGGGAAGATTATTTCAAACTCAAACTAATATTAAAGACATACGAACTTATGTGTGATAATCAAATTTAATGAAACTTAAATCCCAAGTGGCATGCAATCGCATTCAAATCACAGATTATTTCAAAACCATTACATGAAATTTGTTACGCATAGAAATCTGTTTGCGTTGGTATAACACAAACTTCCGCCACCCTGTCTGTAATCACAGATATGATTATCTGTATAAAAATTAAATAAGTATGTTTGCAACATTCGTTATTTTTTTATAGCTGGTACTTCTGTTTGCCACGTGTGGTATGCAAATTATTTCAGACATTTAACAAATTTTGTCGATTTATTTTTGCACCCATTTTAGTGTATAAATCTGTTTGTTTTATCGACTGATGACAATTGATAATATTTGTATGGTTGCATTATAATACTTCTCTTGCCACAAAATTGTTGTAGCCAATGAATCGATTGTAAATTATACTAAAATAATAATACGTTCGTACTACACGATTATTAAGTACTTTTAAGGGATTGAAATTGTTAATGCGTGTCATACCGTAAAGTGTTTTATTATATATGTGTGTGTGTGTGTGTGTGTGTGTGTGTGAATGTTTGCTCGGCTGTTCTGGGGAAATTGTTTAGGAGACGACAGAGTCAACCAAAGTTGCAAATAATGGTCATTCGGCTTAAGATCTTCAACCAGTGCCCATGTTCTGTAACTCTCGCGTCGAGAAAGTTTTCGATTGAAATGTGTGAAATGAAACAAAAATACCATAAATTGAAACAAACAGCTGTTTTTCTCATTTAACTGTGTCTGTAACTTTTTTTGGCGAGTACAAGCTGTCATGTAAGGAAATTACTCGCCAATTTACAGAAAAAGTGTGTCTGTAACATTTTGGTGAGAAAAGTTCCCGCTTTGAACTGTCAAATAAACTCACGAATAAAAATGAGGCGAGAAAAAATGTTCACACTAAAAAACAATTAAAAATGCAAAATGCAAAGAATAAAAATAATTATATTTTATTGTTGGCACATTTTTCATTGTTTTATTATTTTCATTAAAGTCGCTCTTTACACAATTTGGTATAACCGACGGTTGTGTTTTCGCCGCCGTCGTTGGAAAATTTTTAATTTAAATAAATTTTGGTCGCCTTCAACGATATGTGTTACTGGCGTTCTGAACGTCTGCAATGTCACATCGGCTTCGAGTGCAATATTATGACATTTATAACGTAACGACGTAATCTCTTTTGATAGTTTTCGACATGAGTTACAGACACACATTTTTCTCACTTTTCGAGAAACGATGGAATATTTTGTTGTGCATCTTTTCGATGCAAGAAGTTCTCACTAAAGTTACAGAACATGGGTACAGTTGGATATTAAAAGATCGTAGACAAAGATAATCGGGTATGTTTTATAAAGCGAAATGGAGGGGATTTAAAATTGAATAAATTTTGAGAACGAGCGTGTAAAAAAAATATAATTCATACTTTGAGTTCAAATTATCTTTATAAAAACAAGTCCTAAAAGCAAAAAAAAAAACAGTCATTTTTTAAATAATTCAAATCAAAATCTCGTTCAAATTCAATTCCACTTCATGTCAATTTCTAAAACATGCCCGATTTACTTACATTTTTGTTTGAATTCTGGATGCCTACAGCTCGAATTGGTGTGTGCAGAAGAACACCGACTTATTTAGATCGTACATAATGCTGCGCTCGACAGAGGAAACTTGGTTTTTTAACACACCTTCTACGTTTAAATACGCATACGGCGGTTGTATAATTGTGTTCACCGTTACATGATTGAAGAGCACGTTAATAATACCAATATACGTAATACGTATTTCTAAAACGATTTATACAAGGTATATTCACATTACTGATGGCGTTAAAAACCGAGCTGAGCAGTGTAATCGCCACCTTATATATTAATTCGCCTTGGATCCAAAGCTACACGAGTTTGTGGCTCTGAGTGATGATTTTCTCGAGCACAAAAATTAAAAGAGTTGACATTGCAACCATACAAAATAAATGAATCTTTGAAAATACGGTTCGGAAACTTAAAATTGATCTAAAACAGGCCCATTAATTTTTTTTCAACAAGGGGCTAATTCTGACAGTCCTGATCGAGTACTTTTTCGATTCAAAAGCAATTTTATTTCTTATCCTTCCAGTCGATACTAAACGAATCGAAATTTGTTTTTTAGGGTTGTAAAGCATTTACATATTTGAGTTTTCACAACACTGACTAAATGAATAAGTAAAAAAAAAAATAATGAGTGCAGTAAAGCATTTTTATGAGTTTACACAACACTGACTAAATGAATAAGAAATAAAATTGCTCTCGAATCGAAAAGGTATTCGATCACGACTGCCAGAATTAGCCCCCAGATTTTATTTTCGAAATAAGTTTTTTTAAATGTTGGTACTTAAAATTATTTTATTAACAGATAAATTTTTTCAAGCTTTAAATACAGGGTGGTTCAAAAGTCACTGAACATTGATTTTTGATATAATTTCTTTATTTTGAAGTTTTTCTTTTTTTCAGTATTAAAAACAACATTTTGGAGATTCAGTAGCCATGTATACGATTAAGAAACGAACCAAAATTTATAATTTATATTTTGTTAGTCAAAATACAATAATTCAAACCCAAAGAAAGTTCTTATTCGCTTTAAGGTTTTATTTGAATAATATTTTTAGCCGTTCTAAAATCTTTGGAAAGGGTTTCCTAATGATCTGGTCTAAGCAACCAGTGAAATGCGCATAGAAGCTAGCTTTCCCTCAACAATGAATCTCAGTGTATTTGTCAAATATGAAAAAATGGGAACTTAGCACGTCATACGAAAATCTTACTAATAATAAAATTTTGAAATTTTATTTTTACACCAGAAATGCACCATCCCAAAGTCCAGTACTCAATCATGTCGCTAGTTTTCTGTCATTTGAATCTGTTAGTGGGTTATTTCGAAGTTGAAGATCGTTTGAAGCACGAAGCCAAGATAATATCGAATATGATATCGAACGAGTTCGGAAGAGCGTTAATGGGATCCCTGAAACATCAACTTGTAAACGTGCCGCTCAATTTCAAATGTCCAGAAATTCACTGCACAGAAAGAAACAAAAATAGATTTCAATTAAAAAATTTGTGATATTAATTAAATTTGCACCAGTAAACAAATTAATAGTATCAATTAACATTCAAATTTATTTGATAACATTTTTAATTAAAACTGATTTTATTTTTATTAATACTTTAATTAGTGAACAATTTGGGGAGGGAGGGCAATACACCACCCTCTTGCCAAGATTTCTTTGTAGCACATCGAAATCATTATTGGAAACTCTATTAAGTATTAAGTATATTTTGGTACTGTTTATCCAAAGCACGATTGAGTTTCCAATAAAGGACTTAAGAGCATGAAATTTGGCAAACATAGTTTTTAACGGCAAATTCCTTTGATATTGAAAATCAGCCAAGTCGCACTATAATCTCATCTCGACCCAATACAAGTGTTTCCCCCCAATTAGGTGCTTTGGTACAAATTTAGCTAAAATATTCTCAATTTATCAGATAAGCTTGGTTATAAAAATCGATCTATTATTTCGCATATCGTTTGCTCATTATTGGCTTGGCGCATATGCCAAAAAGTCAGAGTGGAGAAAAACGAAAAAGAAGGTTTACATGAAGATCAATACGATATAATTTTTTTATATTTTCTTCGCTGCTTCCGGCATATGTTTTGAAGGAAAATGTAAATTTTTGTCAACTTTCATGAATGAAGTTAGAAGTTAATGGTATTTTATTGAAAGTGAAATATATTATTTTGTGCCGCATACGCCACTTTTCTAATTAGTGAAAAATTTTGAAAAATTTTTTTCTGTGTGGGGAGAATAATGAAAACAAAAAATTTATTGGTGCACAAAAAGAAAAACACTCGAGATAAATTTAGTTTGTTATAACATCTTTAAGTACGAGTAGTACTCAAAAATTCAAGTACGAATAACACTAAAAGGTACTTAAGACAATCCTAAAGGCTCAGTTAGCTGGCAGTAACAGTAGCAGTAACCTTTCCGTAAAAAATAAGTCCAACCTATTTCTTATAGATTAAGACATCACATCTTACAGATAACTATACTCGTTCTAATTGATTTACATACAACAAATTGAAGCAGCTGATTTGCAACGTTACTGTTACTCGCGGCTAACTGAGCCTTAAATGGGATAACTTTCGAAAATCAATCCCGAAATTTCTTAAAATAAGTACAACATTTTGAAACCAAGTAAAAAAAAAAGATTAAATTTTTCGTTGGTAGTGCCACTCTCAGAGTAAAATTACAAAGTGAGCATTTTAATCATATTTAACTTGTATACAATAGCACCACACAAGGAGCTAAAAATCCGATTTGCTTGTTGTGTGAAGAAACAACAAAAACAAAAGAATAAGACGAAAACACATTATTTTCATGTTTAAAAAGTAAAATTGAGAACTCTTGCTTCTCATTTAGTCCATATTTTCAGTTTGTATATATAAAGATGAAGCTTTTAAAGTAAGAACCATATCGGGAATGATGCTGGTGTTTTAAGACCCAGTTAGGCGAACGTTGCTGTACCCGTAATGTAACGCACCGTACTGTAAGCACGTTGGTGCACTTATAGAACATTTAAAAACGTGTCATATGTTTTTTTCCATACATAAGCAATAGTATACATAAAACAATACACACAGTGATGGGAATCAAAAATGTTTAAATGGTGGCCGCTGTGCAGATGGTATTTAAAAAGTATTTTGTGTATGTAAAAAACGTTAATAAATAAATATTTATTTTATAGATTTACAATAAACAAATTAGTATTTTTAGCATACATACATATATTGTAAATATGCATACACTTAACAAGGTTTTGATACCATTCAAAGCCTTTTATATGTTTCTCATTTCCATTGTATGTGTATATGCATTTGATTATTTTGTACTTCTAAGCATATGAAAATTTGTATATTTGGAAATATGTTGTATTGTAAGTTGTTTTGTCGCAATTCCATAGATATACTGAAAAAAGTACCAAAAAAAAACGCAAAAATAACCGCATTCAATGTAACATACAAGCCGCCCATCACTGTCAATGTCACGTAACAACGGCATGAAATTATATTTTATACAGATTGGTACGTTGCAACTACGGTACATTGCGTTTCGGTAAGCTTTTATATTGGTTTTCATATAAAAAAAGCGAACATCTGATTGATACGGTACAGCAACTTTCGCCTAACTTAGCCTTTATACTTGAAATTCTGTAAGGTGTAAAACGGGTAAGTAAATCAATCATAATTAAATTCTTCTAATGTCACTTTTTGTTTATTTCAAGTACGAATTCGGACTTGAATATGCATAAGTTAAGTATTTCGCAATTGAAAATCCGGACTTGAATCAATCTTTCTGTACTTGATTCAAGAAAATCCGTACTCACCGTACTATTAATACCGCTTCGGATTGATTTGAGTACAGATGGGTTGATTTTTCTTTTGAGTGAGGAGCCGTACAAGATGCAAATGGTACATGAACTTAATTATTTATTTACAAATCTTAGCACAACAAGATTTACATCTTTTAAATTACAGTGCTATTGAATAATTTCGTAAAATAATCATTTAAAGAGACAAAAGCCGCAGGACTATTCAACTCGCTTAGAGATTTTCTGAAAAAGTGTCATATTAAAAATACAATGTTCAGTGATTTGTGGCACACCCTGTATATTTTATTATAAATTTAGTCTAAGCTCTGCCCAAATTTCGAAAATAAATTCGAATTCAATTTCGAACATAAACTTAAAATTACAAGAAAATAGTTGTGAGATTTTTTGGCTTCGAAACAAGTTTAAACAGCGATTACTATTCAGTCTAGTTCTGGGATTGGTTAAAAGTTCGTAAATGCATATAATCAAAAATTTGAACATATCGCACACCAAGTTCAAAGTATCTTAACTCGATATTTCATTTTCGAGTTAATCTGCTTAAACTCGGCACAATACACTTGAATTTATATAAAAAAAATATCAGTGTAACAGTTAACAAAAACAAAATACACTGATATTTTTTTTATAGCAAAAACAAGTATATTGTGCTTAGTTTAAGCATAAAAACTCGAAAATGAAATTTTGAGTTAAGTGACTTTTGAACTGGGTGTGCGATATATCTCAAAATTTAGCCAAAATTGATTTAAGATTAGGTTTCAAAAAAATATATTTGCAAAATTCGAACAATATTTCGAAAACTATTTAAAAATTTCCCTATAAAAATTTGTTTTTTTTTTAATTTTACCATTTTTATTTTATGTTTTTAAGTTTACTATTTAACCTTTATGTGCTCGGTAGTCTACATTTGTAGCATTTTTGCAAAAAAGTTGAATAAAAAAAATTTCTACAAAAATACGGCCCGAAATTTTTAGTAGCTTCCTAAAAATTAATTCTAAGCAGTTTTGGTTTCTGACACTTTAAAAAAATAATTTACAGCACCCCTCAGATCCTACTTTTCAAAATGACCATCTCCTGGCTGGTAGCCTACAAACGTAGACACCATATAAAATGTATGGAAATTCACATCGTTCTTTTACTTAACTCGAATTTTTTTTTACTTTTATTTTCTTGTGTATGCATGTGTGTGCAACCCTTAAGCCAGACGGGCAGTTTAAGTTTTTTCAATGAGTGTCAAGAAACAAGTAAAAATTGATTTGCCAAGCTAAACCGGAATTTTAAAAGTTGTTCCACTAAATGCTAAAAAAAAAAAACAAGAAACAATAACAATTATTGATCTTTTTGGTATTTTTGGGCTGCAGTTATAATGTATTTTGTCGGCAAGAGATGTGGGAAATTGTATCCCAGGAATTTTGAATTGTTAGAAGAATAATGTATATCCGGTCTATCAGACTCTATTTTGTTTTTCATTTGTACCATAATCCATTCATTTGGAGCATCAATTCTTCTAACTCATATTGTTAGGGCGTTCCTGTACCAAAACCGCGATTTCTAGAAGAAAAATCATTCTTGATTACCTATAGACTGTTTATTTTATGCAAAAGTTTTAAAATAATGTTCATAATGTATAACAAGACTTAAAAGTGAAGTTTTATGGGTAAAAATTAAAGGCAGCCGTAATATGTTGCGGACATCTCAGACATTTGTGGACCGGTCTGGCCGAATTTCAATTTATATATTTATGTCATTTTGACAAAACAACTTAAGTCATATTTAAAAAGTTTAAAATACTTTTGTTAATCATACGAATTTTCATTCAAAAAACATTTTTGTTTACGTTTTTAAAATTTTGTATAATTTTCTTTAATTTTGGTTTATTTTATTATTTGCTAAAAATTATTTTTTTACCGTGTTTTTTTAAACTTCTTTGCTATCTTATATCGACTTAAGATGTTTTGTCAAAAGGCCCAAAACCCATTTCAACGTTACACGGACAGAAAAACCGACGGACGAATATACGGGGATCGTTAAATCAACTCCACATTTATTGGATCAGTATTGTAAAAATCATAAACTTATATAGAAAACGAACTAACGTATGTATAAACTTTTTTTTTCTCAATTTAACTGAAATATTAGTTGTAAAGAAAAATCAAGCTTTTTCTTTTAAATGCCAAGCATTTTGACGATTTCGATCTGGCAAGCCTAGTGTGCTTGCATATTTGACCTTATTATATTTAGCAAATATGCATTACAGTATAACACTCTTCTACTAACGTTTTTTTGATATATGGACATAGTTTTCCATACAAATACATATTTGCTACAAATGTAGACGTCCGACCGCCAACGTAAGTTTACAATCCCGAGCACATAAAGGTTAATGAAGCTTTACTTGGATGTTTTCAAATTCGGAGTGAAAATAAAAAGAAATTTCTAAATCTTCAGTACATATTTAAATATCACTGGTAATGCCAAGCAATGTTAAAATAAATGAACTACCGGGAATCTATGTATATAATTGTATTGAAGTGTGTTGCAACAATATTGATTGTCTGCATATATGTATACATAATAACAAGCACACACGCATCAGCAGTTGTAATATATGTATGTGTCTACAAATAGCACATATCGATTGTAGACATATTGTGGCATGTTATTAAAATACATGTTGACGATGATGACATTTGTAAAACTAGTTATAATAAAGAGTGAGAGTAAGTATTCTGCTCGGATTACAAAGCTGGTTGGTTGGTTGGCTAGAGGATGCACCATACTTAATGCCAGTGGCAGTGCGTGGTGATAGTGGTTGTGGCAATATTGGCTGGCTTCTGGTTCTCTACTTACGGGTATGATGCTGACACTGAATATTAATGGTTGAATGATGATGATTATTATGATTTTCAAAACTGAATAAAATGAAAATGAGTCAAGTATATTGTTGTCCTGTAAATCTTTCCACCCAACTAATCGACTGACTGACTGACTGTCCACCTACTCAGCCGTTCAGACATTCAGACATTCATTCATTTATTCACTTATTATCTCAATTGTTCCCTCTCCATCCTTCTCTTTGATTTCCAGCCACGCACAAATATTGTATTATGTGAGTGATAAACGTGCCTTGTAGCAAATGATGAATGCCTCAATGTTGTTGCATGTTTATGACTGCTTACTTTGTATTGCTACGAGTGTGTGTATGTGTGTGTGAGTGTATGTATTTATGTCAATAGGTGTGAATGTAATTTTAAATTACATTTGTTAGTCTTGGAATCGACTGATCTGTTGGTTGGGTTGCATTGTTCAGCATCATGTTATGCATATAAATTTTGTATTTAATTAATAAATAAATACAAGTTTATACACGCTATTTGGGAAATAAACTCATGTGGAAATTTCATGTTTTTATCTTTAAAATAAGAAAGAAAGAAAGAAAGAAAAAAATACACAAATAAAATAATCATTAAATTCTAGTTTGTTTGAAAAGAAATCAGGAAATATAAAATAATTAATGAAAAATGTGTAAGTTTCTAGATTAAAAATTCAAATTAAAAGAAAATTGATATAAATCTTGGTTTACTGTTTTGAATTTGGTTAAATTAGTGTGAGAAGGTAAATTAGACAGGAAATGTAAAAAATAATAAAAAAAAAAACAGGTGGTTTATTTGTAGCGATTTACATACAAACATTTTTCGACTGAGTCTAAACCATCGAACAGTTGTCAGATCTGCCAATCAACGCACGGTGGGTTGAAATTGACTTAAAGTGAAGATTTTGAATACATCTTGCTGGACTTTATCGTTCACAACTGTGTTTGGTATTGGGTGAAAGGGAATACTACTTTGAAATTTGAGTAACTTATTTTATTGGCAGTGAGTGGTCAAAGTTAAATAATTTAAGTAATTATCATCGTTTGTACTAAAAATAAACTAAATTTTAGAAATTAAATCTTAGTCACTTTTAAGTGAAAGTCTAGATGTTTAAACGGGCCATATCTTAGCGGACTTATAAACAGTGTTTTTGAAACCTTGTTTGCGTTGATTAGAATGACTTTTGCAGTTTAAAATTTTATCTTTCACGATCTTCAAGAAACTCGCGATATTACTTTGGAGGTTAGTTTTGGAGGTCCCATTTTAAATGTTGTTTTTATGCGCCATGATGATCCAGTCATCGAATAATAAAATTTCTGTCGGTTACCCAAGACTGGATTCACTACAACTAAAGAAAGGGTGAGCTATCAAACGAACTGTCATACTGCGCTTACTTTTGGATCTTTATCATCAGTATACTCTGGCAAAACATGATCATAAATAGATTCACGTTTGCAAAGGCTTCCAAATTATTTTAATTTTACTTGAAAATCAGTCAGCTTTTAGACGGTAAATTGTGCTTAGCGATAAGGCCCATTTTGGGTTTAACGAGCTTGTTAATAAACGAAATCGCCACCTATGGAGTGAGGGCAATCTACGACACCCTACAGACTCCATTACATCTAGAAAAATTCATGATCATCTTATTTCTTCAAAAAAAGAAACCGGAGCTGGCGTTACGATCAATTGCGATCGTTGTCATGATCAATGAATCTTTTGATTCTGATGATATGAGGTTTCAACTCAATGGCGCTACTTGGCATACTGCAACCAAAACCATCGACTTATTGAAACTTAAATTTGAAGATAAGTTGATTTCGAGAAATGGAATTGACTTCCAAGGTAATCCGATTTGACACCTTTCGATAATTTCCTTTGGGTTACAAATTTAATTTTTTTTTTAGATTATCAAAATTAATTATAATAAAAACTTGTAGGCAAAATATCCAGAAATTTGAGTTTAAAATAACATGCAAATTTACAGTTAATATTTTTTTTAGTGGATGAACGTTTCATATCCACAATCGCGATGCCATTTAAAACGTTTTTCCACTACGCGGGCGGCTTTCAAAACGTTATTCCAATTTGCAAAACTATTAGTTTGTATCATTTTTTTTAGTAACTTACATCGTTTTTTCATTGACTGGCACTTTGTATTGCATTTTAAAGAGGTTAAAGTTCATAATTTTGGATGATTTGATGTTTAAGCAATGTACAAAAGTTAACTCAACGCTAATTTGCAAAAAAAAAAACAGATTTTGAAGGCTTAGCTTCAATTGACGCTTTGGGGGCCAAAATGGTTCGTGTTATACGTGTCATGCGGCCAGAAGTGGTATAAAAAGTTGCCCTAAATTAGATGTCGAAAATGTTCTTTGTTAAGAACAGCCAAGGTGCCCATCTGTTCGAAATCATTTGTTAAATAACATGCCATATAACAAGAAAATACAATATCTAGTCTGGAAGTGTATAAAAATTATGAAAAATTGAAGGAATAGGAATATTACAAAATAACTTTATAAAATACATAACTAAAATTTAGCTCATAGAATAACAGCCTGTTCCTCGATTTCAAACGTTGACTTTCGCATAGAAAATTACATTTAAAACAAAAACAAATTGTCGAATTTTGTTCGAAAAATAAAAAATGTTAAATATATTAATTTTTTTTTATTATATTTTACAATTTCAAGTTGTATCGTGCACTGTTAAAATGACAAAATTGGTTTTAAACGGTGGAGTATGGGATATAGATACAGACTGTTCTCTATGTGTATACCACCTTGGTATATACACTGAAAGAAAAATGCTTCATATATTTAATGAATCATTTTCATAAAAAAGTTTTCCTTGGGTAAATGAAAATTTTCATTGTATAAATGGAATTTCATAGGTTTGATGAAGTTTTTTCGTTAAAATCGCTTCATTAGATTTCGTAATTACGTTAAAAATTTTCATTGGATATATGAAAACTTAAGTTTGTCCAAGTTAAACAAAAAATTTTAATTGGGAACTTAAAAAAACAATATACAAACATAACTATATTTATAAATTAATACAAAATTATAGTTTCCTTAAAAAAATGTTTAATTGTTATTTAAAAAATGTAAGATTTAATAACTTCATACATCTAATGTTACATGTATGCCATTAAATTTATGAAATCAAAATTTTTTTTTATAAAAGCAACATATTTCAATAATTGCCTTCATAAATTTAAATTTTCATTATGACAATAAAAATGTCATTATAGTAATAAAATACAAAAACTTTCAATCCACTTTCAATCAACGTTGTTATTGTTATTATGGACAATTTAATCTCATATTTACGGTCTTAATTGAGAAAAAAACATAGTTTTTTTATACAAAAACTACACTGCCCCTGTAGACTAGCTGGTAGTGAGCTAGTCTATCAGCACCGAGGTTACATGTTCGAATCCCACCAGAGACAGAAAAAAATAAAAAATAAAATAAAGTAAAATAAAATAAGAAAAAAGAAAAAAAATAAATAAAAAAAAAATAAAAAAAAAAATAAAAATTTTTACTTTATTGAAAGTATTCATCCAATGAATAATATTCATGGATCTAATGTAATGTTTCATTAAGTCCTTTTAATGAAATAGGTTTCATTGATCCAACGAAGCGCTGCATAGGTTCCTTTATAATGCAATTTTTCATGGGATTAATGTCAAAATTCGTTAGTATTGCGAAGAAAATTCTTTCAGTGTACTCAAAAGAAAAATCAAATAATCCGAAAATAAGATTGATTTAAGTAAAACTAAGATTCAATCAATCTCATATTTAATGCGCTTGATTTAAGAATTAACTTAATCCCGAATTCGTACTTGAAATAAACCAAAAGTGAAAATAGAAGGAGAATTTTATTATGATTGATTTACTTACTTACCCGTTTTACACCGTACAGAATTTCAATTATAAAACACCAGCATCATTCCCAATATGGGTTTTATTTTAACAATTTAATGTACAGATTTAACTGAAAATATAAACTAAATGAGAAGCGAGAGTTCTCAATTTTGCTTTTTAAACATGAAAACAACGTTTTTTCGTCTTGTTCTGTTGTTGTTGTTGTTTCTACACGCAACAAGCAAATCTTTTTTTAACTACTTGTGTGGTGTTGTTGTAGTGTCTGCAACAAACTTTGATAACTTAAACAAGATTAAAACGCTTACCAACGAAAAGTTTTAGCTTTTTTGCACTTATTTTAAAAAATTCCGGGATTGATTTTCGACAGAAATCCCATTTAGGATTGTCTTAAGTACGTTTTAGTGTTCTGGAATATAATACTCTCTTTAACAATATGCTAAATAATTCATACTTTCCGTATGCATGGAAAATAGCTAAAGTGGTTGTTATACCTAAAAAAGACAAAGACGCCAGTAACCCCAAAAATATGAGAGCAATTAGTCTACTCACAAACATAAGTAAAGTTTTTGAAATTTGCATTATTAACAACATAATAAATATGTGCAAAGAAAAAAAGCTAATAAATGAGAAACAGTTTGGTTTTAAACACAATCATTCAACAACTCATGCAGTACATCTGCTTGTTTCAAATGTTCACTGGAATTTTATCAAATCTCTAGTAACAGGGGCTTGGTTAATTGATTTTGAGAAAGCCTTTGATTATGTGTGGATACCCGGATTAATTTATAAGCTATTGAGTAATGGATTTCCATTTAATTTAATTTGCTTAATATTTAATATGCTTAATAACAAATCTTTTCAAGTTTCTGATGGGAAAAAAATGAGTGAAAAGAAATTTATCATTGTCAATGGTCTTCAACAGGGCACTGTAAATGCGCCAATACTTTTTAACTTATTTATACACGAACTCTTGAACAAAGTTGAGAATATCATTGGTTTTGCTGATGATATCATAGTTTATCACTCAGATGATAAAATTGAAAAAATTAACGATAAGTTACAAAAGTATTTTTATATCATTGAAAAATCAACAATAGATTGGCACGTGAAAATTAACTTAAATAAATGCGAAACAATACTTTTCCGCCCCCCTGTGGGAAAATGCAATAACAACATAAGACGTAATTGGAAATCCTTTGACGTGAAGTCCACAAATAACATTATTATTCCAAATAAACAAGTCGTAAAGTATCTGGGTATACATCTGGATAAGTTCCTTTATTTTAATGACCACATTAATCTTCAAGTAAACAAGGCTAAAAATGCCTTTTTTATGTATAAAAAATTATTTTATTCAAAATTTCTGAATTCAAGGGTTAAGTCATTAACGTATCAGTCCTTACTAAGGCCTATACTTACTAATGGTTGCCAAGTTTGGTACAACATTTCCCCTATCTTATATTGAAAAAATTAGACTTTTTGAAAGAAAATGCCTTAGAAGCTGTACCTCACTTTACAGATCAGCAAATGGCAATTACAAAAAATACATATCAAATCAAAGATTGTACAACGAGGCTCAAGTTAGCAGAATTTACATTTTTATTATCAAATAGAAACTGGGAATTATTTCCTTCCGAAGGTAACTTTAAATTATATTCAACATTTTTCATTTTTCGAATTTATTCTATGAGAACTTTTAGAACTTTTAAAAATGTTAGTAGTGAAAGAAGCTTTAACTTGGCCCGCTATATTTTTCTATTTGTTCCCAATGGCTTTAGTGCATAAAAAATTCAGCTAGTCCGCTTCTTATGACTTATATTGAAAAATATCTTCCAGAAAATCTTCAAATGCTGTAATTTCCCTAAGCTTGCTTTAAGATTATCCAAGCATCCAAATTATTTTGTCTACATACTTTAAAAATAACTAAAAAAAAAAAAAACGAAAACATCATTCATGTGCAGTACATTTAAAGATAACATTGTGACATGAGTTTGACATCCTTTCATATTTTACTAAAACCCTCGAGTAGTTGTACAAACAGCATGTTGTATAAAAATTAATAAAGACACACATGGAAACAGTGAAACATACGTGCTCACCACTTCTCACACAACTCGACATTTAAATCCTGATGTGGTTCGTGTGCAATTTTCATTAAAGTCCATGTGTGTATGATACTTTTATACTCCGTAACACTTTGTGGAATATAAATGCGATTGTTTACATCCACAGAAACCAAATTGCACCCTACTATTATATAAAATCATAAAAGAATGAGTAATAAAATGTTTTGGGAATGAAGAATAAAACGAATTTATGGGACAGTATAAAGCGGGTAAGTCAAATGATTTACGGAGCCCTTAAGATTTTAAGCATTCTCAAGAGCAAAAAATGAAGCGCATTTAAGAAAGATAGTTTTGTTACGATCAAAGAAGGGACAAGGCTAATTTTAAGCGATTTAAGTCAAACTTATTATCTACTCTTTTCGAAACTTTTTAGTGGTATACAGAAAAAAATAAAAATTCAATTCAATTAAAAAATTTGTGACTTTAATTAAAAAATTAATTAAACTTGCATCAATTAATAGTATCAATTAATTTTTTTTTATATTAACAACATTTTCTGCTGGTAGGTTGTTAATATAAGTATAAGTTTAATTCTTTTGATGAAATTTTTAATTAAAACTGATTTTATGTTTGATAAATGGTTTAATTGGAAAAAAAATGGCGATAATTTTTTCTGTGTGAAAGTAATAAAAATTTGCAGCTTTCGTTTGGTATTTTACTCTAGACATTTTTCAATGGATATTCTCCTTAAAAAGATAAGTTTTTGCTTGTGAGGCTATTCGAAAAACAGGTGGCACATATGATTTATTTAAAGATTTCTTTAAAGTTTAGCATTTATTAAAAAAATTTTATTTAACCTTGAAAAGATATTATGTTTTGCCATTTGTTTCGGCAAATACCTTTTAAATGGTGCTCATTGTTTGCACATCCTGAAGTGCTTTATCTTTAAAAATTTCCTTTTTTTTAGGAATTTAAGGACCCAACTGAGCTGGGTCGGTATTGAGTTTTATTAACACTAATCGCAACTTGTTCTTTATAATTGAAAAAAAAAATGAAATAAAATAATCACTTCTTAGTGGTTGCACTTGATATTCGATAATTATATTAAGATTTTGGGGACTCCTTGTTCTGGGGAATTACTGCGTATTTCGATTTGAAAGAAATAATTTACAGGATCGGCTAATTTGTGTTTTGTGCAATTTTATTTATTAACGTAGTCTAAAGAAGAATTTTCGATATTTTTTGGGTGTCCAAAAAACCGAATGCTGACTTTCAAAATAAAATCAACAGCTTTGATGACTTTTCCTGGAAAAAAATAAGTAAGAAACGTTACTTGTGCTTTAAACTTTGATTTAGAATCTTCAAATTCAAAATGCCCCAATTTTTTTACACAAAATAAACCATTCTCTGGGTACAATAAATTTTTTGCTTTGGCGTTGATTTTACACTTTGGGCCCTTTTTATTTAGGAGTTGTAACTAAAGGTTGGCTTAAGCAAAAAGCATGTGAAATATTGAGGAAATAGGACTATTACAAAAAAGCTTTATAAATAAAATTTGATTTAATGGACCACATTTGAAGAAATGTTTCAATTATAGAAAAAAAGGACAAAAATTCCCAGATTCTAATTGTAAACAATAAATTTTTATTTTTTTTATAATCCAAAGTATTCGAAAGAAACGTATCTCGCGTTATAGATGGATCTTTATCGAGAAATTCTTCTTAACTCTCAAACTTTTGTTGGGATCTTCTCGGACGTCCTCTGTCTGCACAAGCAGGGCTGCCAGATTTGACGATTTATCGTCATTTTGACGATTTTTTGTTCCGAAATTAGCAAAGTGCCGATTTGCTGATTTTAATCTAAACAGTGACGATTTTTTTCAGTCTCCAAAGTCTGAATAAAAAATTACATTTCCTGACAAATTTCGTTTTTTAATCTTAAAATGTTGGAAGGCGAAATGTTTTCTTTCGCTTAGCTTTTACGCTATGCCATACCAAAGCAAGAGCGTCAACGTTGTGTCACGAAGAGTAGTGAGTGATAGCTTTCTTGTTTAATAAAACCCACAAATTATAAATTAAGCTAGAGATAAAAACGCTAGATTAACCAAAAATATCTTTATTGCCATTATTAATTGACAATAGCGGCAATCTTCATTACTAAACGAGCTGTCAGAATCGGTTTTTCCAATAGCAAAGCATTCAGGCCGCTCTATTAAAAAACTAGAAAACGCTTGCCGCTTTTGTTTACATACGGCTGTAATATGCAAGTCTTAAGAAAATCTTTGATTATTTTCCCAATATTATCTTTGTTTATCATTCGCCAAATCATTATCGAATGAACCTTTTACGTCTCTCTGTATAAATCTTATTTTCAACAATTATGCGGCAAACATTTCACGAGTTGTAAGATAATATCTACATGAGTCTCATACGATTCTTGACATGAAAGACTCGTTAGATAATCTTTACCCAAGTCATAACCGATTCCCACAACGATTGAGGAAGTTTCTTTCGCTGAGCTATGGAGGAATCTCACTCATGTTACAGTTGGTCCCGTGTGAGGAATCTTTTACGATTAAAAAATGCGGTCATCGACATTATTCATGAGACTACCAGTAGCTCTTACACGATTGAAAATGGTAGCTGGGAATGAAGTAATTATGTTTTTGTATGAATGTTATTTTTTATAGAAATCGAACAAAAATTGTTTAAAAAAAACTAAATTTTCTGTTGCCCGATTTTTTGACGATTTTTTTTTTCTCAGAAAACTGACTATTTTCTCACAAATTTATTTGGCAGCCCAGGTAACAAGCTATTACGCAGAAAGGAATATATTTTGTTATAGTAATTTGGAGAAACGATTTTTTAACGACTTTTCAGATTTAAGTTTAAAAGACTAACCCTTTCTGGTTTTATAGATATTTTGAAAAACAAGTTTGTTTTAAACTTCCAAAGCTTCTCCTATTCAATTTGTCCTAAGTTTAAACTTGTAAGTGTACGGCATAACTAACTGAACTGGCAAACTGCTTTATTTTGATGCAAAACCAATTTACCAACCAATTGTAGTGGGGAATGTAAGAAAAGATAAACTCACTGTTTATTGTTGGTATTTTGTTTAAGCTTTGATATCGTTGCAAATAAGACTTTTTGAGTGTTTGTAATTCTCATTCACTCTGTAGTTTTGTTTGGTCATATCTTTGAATTTTCTAAAATTTTTTGCAGTACTTTTCCTGATGATCTGGCCTAAGTCACCAGTGAAATGCGCATAGAAACTAGCATATCCTCTTACAATAAATTATTAAGAATAAATATTGGGAATTAAATTAAAAATGTTGTTAACCCAAAAATGACTTTGATAATAGTTTTGAATAAATTTTTCTGGAAATATTTTTGTTCCAGAAGATATGGTTTAGAAGAATAAAAAAAACCTTTTTGTTTCAAACAAAATTCGAATTTTCGAAATCTCCTAAGTTTAAATTCTAAATCGGTTTCGCTTTAACTGCTAGTCTGTTACGAACTTGTAAGGTTTTTTTTTTCTAAAACACGCTTTAGTTTAAGATATAAATTGATTTCCATCAAATTAAAATATTTGTTTGATTAAAACTTGTAGGGCTTTTTGAATTCGCTTCAGCTTAATTTTTATTTACAACAAACATGAATTGTTGCAACATGACATGCATTTTAATATAATTTTTACATGCTGATGTTCATATTTCCGTTTCATATTTTTGTTTTAATAATACTAGTATTTGTTTAATAAAATACTTTGAGTGTTGTATGTAACGTATGTGCATAACAATAATGTTATTAGTTGATTCAATAAATGTAAAATGTTTATTTTACTAACGATATTAAATTCTCATATTAAATTTGCAACATTATGATGGTCTTAGAGCCAAAGAGCTAAGTGCGGTTTTGAATGCAGTAGATTTTCTAATTTTATGTTGTTAGTAAGCGGTGTAACTGAAAACTTCAAAAATACGATTATTGACTGCCTCGCGAGACTATGAATTTGAGGTGCCAGCGCCCTCACTTCTGCTCGATTACACAGTGCAACAAAATTCGGGTCATCGCCGCCACGACAACGCGAAATGTAACAAGATTATTGGTAGAGCAAAACTGCCAAAGGGTTTTGAAAAGTAAGCTCGGGTTTCCGAAAAAAAGTTTTGGAATTTTTTGAAAAGGCATTCGGAAAAGACAAAAAAATATACTTCTGAGCTAAAATACTATTTCAGATATCTTCAGTAGAGTTGTATGGCGATTCTTTTCTTAGAATATACGAACCCTCTAACACTCATTTCAAGGGGTAATTTTTGTCCTTTTTTAACTTCCACACAAAAGAATATACTAAAACGGAACTTTAGAGGGTTAAAATGTTCCCCGAATATTTTCTGCATCAAATTTCATTAGGGGTCTTCAAAGACCAAAAGCTCGTGCAATGTATGTAAAACGGATTTTCGAAATTCCGGTCCTTGAAATGTTTGAATTTTTCGAAAACCCGTTTATAATACATATTAATACTATTGGAAAGCCTTCAGAGGCAGTCTAGCTTATTACCTATGAATAATTATGTAGATATCAGTTTAAAACCTCTTTAAACTTTAATAAGAAACCTTACAGCAACTTTAAGGCGTTTCCTTTTTATTCAACACCAGTTTCATTTCTTTTTATAAGTTTTAATAAATTGATAAATTTAATATTTTCAGCAAATTTGTTGTAAGTTTGAGTACAAACACATATGCAGTAAAACAAATATTTAATACTTATATTAAATACAATACTGCAATGACAGATTGAATTACAACCCTGAATTGTATACAAAAAAAAAAAAAATTACATTACAAAAAAATATCACAGGGTTTGACACTTGTTTTTATGGTTTATTGCCATTGTTTTTTTAGTTTCTACTCGTGTTGATGTTGTTGTTGCTGCTGTTGCACTCAAACACAAAACTCGTAATCATGTTATTTCCATGATGTATCATGGTTTGGGGATTGGTTGCTACCGCAACATCTGATGACTGTTCGGTGAGTGGGGAAATACAGTGACTGCGTCTGATGCTGATGACATGAGAAGAAAGCAGAAGTAAACCCCAATAAATAGCAGTAGAGCAGCAGCAAAAAATATGTATGAAACAATAATACAACAACAAAAACTGTAATGCAGGTCATGTTACACCAGCGTTACCAGCACGAAACAAAAAAGATGCAGCTCTGGTTTATTTTGAATTTTTCTTTTTTTAAAATTCCAAGATGTGCCACTGTGGGTTGAAGCATGCGTTGACTTAGGATTAATTCAGGGAAGCCCATTATTATTGATATTTATACTGTTTTGGAATAACTAAACATTGTATAGTAAAAAAGAGGTTATTATTATTGTTATTTAAAAAATGAGAAAAAGTATTAAGTTATGTTTTATATTTGTATTAGAATTTGGGCCGTTGAGCCAGTCTCCTTTGGGATTCAGGATTAGTTCAAATATATGGGTGGTACAATTACTGAGGAAGCAAAATATCTCTTGCTGTTCTGGGCATGAGGATACAATGTGATGTCCGATGGACAGAACATATTCAAGGTGTCAAGGTGTCGAAAGAAGCGTTCAAGTGCCTCGGTTTTCTAAGACGGTGTAAGATATACTTCACTCTATCTGATCTCCCTACTATTTATACCACCTATATCCGACCGCGTGTGGAATACAACTCTCATGTGTGGGCCGGTGCTTCAAAGTCTATTTTGGAGCTTCTCGACCGCATGCAGGAGAGGGCGAAGGTTCTCATTGGTGACAGTAGGGTATCCAATTCTATTGACTCCCTTGAGCACCGTCGCAATGTGGGTTGTATTTGTCTGTTTTATTGTTACTACAATAGGATGTGTTCTGACGAAATTAGGGATCTGGTTCCCTTAACCCAAACATTTGTTCGTAATACACTTTTTTCCTCAAGGGCCCATCCTTTTGTGGTCGATTGGCAGGTGAATCATACAACGCATTACAGACCCAGTAAAAAATTCGCCTACAAAATAATGTGTTGAGTAATCAGAAAAACATGAAGGCACTACTTACAATTCTACTGAAAGAACCAATGAATTTTACAAGGCATGTCCCAAAACGACCGCATTTAAAAGTAAGTCATTAATTTTTTACTCAAATACATCCAGAAAAAAGTAGTTATAGAAGTTGTTATACATATATATAGAAGAAAGCTACTAAATAATGAGTTAAAAAAGCTATTCGTTTTGAAAAAGTAAGCGAAGTTTTTACTGGGGAGAGAATTCGTTTTTTCCCCGGACTGTTCGTATGTAGAATAACCTCTCTGCAGAAGTCTTCCCTTTCACTTACAATATGATTAAGTTCAAATCGAATGTGCACAAACACTACTCCCTCTATCCTCCTTCCCACAACCTATTTTCCTAGTTCCAACACAATTCAATGTATTAGTAGGGGTCATCCCCTAAGTGCTGGTCCTAACAGAAAACAAAATAAAAAAATAAACTGAAATAGATTTTTTAATTTTTTGCACGCCTCTGGATACCGCCCTTTTAGTTTTTTGTGCACCGCGATCGGTACATATTGTACATTGTTATTCATGGCTTGTCTAAGCCTTATTTTTTGCCTTTGGTTACTTTTTAATCCGATATCAAATTCTAAGCGTCACTTCCTCCCTCACTTATATCCAAGTTGCAAAAAAGCCCCTCTAAAACTTTATACGTCTAGCTTTAAATGCCGTAAGATAATTTGCAATCTGTAAGGTCTTTCAGTGTGTCCAGAGTTTTTAAAATCAGTACTAGTACGTGTATAAAAAGCGACCTGGAATAAAAGTATAGGACGCCATTTTAAGAGTTTAAGAATGGTATTAAATGGATATTGGTTTTAACCCTTTTCACATAAAATGTTAATTTGGGAAAAGTTTTTATATAAATATATTGCTATCTTCACACATGCTCAACGAAGATTGAAGAAACCTTAATTATTCATGGCATCGAAATAAAAGTGCTAAGAATAACGAATATGTGAACCTAAAGCTGCCTTATTTTCTGTAAGTGAAAATAGCACACAAATTCAAATCCCACAAAAGCTTAACAGAAATGGAATGGTAATAACAATTATAAGCCACAAAATTTAAAACAGTACAGTTTTGGATAAATTAATGAGAAATTGGCAACACTATCTTTTACTAAATGCTTGAAAATTTCATGAACAATTTTATTCGATTTTCTTTTTTTAAACAATTAAGCAAAAATAAAAAATTTGAGATTTATAAAAAGGGCATTATGATAAAAATAGGCAGTGAAAGGTCAAATCAAAAAATATGTAAAAAGCCAAACTTATAGTTATTCAAACATTAAATTTATAAATGCCTTAAGGTGTGTTCACACTTAACAAATACTTGAGGGAAAAAATCAAAAAAAAAGCGTGGCCAACCTAATGTAGATACTAAATTTGGTTTCTCATTCAAACGTAGCTAGGGTTTTTAATACGGGATTTCCCGGGACATTTTTCGGGTAAAAAATCCCGAAAACGGCTTCGCTAACTAAAGCTTCTCTGTATGGCCGGTCTTTGTTATACCATAGAGGAGAAAATCCTTGCGCCCAGCCGAAGGCCGGCTATACAGAGCAGCTTTAGTTAGCGAAGCCGGTCTTTGTTATACCATAGAGCAGAAAATCCTTGCGCCCGGCCGAAGGCCGGCTGTTCAGAGAAGCTTTAGTTAGCGAAGCCGCAAGAGTGAAAAAAGTCCTCTAATGAAAGTGAACTAAGTCCCCAAAAAATAATTTTGGGGTTTAGCTCATTTTATTTTTTGGGGACTTCGTTCATATGTACTAACTCCCCAAAAAATAAAATGAACGATGTCCCCAAAAACGTGAACGATGTCCCCAAATATCGTTGTTGTTTTTTCACATACCGTCGTTTGGGGACTTAGTTCATTTTGGGTTTGGGGAGTTAGTTCATTGGGGACTTAGTTCATTCCGCCTTTTAATTCTTAAACACTGCTAACTTATTATTCCAAATGTTATTGCACATTGAAAAAAGATAACCAAAATGTCATTTTGCTATAACTTCTTAAAAAAATCTTACAAAGCAAAAGAAATTTTGCCCATATGTACTTTTAGACATGAAGATGTTAAGGTGCCATTAAGCACTTTTTCCTTTTTGCCATAGAAATAAAAATGTTGAATGCATTTATAAACTTATTTAATCGATCTCAGAAAATTTTATTTGTTCAAATAAATTAAATTAACTAATTTTTGCATCGATTTGTATTAAGCGGGAATTCCCTGGATTCCGGGAAATAGCGAAATAAATCCCGAATTCCCGGGAAATGAAAAAGTCCTGGAAAATAAAAACTCAAAACGTAGCAAAAAGTAATTAAGAAAGGCTAGTCTACACTATCACATGAATCTTACGTATTCCATAAAACTTTGTGAGATAGAAATCAAATAAGTTTTGTTGCGATGTTAAAAAATCTAATTTAACACTACAGTTTGTAATCACACTATCACACATGAACATGCTTAAAATGCAACCCTAATCAAATGAAAAGTACTATTGTTTAAAAAAAATTAAAAAAAAAATGATGAAGTCGTATGGGATGTCACATTCTTCTTCCCTGCAAATAATAGAAACAGTCCAAACACGCGTGTAAAATGTAGCCCACAAAGGACTAGGACTAGTTCAAAAGTTACCCAAACGTATGGAAAAAACATGGTCTACGCTGATAGAAAAATGCATCTTCATATTGATGATGCCCTTACATCAGAATTGTGACATCAATGTTACTACAAATGGCATCAATGATGCAAAAAGTAACATCAATCCAATGACTAACGTCTTCGTACAATTTTGTTATTTTTTACGTGTCATCTATTTTATGACTATAGTGACATCAATTCGATACAACTTTTTGTATATTATAAACATTATTTTCATGATTACAATGTATTGTAAGAAGCAAAAATTCCTATATTCTTTTTTTTTTATATTTAGTTAAATACATCAAATTTTTAAAGAAGAAAGATTACGAAAACCATATGGGGTATGGTGCTGGTTTCTTATTTTTGAGAGCTCTGCTGTAAACAAAGGTCGTTATTCAACAAACGTGAAACAAACATATGTAACGGGTAAGTAAATAATAATGTTTTCTCACATTAAGTTAATTCCAATGACTTTGACTTAATGTCAAACTGTCATTAAATTGATGGTAATGCGTTCTTTCTCCGATGTTACTGCGTCATCGCACTGAGGACATGTTCATCATTTCTGTGATGCCGATGTGTCATGCCATTATTGACATAATTGCATTTTGACCCTGATGACACTTTAGCCAAGTGATGTTAAGGTTGACATCACTATGATGAAAAGTGTCATGGGGTCAAAAACGAAAACACTTGTCACAGAACTGATGTCAAAATACATCAACGTCAGGACCATGTAACCCAGCTTTGGATTACAATGGAGTAGTCTTAAAACTACTCCATGGTATACTGAAGAGGATTAGTTTTGAAGTTGTTTAAAAACGAAAACATGTTGTTAAAAAACGAAGACATGTCGTCTCACTACAAACACTTTTTAACAATATTATTTGCAGGGTTGTCATTTTCATAGCACATTGCATTCACACTTTTACATATTACAAAGAATAATAGTGTAAAGTAGCCGTAGTCAGATCGAATCCAAGAAAACAAGCAAGGAAGTAAAGTCATATGATACACCATACCCCAGTGCTAATAGACAAATTTTCCAGTTTGTACTTTACTTGCGACCAATAGGCAATTTTGGACCCGCGAAAACAATTTAATTTTTTAAGGCTAAGATTCATGTTAGAGTTTCTTGTGCCGAATATTATCTAGATGTCTATGTCTATGAATTCTTTCGTCTTTTAAAGTGATTCTAGAGAAGGGGTTTATGTAAGAGCTATTTTCAGCTTTGGACCTACTAGCCAGTATGGAAAATATCGCTGCCAAATTTTGTATTCATACCAACATTTATAAGGAAATTATGCCATTGAAAGTATTTTCTAGATTGGTATTTGTATTTGGGAGCTGTAGTCAAATAGAACCGATTACAATAAACCGATTATAATGACTTGTTCAAATTTATTATGATACCGAATGATCAGTCAAACAAAATACCGTCAACATTCATTTTAGTACTTTAAGAGCGCTACGAGTGTAATTATTACACTGTGCAACAAAAAAACCAGCCTCAACACTTGCAACGTGAAATGAAAGTAGTCTGCTATAAGAGCAAATTTGCCAAAGCGTTTTGAAAAGTTAGCTCGGGCTCCCGAAATATGGGCCCCTTAAGTTTTTGAATTTTTTGAAAAGGCGTTTGGTATAAGTCAAAAAAAGCATACTTAATGTACTTCTGAGCTAAAAAATAATTTCAAGTGTCATCAGTAGAATCGTACAGCGATTCTTTTCTTAGAATTTATTAACCCTCTAACTCTCATTTTAAGGGGTAATTTTTGTCCTTTTGCCCAACAATTACACAAGTATACTGAAACAGCACTTTTAAGGGTTAAAATGTTCTACGAATATTTTTGGCATCTACTAGGGGTCTTCAAAGACCAAAAGTTCGTGCAATGTATCTAAAACGAATTCTCGAAATTTGGGGCATTGACATTTTTGAATTTTTGAAAAGGCGTTTGGTACAAGTCAAAAAAATATACTAAATGTTCTTCCGACCTAAAAGACTATTTCAGATGTCTTCAGTAGAATTGTATGGCGGTTATTTTCATAGAATTTATTAACCCTCTAACACTTATTTTAAGGGGTCATTTTTGTCTTTTTTTTTAACTTCTACACTAAATCGGCACGTTAGAGGGTTAAAATATTCTACGAATATTTTCTGCATCAAATTTCACTAGGGGTTTTCTAAGGCCAACAAATCGTCATCGAAAGTGTCGTTTTTTGTAATAGAATGAATAATAGACACAGCCTTTATTCTTAAATGTTCTACAAAAAACGACACTGTCGATGACGACAACGACAACCGGAATAAGGCTGATTGTCTCATACACTTCAATGGCTTGGACGAATTTTTATCCAAGTGAAATGCTATTTTTTGTATAATATCATCGATTTCCCTATACATATAATGGAACGAACCGTTTTGTCCTATTCCCAAAAGGGTTAAAACTGCTTCTTCAAAAATGCAGTTTCTTTGATATGACTAAAAACATTATCTCTTGTTTTTTGTAGTCAATTTAAATTAATTATCGCTACATAAAGCAAATGCTATTTGACGAAAATGTATGACTAAAATTGTTTTTGAACATTTCACGCATAAAATTTATAAAAATCTCCGTGATGATAATTCATCCGTATACATCATTCATCTTTACACAGTTTCTTTATTATTTTGTCTTTTCAGATTTCTGTTGTTTTTGTACATTTATAGATGTTGTAAAAAAAAAATTTTGCATCATTTATGTCAGTTTTTTTTTTTGTTTCTTTTCTTATTTATCTGTTTTTGTTGTTATTGTATTTCGAACAAAAACTTAACCTTACTTTTATAGTGCTTTTGACATGTACATTACAAAAAACAAAAACAATAAAATATGTATAAACCAACATAAATAGTAGAAAATGCACTGAGAGAAAAGTATTTGTAATTAGATTAGTGAACAAATATTCGAGAAAAAGTTTTTATGATCGAAGCTGATTAATCGAAAAAGTAATAATGGTTCTTAATGCTATCACGGCTGTTAATATAAATATCCTTTTTTTTATTATATAGGTATTTTATTTTTAGCTGCTTAGAGCTTAAAATGATAATACAACAAAGGAATTTGGTTGGAACAAAGCTAATCTTAATGGGTGATTTTTCAAGAGCTATGGGAAAAATTTAAAAAAAAACACATAAAATTCAGAAAAATACATGAAATCTTTATTTGAATCGATAGTACGGTCCATATAATTTAATGTTTGAAGATTATTTCATGCAAATGTTGACCGTGACTTCGCCTCAAATGGTCCATTCGCTTAGACCAATTTTGGCATACTCTTTCCAACATTTCGGCCGGTATCTCATGAATAAATGCTTCAATGTTGTCTTCCAATGCGTCAATTAAAGCGGACATGTGTGTATAGACATGAGCTTTAACAAAGTCCCACAAAAAATAATCTCAAGACGTTAAATCGCACGATCTAGGCGGCCAATTGACCGGTCCCGAACGTGAAATAAAATGTTCACCGAACTCGCCTCTCAATATGTCCATTGTTAAGCGTGCTGTGTGGCATGTGGCACCGTCTTGTTGAAACCACATGTCATGCAAGTCAAGCTCTTGCATTTTGGGCAAAAAAAAGTTGGATATCATCTCACGGTAGCGCTCACCATTCACAGTTACGTTACGGTTCGCATCATCTTTGAAGAAGTACGGTCCAATGATGCCACCAGCCCATAATCCGCACCAAACTGTGACTTTTTCTGGATGCATTGGTAGCTCTTGCAATGCTTCTGGCTGATCTTCACTCCAAAATCGACAATTCTGCTTATTAACGTACCGAATAGCCGCTTCAGTGGGTAGATTAAACTGACCATAACTTTCTTAACAGAGCACGCATTTTAATAATAAAATTCAATAATTTGCAAGCGTTATTCGTTTGTAAGACGATTCATGGCTAAATTATAGACCAAACTGTAGATGTTTGACAGTGAAACAAAACACGAAACGTGCGTCAGCTGTTTAAACCAGTGTTGCCAAAAAGATAATAGCTAAAAAATCACCCGATATTATAATATGGAAGATAGTTTCCTCTCCGCGGCTACAAGTTACATGGTTCATTGGTCCACTCCTATTTTTGATTACTTATTCCAATAAATTTGGCTGCATTGCGTCAATGGTGGCTTCCAATGCTTCAACAGTAGCTGGTTTGTTGGTATAAGCCATGGCTTGACATTGCCCCCTAAAAAGTAATCCGGAGGTGTTAAATCGCACGATAGAGGTGGTCAGTGAACAGGACCATTTCTAGAAATGAAGTTGTCACCAAATTGATTTTGCACTAAATCGATTATTAAACGCGCTGTACGGCAAGGTGCGCGCCGTCTTCACTGAACAAATTTTCTTCACAGATCCAATGGATTCTGACATTAATCCAATGAAAAATTACATTAAAATTCAACCTATGTAACGCTTCATTTGATAAATGAAGAATGTTAAATAAAAATTTTGCATTATTTTAATGTCAAACGTTTAAAATTATTTTAATATAAATGTTTTTATATTTGAATGAAATTTTTTATTTATTTTATCCATTTTTTCAATGTGCTCGTTTTGAGTTGTTGTGATTTATATTTTTTTATTCCTGTTTCAAATCATAAAGTTTTATTAATTTCATTTCGTTTTTATATCTGGTCTACATCACGTTATGTTCTACTTTCATAAGCTTACCTTTAAGTAAATTTTACTAAATTCATTTTCCAGCCCGCGACGACCTTCATCTGCCTTCTTTTCATTTTCCTGGCTTTTACTACTGCGTATATTTTGTGTATTTAAATTACCAATTAAAGAAAAAAGAATGTGAGAATTTTGGGCAATTTTTTTTCTGTCGCGTTGTTTGTTTTTGAACCTAAATATTTGTTATATTTAGCTCAAATCAGTATTTCCTTATCGTAATGAATTTTTTTGATTAATGTTATGAAACATTACAATTTACAATTTTTTCACATATTTTCATGTCTACCGCCCCCCCCCCCCCTTTTCATTTTATTCTTAAAAAACCCATAGAAATTATGTATAACAATAAGTTGAACTTTTTTTTTTGAAAGAGATATTAAGTTGTCATTAATTTAATGAAAAATGTTAACGAAATTACGAAACTCAATTTCGTAGTGTTAATGAAATTGTTTCATAATATTTGTAAAATTTCATTCCCGTAATGAAATTATACGAATTTTCCTTCAAAAACATTTTTGTTTACGATTTTAAAATTTTGTATTATAAACGAAAATTTTCTTTAATTTCGGTTTATTTTATTATTTGATAAAAATTATTTTTTCACCGAGTTTTTTTTAAACTTTTTTTATCTTATCTCGACTTAAGATGTTTTGTCAAAATGCCACAGATATGTTCATTAAGTTTTTTAAGTAAAACCCATATCGGAAATGATGCGGGTGTTTTGTGATTGAAATTCTGTAAGTTGTAAAACGGGTAAGTAAATCAATCATAATAAAATTATTCTTCAAATTTAATTTTTGGTTTATTTCAAGTACACACAGAAAAAAATACCAATGTTAAAATAACATTGCGAAATGTTGATTGAGAATCATGGTAAATTTCTGCAAAAGTATGCCCTTTATTTAAATTTATCATTATTTCATATTAATTTTAAATGAAAAATATTAAAATAATCTTTAATCACGTTTATTTAATATTATTTATTCACTGTGAAAATAACATTGTTCAATATTGAATCCATAAAAACCTGTTTTATATTAAAATCAAAAGTTTATCTTGTTGAATTAACATGCATACACACTTAAGTATGTACATCTTTTTATTTTCATGTTTAAAATATGTTATAAAAAGAAGACAATTCCCGTATTCTTTTAATTAAAATTATTTAGTTAAATAGTACATCAAGTTTTCAAAGTAGAATGATGACGAAAACGATATCGGGCCATTCTGCTGATGCTTCTGTTAACAAAGGAGTTACAAAATAAGTGAAACATGTGTTACAGGGGTAAGTGTTTTAAATTATTCTTAAATAAATGCATATGTTGTCTTCACACTGTTATATCACACTCCAACCAATTTGATTCTACATGAAATTCACGTTGTTTCAACTTTAAATAACTTTCATTCAACGTGATTCGGATTGTTATTTCAATATTAATTACATTTTGCTCTAACTTTACTGCAATGTTAAATTAACATGAATTATAGTTATTTTAAAAGAAAAAAATGTTGTTCGCAAGTTATCGTAAAATCATGTTAAATTAACATGAAACAACAATGAAGCAAAATCACTACTGAAAAATGTAAAATCAACCTTGTTTTGAACGAATTTACATTGATTTTTTTCTGTGTGTACGAATTAAGAATTAAGCGCATTTTGAGGTTGATTCAATCTTAGTTTAACTTAAGTCAATCTCATTTTCGTATTATATCAAGTACGAATTCGGGCTTGAATGTGGATAACTTAAGTTTTTCGCGAATGAAAAACCCGTACTTGATTCAAGGAAATCCGAGCTCACCGTTCTATTAATACCGCTTCGGACTGATTTGAGTACGGATGGATTGATTTATTTTATTTAATCATATTTTTCATTGCGATCTCTGCTTTGCTCTCAAGCTTCAACCCCAATTCCGGAGATCATTTGTAGGGGGTGCGGGAAGGTGATAAGTACCATAAAGGCCGGTCTAGTGCAGTGTTGCCAGTATTTCTTAAAAAAAAAAAATTAAATCGGTCAATCTGTCAAAAATCTGATGTTGTTTTTCACGACATAGTACCCTTGAAATTTTATGCAAGATTTTAATAAGAGTATTTGCATTAAGTAAGTCCATCAGTATGACAGTTGCGGACTAACTTTCCGCCCGAGATTCAAGTCTGTTTCAATGCAACGTTCTAAAGATTTGCTACATTTAGAGCTGACAAAAAATCAACAAATTGTAGTCGGGGCCAGGGATGATAAATAAGAAAACCAATATCGTTCCAACGAACTTTTAAAATCGTACTTTTTCGGCCCCAATAGAACTAAATAATATTTTTTATTTTTTAATTAAAACCAACAAAAACAAAAGGTACTTAAAATTCATTTGTTCATGTAAAGTATAGATGGCAAAAAATACATGACCATTAACTATACATAATAATAGGGTGGGTAAAATTTTTTCGCGTCTAAAGCACATCGCGATTCTTGTTCTATAAGTCATTCCAAGAAACTTTTCCAAAGAATCCATAGGTCAAAAATGAATTTCGGGCCCCAGATTTTTCAAAATAGTTAGTTTTCCAAAATATTCAAGAATAGAGGCAAACAAATTGAATTTGGTCTATCCAGACCTGTATCATGCGGTTTTTAGCATCAAGAAATCCATTTTCATACACTTTTTAGAATTTCCAAATTTATTGTGTTTACAATTTTCAATATGTTCTTCAGAAACCGGAAAGGAGTAGAAAGCAGTGTTCGAAACAGTACATTATTTAGCGTTCGGCTCACACACCGAAGAACGATATCTATTTTTTTAGTGTTTGTGTAAACATACACAAACCTTAATACCGTTCGTAACTATTTTCAAGAAAGAACCGAACATTATATAATGTTCGGTGCTTCGTTAAAAAACAGAACAATTGTAGTGATACTGTAGAAAAACATTATATTTTAATGTTCTATAATGTTTTTTCGTGTGTGTATTTTGTTTTTGTAAAAAATGTTTGGTTTTTTTTTATCAGCAAAAAGCGACGAACATTAACGAGCCGAACCGAACACATTGAAGTTCGTGGATTTTCAAAAAAACCGAACGAAATTTAATGTTCTCATCATTTGTTGAGAATGATGAAAACAGCATTATTTTTGTATTCGAAAGATGACAAACAGGGAAACGTTATTTTTTTTAATGAATTTCTAAACAAACACTATTAGCGTTTGTGTTTTCCACAAATCTACCGAACCGAACATTAAAGAACGATATTTAGTGTTTATTTTCTAACACTGGTAGAAAGTCCGGATATAATAAAAAAAAATTATTTAGCACTTGTAAAATCTCCTTCAAACTAATTCGGAGTAAAATAACAATGGAGTAGGTTTCCACTGTTCCAAAATTCGGTTGATTACTTTTTGACGTGACAACCATCATGTTGACGAATATTTGAAAATATTATGAATTCGTTCCAAACTAATCTTGAATTGAGAAGAAGTCGTCTTTTCTACTGTATAGAACTTTTGCAGAAGTGGTTTCCTATATCTTTTAAAAACTTGTCAATATCATTAGAAAATGCACGCGTTCATGGTGCCGCTGAAACTTAATTTAATATGTGGCATAATTCAATCAACAAGTGCAATATTCTATTCGCAATAGCGAAGTTCAGTGTTTGATTGAAATGGTCTTCCAAAAGAGAAAATGCAAGAGATCATAGCTAATTTGTTAAATCCAACAACAAAAAAAAAAATTTCCCTAAGATTTCATATAAAAGCTACGACATTTTGCAAAGTCGCAAAACTATTTGCACCAAACACTAAACTCCGCTTATATTCATTGGACAGTAAATACGAGTTGCCATTTTATATAAATTATAAATGTGTAGATCTGAACAATTTGGAAATAGTACCAAATGAGTCACGGGGGTACCAGCGTACTTTTTAGTTTTGAATTGTACCATAAAAGTACAGTTGTACCAACTTTATCAACCCTGGTCGGGATTGTAAGAAAAGATAAACTCACTGTGTATTGTTGTTGTTTTTTTTTAAGATTTGACATTGTTACAAGTAAAACTGGGGCTTATAATTCTTTATCTTTAGTTTTTCTAAAATCTTTGGATGAAGTTTCCTGACGATCTGGCCTTAGCAACCAGTGAAATGCGCATAAGAATAGCTTATCCCATCAACAATAAATTTCAGTTTATCAATAGCATGAAATGGGAAGTAAGCACATTTAAACGGAACCTTGTTAATTAATTTTTTGAATTTCAAGAAAAACTTTGATTTGCATTTCTATGCCTCGGTAAATAAAGTAAGAATAATTTATTAAAAAAATAATTTGTTAATATTTCTTTCAGTGTTTGGCTCTTTAGTCGCTTCACTGATTTTATTTTCGTTTTTTTTTTTTATATTGATGTCTAAAATAAAAAGTTACTTAAATACAAAATATTCACTTGTAATACAATATTTTGTTTGTAAGTTAAGTTTGTTTTTTTTTTTTTTAATTAAAGTAATAAATATTTATCTTGCACTTTCTTTTCATGCGATTTTTTAAAGAGTATTTTTGTAAACACATAAATTGCTCTTAAGACCTTTTGCAATTAACACCAACCTACAGAGTCGTTTGTTGTATGTTTGTTTATAATTTATATGTTGCAACTTGCAAGTAGCATTGAAGCATAAATTTTGTAACATAATTCCGTTGTCATCGTCAACAATTTTTGTGTTGTAGCGAAAAGTAATATTACGAATTTTTTGACTTGAGACATTACGTATTGAAAAATGCACACGAATGTGTGTGTGTGTTTGTGTTTTTTCTTTCCGAAAAGTACATGGATATTTAAGGGGGAAGACAAGAATTTTGTGTAGTAGATTGGAATAGGTCGAATAATGGGAGCCTTTTACGATTTTCTTCAACTTTCATTTAAGATTCTTAATGAAATTAAATCCGAGATATTTGATATCTAACTCTACGTCTACACCTAACATGAAATGTATTTAAAACATGAATTTAAGTTTTACTGTTCAAATGTCGGAGTTATAATTTTTCATTATTTTTAGTTAAATTCCGCGTCAAGCTTGTAAAAATAATAAAAATTTATTTTGTACTTTAATGTTTATTTTATACTAAAGATTAATAAATTGCAAGTTGTATATTTGGCCAATTAAATAAAAATGTCATCAAGCAAATTCTAAAAACGGGTTGTCAAACTTAAACGTCAATTTATGCTATAAAAGAGCTTTCAAAAGAAATGTTTTTACAGCCAAGTTAAAACTTTAACATAAGTGGTCTACACTTAACATAAACATGAAATTAGTTCTTGGGTTTTAATTTAAATTTGTTCTTTTTATTGTGTTGCGATTAGGATCGATTTCGAATCGACTTTTGTAATATGAGTGGAACGAGACCGGGGATACCAATTCCCCTGCTCCCATCGAAAAATTAAGTGGCCTATTTTTATTTCGGTGCACACGGTGCTATTTTAAGAAAATCGGGGAACACGGACCCCCTACCGTTTTCTATAAAGTAAAAACAATTCTCTACCAAACCCAGATTCTTCTTCACACAGTGGAACCTCTCATTAAAATGTGTTCTAAAGAATTCAGTGATTACTTTTGAACGCTGCCGGGGTTTCTGTTTGAAGGGCGCTTCGACTTAAGAAATGTGTACGATAAGGGAGATTACGGGCCTTTATTGTGTGACTATAATTTATTTTTGTGGAGTATTTGACAATTCCTAAGTCCACATCTACTTCACCGGTATATATTTAAGCATTTGGAATCACTGGTGCAGCGCCGCAGTGATGCTTTTCCGAACAGACCCTACACTAAAGATTTAGACTGTTTTTACTTATTAATGTCGGCTATTCTTAAAACCGCGTCGAAGGGTGAACATTTACATTTACATTTACAACAAAAGTAACGAAAACTGTTTTTCTTATCTTTACGATTCTAAAATCAAATAATCTTGAGCGTTATAGCTCGTTTCTTACTCTCTTAAAAACTGAAAATTTTTATGATAACAAAAACTATTTTTGTGGACCGTTTTCAATAAAATTATGAAGTAGGATGTTGTTATATCCCAATTCGTATGCTAAACAACGTATTCAAACCCGGTTAAAAAAAACAAACGTTTCTTATACGAATATTTAAAAGTATTTTCTTTTTTGAATACTCTCATCTATATATACATATAAAAAGAAGTGTATACTTTGATGTCACCACTAACTGCGAAAACGGGTGGACCGATTTAAACAAAAACGTTGGGGTACGTTGGGCATAGTGGTTTATGTAAAGTTTGCACGAAATCGGCCCAGTGGTTCCGGAGATATGAGCCGTTTATTTTGAAAGTGGCATAAGTCATTTCGGTTTTTAAGTCGAGATATTTAAGGGTTTGCGTTTTAACACGTTTAAAAATATGGATGCTAACTTTCGAGAAGATTCACTTGTATTTGATACATCATGATAATGATATTTTTCTCAGTATTATTATTATTATTATTTATTATTAACTCGATTTTTTTTGAAAAAGTGACTAATGCCACTTTCAAAATAAACGGCTCATATGGCATTTAGATTTTCCTATATATTTCCATACAAATATCAACAAAATGCCCTCCATTTTGTACTCCTTCGAAACGGCTTGACTGATTTTTATGAAATTTTGTATGTGTATTTGTTAGGTATGAGTATAGGTCGTAGAGTATATTTTATATCGCTAGAGGGCGCAAAATAGTGCATAAGCTCCCCCTCCCATATCTTCTTAGCTTATCAACCTGTTTTCTTAAAATTTGGCATGCAGGCACTGAAACATCTGAGCAAGAGGGGTAAGAGCTCCCCCCTCTATATCTGCTTAACTAATCAACCGGTTTTCTTAAAATTTGGCATGCAGACACTGTAACATCTGAAAGAGAACAGGGTATGAAATAGGACAAGAGGAGTAAAAGCTCCCCCTCCCTATATCTTCTTACCTAATCAACTGTTTTTCTTGAAATTTGGCATGCAGACACTGTAACATCTGAAAAAAATAAGTTATCTGGCAAATCAACGTTTGCCGGGTCAGCTGTATTTATATAAAAAATAAGTGTTAAAAAATAATAATTAGTATTGTGGTTATTTTGTTGAACTATTTATGGTTTTTAATCCAAATTTTTAATATTTTTAATTAGGCTAAAGTTCATCAAATTTAATTTTCATTAAATTATTTTTATGAAGAAAGGAATTTTACAACATGAAATTAATTAAAATTTATTGATAATTTTTCATTATTGACTGAAGCTGGGCTTGAACCCAGGCGTTTTTACGGACCGGTTACCCTTACATGTTTCGATTGCAACCACTCAATCTCTTCAGAGGGGTTTGCCGTTTAACACTAAAATATAAAATAATATTTGCTAAAGACTTTTTATAATATGTATGATATGTATAGGTATATACTTGTATAAAATTTTTCCCAACAATAAGGCGCAAGTACAATTCTTGCACAGGGCGCCAAAATGACAAAGCATGGCACAGTTTATTGATTTCTGTAGATTACCCTGCAGGAGATGAAGAGTCAAATGTCAAAATGCCACTAGTACAATTCCTAGAACAAGAGGTGCTAGTGCTAACGGGGTTAGAGTTTGTATATAAAAACACTAGTGCTTATGAGTACCGTTGCTTGATGTGGTACAGGGGCACCACTTGTAGACTGATAGAATTTTAAAATTCGAGTACATATTTGTAGTTTGATACTGCTTTTTAAATTTGATTTCAAATTATTTATTAATGCCATTTTCATTATAAAAAATGTTAAATTGCAAAATACTAAGTTTTTCTATTAACAAGAACTAGTAACAAACTGGTTCTTAAACATCCAAGTGTACTAGTAGACATCTAGAACCAAAAGTACTAGTGATTTTTCAAGCATACTCAATGCTAATTTGAGCACTAAGAAGGTATAGATATGTTTACAGTTGAGAACTAGTACTGGATATTTTTGTACTAGTTAGGTACTAGTTTAATCTCCCGCAGTGTTATAAAGATGTGAGTTATACATTGAAATAAAACTTTTCCTAAATTTTATTAAAATGAATGTCTTATTTTAAAATAATAATAAAAATGAAATTCAATTTAATTTATTTATAACCTAAAAATTTTTTGCAATACCCACTTTTTACCTACATAGTAGCGTCTCTCGTAGTCTCTTAAAGCCCTCATTAAATTTCTTACCATTTTCTGACTATACAATTTTTTATTGCTGCTGTTTTTTTTTAGCTTTAAATTATATTTTTTTTGGTTCATGTTAAAAATTTAGTCATGTGAAACTGCTGCTGCACATTGGCAGTAGAGTTTCAATGTTTTTAGGTTTTCACTTGCAAGTACAAGTGAAAAATTTTTGTATAAATATTTCTTTTTTTTCTTCTCTTCATTTCTTAGCTTCCAAAGAAAATGAGGAAATGTTTAAATGATGAATTTGTATAAAAAGTAAATGTTTGTGTAGCTGTTTATTTTGTAGAATATGAACGATTGTTCAGTATTTTCCATGTAATGTAATGGGAAGTATGTAATTAAGCAATTTGTCAGTTTAATGACAATATTTGTTATTCAGCAGTTCTTGTTTCTTGTATTTAGCTGCTGTTTTTCTTAATTTTTTTTTTTTTTTGCAATTTATTAAGAATATAAAGTGTAGATAGATATAAAAGGCCAGTTGGAAAGAGTTTACCCTGTAAAAAGAGCAATAGGAAAATTTTTCATTAAATCGATGTAAGAGTCAGCGAACTCGTATTAATGGTAAGACTTTCTTATCAATAAAATGAACTCGTATTGATGGTAAGACTTTTTTAACAATAAAATATTTTAGCTAACAGTTATTTTAACGCAATGAAATCTTTTGGGAAAAAAATATTTTTGCACCGAGAAAAAGTTGTACTAAGATACACTAATCATGTTATGATCCTTACAAGGTGGCAAATCCTGTTAACGTAAATAAACTCATTAAATCATCCTTGAGTTTGCTATAAAGTACCTAATAGGCCAAGAAGGATAGATCGGGAATCTCAAGATCTCTCAGCAAGCTAGCTTAATATCTTAATATCTCTGATTTGAAAATGAAGCCATTCAATAAGAGTTCCCCACAAGTGGCTCATCGAAAACTTGTTTGGGACTCATTTAGTTCAGTATCAGATAAGGGTCTGGACAGCAAAGAACTATCGATAACACAGGCCAACACTCAATTTGCTTCTTTGAATTTATCAACTGATTCTAGTTAATTTTGGTGCGCTGAATTCAAATCTGTAATCAGTTTGTCTCTATCAGCTCTAGTTTTCATGATATAGCTTATTTGTGTTTTTAAAAAAGATGATGTGACTGAAATGCAAATATCTTCAAAAATTTTAAACGGGGTATGTAATTCTTTCTTTCTAGTGAAAGGTTATACAATTTCTAAAATAACCATGGATTGCTTGTGAAGATTGGCCAATTTTGTCGGGCTGTGTAATCTACCATTTTTAAAATTTAAAAGATATTCCCCACATGTAAGTCATTAATCTTAAAATGTAAAAGTTATTCCCCAAATGTAGCTCATTAATACAACAGTATTAATGGGCAGAGCTGTAGTGGAGAAAATATTAGAACTTTTTACTAGAAGATTTTGGCTTAACTTCTCTAACGCAAATCTCCGCGGCGAACGGTCGGAAAGAAAAATTTAGCAAGTCTTACCGGAAGACTAAAAAGATTTCAGACAACCACATTTTGAAGAAGATAAATTGTATTTTGTTTAAGACCTATACCTCAAAGAATGATTCGGATGCAGAAATCTTACGGTCCTTTCTATACTTATAAAAGAATCTTTGGTATTAACACCACAGCTGTTATAGAAGAATAGTATAGAAGAAATCGGTTTTAGCCACTTTGTTTTTGATAAACAAATCAAAACTAATGAACTCAGTTCATTATCCTTTTTGTCGGCACATTTCATAATCGTTTGCTGTCGGCTCTACCCATTACCCTTTAATATCGTCTCTTTCTGTCTAGCTTTAATGTCAGCTCTTTCTTTAATCCTTTTATATTGGCTCTTCACATCATCCTTTGATCTCGGATCTCCTGAAATTACTAAGCAAAATAGTGGTAAGCATGGCTCCATTATTAGTATCCTGCGGGAAATTTTTGTCAATTGTTCCAACATACTGGTCCTGGGATTTGTGAAAATGGAACAAGTACAAAAATAAAGAAGTAATGAACAGTGAAAGGAGAACCAATCATTTCATTGGTATATGAAGAACAAAAAGATAGAAAAAAGTAATGAATTACAGTACAATCTTCACCGGTGGTGTGACTTATTTTTTTGGATCCTTAATTAAGTTATAGGACTTGTTTTATTGAAAAAATACTACATTGAATAAAAAAAAATACTACATTGTAGTAACAAGCACTAAAAACATTCATTGAGAATATATCTGTGTCTTGTCAAATGGTGGCTGTTAAATTTTAATTGACCCTCTCCAATGACAACCCCATGTAAAAGTGAGAGGTCCCATTCATATAAAGTGTAAGAACTAGAACCGGTCACTACCACCAAAGACCTATCACAAGATTAATTTGGTTTCAGTTCGCTTCCCTCTAGGGTAGTTAAAGCCGGGTAAATAGGTCGCATCTCTCCTATGAATTATTTGGATAGAATCCTAGTTATTATATAGCCAAACAGAAACGACTGCACTTTTGATTCAATCTTTAAAGAAAATGAATTTTTGAATAACCGACTTGGACTCTGGCATATTCTTTGAAGACCGAGTCTCGATATCACTGAGGATATGTCACACCTCCAAACCACATCTTTAATCTAACAGCGACGAACATTAGCTTTTACACGGACTTTCCGCCGGTTATCAATGACATTTTTATATTGTTAAATATGAATGTCTTTTCAATTGTCTTTGCTCTCTGGTCCAAGTTAGAGAATACAAAGGCAAATTGAACGGAGTTTCAAGGGAAAAGGTAACTACATGATACGTATGAATAAGGTGGCATGATCGGTGGCAAATCGTCTTTAAAGTTAAAATATCACAAATCCTCTAAAATTTTAAGTTTTCCTACTGGGTGGGGCAATTTTAATTGCAGCCACTCTGATGCACAGCTAGGCAAAACTTATTGAGTCAATTGATTTTCATATGAAAACATTCCCTGATATTCTGGAGATGCCTAATTGAGAAGCCCATTGACAATTAGACTGGTGTCTGGACACTTTCTCGTAAAGCATCTAGAGCTCCTACTGTGCGAAAGAGCCGAGCAACTGTTCTTCTTGGCTTATTGCGTTCTGAACCGCTTACGATATTGATCAAAATTGATGGAAATTTTTTATTTTGTTACCAAGACACTCGACATCGAATGAATTGATCTTAATTTAAGATGATAGAATTCGATATCGAGTAACAATAGACATTACATCGCTCGAGTTTTCTTTCTATGCGTCAGTGTCCATTGTACGCAGAAAAATTCGATAACGCACTGCAATAAAATTTGGGTCATCGCCGCCAGCCTCAATACTTGCAACGCGAAATGAAATGGGACTATTGGTAGAGAAAATCTACCAAAGGGTTTTGAAAAGTTAGCTCGGGTTCGCGAAATATCGGCCCAAAACTTTTTGAACTTTTTAAAAGGCGTTGGGTATAAGTCAAAAAAAATATACTGAATGTACTTCTGAGCTAAAATACTATTGCAGATGTCTTCAGTAGAATTTTATGGCGATTCTTTTCTTAGAATATAACTTTTTAACCCTATAAAGTGCCGTTTGAGTGGAAGTGAAATAAGGACAAAAATTACCCCTTAAACCGAGTGTTAGAAGGTTTATATATATTTTAAGCAAAGAATCGTCATACAATTCTACTGAAGACATCTGAAGTAGTATTTTAGCTCAAAAGTACATTTAGTACTTTTTTTTTTTTTTTTTTGACTTATACCAAACGCCTTTTCAAAAAATTGCAAAACTTTAGGGCCGATTTTTCGGAAACCCGAGCTAACTTTTCAAAACCCTTTGACAGATTTGCTCTACCAAAAGTCTAGTTTTATTTCGCGTTACAAGTATTGAGGCTGGTTTTTTTGTTGCACAGTGTAATTTACTCGATACGACAGTTTATTCGATATCGAATGCGGTGATTAGACTTCTGGTTCTCAAAAAGGGTAACTAGACTTATAAAGCTGCGTAAACTGGGAGCTCTGTTGCAGAATTGATATGGTGAAGGTATTATCTTTGTGTTAAAATAATTTATTGTCTGGAAAAATAATAAAAAACAGGTTTTCGGACTTTCTTTTGCATTGAATATGATGAAATTATAATTTTTCATTATTTTTTCTACAACCCGCAAGAAAAATAATTCTGAAAAGTTGTTAACTCAAAAAAGTTTTCAGTATTTTAAATCAGTAAATCAAATCCCAAATTTCCAACACACTTAATTTTATTCTTATAATTCCCAACATGAAATTTTCCTACTAACCTTTTTATATGGCTCGGCATGTTTTCACTGAGTTTAATTTGCCCAACATCTAAGTTCCTATTAACAAAACATTATTGATTGAGGAAGGGCTGGATATAGAGCATTCTCCACATGCATCAAATCACTGTCATCTTTCTTTCATTTTTTTTTTTTTTTACATTTCTGCCTTTCAACCGTAAGAACTGTAAGTAATAAGAAATTTAAATTTTCTTTCAGTATGGAAAATTACGGAATACAAGCAGCTTAAAAAGGAAATTATAAAACAGAACAGAGTTGTAGTGAGCCAGCAAAATCTACAATTCATACAAAATGATAAATTATTGAATTTTATTTTTTAATTAGTGTCAAATTGAAGAGGAATGTTGTTTATTTAAAAAAAAAAAAAAAAACTCATTTTCCTGTTTCAAATGAAAAACAAATAACTCAATCTAAAATGAAAAACAGTTTTCAATTAAAAGAACATTAAGAAAATATAAAACAGGAAATTATTGTTGTTGAACTAAATGTATTCCTTTTAATTGAGGATGTTTTAGTTAGTTTGGCTGTGTGAGTGTGTATGAGCTTGTGTGTGTGTTTGTAGGTTTTTTTTGCAGATACAAAGTTTAATATTCATACAATTTTTATTTGATAAAGTTTTTATTTTAATTTATTTTAATACTTGTTTTTAACAAAAAAAAAAAAAAAACTTTTTATTATATTCGAATTTGATATGATTTTAAAGACTATCATTTTAATAGAATATTATCTTTTGTTTGCACATTTAAGCATCACTTTTTATTTGAGTTTTAAAAAATTTTACTTTAAGATATTTTTATTACATTTTTTTTTTTTTTTTTGTTATTTTTATTCTTATTGTTGTAATTGTTTTTTTTTTTTTCTTTGTTGTTATAATATTTCAAGTAAACTTTTTAGAACTTTATTCATTATTCTCTAAAGAGTAATGCAAATATAAATTGCAATCATTTCTTTTTTATTCTTTTTATTTTTTTTGTTGAAATATTACAATAACCAATTTCGTATTTTCAATTATTTTACATTCAGACACACTTATGTTTGTAAGTAAGAAACTTAAGTAAATGTCCGGGGAGAAGAACTAAATTTTCGGAAGCGTGCCACTGTAACGTCAAAATTTCACGTTTGCACAAATATTTTGTGTTGTTAATTGGGGTGTTTGCTGTTTAGACAAACATTTGAAGCAATGTTTGTAGAAATATTAAAAATTTTTAATATTTGGCAGACATGTTTGATATTTGTCACACTTTTTGTGGCGTCTAATGCTTAATGTATTCAATTCATAAGCATAAAGCAATAAAATTGCCGCAGCGCTATCGGCATCTGCATTCATTGAAAACAAAACAAAAATGAAAATTAATGTTTGTACGGAAAATATTTGTGTTGTTTACTGGCAAGCCCCAAACGGAAACAATGTGTGTATTTGCCAAGCGTTTTGTGTGGATTATTATGCCCTTTAGTCATAAAAAAGCTTAAACATCTAAGACATTATCAAGTTTATATGCAGGGCTTAGAGAAATGTTCTCCTAAAATTTTCACCAATTAAAGCTTTAATCAAAAATAAAATCAGTTTTAATTAAAAATTTAATCGAGTGAAATAAAAGCCACACATTTTTTAATTGAACTAACTTTTTTTTCTATGCAACTCTCCGCCTAAGCTCAAACCAAACGTTGTTGTCTTTTTTAAAGCTGATTCAAGGTATATAGTTAAGTCCACTTCCTTGAAACTATAACGTTTGTCAACGTTCACATTTTGGTCTAATTGCGTGGCTTGTTATTAGTTGCTTGTTAAACCAAGCGGTCGGTAAATCGTCAGCTCAGAATTGGTTTGACCTACCGACGCTTTGTAAAAAAATTGATATTTTGTATACCCCCTTTTTGAATCCAAAATCTGTTTCGCGAAATTTTTTGTGGTTTCTGAGAAATAAAGCATTCATTCAGGACATTGCATGTTGAATTTTATGTTTTGAGGTCAAATTTTAACGATAATTAAAAAATACCAGTTGTAGATCCAAAAAGCTGAAGAAAGATATTAAATTTCCCGTTTTTCCCATATTGGTACTATTTTGTCAACCCATCTATCTTTTGATCCAATAAACCTAGAAATAAAGTTTATACCACATTCGAAACTTATCAAAAAAATACGAATCCAAATTTGGTACTTTTTCGAAATTCGAACGTTTAAGGGGTAAAAATCGTAACTATTTTTGGTACTTTTTACAAAAATTTAGCATTTTGCAATTTTTGATACTATAATGGGGGAAAAATTTCAGGTTTTACCCGTTTTCACCCTCAAAGAGCTGAATTTCAAAAAAGTACCACACACACCTGTCCACTTATTTTTCAAAAGAACATCGATATGTATTACAGTTTTTTTGTATCTCTTTTAGTTTTGGAGATAAAAGGTTTCCAAATTTGCCCTTTTTTACCCCCTAAACATTCGAATTTTTAAAATCCCTTCTTAGTGGATCGATTTGGGAAGAGATCCACCTCCGGTGCAAATTTCCAGTCTGTAGCTTCAGGCGTTTAGGCTGTACGATGATGAATGAGTCAGTCACATACGCAATAAGTAAACGCATACAGCACAAAAAGCCACTTTTTTAAATTTTTTTAGAAAAGTGGCGTATGCGGCACAATACAATATTTTTAATTTTAATTGTCAAAAATAGAACAGTTTTTGAGATATTTCAAAATAACCGTTATTTGTGTTAAAAAAAAAGGATGTGACTGAAATGCAAATGTTCTACTTTTGACAATTCTGACTTCATATTCGGATTCAGCGGAAAATTTTACAGCTGTCAAATTCATTTGGTCAAAAAATTGTCACGTAGTGTTATTTTACGGCGTACATAAAAATTTTCATGGCGGCATTTTTATTTTGGTTTTTGCAACAATTATGGGAAAAAACAGAGACAATGTCAGAAGCAAATTATATGTACGTTTGTGACCGAATATTATAAACTTTCTGTAAAACAGCCATTTTGACAGACATGCACAATTACATGTGACTTGCAAAGTTGACAAGTCAGGTGTAAAAAACATGTCGTCTACATGCACCTTAAGTTTAGACGCAGATGTCTCAACAAGGTTTTCCAAAAATCTATACCTGCAATCTTACGTGTAATAAAAAAAAATGGCTAGAAATATTTGGAAAATTAAATCAGAAGATTCAAAAAAACAATTATTCTAAAATTTTTTAAATAACTTGGAACAACCGCGAACGCCATCTGACCTTTTTACCGCTTCCCTGCAAAACTACTTCACTACCACACAAGTGCGTGCGATCTTACAATTACAATTTCTTCTACTTCTATCTAAATAGAAACGAAAAATCAATATTGACTTTTAATAAAAATGTTTTCTTTTATTTGAACACAATCTTGCACTCAGAAAAGACTCTTGAATTCATATGCAGTGTTTTCAAGTAGTTTCTTTCAATAATTCTTTTTTTTTCTTATTTTTTTTTTTTTTTTTTGTCAAAATCTTTTTCATGAAGAATAAGAAAAGGAAACAGCAACAATATTATTAAATTTACAACAAATACAAGTACTTTGAAAAGAAACTTTATAAAGAGATGAATATTACAAAATAAAATTGTACAATATATAGAAAAATGAAATAAAAGAACATGTGAACAAATTCTTTTTATTTGAAAATAGAAAAAAAGTAGAAAAAGACGACCCAAGGAGTTTGTTCCTTCATTATGGACAAATACACACGCTCAGCTTACAGAACTAGAAACATGTAAAAAAAGAAGGCAAAGGATATGAATGATGTTTTAGCTGCAGACAGTGGCGTAAAATAAAAAAGTATCGGGTGATTTTTTAGCTATTATCTTTTTGGCAACACTGGTTTAAACAGTTGACGCACGTTTCGTGTTTTGTTTCACTGTCAAACATCTTCAGTTTGGTCTATAATTTAACTATGAATCGTCTTACAAACGAACAACGCTTGCAAATTATTGAATTAAGAAAGTTCATCGCGCGCTTCTTCCATTTTATGTTCAGCTCATTTTTGGCTCAATGGGTACTTTAAAAAGCAGAATTGTCGATTTTGGAGTGAAGATCAGCCAAAAGCATTGCAAAAGCTAAATGCATCCTGAAAAAGTCACAGTTTGGTGCGGTTTATGGGCTGGTGGCATCAATGGACCGTACTTCTTCAAAGATGATGCGAATCGTAACGTAACTGTGAATGGTGAGCGGAACCGTGATTTATATCCAACTTTTTTTTTGCCCAAAATGCAAGAGCTTGACTTGCATGACATGTGGTTGCAACAAGACGGTGACACATGCCACACAACACGCTAAACAATGGACTTATTGAGAGACGAGTTCGGTGAACATTTTATTTCACGTTCGGGACCGGTCAATTGGCCGCCTAGATCGTGCGATTTACCGCCTTTAGACTATTTTTTGTGGGGCTATGTTAAAGCTCATGTCTATACACACATGCCCGCTTCAATTGACGCATTGGAAGACAACATTGAAGCATTTATTCATGAGATACCGGCCGAAAAGTTGGAAAGAGTATGCCAAAATTGGACTAAGCGGATGGACCATTTGAGGCGCAGTCACGGCCAGCATTTGCATGAAATAATCTTCAAACATTAAATTATATGGACCGTACTACCGATTTAAATAAAGATTTCATGAATTTTTCTGAATTTTATGTGTTTTTTTTAAACTTTCCTAAAGCTCTTAAAAAATCACCTATTATAAGTAAAAAACTAAAAAGCTGAAGTTTCCAGCTAAGGACTTAAGAGGTTTTGAAGAGTTTAACTTAAGACACTCTGTTATAGCACAGGGTAGTTCTAGAGACTGTCCAAGCTGACAGCTACATGTCCGGAAAATATTTTAGTACTATTTAGCTTTCTGAAACAATTTAAATAATATTGTATTTACCCTCTACGATCGAAAGCGTTGTAAAACAGCAAAGAACTCTGAAGATGAGAATGTGGCTATTTTCGAAACATGTACATAAGTTCGACCTGAGTTCAACCCCTCGTTCAGTCAAGAATAAAAATTATTTATAAATTTCAGTTTATTTCATGTTGGTAAAATTCCTTTATTAAAATAATTTTATGAAAATTAAATTTGATAAACTTAAGCCTGATTTAAAAAAAATATCCAATTTGGATTTTTTATTTTTATTTTTTTTTTTTAAAGAAGTCGCAATTGTGTTGAAAAGAATGCTTTATTTAAATGGAAGAGAAAGTAGTTTATTATCACTTTTTCCGAGTATATCCCACTGTGCTCAACATTCAACGGCACAAGCATAATGCATTTGTTTTACTGCACTGTATTTTCTTAATGTAAAATACTAGACAACATGTCGTGCAATCTTTTTACAAAGTTTTTGTTTTTTTTTATTTAAGTTGATACAGCAAAAAGGAGCAGAACAGATGAAACTAAACTAAATTTCGAAAAAAGGTTTTACAAACTAAAGTGCATGTTTTATTTTATTATATTTCATTTTTCATTCTGTTTAACTCACTGTTTGAATTGCACTGTTGAATTGTATACGTTCATATATGGCAACCACTCCCTGGGGAGTTTTGTTTCAGCTTTTTTTTATTTTTTCTTAAATTTTTCTTAAAGTTCCTTGGAAAATAGACAAAAACGAAAAAAAAAGAATGAAAGAAAAAAAAAAAGACAAATTTTGTAAGAAAAAGAAAAGCATTCCTTAGAATAATATTGTTTGCCTGCATACGAGTGAGGAAAAGAACTCAAGAACTAAGAAGAAAAAAATCTCTTTTTGTGAAAAATTTAGTTTTTCAAGTATATAAAACAACCAAAAAGAAATAAATAAAGAAATTGTGTAACACTCTATATGCAAAAACTGTAACATGGGAAATGACTTGGAAGCTTAAATGATGTCAACAAAAATAAAAAAAGAACGAAATGGAAGAAAAGTCTATAAAACAACTTGAAAATTATGCAACACGACAAGAAAAATAATGGTGATGCTATTTTTTGAGTTTAAACGTGGGTAGATTTCAATAGAAGTTACATTCTAAAAGAAAAAGTCTTAAAGAAGTGAAAAATGCTTAAAAAGACCTTAAAGTTATCTTTAACAAAAAGCCTAATCAAATAGTTGGTAATTGGTTGAATATGTGACTCCTAATCTTTTTTATTTAGTACTCCCCAAAAGTGATCTATATACGGAACGCACAAATAAGTCTAGCGCGTTTAAACAGAACTGTTATCAAATTGAGCCCCAAATCGCTTAAATTAAATCGATATCGAGTATCGATATTAAGTATGTATGTTGAGCAAATTAAAAATAAGTCAAAAAATTTCTTTTCTGAACAGTTTTTTAATCGAAATAAAATAAAATATTAGAAAAGAACGGCTTTTTATGTTTTCATAAATAGTTGCAATAAAGATTTAAAAGGTTTTAAATTTTAAGAAAACATTTCAGTACTGAAATTCTGTAACTTTTTAACGACAAAAAATTGTCGTTAAGTAGTCAAAATTCGTTAGCTAACGAAAATTGTCGTTAAGAGCTATTCTGTAATGAAATTTTAACAATTTTTATCGGCAAAAAAGTCGGTAGCTAACGACACAAAAAAAGATCTTGTTAAATAATAACGACAATAAATGTACTGTTAACAGATTAAAAATATAGAGAAAGTAGTCAATTTTTAACACAAAAAAAGTTAGAAAGTATAGTCGATAAAGTCCGACTCTTCATTGCAGTATTTGGGCGATCATGTTTCCGCCAAAAAGAGTATGTTGTGAGGTTAATATTCACATAAGACATTTTTGTGCCAAATATTATCTAAGTATCTATCTACCATTATTAGTGTATTCGTATGGGAGCTGTGGTCAAATATGGACCGATCCTAATTAAATTTGTTCTGCTGATTTATGCAGGTTGCGACAAAATATTTTTGGATCTTATTCAACTCAAATGTCTATAAAACAAGATGGCTATTAATAGGCACAAAACCCTATTCCGGAAAGAACTTTTCATGTGGGCTATAAAAATTAAATAACTGCTTCTCACCATTATAAAAAGGCTTCGACCTTGTGACAATAAACGCATATGTGCCAAATTTTAAAAAGTTATTTTTAAAATTGCGACCTGTAATTTGCGCACACGGTTATCTTGGACAGACAACCAGCCATCCTGATAGCAGGACGGGCCTCGTTAAATGGATTCTGACATTGATTCTGAGTCAATCGGAACCAGAACCTTTATTTAAATGTGTTACACACATTCGTACAAACACATAATACCCTCTTCACATACAGTAGTGCAGGTATAAAAAGTAAGAGCAGAATGTTGTGCTAGAGTTGCTCAGTCATCTGGAAATTTTTCGCTATGTATAAAAACGATTTAAAACCAACATATTTGTTAAGAAATATAATCAATATTTACGCGTTTTCATTCATGTTCTGTTAAAATAAATGCAATAAAGTAAATTTATTTTGTATTTTTTTATTAATTTTAAAAATTTTTCACTTTGACATTTTTATATTTTTACCGATATTTGTCGTCAATATTTCTAAACAAAAATATTTGTTTATTTAAAATACAGAATAACAAATTCGTTAAAGTAACCGAGATTTCTCGTTAATTAACAATATCGGTAGTTAAATTCAAAAAGTTACAGAATTGAGGTACAGATGGAATTTAATTTCAAAACAATAGCACAAAAAATATATGATCAGTAGAGGCTGAATTTTATAAAAAGCTGATAGATTTATGGCCATTTTCTCAATGTATCGACAAACTGCCTGTTACTTAATGTCAACATAAATTTATTGGACCGATAAACTGTCCGTTAACGATTTTGGGTTTCTCAATATACCGACAAAAAACATTGTTTTAAGCTGGCAACGCCACTCAAAATACATGTAAAAGTTGGGAGTCAGCTGATTGAATTTATCTGTACGGCAAATAAGAGGAAAATAAATAATTGGCAGATGAGTGTCGGTTAGCTTTGCAATAAAATCGAAGCAAATGAGACATTGAGAAAACCAAATTTCTTTAATGTGCAGTTTTTCGTTGGGAAAAAAGATAATTGCCTAATGAGAAAATGGCCATTATTGGCTAAAAGACAAAAAAAAAAAAAAAATAGTGTCGGACATTCTTGAACAAATTCTGTAAACTTTTCCTTGTGGGGTAGATAAGCTTTATTGTTGATTTCGGGTTCTTCCGGAAAATAAAGGCACAAAAAGGAACAAAGGCTGAGGAGGGTTGAGAGCCTAGGGGAAAACGATCATCACTGGGAATATCGTGCGTATTAGACACAAATTAACGTAAGTTTCAATAGAATATAGTAATCCTTATGGGGAGCATCAATAGGGTAACATGACTGCCCATTTCCATTCTTATTAGCGTTTTTATTTTTTTTTTCGTCGGGACTCTGAAATAGTGTTAGGCAAAGCTAAGGTGGTTTGAATAGGGTCAAGAACCTCCACGGCCACTGAAGCTAGCGGTAAAGATGGGTCCCGCCGACCCCTGTTCAACGTCCTGGGATATTGAGTAAATGCTTACGGGTTCCGTTATTGAGTTTTTTTTTTTGAGTTTTTGCTTTTAAAACTATCTCACGCGTATGCCACCCCTGCAGGAAATTTGTGTCGATTGTTCTTAATGTACCTATCCCGTGACCAGTGAACACATTATTGCAATAAAAAGGAACGAATTGTGATAGGGGAAAACAAGATACATCACCTAACTGGTGATAATGTGTTTAAAGAGTAGTTACTCCATAGGAAAGGTAATTGACACAAAACTAGTCATGTGACCGGATTTTGTGCGGGTTCTATCTGGTTCTATCACCTGTCACGAAGTGTCAAAGAGGTGCAAATTAACCCCCTCCTAGGACATCGCCATGTTAAAGTGACAAGTCCCCTTCATATAAAGTGTTAGAACTAGAACCGGTCCCTACCACTTTAGAACTGTCACGTGACAAGTTTGGTGTTAGTTCCTTTTCCTCTAGGGACGTAACAAAAATGGCGCCCAACAAATAGCAAAGTCTACTTTTGTTAATTTTAATAAATAATTTAATAAACTTAATACAATATAATGCTTAATAAAATCGCCACTATAGGAAGCATAACGTAAGGCCTAGCTTGGTTTCTTGTAGATCTCGACTATAACGATGTCTTGCATATGTCTTTCAACCCACACTTTCATCGATAGGCTGCTAAGCTACGGGAAATATATATTGCACTGCAAATGATTTACATAATAACATAGAAAAGGACCAACGTCTTGCGTTTAACTATCACCAACTTCCCAAGGTTCTAAACAAGCGACGAAGATTTTTCGGCTGTCCAATCGTTTAGATTTTTGGGGAAATGACATATCTGCATCAGGAGGCTCAGGGGTGGATATTGCTAACCGCATCAAAAAAGCAAACCAAACATTTGGAACACTGCAAAAAGTATGGAAATTCCCAAATTCATTTGAGGACCATCTAACGGGAGTTTTTTTGCTGTAAAATTTTGTGACTGAACTGCCAATTCTTAGCCGTTGATCATTAAATTCCGAGTCCTTCTGGTGCGTGCATCTTATTGTCTTGTTCTTTGCTGCTCTATCGCTGTGAATCCGGATAACACCACAGCTAGCGACCTGCTACCCTTGCAGTTTTTCATTAAGCGCTCGTTACGAAAAATACTAGAGATATTTGTGCTGCAGGTCATCTAAAACCGAGACCTATGGAAAAGAGCAGTGAAAACACCAATGCGGAATCTAGTCATCAAACGGCAATGAAGCTGGATAAAGTTGCGGCAAACGCAACAGGAAAGACTTGAGCCGAACTCAAGCTGATTGCATAGGAGAGATCGGTACTCTTTTGTTCCACCCTGGTACAATAGGAATTATGTAAATATGCAAAAAATAGTCTGTAGAAACTGAATCGTTTCCATATTAAATCAGGATTTGTAAAAATTATAAGAATATAAATTTTTAAAAGTGTTTTTGTTAAAAATATTTATTCTTCAATTGCAAATTTTGACAAAAAAAAAAAATTAATTTATTTTATGTTAAATCAGGGTCAAGTTCATCAAATTTAATTTTCATAAAATTTTTTAAATGAGGGCAAGAATTTTACAAAATGAAATGAAATAAAATTTTATTGATCAATTTTATTCTTGACTGAACGAGGGGTTGAAGTCGTGTCGCATTACATGTTTCGAGAATTATCACATTCTCATCAACAGAGTTCTTTGCAGTTTAACCCTTTCCGCCACTGCGACGGCTGTAAGTCAATAGTCAAACATCAATATTTTGGCCAATGGTTTTTATGGTTTTGGTGGATCGAAATTTGCTGTAATTAATTATATATTTTTAATAATATTTTATTGAAGTGTTTATAGTTTTAAATCCAAATTTTTATAATTTAATCAGGTTAAAGTTCATTAAATATAATTTTCATTAAATTATTTTTATGAAGAAGGGAATTTTACAACATAAAATAAATTAAAATTTATTAATAATTTTTCATTCTTGACTGATTGGGAATCGAACCCACGTTCACGGACAGGTTGATTTGACATGTTGAGATAATTACCACACTATCTCTTCAGAGAGTGTCGCTATTGATGACCAATCTTGAAAGCAATAGGTATTCTTACCCTGATTCTGTTCTCTTTTTTAAATACTATTTATCATGTTTCTTCCTCACTTCTGAGTAGTTACCTAAGTACAATTGTTCTTTTTGGTCTTTTTTTTTTTTGTTTTCATTTCCTTGTACAACTTGGAGGACAAATGTAAACATTTGGAGCTCATGCTATTTGATGAACTTGAGCTTGATTTAAAATAAAACCAATCAATATGGATTAAAACCCATAAACAGTTTGATTAGCAAAAAAGAAAAAAATTAAAAACATTCTTTGAAATTCTTACGAAATATACTCCTATAATTATATGTATATTAAAGAAAAACGAAGTCGAAAGATTTGCAACAGTTTTTTTAATTTGTGCTTTGCACATAAAATAGTTTTATTTTGTAGTTTGGTAGGGAAAACAGTTAGCTTTTGGTCTTTAAGATCTTTAAGGGGAGAAACATATGCCTTCCAAATTCTTTATTTGGTAGAGCTGTGCTTAGTGACACTTTCTTGTGTTGTATTTTTATGTTCATTTTTCAGTGTTTGAATACATGGCTGGTAAGGAGGCATGGACCTTTCAGATGTCATTTATGCCGTCAGCCAGTTGGAAACCTCGCCGGAAAAAACGGTTTGTAACAAAATGTTTCGGGAGAAATACTTCACCATATTCTTCACATATTGTAAGACGGACGGACAGGATTAGTTCGAATTAAAAAAAGTTTAGAGTCAATTGCTACAATAAAAAAATAAATATTTTATGCGTTACAATCTTTGGCACAAACACATAATAGTACCATCTCCACCATAAAAAGTGTAGGGTATAATATATGTATATATCTTCCCACTGTGCTCTAATTACGAGCTGCAATATTGTTGTTTATAACAGCCAATTTCATAAATTTTATGGACCACAAACGATAAAGAACTTTTTTTTTTACTAAAAGTTAATTTAAGAATGAGAAAATTATCAGATAAAAGTCTTTAACTAAAGTTTATAAAACCAACAACGTTTGCAAATATTTGTAAATTTGTACTACTCCAGTATAAACTAGTGGCAAATATTTATAAAATTTTTTATACTCGTACCTTCCACGGAATAAGAACAAAAAAACTGCACAGTAGAACAAAAAAAAATTGTTTTATGGCTTTTAAAATGTTACTCTTCTTTGCGTCTGTTTGTACCTTTTTTAAGCCAGCCACTTTAACTGAAGCAAAGACAAAAAGACAGATAGAGGGACGGATAGACAGACAGACAGACATTTAGAGACTACCTCAATATTGTGTGTTATTGAATGTTGTCGGTATTTTATTTATTTTTTCTTTCTTTTATTTTTGTATTAATTTTATTTATTTTTTATTTTTGCTTTATAAATTTTTTGTTAAATATGCTCTTTTCTGTTTTTGTTGTCGTTATTTTAGATCCAAAGTTCCTTTTGTAAATGCCCCGACAACGATTAATGTTTTACGACATTTTAACGTCGGCATGGCGCTTTCATGATGTTTTTTTTTATTCATTATTGGTATTTTTTTTACTTTTACTATGTTTCTCTCACATACTTGTGCTCTCGGATATTCGCTAAGTCAAGTCAGCTTGCCAGACAGAAAGCCAGTCAGTTTGTCTGTTAGTTGCTGAAGTTTTTACCAGGGATGAGAAAGAGCTGTGCTGATTTTGTACCAACTTTTCAAGCAAAATGTACTTTTTAGACCATGACGGTGCTACTTTTAGATCTTTATTTTGTACCAGTGCCCTGTTTCTTAAAACTTCAAGTTACAAATCTACAAGCAAAATACATTTGAAACATAAACAAAAATTGTAAAAATTTTTGCTTTTTTTAACCCTAGATACACTTTCTTATTTTTAATACACTACACACTTTCTTCGTCGAATCGACGAAGTGCGTTTATGATCTGGCCCTAAACCCACCCAATATAAGGAAACACGAACATTTTTGTTTAGTTTATAAAATACTTAAGTTTTTATTCGTTCTAAATAGTATATTATAGTTAACTTCAAAACATAATACTACAAACACAACAAAAGCAAGCCAAGGTTTTTTTCGGCTGTAGGAAATATCGCCCAAAGAAAAATCGCCCAAAAAAAAAAAATGAAACATCGCCCAAAAAAATTGCATGTAAAATTGGGCCTGATTTCATATGAAAAATGGCCCAAAATTTTTGGCCTATTTTTCGTTATTGTTGGGTGATTTTTCGTTTTTTAAATTTGGGTAATTTTTCATATGAAAAATAGCCCATTTTTGTGGGCTATTTTTCATTTTTAAAATTCTACCATAATCTTACATAGCAGAGAAAACTATGTTTTATTATGGTTGCAAACAACAAAACTATTTTTCAAGAAACTAATTTAACCATAATATGGTTGTCGGCGACAATGATTTGGTTAAATTAAACATAATATGGGTAGAATTTTTTTAAAAATGGTTTTGTAGCTTTTTTTCTGGGTGTATATATTAAATATATATCGAAAATAAGGATTTTCTCTTCTATGGTATAACAAATACTGGCTTCGCTAACTAAAGCTTCTCTGTATAGCCGGCCTTCGGCCGGGCGCAAGGATTTTCTCCTCTATGGTATAACAAAGACTGGCTTCGCTAACTAAAGCTTCTCTGTATAGCCGGCCTTCGGCCGGGCGCAAGGATTTTCTCCTCTGTGGTATAACAAAGACCGGCTTCGCTAACTAAAGCTTCTCTGCGTAGTCGGCCTTGTTCGTAAACAAGGCAGTTTTTCGAAGCTTTACTTAGCGAAACCGGTTTTTGTTAGACCATAAAGGAGAAAATCCTTGCGCCCGGCCGAAGGCCGGCTATACATAGAAGCTTTAGTTAGCGAAGCCGGTCTTTGTTATACCATAGAGGAGAATATCCTTGCGCCCGGCCGAAGGCCGGCTATACCGAGAAGCTTTAGTTAGCGAAGCCAGTATTTGTTATACCATACAAGATGAAATCCTTATTTTGGATATATTTATTTAATATATACACCCGGAGTAAAAGCTATAAAAATATTTTATCCATATTATGTTTAATTTAACCAAATCATTGTCACCGATAACCATATTATGGTTAAATTAGTATCTTTAAAAAAATCACTTGAAATTTTAACGGTATTTTAAAAAATAATTTACACATTTTTGATTATAAGTTAAGTTGCGGACGTTATGACACGGACGTTATGACAATTCTTCGATGGACATTATGACACTTTTAAAAGTGTCATAAAGTCCAAGGACACTACGACACTGGACGTTATAACATGTCACCTAAATTTATATGAATAATAAACACTTTTTTGCAAAATGAGTATTTTTTTTTTTTTTTTTTTTTTTGGGAAAAAATTCGTTTTTGCTTTTTGGGTCATTTTTCATTTTCTTTTTGGGCCCTTTTTCGTTTTTTTTGGGCTAAATTTCATATTTACCTTTTTGGGTTATTTTTCATGTTCGCTTGGGCGATTCTTCATTTGGGCGATTTTTCATTTTTTTTTTTTTGGGCCATTTTTCTTTGGGCGATATTTCCTACAGCCGTTTTTATCGTCAATACGACGAAGAAAGTGTATAAAGGGTTAAAAAAGGTTAAAAAATATACTGAACGGCAATATTTCTTACACTTCCATCGTCAGTGCGATGAACACAATCAACGAAAAATCAGACTTACACACAACCTATAAGCACGTACTTCCACACACTTCAGCAGATCAGCAATATCTACAGCTACATGAAATTTGGAAGAGTTTCTGTGAAAAACTGCGGAGTTAAATAAGTAAGATTTAACGGTATTCGTCAATACGACGAAGAAAGTGTGTCTAGGGTTAATTAAGGCATGATATGATGGGATTAAGAGAGGATGCAGATGGCAGATTCACTGACAACTCTTGATTAAAATATCAGGAAATGAAACTTATTACAAACTCATCATGATTCCTTTTAATTACTGACAGGAACTATTTGGCTTTTTGTGCGTTAAAGGCTCAATAACACCCGCTAGCGTTTTATATTGAGATATTATTTCCTTTAACCTGCAGGCCTTTAAATTGTACAAAATAAATACAATTTAACCAAAAAAAAAAGGTACAATTGCACAATGATTTTCATCCCTAGTGGGTACCTCTTGTTCTGTCTTATGCCACTTCTTATGGCAGTGGGTTTGCACATTTTTTTGTTTTACTGTTGAAAAGAATATTTGTTTTCTTTACTCTGTTAAAATCTTAGTGCAGTTGTAAGATACGAATACATGTATGGTGGAAAACAGGTTTTAAGTGAATGTATTTATAGAGGATTTTCTAAGTTAGAGTTAACATACGTAAAACCTTTATATTTGTCCCGGTTGCAACGTTCTAATAACTTCAACGCTTAGGGATTAGATAAAGTTATAGACTGACTTGTATTGTATGCAAACAAACCCATGTAGAACAAATAAGAAAGCATTGTAATTTAAGCCCTACCATATGATACCTAGCCGCAGTATTTAGAGAAGGGGGTTTCATGTTCAATTCTGTACCTAACCACAGAAAATTTTGACACGACAGCAGCTATCGTCAAAGTTTTATTCGCCAAATTGTTTGCCAATATGTATTAATATTATAAGAAGGTTATTATCAAGGTCATTTTTGTGAATACAAAATTTTTAATTAATAAGATTTTGTTTGTCGTGCTCAATTTCCAATTTTTAATCTTAAAAAAAACACTGAAATTTATTGTTGGAAATTATGGTATAAAAAACTATTTTCGAGTGTGGTATTTGTATGGGATCCATGGTCAAATACGAACCGATTCAAACAATATTTGTAGATGGATTAAGAATGCAATAAAGTAAGTTTGAATGAAATTTAATCAAAATAACCAGATAATAATGGTTTATGGGCACAAAGACTCTATTCCGGAAAAAAGCTGGTATAGGACCTATGTGAAATTAAGGACCGATTCTTAGCATTACCAACAGGTTTAATCCTTATGAAATTAATAATATATATCGGGTGATTCTTCAGCTATTATCTTTTTGGCAACACTGGTTTAAACAGCTGACGTTTCGTGTTTTGTTTCACTGTCAAACATCTTCAGTTTGGTCTATAATTTAACAATGAATCGTCTTACAAACGAACAACGCTTGCAAATTATTGAATTTTATTATCAAAATGCGTGCTCTGTTAAGAAAGTTCATCGCGCGCTTCTTGTGTTCAGCGACGAAGCTCATTTTTGGCTCAATTAGTATGTTAGTAAGCAGAATTGTCGATTTTTGAGTGAAGATCAGCCAGAAGCATTGCAAGAGCTACCAATGCATCTAGAAAAAGTCACAGTCTTGTGCGGTTTATGGGCTGGTGGGATCATTGGACCGTACCTCTTCAAAGATGATGCGAATCGTTACGTAACTGTGACTCACCATGAGATGATATCCGACTTTTTTTGCCAAAAATGCAAGAGCTTGACTTGCATGACATGTGGTTTCAACAAGACGGTGCCACATGCCATACATCACGCTTAATAATGGACTTATTGAAAGGCGAGTTCGGTGAACATTTTTTTCACGTTCAAGGCCGGTCAATTGGCCATCTAGATCGTGCGATTTAACGCCTTTAGACTATTTTTTGTGGGGCTATGTTAAAGCTCATGTCTGTACACACATGCCCGCTTCAATTGACGCATTGGAAGACAACATTGAAGCATTTATTCATGAGATACCGGTCTAAAGAGTATGCCAAAATTGGACTAAGCGGATGACCATTTGAAGCGCAGTCACGGTCAACATTTGCATGAAATAATCTTCAAACATTAAATTATATGGACCGTACTATCGATTCAAATAAATATTTCATAAATTTTTCTGAATTTTATGTGTTTTTTCAACTTTCCTATAGCTCTTAAAAAATCACCCATCATATATTAAACAAATTTTATTTAATTATCACCAACATAACAACCTGTAGATTGCGCACAATGTTCACATGGACAGCCAGACAGATGGACGGACATCTTAAAGTCGATTCAAAAAGTGATTCTGAGTCGACCGGCATACTTAAATGTAGGTTAAAGGTGTCACATCAGCACAAGCGCGCAAAACCCACTTCGGGGGGTATAATATATATATTAAAGCCCATTATTTCACTTCCATTGGATCGGGCCAATCCTTTTAAATGCTAGTTAAACATTTTCATAAACAATAGTTAATAGAATGAACTGATTTTTTATGAATACAATTAAGTAAACTACCCTGCAAATATTGCGACTAGTCCATACACGCATGTAAAATGCAGCCCATAAATGACTAGGACTAGTCCAAAGTTAACCCTAATGGTCTATTTAACATAACGATGACGTAGGGCATATATATAACCCAGCTTTGCATTACAAAGGATTCGTCCTAAAACTACTCCATGGTATACTCCAGAGGATAAGCTTTGAAATAGTTTAAAAACGAAAACATGTCCTTAAAAAAAGAAGACATGTCGTCTCACTACAAACACTTTTTAACAATGACATGGTGCATGCTTGCATTACATCGGACTAGTCCAAGGAGTAGTACTTTTGATCAAAATGGATCTGGTAGTCCTATATTATTTACAGAGTAAGTATATAAGACAAATTCTATTTTTATATTTGAATCATCTTGAGTTTTAAAAACCAAAGAAAGAAGCTTTATTGAATATAATCGTTAGTAACAGGAAAACTAAAAGTCTAGTAAAAGAATTAGCCAAACACTTTGGATTCCCCTCACTGCAAGTTTATATATACAGGGGTGTCTTGGAAACCGAAAACGCCAGCATTTTAAACCTAGTTTTTTAATAAAATTTCTATAATAAAAGAATTCATATTTCTTTATTAAACAGAATTTTATAACGAAGATTATTAAAATTAGATAAGAAGTGTGTTAAAAAAAACTTCAAAATTTTTGCGTTTTGCGTCTTCGATTCCCAGAACACCCCTGATAAATACGTTCGTTTTTATGTTTGACACTCAGTTTATAATTTTTACAAACTGATCTTGTACGCTAGAATGTATAAATATTCTTGATTCTTCCAAAAAGCATCAAGCATGTTGAAATAGGTTTTCAAAAGGCATCAGATATGATGGGGACCAGCTTGTTATATATTTATACAAATTATTGTCCAGAATAGCTTGCTATTGAAATATAGGTAGATCGGTTCACAAATGGATATAAACGAAAAGCCACGACTTCTTCTGATGCATAAAGATTTACGTCTGGAAGCGTTTTTATTATTTATAAACTTTATTTTTACTTTAACATAAGCACTCTTAATCGATGTTTCGCAAGCTTTTGATAAAGTCTGGCTTTAAGGATTGTTGCTATTATTAAGCCTTAACTTACCAGCAAACAGCTATTAAAAAACTACTTAGTCGTTCGCAAATTCTCCTTAGCCACTTGGCAGCATTCTGGGCCCCCTACTATACTTAATTTATACTTCGGCCATGCCATCAACTACATCATAATTTCAACATTTGCGGATGATAAGGCTTTTCTAAGCGTGCATGAAAATTGTCATGAAGCATCTCTACCTACAGGATCATGTATTTCAACTCGAACTATGGTTAAAACAATTGAGGATAATGGTCAATGAGAAAAAATTCGTACATATAACATCCACCGTTCGCAGGGAATCATGACCTCCTATTAAAATCAATAATCAAACCATACCTCAACACACGCATGTAAAATATCTCCGTAAGCATCTAGTTCGGCGTTAAACGTGGCATATAGAAGCAAAATTAACTTAAATGAAACTAAAAGCCATTCAAATTCATTGGCTTATTTGAAGATATTGTGTCCTAAGTCTCGATTGCAAGCTTCTACTTTACAGTTCTATCTACTGGTGCTACGGTATTCAACTATGGGGAACTGTCTCGGCCTCTAATATCGAAAAAAAATTCAAAGGCGTCGAAATTAACTTCATCAAACAATCAAAGCTGCTCCCTGGTATGTTAAAACTCAAATATCCACAAGGATCTCAATGTGCCATTACTTAAAACTATAACAACGAAATATGCTGTAAAATATTTAAAAACGCTTGAACTACGCCCAAATTAGGGTTGCCAGTCAGGCTGGATTCGACTGGATTGTCCAGCTTTTTTAGGACTTGTTCAGTTTCAAGCTAAAATTAAATTTGTCCAGCCAACAGCCAGTTAACGTGGGACCGGTTCTCTTCGTTAATTGACCCAAATTTCCCGCAGGGACGATATAATTACTCGATTTATGAATAGCCTCAAATGTAGTAAAATTGACAAATTTTTCGGCAGTAAAGTTAACACAATTTTAAAAAACCTTTCTCCATATGAACAGATCACTTTTCAGACTGAAGCAGAAGACTTTTTAGACATAGCAATTAATTATATAGAAAATCCATATGATTTTGGAAATGACGCTTTTCTCAAAAAGATCGCATTTTTAAATTTGAAGGAAAAATTATTTTCTTGGGAAGATTTACAACGGCTTCCACAAGATCTTCAAATATCTGAAGAAATAGACCACGATAAGCTATATATTGATTACTTCTGTCTTCTTGAGGTTTACGAGCAATTACCAAAAGATTTGTCAAGTGATAAAATATGGTCATATTTTTTTACGAAAAGTGAAGGGAATAGATTCGAAAATTTAGAAAAGTTAATTAGGAGATTCACAAGGTGTGCTATCAAGTCTTATCGTCATAATGTCCTAAATAATATTTTACAATTGTTTAAAATAAATGTTGTTGTGGTTTAATCAAAATAAAAATGTTAATGCTGTGTTCATTGATTAATCATAACTGTACAGTAGAAATCTAAATTATAAGCGATAGCCCACAGCTGTCAAATATATTTCATGTAATTATTTTAAGAAATATGACTTTACAACTTTATGACTACCTTGTGAATCCCCCAAATAGGTTTTGTATTTTCAATACCAGTAAGCAACGCTTTTTGTGAAAGAGTGTTCTCTAAAGAGAGAAACAGAATGTCATCCGACTTGATAAGTGCCGAAATATTGATTCGAACGAATTTAAAGAAATCTTGTAAAGATTTTCAGATGTTCTTACAAAGTTCTGAAGGTTTAGAATTGACAAAATCCGTTTGTTCAAATACCAAATATATGTGGCGGACAAGATAATTTAAAAACGAAAGATTTACATATTTTACTAATAATTTCAAAGTACAAATCAATAAATTTAAGACTGAATTGTTATTTTTGTTTTTTTATATATACATACATATTTAATAGTTTATTGTTTTATATAATTTTTACATTGGAACAATAAATTAAATGAAAATACGAGTTTCTTCGTACTTTATAGTAATATCCACGTCAATGTTATGTTGTATTGCATTCTTTCTTTTTAATAAAAATTATATATATTAAACAACAATTCTAGCAAGTCTTAATGTCCAGCTTTGTTTTGGGTTGTCCAGCTTTTTCTTTCCTAATGTCCAGCCTTTTCCGGATTTGTGTCTGGCAACCCTAGCCCAAATCCACTAGCTCGAAATATTTTAAATTATGATAATTTGATTAATTGCAATGTGCTAGTTGAAATAATATACAAGCCGGGTACATGGCATTTTAACATAACTTGGGTACATTGAATACAGTGTTGCTAACCGCTTTTTTAGGTCAGCTCTTGTTTTCGAGATATACCGTTATTTCGAAAATGGAGAAGGTTGTACAACATATATTCGCGTAACTCAAAAACGGTTTAGTTTATTAAAATTACTTAAAGAAATTCCGCAATAAAATTTCCTTCAAGAAAGGTAAAACTTTTTTCTAATAAACGACTGCGCAGTTTTAGAAACATTTTTTTTTTTTTTTTTTGAAAATAAAATTCATATAACTTCCAGACGTATAAAAAACGCAAACAAAACATGCCATAAATGACTAAAATCTGTAAGCAACTTTTGATTTTATTCACAAAAGTCGAAAAATTTTAATTAATTTAAGAATTTCAGCCCACTTAAGGAATTGGGATGGCGGTTGGGTGTGTTAGAAATTATTGATTGAGATGAAAAATAAAATGGGGCATCCTACGTCCGCGGTACCGACTTAATTTAAGAATTTCAAACATACAAATATGGCGGTTTTATAAAATTCTTAAATTTGGCCCCTGCCACGAGTAGCATGCCCCAAGATTGGTCAAATGTATGATCATTCCCACTTTATTTTTCGTCTCAATCATTTATTTCTAACATACCCCCCGCTTTCTCCACTCTTTATGGGGGCTACCATACAAATTGTTCAATGCACACTAGAAATTTATTGAAGAAAAAGTCCCATAAATGCCGAGGAGTCGCCCTTAGTGGGATAAAATGTATGGAATGTATGACAAATTTTAAAATTTTGTTTTTGTTTAAATGTGGGTTAAACGAGTCACTTTAGCGCTCGCGTCCTAAAAACATGAAGTTAATGTCAGCAATGAGGATACATTAGACAATAGTTTTCTAAAAGATTTCTCCAAAATTCTTTAGTCTTATTTTTGTTAAGAAATTTATGTCTAAAATGCAAATTAAGCATTTTTCTAAAACAATTTTGCGAAACATGCAAAAAGTTCTTTTTCAAGTAAAAAACTTGTTAATCTCAGATGTGTATTCTTTTCGGTAACGGTAAGCCCCTCTTACGTACCAGATAATTTTACATTTAAGTTTCTAAACTAAACTTTTCAATCCTTTAAGCCCCTGCTTTAATATCACTTGTTTACATTGCTTGTGTTTCCTATTATTATTATTTTTATTTTTTTTTTTTTTTTGTTACACGAGTATTTATAAAGATGTTTAATGCATCAAACCAAAAACAACCACTGCATGTGGCAGCCTAAAGATTCTTTGTAAAGTTGTTGCTTTTATAGATGTTGTTGTTGCACTATTATTTATTTTATTATTATTTACACACAACGTAAAGATGAAAATAATGTTTTGAGTATAAAGTAAAAAATTAAAACGACAGCAACAACTTCCAGCTAAAATTGTATTTTTATTACACTTTGAATTGGTCTCTTTTCTTTTTCTTGTTGTTTAACTTGGCATTCTTACAAGAAAAAAAAATATTTTTTTTTTTGTTGTAAAGCTTTCGATTTTATTAAAGAAATAATATGAACCATAAAAAAGCCAAGGCAAACTTTTTAATAACTTCGACCATAAAGTGTTGAAATGTTTAAAGTTTTATTGCAAAGAAGATTTTTATTAGAAAATAAGGTTAACAGTTTGGGGTGGTAGCAAAAACTAAATAACAAAAAAAAAAAAAAAAAAACTAGAGGGGTGGTCAATGGTACGATTACTTATGAACAGGGCAAGGAAGTTCATGCACTTAAAATCGCAAAATATGCGCATAAAACATGCACTAAAAATCGTAAAATATGCAAAAATAAAAGTAAAAAATATGCATTAAAAATATATTTATTTAACCATATTTAACAAAAAAAAAAACATAAATACATTTCATTCAGTTTTAAAAACTTAAAACATACATATATAAATAAATAAGTTTTTTTTTAAGTTATCAAATGTAAAACTCATTCTATTTGGTCTTCAAACAGTTTTAAGCATTGAAAGTGTTCGTTCGACATCAACGGATGTAATAGGTGGATATTTAAAAGTGGTCATTTTAAATATTGTCTACAATTTTTTCTTTACTGGAAGGTAAATTAAAAATATTCTTTTTTAAAACTGCATAAATTTTGGCTTTTATTTTTTCGCCGATTTGACCTTCTACTTTTCTTATTTTAATGACAGCGTCATCAACGAGTTTAACCGAGATGTTCAATGATTTAAACCCCTGAAGTTGGGTTATTGTCTCGACTAGAAACCCATTGTTTGAGTGTATAAATTCTAATTGAGCCTTTATATTAGGTACATTTAAAATATTGTTTCCTTTTTTATCGCGACTGCATTATTTTCATTAAAATTATATACCACAACTTTAAATTCTTCAAAATTTTTGGCATAATACTCAACTGCCTGCAACCAGGTACCCCATCTTGTTATACATGGTTGAAACGCAAAGGTGACTTTAAAAACTTGCATGCATGGCATGAGCTTAGCATGTGACATGTAACATTTTTGAGTAAGATATCTTAAAAAAAAGGGTAAGTAGAGCAAAATTTTATTTTTATTAAAGGATTCTAAAAGAGAAATTGAATCTTTGAAAGTTCGAGCTATTGAAGCATGATCCACCTTTTCCAACTTTACAATATTTAACAAAAATTTGTGTTTACTCTGTTCTTCTTCTGCATTCAAGATCTTCTTCTGCATTCAAGATCCCAATTACGTAGACAACGAAACGTCCTTCAGTGTCCATTGCTTCGTCAATAGACAGCCACAAATTATGTCACTTAATTCTTTCAACAATGTCACATAGTTGTATAGTGTACAACTTGGCGATATAAGTTTTTATAAGGGTTGTTTCCGTAGGAATGGTTTCATTGTTATACCTGCAGACACCAGAGCATTATACAATTCAAAACTAAATTTGCTAGTCTTATCCCCAAAAGTTGATTTACTTGAAATTTTTAAATGAAACACCTTTTTGTAAAATTTGCAAAAAAGTAATTTTCCCTCTATTTTGAAGACTCAAAAAAACACTTATTTAAAAGATTATTTTTTGATATTTTTTCTTTTGGCATTTTTTTCCTTAAAAACAATTTATTTTTTTTTTAATACTTTTTAGATTTTAGGTCATACTTCTTACACCGTAAATCAAAAATATTATGTTGAGTTCTATTTTTTCTTCTCCGAACATTATTTTTATTTGCTGCTTCTTCAAGTAAAAAAAACCGCGAACAAAATGAAATGTCAAAAACTGTTTTATTGTTACTTCTACAATTATGTGCACATTTATACAAATTGTAAAATTTTTGTATGTGCTACTTTTTAAAAGTAAAAGAAACAAGGTGAATTTATAATAAAATGTAGGTAGTTCAGTACCAAACACCAACATGTTGTTTTTGCTCCTTGAAAATATCGAAGTAAGCAGATTTTCCCATACTATTTTAACTGTTTCAGGGCTGAAACAACTATAGCCAGCTGATTCACTGACTACACCTTACACTGAAAGAAAAATGCTTCATATATTTAATGAATCATTTTCATAAAAAAGTTTTCCTTGGGTAAATGAAAATTTTCATTGTCTAAATGGAATTTCATAGGTTTGATGAAGTATTTTCGTTAAAATCGCTTCATTAGATTTCGTAATTACGTTAAAAATTTTCATTGGATATATGAAAACTTAAGGTTGTCCAAGTTAAACAAAAAATTTTAATTGGGAACTTAAAAAAACAATATACAAACATAACTATATTCATAAATTAATACAAAATTATAGTTTCCTTAAAAAAATGTTTAATTGTTATTTAAAAAATGTAAGATTTAATAACTTCATACATCTAATGTTACATGTATGCCATTAAATTTATGAAATCAAAAATTTTTTTTATAAAAGCAACATATTTCAATAATTGCCTTCATAAATTTAAATTTTCATTATGACAATAAAAATGTCATTATAGTAATGAAACAAAAACTTTCAATCCACTTTCAATCAACGTTGTTATTGTTATTATGGACAATTTAATCTCATATTTACGGTCATAATTGAGAAAAAAACATAGTTTTTTTATACAAAAACTACACTGCCCCGGTAGACTAGCTGGTAGTGAGCTAGTCTTTCAGCACCGAGGTTACATGTTCGAATCCCACCAGAGACAGAAAAAAAAATAAAAAATAAAATAAAGTAAAATAAAATAAGAAAAAGAAAAAAAAAATAAATAAAAAAAAAATTAAAAAAAAAAAAATTTTACTTTATTGAACGTATTCATCCAATGAATAATATTCATGGATCTAATGTAATGTTTCATTAAGTCCTTTTAATGAAACAGGTTTCATTGATCCAACGAAGCGCTGCATAGGTTCCTTTATAATGCAATTTTTCATGGGATTAATGTCAAAATTCGTTAGTATTGCGAAGAAAATTCTTTCAGTGTATAATGAATTCGCCTTGAACAGAAAGATATTTCTAAACAAAAAACTAAGAAAAGAGCAATTTTTTTTTTTATAAATATAACAAAATATGACGAAAAATGTGAATTTATAACGAAATATGACGAAAAATATGCATTTATATCAGAATATGCAAAAACATGCATTTAAAGCAAAATATGCAAAAATATGCACTAACAAATTGATGCCATTTTACTGGAAATATTGTGATTCGCAAAGATATTGACTTTAGGTGGGTCTCAGAGTGCCGACAACAAACATGCATTTGCATGAAGTCCCTTGCCCTGCTTATGAACATTAATAGTTATAAGAGGTTGTCTAAATTCCATTGAAACAAAAATGGGGGCCTTATTTAAGATTAGCAGTATTCTAGGCTGTGTTTTAAAAAAGACACTCCGTTAGTGTAAAGTTTTTTGTTGGCCTCTGACATACATACATATTTCAAACTACAAATAAAAAAAAAAACATTTGTATGTACCCTAAAACATACTACAACTGGTTCTTTCACAAAAATAAGATTTAGAGGCTGTGCTAAGAAAAATACACTACGTTAGTGTGCAGTTTTTTTCAAACTCTGGCATACATACATACATATTTGAAACTGTTAAAGATATACTTTTATGTACCCTTAAACATAATACAACTGGTTCTTTCAAAAAAAAAAAAAAAAAAAAAAAAAAAAAGATGTATATGTTGTGTTTAAAAAAAATACACTACGTTAGTGGCCAGTTTTTTACGAGCTGACATACATACATATTTGAAATTTTCAAAAAAAAAAAAACATTTTTATGTACCCTTAAATACACTACACGTACGCTAAAACGAGATCGCTAAGTTATCTCAGCGTTTGTGTCCGTCAGTTCACAATCGTTGTGCCATATTTTGTTTGTGTACAAATTCAGACTCTGAGTCTGAATTTTAAAAAATACACTACGTTAGTGTACAGTTTTTTCGAGCTCTGGCATTACATACATATTTTGAACTGTAAAAAAAACCTTTTTGTACCCTAAAACACACTACAACTAGTTTTTTCACAAAAATAAGATTAAGAGTTTGTAATTTAAAAAAAATACATTTAGTTAGTGTACAATTTTTTTGAGCTCTGGCATACATACATATTTGAAACTGTTTTTAAAGCATTTTTATGTACCCTAAAACACAATTCACGTACGCTTTTACAAGATCGCTAAGTTATCTTAGTGTTTGTCTTCGTCAGTTCATATTCGTGGTGTACCATATTTTGTTTGTGTACACTTTTAAAAATCCAAATTTTTTTATTTTGTATTCTTGTATAGAACGCGTATGTGTACTTATCATATCTAAATATCGTATGGTACACTAACTTGCTGTACTTTAGTGTTTTTCGAACTCTGATGTATGTATGCGTAAGTCTGTTTAATATTTCATATACTTTGTCAATATGTATTACTGCAATATCTTACTTAAACCTTTTTTTTATATATTTTTTCACATATTTGACAAGTTTTCAAGCATAAAATAGCTGAAATCGACGGTGAGTAGTTAATGGTTGGTCATACAGTTTATTCCCCTAGGGGCGATGCCTAGATAGTTATGGGACTTTTTCTTCAGTAAATATGAATTATATTCTTCTGCTTGACAGAAAAGCACAGTGTTACTAAATAAAGATTATTTAATATTTTTAATTAGGCTTTTAAGTTCATTAAATTTAATTTTCATTTAAATATTTTTATGAAGAAAGGAAATTTACAACATGAAAATTAATTAAAATTGTTATTGATAATCTTTCATTCCTGACCGTGGCCGGGGCTCGAGCCCTGGCCGGCAGGTTACCATGACATGTTTCGATCGCAACCACTCGAAGATTATTTTTTAAAAATTTTATGTATTTTATTTATATGAGAAATAGGAATTCTTTGGAATAGTACTCACATTAAGCAAGTTTAAATGCAAGCTTGGGAGAAAATTTCCTTAAGGACTAGAAGAAACTTGATCGATTCTTTACATTTTGAAAAGGTTTCGTCCCTACTTCAATTACGGCGTACTTCTATACTTTAAAATCCACTACATTAAGCAAGTTTAAATGCAAGCTTGGGAGAAAATTTCCTTAAGGACTAGAAGAACCTTGATCGATTCTTTACATTTTGAAAAGGTTTCGTCCCTACTTCAATTACGGCGTACTTCTATACTTTAAAATACACTACTATAGCGTAGGGAATAAAAGTAATACATTTAAAATAAAATGTTGTTGCTACATCCTGTTTTCTGCAACATGAATAGTTTTTGGCATTGTTTGTTTTAAAAACCCGTAAATCTTTTCCTCAACTGGTTCCCCACTGACACCCAACACTGCAGCATTGCAGGATTAGTATGAAAAACAAAGGCAACCCAAAAAACTAAAAAACAAATACGTTCTATACAATTTCAAAAGCTTATTCAGAAAAAAGGGTGTTACCGTGCCACAACCAACAAAAAAAAAAGTACACAAAAAGTAATAAAAAATGAATAGAAAAATAATAAATAAAAAAAGGATATGACTAGATAATGACGATACTCTTTTGTTAGAAAAGAATATATGTAACAAGAAATTGTTTTTTAACAGTAAACAAAAAAATGTCTTTTTAAATACTAGAAAACTTTTCAAGCATAAATAATTAATTTCGTTTCCTTGTACAAATTTTCAAACGACACTTTTAAAGAACAAACAAAATAAAAAAAAAAAATAAGAAAAGAAAAGAAAAGAAACAAATATGTAGAACGAATGAAGGGTGTTACTTTGAAAATTAAACTTAACTAGTGACTACAAAAACGTGCGTGTTCTTGAATGTTAAGTAAGTAACGAAAGGAAGACAAGATACTGTTTTGCATTTACGTAAATCTTACCCTCAAAATGTCAATTTGCATTAGATTTCGTTTTTCCATGAAAGATTAGATAAGTGGAATATCATGTTTAAAGTAACACGTAAAATTTAATAAAGAAAATGTAAATACTTATTGAAAGAATAGGACTAACAGTTCATTAGAATAATAAAAAAAATTTGGCTTCCTTTCAAGTTTAACAGAAAGAATAGAATAATTTTTAATATTGCGCAAGAATTTTCGTTTTGTAATTAAAGAAGAGTGTAGTTAGAATGATTGATAATGATCAAACCGGATTAAACGTCTTTGCAAGTTTTTCAGATTTATTGTTGCTGATAACAAATGTTTTCAGGATAAACGTGATTAACTGTCCTTACGTCCTGTGGGCAATGAAAAGAAAATATTAACATGAGTATCTGCCGTGTTGTCCAAATCTCATAGTGGTCTTAACCACTGGGTGACAAACAATGAGTTTAGCAACCAACCCTGCGTGTAAGCGCAATTTGAGTGTGTAGAGGTCTGCAGTATTATACACTCGCCTCTTGCTTAAAAACTGGAGCTTTATATCCTCTGCTTCTTGAGGAATAGGCAGCAGCATCTGTTAAATAGCAACAGCACCTTGAAAGATCCAACTTTCCGACAAGTGGTGAAAAGTCAGCCCATGAAAACGACTTTTAAAGAACTCCCTTCCTGCGATTTTGGGTTTTCACCCCGATGGGGTGTCAACTAATAGTCAGAACGGATCCGAAATTCTAGATTGTCCCCTACTTATGGCCTTAATCAAATTTATAATCAATGCCTGTAATAAAATGCCATTAACAATGTCTGCAACCTGTTCGCGGTTTTCGAAAAAAGATGGTCCAATGAAACTTTCACTCAAAACTTTTCATCCAAATAGATGCATTTGATGTACTGCAACTATTTGGCAATTTTGTTTATTCCCGCAACCATAAAGGTGTAAATGGGACTTATCTTTTATTCTAATGGCCCTTTTCTCATTAGGCGCTTATCTCTTTTTCCAACGAAAAACTGCACGCTAAGGGAATTTGGTTTTCTTATGGCTAAAAAATCACTGATGGTTTAAACGCTGGTTTAGTTGAACTAAACTTGAATTTATATATAGTTTAAACTCAACAACTGTAAATCAGTGTCGCATGTATTATATGTGGTTAAAAAAATAACATGTGGCAGCACTACGATAAATCTTATCAAGTTCATATGGTCTGTATTGGTAGTTTAAACGCCCAATTTTATGCGTTTAAAGGTGGTTTATATGTTTAGTGATTTATAGATTTGTTGGTTTAAACATATTTTAAACCAAAAAGAGAGTATAACTTGCTCTGATTTTTTAGCCTTAATGTTTCATTTGCATTCATCTGCCAATTATTTATATGCCATTTATTTTCCATACACAGTGCTGCAGGATTTGTCGATTTATCGTAATTTTGACGATTTTTTGTTCCGAAATTAGCAAAGTTCCTATTTTCTTATATTTTTCTAAAATGTGACGAGTTTTTTCAGTCTCCAAGGTCTGAATTAAACATTACAGTTTCTGACAATTTCGTTTTTTAATCTTGGATTGTTTAACAGCCGTACCTTAACAAAAGCGGAAGGCGGAACGTTTTCTTTCGCTTAGCTTTTACGCTGATATATGGCATATCCCCTTTGCTTCGTCAACATTGTGTCACGAACAGTAGCGAAAGCTTTCTTGTTTAATAAATCCCAAAAATTATAAATAAAGATATAGATAAAACGCTAGATTGACCAAAAAATAGCTAAATTGCCATTATTAATTAACAATCACTATTAAACGAGCTGGTAAAATCGGGTTTTCCAATAGCAAAGCGTTGAGGCCGCGCTATTCAAAAACTAGAAAACGCGTGCCGCTTTTGATTAGGTAGGGCTGTAATATGCAAGTCTTAAAAAAATCTTTGATTATTTTCAGAAGACAAAAACAACAATATTATCTTTGTTTATCTTTCATCAAACCATCATCGAATAAACCTTTTACGAATCCATATATAAATCATATTTTCAACGGTGAGCAGGGTTGTCAGATTTTTTTGAGCTCCATCGCCAAACCGGATGTCAGAAATCGGCAAAAATCGCCAAACGTCAATTTTGTTCAGTTTTTGCAAAATTTTCTTTTTTTTAAATTAAATTTTGCATACAAAAAACGCTAGTATAATTTTTTTGTCAAAAATCGCCAAAAACTGAGAAAAATAGAAAAAAGTCGCCGAAGTAAATTTTGTTTTAATGTTTTTTGGGATTTCCAAACAGGCTTTCAAGGTCTAATTATTTCCTATACGTAAATTTTTTTAAATAACATAAAATGGAGATCATATATGTTTTCAGTTAAAAACTTAAATTAAGTACACAAGTCTATAAGATCGTACACTTCAGCCTCGCCGATTTCATTACTGGAGTTTAAACAAAATCGCCAAAATAATATAAATGGTAAAAATAGCCAAGTTAATCGCCAGTTATGTCAGAAATCGCCATAAAAGACGCCAGTCGCCAAATGGGAAATCCATCGCCAAAAACGTTTCAAAATCGCCACGTTTGGCGAGAAATCGCCATATCTGACAGCCCTGACGCTGAGTATTTCATGAGATGTAAGAGAATATCTTCATGAGTCTCATACGATTCTTGACATGAAAGTATCGTTAGGTCATCTTTACTCACGTCTTAAACAATTTTTCCCGTGTGAGGAATCTTCTACGATTAAAAATTCAGCCATCGACGATCAAATACCCTCTTCATGAGACTCCCAGTAGCTCTTACACGATTGTTTTTTTTTTTTAAATCGAACTAAAACCAAATTTTAAGTTGTCCGATTATTTGACGATTTTTCGAAACGATAAAGACGATTTTTTTATTTTTTCTCAGGAAACAGACGATTTCCTCACAAATTTACAGATAAATTCAATCAGCAGACTTCCAACTTTTACATGTATTTTGAGAGGTGCTGCCAACTGAAAACAATGTTTTTGTCGGTACATTTAGAAAACCGAAATCGTTAACGGACAGTTTATTTTTTTTTAACAAATTTATGTCGACATTAACTGCCTGTTTGTAGAACGCGAGCGCAAAAGTGACTGGTTTAACTTACATTTAAAACAAAATTTCAATATTTGTTTTTGTTTTAAAACAAAATTACATTTAAAACACAATTTCAAAATTTGTTTTTGTTTTAAATGTAGTTTAACGAGTCACTTTTGCGCTCGCGTTCCATAAACCGGCAGTAAGTAACAGGCAGTTTGTGGATACATTGAATTAATTCCTTGCTGACATTGGGAGTAAAGCTTAAATATGGAATTTCTCAACGGTTAAGCCGATTTGGAGTTCGTCCATATTTTGCAGTGGCGTAGTTAAAAAGATAATATTGCTGGGAACCCCTGATCTATACAATTTACATAACAATATTATTAAAATCTTTATGAAATTCTTGTCGTTTTAATAAATATTCTTTTAAATACTAAAAATAAATAAAACTTTTAACTCATTGTTATTAACGACATTCAACTATTCATTCGTTCAGTCACTCATTCATTCATCTTGTTCAGTTTTTTGTTTTCTTTCTCAAAGAACAAGACAAAACGCAAAAAAAATCTGAAACCCCCTTCTGACTGAATGACTGACAATAATTCATTTGCTTTATACATACTTTTTTTTCTCTTCAAAAGTCTTATTTGTTGTTTTCGCTTTTGTTTAGTTGAAAATTTTTTCCACTTTTCTTGTTTTAAAACAATACAAAAATTGTTACAATTGAAATTTATTTTTTTGTGATGTCATCTAAATCCCTGAAATTAAATGTCAAAAGAAAATGTTGCTGGCTGTTTTGTTTGTTCACTTTAAATGTTGTTGTGTTGTCAGTTTGTTTCATACTACATGGCTCAATTCTCTTACTTGCAATTACGTTTTAACAAAATGTTGCCTGCCTGCTTGCCATGCCATCATCCAGCCTGCCAGTGATGTCAACCCCAAATATGGTATCAAAATACAAAACAAGCTCCTACAAAAGAATTTTTAATGAATAGAAGTAGTTTTTTCTTTTTATATTTTTTAATTTCTTTTATTCTTTCTTTTCATTCTTTTATTTGCCATTATTGTGTAAATTTAACAATAATCAGTAGAAGTAGATTAAAAAAAAATCATTAAACACGCAGTTAATGTATCCCAAAAATAACTCATACTTATAATATCATTTTTACATTTTAATAAATATTTTTTTTGTTAGCTTGTATTGTTTTCTAAAACAATAGAACATTTCGAGAAATTAGCACAAAAAAGGGTGGCATCAGGAGGAGGGATATTTTTACATTTTAGATTTGAGCACGATAATGCATGCAGTGATGGTATCAAATTCAGGAGCTCTTTGTTAAACAGAAAAGGATTTAAACAAAAAGTACTAAACAAAATTTTTATAAAGAAAGAATTAATGATTGATTCTTCAAAAACCTGGAGGGATTAAAAAAATTTTTTACTCAAATTTAAGAACATAATATAAGATGGAGGAACACTCTTTAAATATAAATTAATAAGGCATGGAAGTGGTTGAATTTCCTTAAAAAATTTAAGAATTAATATTATTTTCGCTCTCTGAAATTAAACATTTTTCTTGTTTTAAAGCTAAATAAGAATTCATATCCAAAGATTTATTTCTCTTTACAAAAATTTTAAATTACATAAAGGCAATTCACAAAGTGTTCTATTGTGTCGTACAGGTTGTATATGCTTTAATTTTTTGAATTTTATAATATATAGATTTGTACACAATAGACAACAATAAGCGCAATTAAGTAGATAATTAATCGTCTTGACATTTTATTTTTAACTAGTTGATCCGACAGACGTTGTCCTGTCCAAATTAGGAAAAATGTTTGCGTTCGATTTTTAAAATCCGTTAAAAAGATACGAACATTTGAAAGAAAAATTAGTCAAATCGATGGAGCCGCTTTCTGAGTTTAGGTAAATCGAAAAAAAGTGGGAGTTAAAGTGGGCGGGGCAAAATTTTCTTTCCGTAAAAACGTAAGTTGGACCATGGCGATGACTTTGTAGAAAAAAACGTCCAAATCGGTCAAGCCGTTCTCAAGTTATGCGCTTAATAGAAAAACTGGGCGTAAAAGTAGGCATGGTAAATTTTTCTTTCGATAAAAACTTAAAATGGATTAATACAAACATTTGAAAGAAAAATTAGTGAAATCGATGGAGCCGTTTTCTGATTTTAGGTAAATTGAAAAAAGTGAGCGTTGAAGTGGGCGGGGCAAAATTTTCTTTCCGTAAAACGTAAGTTGGACCATGGTGATGATTGTATAGAAAAAATCTTCCAAATCGGTCAAGCCGTTCTCAAGTTATGCGCTTAATAGGAAAAGTGGGCGTAAAAGCAGGCGTGGTAAATTTTTCTTTCGATGAAAACTTAAAATGGATTAATACGAACATTTGAAAGAAAAATTTGTCAAATCGATGGAGCCGTTTTCTGATTTTAGCTTATTCGAAAATAGTGGGCGTAAATGTGGGCGGGCAAAATTTTATTTTCGTATAAATCTAAGTTGGACCATGGCGTTTATTTTAAAGAAAAAATCGTCCAAATTATATAGATGTCATTGGTAGTGCAATATGAAAATTTGATTTTGCCACGCCCCTCCGCCCGCAGACCGAAAATTAAAAATCAGACTTCATAGTTTCACACGCGCGAATATTCTGAAGATTCCCTGAAAATTTCATCAAAATCGGCCTATGAAAATTTTATTTTGCAACGCCCCTCCGCCCGCAGACCGAAAATCAGACTTCATAGTTTCACCCGCGCGAATATTCTGAAGATTCCCTGAAAATTGCATCAAAATCGGCCTAGCCGTTTTGGAGGCCATACGTTACATACATACACACATCCTATTTTATTTATATAGAAGACAGAAGATAGAAGAAAGATAGAAGATTCAACCTACAATTTTAAACAGAGTTTGTAGAAGAACTAAAAAGTTAAAAGGCGATATAAGTTATACAGAAAACTGAAATTTATCTTCTTTTATAATTGAGCTATTCACAAGATGTGCTATCAAGTCATATCGTCATAATATCCTAAATAATATTTTACAATTGTTTAAAAAAAATATTGTTGTGTTTGAAATGAAATAAAAATTTTAATGCTGTGTTCATTATTTCGTCGTAACTGTTCATTAGAAATCTAAATTAAAAGCGCTTGCCCACAGCAGTCATAGGTATATATTTTTTGTAATTATCTTAAGACATATGACTTTACATCTTTATGACTACCTTGTGAATAGCCCAAATGAGTTTTAAAATAGATTTTAAAACAAAGATTACATTTTCACTATTGAATCCTTTAAAAAATTGCTTATATTTATTATTATCATTCTTCCTTGCCGTAGGTTCTTTCTTCCAGATAACTTGAAATCATTTTTCAGAAATCCAACATCCAACAATTCAAATATTAAATTTACCTGTTTACACACTTAACACCTGCTATTGAAGGTGTTATATTCCAAAAAAAAAAGAGAAATGAGAAAGAAAACAATGAACGATTATAGTACAAACAGACGAACGCATATCCGTATAAATAAAATACTGTTTTCAACAAATTTTACAACTGCAACATGTTGTATGTAGACAACAATAAAGAAATTTACGGGTATTTACAAGGATAAATACGTTTTAAAGAAATAACAGCAACAAAAACAAACAATGAAATACTCGTAACTCGAATAATAAATTACAATTGTGTTAAGTCCATGGGGAAATACTTATTATTTATTTATATGCATTTATATACATCAGTATAACGAAAATAAAACAAGCACATACGTAGTTGATATGAAGAATTCTTTAATCAACTGTATTAAACTTTGTACACATATGACCTTAATAATAAACTAAATAAAGAAAAAAACTTTGTTAATATTTACACATTAACATAAATATATTAATAAATAAAGTTTTTTTTTTTTGTACATACAAGTGTTAAATTTAACAGATAAATAAAAAAAAATATTAAGTAACTATTTAACTTGCAGTGGAATAACACATTTAAATTCATCATTGCATGTGATTCATTTAAAACAAAATTCTCAAAAATATATCGATAGTACAAATAAGTTTGCACTGAATTTAAAAATAATATAACATTTAATATTCCGTAAAATAATTTTTTCTCTAAACAACTATTATAATTGCTAGAGGTAAGGTTAGGTTTAATGGGCAGCAGATACGAGGATGTCTCGCTTGGTCCCTTACAGCTGGCTCTTACTGATAACCGGAGCCAGACTACTCCAAAGACATCACTGCAGCCTGCAAGCAGTTCGATTCCCTGCTGAAAAGAAAAATTGACCTTAGCCTAACCTTAGATAGAATATCCAAACAGGGCAATTCTGTTCACTAAAAATGCCTCAGCCTATTATCCGTGAGACCAGGACATAGCCAGATAGAGTGAAACCCCGTTTTCTACTCTTCCTTTCTTTGACAACTACTAAGGCAGTCTCTTTAATCTAGGCCCATCCCCATTGCATGGGTTCCAATTGTGACCCGTAATTCCTGATTATTCCTTGATTTGCCTTTTGACGATTACGATAAAATCAATACAATATTCGGTGTTCGATAACCTTATAGACCGCCGAACATCAACCGAACATAATAGCATTTTGACAAAATCCGCACCAAACGTTCGTTCAAGTTCAAAAAATTAGAAACCGGTCATCATAAAGCTTCGTATTATTGTTTTTAGTCTTATAAATTATAAATATGCCAAATTACATAGCAGTTCCTGCATTTTGCCACCGATTAAAGGCAAATGTTTAGGAAGCTTGTAGCGTAAATATAGAAAGGTTTTTCTAAAATCTTTGGATGAAGTTTCCTGACGATATGGCCTAAGCAACCAGTGAAATTCGCATAGGAATAGCTTATCCCATCAACAATAAACTTCAGTTTGTCAGTAGTATGAAATGGGAATTTAGCACATTAGAACGAAACCTTGATATGGAAATGGCCGGAGTAAAATTTTTTTTAAATTATTTGTTTGATTCAATGAAAAAATTTATCAAAATAACACTTTGCAAAATATCATTCAAGAAAACATATTAAATAATAAAATTAGTAAATATTTCTTCATATTCATTAAACAAAGTAAAGACAGTGTTCTTACAACTTTTGTCCATTTTTTAGCTAATAATTCTCATTCGTTTTACAGTTTTAGTTGAATAAAAAAGGTTTACTGATTATCTCGTATATTAAGTATATTTATAAAATAATACAAATTAGGAATTTAGCACATCATAGTTAATAAATAAATCTGTGGCATTTTGACAAAATATCTTAAGTCAAATTTAAAAAGTTGAAAAAAATTTGGGTAATCATACGAATTTTCATTCAAAAACCTTTGAATGAACGAAAGTTTTCTTTAATTTTGGTTTATTTCATTAATTGGTAAAAATGATTTTTTTTCACCGTTTTTTTTTTTTTTAACTTCGTTGCTATCTTATCTCGACTTAAGATGTTTTTTCAAAATGCCACAGAAATAAATAAAGATTCGATAAACATTTTGTTTGAAATATTCAACATTTTCAAAACATTTTGTTGAAAAAAATTATTTTGGCCAACAACTTTTTTTTATTGGCTCAATTAACTTGGTTGTTGGCTAAAAATTCTACAAATACAAACTTTTTAATCAATACCGCAAAAATCGTCATCGCAAAAAATTCAAAAATTGTTGTAATCAAATATGCGATTTTCGTATTCAAACATAAAAAGTATTTTTTCTGTGTTACTTAGCACAAATTTGAATTGCTATATGAGGCTATCAGTGCAGAAGTAGTGCAACCCACAATTTAATTTGGTTACGGTTCTGGTGTAATAAATGTTCTTTGCACTGTTCTTTACAGTGCAATAGTCGAGTAAGCCAACTGTTTGTATCCAAAACAGATGGCGCTAGAAACATAGTTTTTGCACGGGCCGTTACAACCATGTACTAAAGGCAAGAGTAGAATTAACTTCTCATTATATCATAATAAGTAGTCTGGGGTTACCAAGCGCGGATCCAGCTCGAGCTTTACGGGGGGGGAATTTTTGTATGATACAAAAAAGTAAAAAATTTGTTTTTAAAAGTTTATTAAAAACAATATGTGTATATTATATAACAAAAACAAAACAATAGGGTTAAATAAAATATAAGATCCGTTCAATATAAATTTAAATATTATTATTTTGTTAATTTTCAATTTAATTTATTAATTTAATAATTTTTTTTTTCTCTCTTTTAAATTTTTTCTTTTGTTTTAAATTTTATCATTTACAAATTATAATTATAAATGCTTCTGCTAAAACAATGTTCTATACTGCAATAAGAGGCTTTAAGTCTTGTGTATAGAATTGGAAATAAATAAAATAAAAAAAAAATAAATAAAAAAATAAATTAATCTTTTTAAATTAGTAAATTGTGATTTCCTTGTGAGGCAAATTGAGATAGTACAGTCTATCATCTGTCATTGTTAATCTGAGCCATGTTTTTATTCGACGAAGGGTAGGAAATGACCACTCGCTCGTAGCATTACTGACGACCATTGACACGAAAAGTTGAAATATTTTTCTTAGATTTGGGTAGATATCTTTATCACAGTTTATTAAAGCATCTACAACGTTTTCTGATAGATTTTCAGATATTTTCAATGTTTGTTGCCAATGCAACAGTTCAGGCTCAAGTTAAAATGTGTTAATCTCGTTTATCAAACATAATCAGCTCATCAGCTAGTTGTGGTTTTAAAATAAATGGTATATGGGCAAATCTCAAAAACAGTCCACAAACCAAAAATTTTTCAAATTAATTTTTTTTAATGGAATATAAGACTAGATGTATAATTTAATTTTTATATTAAAAAATATGTATTTCGACGATCATTAATACAATAATTTTTACCAAATACTACCCCACCCCTGATCTCTTAATGTTATACATGAATTAACCATTATTTTAGGTGCTTTTTGAACTTAAAATAGCACTTACAGCAGACTCATCACAATATAAATTTTGTTAAAAAAGATTGATATTCATTCGTGCATTCATTAATGATCACAAAATTAGTTTATATACATATAATTTGTTTTGTTAAAATAAATAAAATTTGGTTTATTATATAGTACTGAAAAACTGTAGCATGCGTTGTAAGGTGTGCGTCACAAAGGGTTCACGACTTTTATCAAACAATTACAACATTTTTAAGCTGCGAATAAGTGATTTTAGAGTTCTCTCATATTCATCTTTCTTTTAGGAATTAGACTTTTTTAATAACTACATTGCTGACACCAGAGGACAGCCATTTGTTCCAACTCCTACACAATTTTTTAGGTTAAGACCAAAATTTGTCAAAGCTTTAAGAACTATTGATGATAGTGCCTTCGCATCACTTGACACATCAACGTCATCCATATCCTTTGAAGCCTCTTCTAATTTTTGTTGTATGTTGAAATATTTTAAAGATAAGGAAATCTGGCTTTTCCCCGACAAATCCGTGCTTTCGTCAAAAATTATCGAATAGAATTTTGATTCATATAAACATAAATATTGCAAATACTAAGGCTTTTTAATAATTCAACCTTTGGTTATACATAGATGCCATCTGCTGGGATTGAATGTAGAATAATAAGTATTTGAATACAGTAAACTAGATGTTTCATTGAAAATATCTAATAAATAACTATTAGGATTAAGATTTGGATACTTATTGAAAATTTGGTTAGAGATTCAATAAAAAAAACTTGCTGGTATTTCAAAAAATTTTGTACATTAAAAAAAAAATAATATTATTGGGAATTCTTGTATTATCGAAATAAACAAAACATATTTTTATAATTTGCGGGGGGGAAATTTCCTTATTCCCCCCCCCCCCCCCCCCCTGAATCCGCGCCTGGGGGTTACACCACTTCTGCGCTGATAGCCTCATATGTACCTTTTTATAACAATTGCCTTTAGAAATATTTCATAGCAGTAGCAATAGCATTAACATTGTTTGTAGTTGTAAAATATTGTTGCTATTATTAAATTTTAAAAAATAAAATTCGAAATGGAGTAATAATAAATAAAACATAAACTAGGGTACGTTCGTAAATGCATCAAAACTGTGCATCACTGCTGCAGTGATGCAAAATATTGTTGCTGATGCGTGATCACCAGTTGCGCTTGTGATGCTGATGCTTTTTTACTGCACAACAGCTGTGCAAAGTTTGAATTTTTGAGCAAGAGCTAAATTTTAAAAGTTTTATGAGCGAACATAAAATAATAAAAAAAAATGTTATCAACAATAGCGATGGCAAATTTTATTAAAACTATTTAACCAAAAAGTAATAGTTTTCTTATAAACTACAAGAAAAAGCATCGAAAAAGATAAATAAAACTATTTCTTTTATGTTAAAAGTTATTGCATCAGAAAATTAACTGATGCAATAATTGCCAATATTTGCTGCAGAACTGCGGCATCACTGCATAAAAAAACATTTGACATATGAAAGTAATGCCAAGTTTCTTACAAGTGATGCATTTACGAACATTCAACTTTACTAATGCGCAACTGATGCGCAGCAACTGCATTTACGAACGTGCCCCTACTAATAGAGCAGTAGTTTAAAATTCAAATCATCTTCTACATTTTTATTTGTAGTTTCTTAAACATTTATATTTTGATGTAGTCAAAAAAGTAGTACTTCAGGCAGCAATTGAAAAATTATAGTTGTTGGTTAATGTGTTTTCCGTATTCGACATTCGTAAAGTAATGATGTTTTCAATACGATTGCAATAAAAACGATTTTTTTTATTTGTTTATGTCCTATTTTTTCGCTACAATAAATGCTACTCGTGCTATTGCTATATCACTTTCAACTTTAGTTGCATCTTTTGCCATCTTAACTGCTTTTTCTGTTAGCTCTATGCTTTCTTTTTTAGGCTACTACTACAAATAGCTACTGCTTCTTAATTTTAGATATAACATTTGCAAACGAAATTTAAAAACTGTGCCACCCTTAACATTTTATTTTTCTGCTTTAACTACAACTTTTGCTGTCACGGTCATAGAAGTGGCGAGATATGCTTTCAAGCGAATACTTTTACACAAAACAGTTTCGGCTATTTTAATTAGCAAACTATATTTGCACAATCTGGGATGCATAAAAGCGTTTTATACTTACATAACCGATTTTGTGTTCTGTAACACTCGCGTCGAGAAACTTTTCGATTGAAATGTTTGAAATGAAACAAAAATGCCTTATAGTGAAACAAACTGCTGTTTTTCTCACTGAACTGTATCTGCAACTTTTTTTTTGACGAGTACTAGCTGTCACGTAAGCAAACTCCTCGCCAATTTACAGAAAAAGTGTGTATATAATATTTTGCTGAGAAAAGTTCCCGCTTCGAAATGTCAAATAAACTCACGAATAAAAATTGGGCGAGAAAAATTTCAACACTAAAAAGAAATTAAAAATGCAAATTATAATAATAATAATATTTTGTTCTTGGCACATTTTTTCATTGTTTAATTATTTTGCTTTTAACATTTTAATAATATGTAAAAATATTTTGTTTCGCATCTTTTCGATGCGAGAAGTTCTCACTAAAGTTACTGAACATGGGTACAGAATATAAGTTTTAGAACTCTAAGGGCCATTATTACAACTTAAAGTTAGCTAAAGTTAAGATTAAATTGACAGATAATAATGTGTTATCTGTCAAAAAGCGTCTGTTAACTGTCGGATAATAGCTAACGCCAAGTTATAATAATGGCCCTAAGGGAATTTTGGATTTCTAACTTTTTTTCTCCGGATCAGAAGATTGTAGATTTCAACATCGTCGAGCCTAAGGATAAGGACCTGATCTTAAGTAATTTTTTTAAGTTCTCACATCTTCAGTCCATCCAAAATTTATAAAATTCAGATCTCCATTCATTTTTATTTGACTTTAAGAAAAATTTGCAAAATCCTTTGAATCCTCTTGTAATGCACTTGCAACACTTAAATAACAAAAAATCTTATTCTGGCATTTCTAAAAAGCTCTTAGGGTGTCGATTCTTTGAACTAAACTTTAGTAGTTAAAGTAGTAAGATTTTATAAAAACAAAAGGATGTCTGTCAGGATAAGAAAGCAATAACGAAAAAAAAAATCGCCCCACACATCTAAGCAGACATGTACATATTTAATATTAAGTTTATAGCCAGTGATTTTAAAAACAGCTGTTACTCCTCCAACCGACAAAAACAACAAAAAAACACCACTAACACATTGAGACATTGAAGTGTAAAACTGCACACAACAACTAAAATTCTTTGTTTTTTTTCGAAAAGATAAAAGAGTGCAGTTTCCAGTATTCCTTGAAGCAGACTCCTGCAAATCGAGGAAAAACTATTGAACATTTTTACAGATGAGTGTACCACGCCCGTTAAATGCGCATGTTTTATGATTTTTTGTATTGTTGTTTTGAAAATGTTGTAGAACATCCAACAAGAAAAAAAAACGAGAGTTTGTTAAAATCTTTCAGTTGTAAATTCCAGTGAACCTGAATTTTTTACAGCATTTTTTGTTGCACATATAAAATGTGTGGAATTCCAATTTCCACACCGCTGGCTGGCACATAAACAAAATCCAAAAACGACAACAATCAGGCAAGTATTCCAATTTACTACAAACTAAACTTTTAGAGAGGAAAAAACTATCTATATACAATTCAATTTTGTATCTATGCTATACAGATACATATGTAGTGTTTTATGTATGTATATAAATCGCATGATTACATATACATATAAGTATATATATATATGCATATACAATATACATAGTATATTCTTAAAGTTGTAGTCGTATTCGCATGTTCTCTTTATTCGTTTTATATGCCGGTTGCTTTTTACTCACGTTGAGCCAAACTTTAAACGAGTACATCATCATTATCATCTACTTGCAACACCATCCGAACCATAATTTGTCAGTAATCGATAAATGTAGTTCCAGGAATAAGCAAAAATACCTACACACACACACACAAACTAGTGCTAAGAAGTATCCGTCTGTTCATCGTCTCCACCGCACAGACATTCAATGTTTCAATTTTTTGTTTTTGCTTTGGTTGACCAGATTACAAAAAGAAAATGAAAAAAAAAAGATTTAAGGAAAAATATAAAACAAATAGGAAAATGTTTACCAGTATAGTTCACTGTGTTTGGTGTTCAACCCACTTAAACTGCAAAAACAAAAAACGATTTCATAGAAAACATTTTGTGGCAAGTTGTCTGCGTATGGAGTCTGACGCTGTTAAAAGTAACAAAATTGGCTTATCGCCACTTTAGCGACTTTATTTGAAATGTTTGTCTGTCTTGTTTTGTCTTTTAGTTATTTATATTTAATTTCAATTTGGCATTATTTTTTATCATTTATTACTCTGCACACATTAGAGTTCCATTGATAATATTATTTCTTTTTAAGATTTTAAATGTGAAAAATTGAAATTTATAATCCCACATTTAGTTTAATGGAGACAAAGAAACTTCATTCGTTTTAAATTTCAAATCTCTTTATTGTACAGAGTAGGTAATAAACTCACAGAACATTCTATTTTTGATATAATTTATAATATTCTTTTTCTATTTTTCGGTATTAGAAACATCGTTTGGAAGATTCAGTAGCCGTGTAGTCGAAATTAAATAATTCAAACCCCAAGAAAATTTTGAAATTGAATCAAGTACGTAATCTAGTCGGTCGTTTTCCGTCTTCGGGATCTGTTAGTGACTTAAGGCTTGATTACACTATTATACTTTGTATTAATACATGTCAAAAACTCAATTAATATGACAAAGTGTGATAGTGTGAATGCAATGTGCCACGAAAATGTGACTTCGTCGTTTTTTGAAAAATTTCTAAACAACAATACTTTTCTTATCAAGATTTTTGTATGACTTGCTAAATTCCCAATTTTTCATATTTGATACATACACTGAAATTTATTGTTGAGGGAAAGCAAGCCTCTATGCGCATTTCGCCGGTTGCTTACACCAGCTCATCAGAAAACCTTTTCCAAAGATTTTAAAAAAGCCAAAAATATTAAACAAATAAAACCTTAAGCGAATAAGAGTTGTAAACACTCTAAGTCTTACTTGTAACAATATCAAAGCTTAAACAAAACACCAACAATAAACAGTGAGTTTATCTTTTCTTACATCCCCCTACAATTGGTTGGGTTCTTTCCGACTCGAATTGTAGTTGTAAGTGGGTAAAAAGAAAAAACAAATTGTTTCATTCTATTGTCTTCGCAAGAAAACAACAAAAAAACCAATTTGGCAATTCAGTTTTCTGCACGGGCACATGCATGTATATTATCAAAGTTATTTACGGGAATACAAAATTTAGTATCAAGATTTTTGTATGACGTGCTAAATTCCCAATTTTGCATATTTGATAAATACACTGAAATTTATTGTTGAGGAAAAGCTAGCCTCTATGCGCATTTCACTGGTTGCTTAGGCCAGATCATCAGGAAACCTTTTCCAAAGATTTTAGAAAAGCTTATAATATTCATTGGATCAGGGTTGCATTTTTTTCATGTGTGAGTGTTTATACTTTGTGTGATGGTGTGAACACAAACTGTCATGTTACATTAGATTTTTTGGCAGTCGCAGCAAAACTCATTAGATTTCTATCTCACAAAGTATTATATAATACGTAAGACTTGTAAGATAGTGTAAACTAGCCTTTATCTCGGAATGGAAGACCGCTTGAAGCACAAAGCCAAGACTATACCAAACAAGTTCGGAAAAGCGTAAATGAGAGTCCTGAAACATCGACTCGTAAATATGTAAAACTTCACTGCGGAGAATAATAAAAAAAAAATGTATTGCTGTTTCGATACAAGATGGTACATAAAACTTTACCGCAAGACTACACAACACGCTTACACTTGACATAACCATAACCATACAAAACAGCTGATTAAACCAACCTTATGGACAACACTGTATTTGATTATAGGTGACTTACCATAACGACATAATCATCACCAAACAAACCAATTTCATTTTGATTTCTACGGGCATCGTTACGACTGTGGCATTATGTTTATGTCACGTCTTATTGGATTTTGTAAAACATTTACCGAATTATAAACGGACGGATGAAAATATGAGATAACATACATATATGCATAAGTATATGTGAATATACACGTTTTGATCATTTGTTTTTTGCTGTCTTAGTGGATCGATTTAGCGAGGGACCAACCTCCGGTCCAGCTGTTATCGTCCACTCAAGTCCGTGAATGTTAAATTTAATTTTGTAAGTTCAATAATATAACAAAATCAAAAAATCTCCACTTATTGTTTCTCAATCACTTTTTATAACCTCTGTTTTTAGGTTCAGTATTATTAAAAATTATAAAAGTACTAGTTAAAGATAGAAAAAATTACCAAAAAATTCCATATTACAGATTCTCATACACTCAGGACGATGCATGTTTAATTTTATATATCCAATACTAACGACCCTTACAAGTCATTATCCACTCAGGGCCATGTTTGTTTAATTGTATGTTTCTAGGTCCAATACTAACGGATATGGACATTTCCGTCAAAAGGCCCACCGTGACCGAAAATTTAAAAGTTATTAAAAGCTAATTATTTAACGATATTGTTATAGAGAAATATTTAGATTTTACTAATTTTATAAATTTACCCATAAATTTGTTCACTTAGATGAACAATTAGTCTGCAAAGTTGTGCAAACGTAATTTCTTATTTGTGACAATGTTTTATTGTATGTTTTCTTTCATATTATCTTCCTTAAAAGAGGTGATATTTGATAAAAATTATTCCAAAAAAAATTTCTTACATGGTCTGTCATCTAAAGAAGAGTTCAAAGAAAAATATGTTATTAGGATTAACGCAAAATTTTTTTTTTGTTTTAATCATTATTCAGTTTAATTATTATGTAAAAAATTTCACGTTCAAAATGTCACGTATCGACCTAGATTTTGGCTTAAAAAAAAATACAGAAGATTTTGGAATCAAACCAAGACATTTAAATGTTACATTGCTACGTAAAATTTTGAAAGTAGTTTGACTAAAAAATTGTGCCAGGTTTCGCTGAATTACGCCTTTTTATACATGGCCACAAAAACTACTTATATTTTTTTCACGTTCGAACTGCTACTTCTTTTGCCATTTTCTTTGACCTAGAATCGCGCCCTCCATAAACTTAAGCATAGATAACAGTGCTTTCTTAGTGCTATAATTTAAGGGTTAAGAGAACGTAAAAATATTTGTTGCTTAAAATGTTATTGTATGTTTGATGCGTACGACTGTCACGTTCAACACTTTGGATTTACCCATATTCAAAGAGTACCACCAGTTGAAGAACAAAAAAGTGCCAATAAGTTCCTTCTTCTAGATTATCATCTACTCAGCACGGTACATATTAAATTTCTTGTTTATATATCCAATATTAACGAAAATTCAAAAAGTACCAGCTGAGGAACAAAAAGTACCAAAATTGTGTATAATATAAGTTCTCATTCACTCAGGACTTTGCACCAATAATTTTATTATCCTAAGTTCAATGTTATAGAAAATTTAAAAAATACCAATGCAGCATGGAAAAGTAAAAGAGAGATATTTAATTTCCCGTATTTCCCCTTACAACTCGGAACCAACCTCCTTACTTCTTTAAAACATGACAGGCAAAAACCAACGCCGACTGGTATAGAGCTCGGATCGCCAATTAACAATCGGATGTTCACTGTAAGTTTATTCTTTATAAAAAATTTGATTTAATGAAATGTGAAAAATTTATGAAATAAGCAGTTCATTAAGTAAAAACTTACACGCAAAAAAAAAATATGGTAAACATATTCTAAGAGCAACATATTATGATAAGATTCATGATCGTAGTCACCATATTAAGATTATTATTGAATCATATTATGACTAAATATACTCGTAATATGTCATCATAATATTTTTCCCTTAATCATATTATTATTCTGTTAATCATACTAAGTTAAGAAGTAATCAAATTATTGTCATGTTAATCATAATAACCTAAGAAGTAATCATATTATCATCATGGTAATCATAATAAATTTAGAAGCAATCATATTATGAGCACCTTTCATAGCTGTCATACAAATACAAAATAAATTAAAATTTTTTGCATCGATTTTTTATTTTGTGGCTTTTTACAATTTTTCTTAATGTTAATCAAATAGCGGAGTTCAATATAAGGCTTGCAAAAGAGCAAATGCAAAATCTGTTGTTTTCATGGGAAACCGCGTATGTCCATTTTTCCGATTTTGAGATGGTGATGCCATATTGCCTAATTTTAAACGCTCTTTACATTTTTTTTTAAAAGATGGATCAATTCTTATTTTTTTTTTGACGAAATGACAAAGTTTAAAAAGTGCAATACCTAGCCCATAGTTTGACCTAGAATGGTTTTTCGGTTTTCTGAAAAATTTGTTTTAAAACATACGCGGTTGCCCATGAAAACCACAGAAATATCGTAGCACTTTTATAAAATATAACGAAATCTCTGTGTGTTTTGTTGTTGGATTTTATAAAAAAAAACTACGATATTTTGCATTTGCACTATTACATCACTAATACTGAATATACCCCGCTAATATTTTAATTTTTTTAATTTCTTTAAACTTAAATTGTTAAACCGCTCACATATAAAATAAACGACACAACTGATATAAAATTATTTTACAATAATAGTTTCATTCCATCTTTAACATAATATGATAAATGTATAGAAAGTAATCATGCTATGGCTATTTAATATCATGATATGGTTGTGAGTAATATAATATGTTTAGAAAGTTATCATAATAAAGATGTTAGAAAAATAATTCTTTTTCGGTCAACAATACTCAAATTCATAATTGCGATAAACATTGATATGTTTACAGTAACTATAATATTGTTGAAATTAAATAAAAATAACAATTATTTGTGTACGACAACAATATATTGTTACATTAAATAAAGTGTTGTTGCCGTAACCATGCCCAGCCATATTTTTTCTCTGCGTGTAGAAAGGCTTAAAACGACAGTAACTTTCTTCATAAACTTTGATCAAAGATGTTTGATGTTTCAAATATTTTTAGACTTTTTGCAAAAATATCGTTTTGGAAAATTTATTGCGACTTATGGTTTTATTCTTTTCTTTGATTAAACATCATTTAAATTGGTTTTTATTCATCTATAGAAAGGTCCATAATATTCTTATAATTATGCAAAATGAAGTTAAGAAAAAATTGTATATTTGAAATGTCAAAAGCATGTCAAATTTCTGTTTCTTTTTATACTACAAACTGTTGTTTGCCTTATCGCTTGCTATTAATTTATTAAATATATAAATTTCGAATTTTATTATTTTTTATTCTTATTTTTAACCGCAACCACAATGAACTCCACTTTTTTTCGTATATAAAAATGAAATTTCAAACAAATATTTAAAGACCAAACAGAGAACGTCTGGAAAAAATGTTTGTATTATTTTTAAATGCAACGGCAGTTAAAACAACAGCAGAAGGCAAACGGAACAACAAAAGGCAAAAAAAAAAAAAAAAAAAATACTAAAAAATAAACTGAAATTATTAAATAAACATTTATTTATTTATTTTAAGGTTTTTATTTATACTCACACTGTTGTTTAGTACTTTTTGTAGGTACTTTATTTTAAATATTTTTTTTGTTTTTTCATATTTAATAAACAAATACAACCAAGGGGCCAAAAAAAACATACATTCACACAAGGTTTATTTAAAAATATTTGCGCCACTGGCAACTACAAACGTCAACGGAAATTTAAAACTTTTTTCCAGTTTCAATTTATTTTTTATTTTTATTTTTTTTTTTTGTTTTCTGCATTAAAACAAACCATTATAATGATGTCTGTTCCGTTTATTTATGTTTTTTTTTCGAGCAAACAATATTTTATTGTTTATTTAACTCTGAAAAACGTGTATGAAAGGAAAAACGAGGAGTAAATATTAAAATATACAAAATTTCATTTGTTAAGCAAATACAAACAATTCATTAATTCACAAAAAACAAAATGCATACATAAATACATACTTACATAATCCATAAATGACAATAAAAATATATTTTTATCGATAACAATTAGACACCTAAGCATACATTAATAATATTAATATGTTATGCGAGGATAGACTACAAATTACTTTTGAAAAATAAAGAAGCTCTCGAACGTTTTTGTTATTAAAATGTCTAGAATTTAAAAAAAAAACATTTAAAATTGTTTATCTATAGATTTTTTTTAAGCCCAATAGGATTTAAAATTGTAAAAAAAATACCAAAATTTATATTTCGATCAAAAACATTTTTTTTATTCGAAAAGCCAAAACATGGCTGAACATTAAAGCTTTCTTCACAATCAGAGCAACAATTTCGTTTTTTTCTTCTATCTTTTTTCTTCCCAAAGTATTTTACATATTTTCCTTTCATTTTTAAAACAAAAATGTAACTTTAATTTTTTGAAAAATGTAACTTCCCAGCAAAAACTTTACTTACAATCCTACTTTTAATGACTTCAAGAATTCATTACTTTATAGCTTTATTCGCCACTTTTTGGATTATTAGTTATATATTAAATAATAACTTTATTATTATATCTTAAATGTACAGAAAAATTTAAATTTTCATTATGACAATAATAATGTCATTATAGTCATTATTGTCAAAAAACATAGTTTTTTAATACAAAAACTACAATGCCCCGGTAGACTAGCTGGTAGCGAGCTAGTCTATCAGCACTGAGGTTGCGCGATCGAATCCCGCCAGAGACAGAAAAAAAAAATAAAAAATAAAATAAAGTAAAATAAAATAAGAAAAAAAAAAAAAAATAATTAAAAAAAAAAAACAAATTAAAAAAAATAAAAAAAATTTTACTTTATTGACTTTGTGTAACTATATATTTTTATAAAAATTTTATGTATAAAAAAAACATATTATTTTTTAGATTATAAAAGGCTAAATTATAAAGGATTACTTTTGGGACATCTCGAACAAAAATAAGTACTTTTTCTAGTAGAAAAGTAAGTAGACGGCTCGTCAAATTCTCATTATTTTTCTGCTTATTTTGTAAGCAAAGTTTTTGCTGGGTTAAGTTGCGTCTACTTTAACTTCAGCAACATTTTGTATGACATTGTTTCTGACGTTTTAAATAATTTTATTAAGTTTTGAATGAAAATTTTAATATAATGTTGTTAAAAATAGTAATAAATGCATAATTTTGTTGTGGCTAAAATTTGCAAACGGTTTCTTAATGTAGAAGGTGTGTGGTTGCCAAAGAAATTGTTGCTCTATTATGAAGACCAAGTGAAAATGTTTTTTTTAATTGTGAATACCACAAACAACTCTTAATGAAGACAATTTCATTTGTATTTCATTATCAAGCTAATACGGCCTAAAATCTTTAATGTAATTAAAACACAATTTTTAATACATTTTTTCCCGACGTTTCGTCGATTTTTTGTCGACTTCTTCTGGGGATACGTCTATTTAATAAAAACATAACATTTATTAATAAAATTTTAAACAAATAACATTGAAAACTTACATTTTTTATATTTTTACATCAAAATGACAAAATTTACATTTAACATATATAACGTAACAACATAAAATATTATGTTATTTTTAAACAACATATTTCCACAACACAACTTATTTTATAGCGACTCGATAACTTGCACAAATGTTGTTCGTATCTTCTTTTAGATTCATTGTATTTTTTATGTTTTGTTGGATCCTTAAGCTTTCTTTAGTAAATCGTTTTCTTATAGAGTCTTCTTTGTCTAATATCCTTATTTGTTCGAAATCTGGTACATGTTGTGATTCAATCATATGCATAGCTAATGCTGTGGTCTCCTTCTGTTTTGTAATGTCCATTTTATGTTCTCCGATCCTTGTAGATAACGCCCTCTTTGTTGTTCTAATGTATATTTGATCACATTGTTCTTTGTCATTTCCCTTACACCTAATTTCATAAACAACATTACTTTGTTGTTGTTTTTCCACTGGCGCTTTTATTTTCGTAAATATTGCACTTGTTGTTTTGTTTGGTTTGTACGCAAAACATATGTTATTTTGTTTTAGTGTTTCTCTCATGTTTCTGTTGTCAGTAAGGCCAGGGATGTATTGTACACTGTAAAATTTCCTGTTTTCTTTTTCATCAGTGTTGTCAGTTATATTAATATTTTTTTTATTATTTATTAACCGCCTATTTACGTCGTCAATTAAAGATTTAATTAATCTTTTTGGGAAACTGTTTTGTGTTAATATTTCATAAATTTTGTTTATGTTTTTATGATGAAATAGTTCGTCGCTGATTTTCAATACCCTATCTATAAAGTTTTTTGCTGTATTTATGATTTGACTCCTGGGTTGTGTAGCGTTGAAATTCATGAGTCTACCTGAAGCTGTTTTCTTTGAGTACCAATTGAAAACAATTTTGTCCTTAATTCTGCGTAGTTTTGCGTCAAGATATGCTATTTCATTGTTTTCTTCAATTTCAATGGTGAATTTGATTTTTTCATGATGTGAATTAAAAGTTTTAAGAATTTCATCTTTATCGTCTTTATTAATTATAGCAAAAATGTCGTCTACATATTTTGCTATGTATTTAATATTAATATTTTTGTTTTTTAATTCTAATATTGCATCGTCCAACAAATTGTCAAGAACAATATCAGCTATTGTTGGCGAGAGCGGGTTGCCCATTGGCATTCCAAATATTTGATTTATTACCTTTCTACCATAAACAAAGTAATTATTGTCTGTCAAACAGAATTTCAAAATTTCTAAAAACTTTGGTCTTGGGATATTAGTGAACTGTTTGATTGTCGGCCATTTCTCCATAATGTTCTTGATAGCTGTGTGTACAGGTATATTTGTAAATAGTGAGATAACATCAAAAGAAACTAATATGTCCTGTGTCTCAAGTTTTATATTAACCAATTGATTCTTTAATTCAATCGAATTTTTAATATTGTATTCCCTAGAAGTAATGTTGTTGAGAATTGTTCCCAAATATTTGGACAGACTATAACATGGCACTTGTACTGATGACACAATTGGCCTAAGAGGAACGCCTGGTTTATGGATTTTTGGTAACCCGTAAATTCTGGGTGCAGTAGCCGCATGACAAATAAGTTTACGCTTTTGCCACATATCAATGAATCCATTCTTTTCTAACTCTGAAATGATGTTGTTGTTTTGTTTTTGAAGCTTATGGGTCGGATCAGTTCGTATTGTTCTATAAGTGTTTCTATCTTCTAAAATATTTTCCATCTTTTGCTCATATTCTTGTTTATACATGGCTACCGTTTTGTTACCCTTATCTGCTTTTATTATTATCAATTCCTGTGGCGTAATTCTGTAACTTTTTAACTACAAAAATTTGTCGTTAAGTACTAAGTTTTAAGTATTTTTAAGTCAAAATTTTCTACTTAACGACAAATTTTTGTCGTTAAAAAAGTTACAGAATTACCCCACTGATGTTTTTTTAGAAATTTTTCAGTTTTTTCGAAAACTGTTGAAATAAATTTTTCTTTAGGTGTATTTCTAAATTTCCTTTTAAAGGAACTTATACCATTTGCTAGTTTAGTTCTAGCAATATCCTTTTCCTTGTCAGAATTTTCATCCATGTCTTGGATACATTGTTCAATATCCGCAATTATGTTAATCGGAGAAAAATTTTTTTCTAGTTTTGCAATATTGACAGAATGGATTACTGCTACATACATCTTTCAGGATGTCGGTAATGTGGTTACAATCGATGCTGCTTTATAGCACAGGATGCTAAAAAAATTTCTTCAGGCGAGCTGTGGAAAACTTCCCGCAAATATACTACATATCAACACAATGCTGCCAAAGTGCAAGTGGAGCTGTTACTTGACATTTTCGGCGAAAGAATTGCAGCATTTATTTAAACGGTGTAATAAAATTTAACTAACTATAAAATTGAGAAGTAAAAGACAATTTAAAAACCTAAGTTTTTTCTGGGCCAACAAATCTTTATGTAAGGCAAACTTTTGCGGATCCTTTACAAGATCCACTTTTGATATTTACGAGCAAGCAATTCTCGTTTATTTTTAACATATTTGTTGGCGACGTATGCTCTGGATGCTTAATCAACAATCTTCTATATACATATATAATTTCGTTGTTTGTCCGAATGTATGTCCGGTTCTCTTTCCGCGGCTTTCTGAAGCCGTCTGACGTCGCAGAAAGATGAAATTTGACATACGTAAAGCTCATTTGCTCCGCTGCTGCAAGACTGACCCCGATTTTTGATTTTCGGTCGGTGGGCGGTGGTCATTGAATAAACCATTCACTTTTTCTTTCGGTCTCCGGGCTGTACATGTGTCTTATTTCATCATAAAACCCTCAATTTTGCATTATTTATTTTTTAAAGAATTTTTATATTTTCGATATTACAACATACAATTTGTTATACTGAAAGTACTTTCTCTGCCGGAAATCATAGTGGAATCAGATTTTAATACTGCTGTTGAAAAGTAGAGATAATCTTATTATTTCACATACATAATTTCTAGCAAAAATATTGGGGTTTTGTTTTGATTTTCGAGATTTGTTTGTAAAGTGATTTAAAGAACAATAAGATTCTAAGAGAAAGTAACTGTTATTTACATTCATATAAATTAAAAAATAATAATATTCAGTTATTGGAATTTATTCTTCATTGTGCCCATTCGAATTGGATTGAACTACATATTTACGGTGCGTTGCGCGTTTTTTAAATTATCATGAAAGGAAGAAATTATAATTTTTTGTTCGCCGACACAAATGTCAAGCACGAAATTGTGAGACTTGCGAACATTTTGCCCTGCAACAAGCACAAAATATTTTTATTTTGCATGGAAAGACATGCACAGACGTCGGTTTAAAGAAACCTTCCGAAAATCTTCCGAACGACATGCAAGATATTTTTAGTACATCACAAGAAAAAATGGAAGGATCCAGGGAGGTTACCGCGTATTTCGATTCGAAAGAAATCATTTACGGATTCGAACAATTTGTACTGTGTATTAAGATTTTCGTAATATTTGTTTCGAATAAACGGACGTTTTTTATACTTTATTGAAAACAAAAAATCACTCTCTATTACAAACAAAAATGGTTCATCAAATTTCCCATTTTTTAAAAAATACAACCTCTGTCATCGTTTCGAACGATTACGAAAATCGTAATACACAGTACAAATTGTTCGAAACCGTAAATGATTTCTTTCGAATCGAAATACGCGGTAACCCCCCAGTCTTCAATCTTTTCTTAATGTTGAGCAAAGAAATTCATTGTTAACCATCATTGATGCAATATACAATCGCCAACACAGCACTAACTGTTTCTTTGTTGATGAACCGGGTGGAAATGGGGAAAACTTATTTGTACAAAACTTTATTATGTGTAATTCGAGGAAAGGGTGATATTGTATTACCAGTTGCGTCGACAGGAATTGCAGCGAATCTTCTAAAAGGGGGCCGCACATATCATTCTCAGTTCAAGCTACCAGTACCATTGACAGAAACATCAACTTCAAGTATGAGAGCAAATTCAGTGGATGCAAAGCAGATAAGAAAGGCTAGGTTAATCATTTGGGATGATACATTGATAAAACATTGATGAAAAATAACAAGCCTTTTGGAGGTAAAGTTGTGCTTCTTGGAGGAGGTTTTCGCCAATGTTTACCAGTGGTACCACATGCTCACAGGACGGCCATTATCGAATCATGTATTAAGTTTTCTAATCTTTGGTCCAACTTTAAAATTTTACAACTTAAAGTCACTAATCGTGCAGCGGATAATGTTTACAGAGATTGGCTTTTAAAAATGGGGAATGATGAACTCAGTTCGGAATTTTTGCATTACCAAACGAAATGCTGGCTGAAAACTCAATCGTTAAAAATATCTTCGGTGAATGTTTAAAGCCGTCTGATGTAGAACAGTATTGTAAAATTGCCTTTTTATGCGCTAAGAATGATGAAGTATGCCAAATTAATAAAGAAGTACTAATGGCCATTTTCTCCGGCAAATTGTCTGTTACTTAATGTCAACATAAATTTATTGGACCGATAAACTGTCCGTTAACGATTTTGGGTTTCTCAATATACCGACAAAAAACATTGTTTTTAGCTGGCAACGCCACTCAAAATACATGTAAAAGTTGGGAGTCATCTGATTGAATTTATCTGTACGGCAAATAAAAGGAAAATACATAATTGGCAGATGAGTGCCGGTTAGCTTTGGGATAAAATTGAAGCAAATGAGACATTGAGAAAACCAAATTTCTTTAATGTGCAGTTTTTCGTCGGGAAAAAAGATAATCGCCTAATGAGAAAATGGACATAAGTCTTTTAGAGGGTGAATGTTTTACATATTTGAGCTTTGGCACGGTGAAAGTCATAGCTGAACGGGAAAATTATCCGGTGGAGTTTTTAAACAGTCTATAGCCATCTGGAATTCCTCCTCATAAGTTACAAGTCAAGGTGGGAGCCATTGCCATGCTCCTGAGGAATTTAAGCACTAAAAGAGGGCTATGCAATGACACAAGACTGCAAGCTACACAATTGTCACAGAATCTAATATGCGCAACTATATTAACCGGCACTGCAATAGGCAATCCTGCATTTATTCCGAGGATTGATTTGGCTCCCATAAATCCCGACCTACCATTTATTTTGCGTAGGAGACAGTTTCCTATAAGGTTGGCGTTTTCCATCACCATCAAAAAAGCTCAAGGTCAAACGTTAGAGAGGGTGGGGATATACATATTTACCCAAACTGGTTTTAAGTCATGGACAATTGTACGTTGCTTTCTCAAGAGTGAGAAAAAAAGATGATGTTAAGGTAAAAGTGATGCATGTAGATGGAAAACAGGGTATGTTAAAAAAGGGTTGCTCCTCAGTATTTTCAAAAAAATTTTGTTTTTAAAGAAGTATTATAATTTAGTTACTTTCTTATTGTAATTTTTTACATATTTTACTTCATATACCTATTAAATGTATTAAAACATTGAATAATAATTTTTTGTTTAATTTCTTTTATGAGCGTTACTATGTTAGTTATTATCTAAAAGATTTTTATGCCTGGCAGGGACTAGTATAACATATAATGTTTCTCAACGCCCATCACGTTAGTTTGTTCCATTATCAGTTAAATTTTTTAGAGCTAATTATGCTAATGGCGACACGTTAAGAAGGATGTGAGTTTAACAAGTCTTGTAAATTTAATATTAACTATTCTTCTAGTCCTATTGATATTAAAACTAAATTTTTAATCCTTTTAAACCCATAATGGTTTTAACTATTTTGTTTCATATTTGTGTTTATAACTAGCTGACCCGGTCCGCGTTGCTAGCCCTAAGCAAACATTAGTGTTGTTTTACCACACGATTTAAATTAAGCTTTTAACGAAATTTACGGCCTTTAAATAAAAATCCACGGAATTCCTATCATAAAGTTTTTTTTACAGAATAACTTACATATGGTCTAGATATGGGCTCAATCAAAAAAGTAACGCATGTATTTAAGGCGAATTGGAAATTATATTTATTTATTTCTTCATCTTAAGGCCAGCCGATAGACAATGTTTTTTGTTTTTTTATTTAGTGTAAAAACGTATAAATTTTTTGGCGTGGCAACTCGGGAGCAAGCGCGGAATATCTTGTGTTATCGAATGATGTAAATATTTTGTAAATAAACCGAAAACTCGTATTTTTGAATGCAACATTTCGAAAGTTTTAAAATTTTGATATGGGATCATTATAAACACAGTTTTTTTTTTAAATATCTTCGGAACTACATAACCGATTTAAGAGTTTGATATCTCGTTTTGAAAAACATGACAACGGCTTTCAAAAAAAAAACCAAAAAAAAAAATATATGTACATATATGTCAGTGATGGAAAATTCAGTACTATGGTACTATTTTCAGTACTTTTTCCTTTCAAAAATAACACGGTACCCCCACGTCCGTTTAAGTACTCTTTTTTTTGTTATGCTTCTTTGTTTAGAAATTTAGCGTTGATATTTTTTTTTTTTAACTTGGACAACCAGGGCTGTGGAGTCGTCAACAAAAAGTACTTACTCCGACTCCAACCGCTGAAATTCCAACTCTGACTCATAATCTAACCTTAATGCTAAATGTATATGAGACTGGTCCTTATTTGACAGAAAAGAAGAAAAAACCTTATGATATCCGAAAAATTAAGTCTCTTTTTTAATTGAGTTGGTATATTTTAATGTCAGTTATCCTCATCAACATTTTGCTGTTGAAATTTAGCCAGCTCGGTTCATAAATGGCTGAGATATGAACAAAAAAAAAAAAAAAATGGTGCATATTATTTTAAAATTTATTTTCCAAAAAAAGTACCATATTGTTGAAAAAATACTCTATTGCTTGGTGGTCAGTACCATGTAATTTTTTAAATTTTCCATCACTGGTATATGTCAGTTGTGGTGCAATATGAAAATTGGATTTTGACACACCCTTCCGCCCGCAGACCGAAAATCAAAAATTAGGCTTCACAGTGTCACCCGCCTGAATATTCTGAAGATTCCTTGAAAATTTCATCAAAATCGGCCCAGCCGTTTGGGAGTCCATACGTTACATACATACACACATCCTGTTTTATATACATATAAAGATTGGTGTCAAAATTGATGCCGTGCAATAAAGCCATAGGAAATAAATGGATTGAGAAATAAGGCCATATGCCTTTATTTCCCTGTAAGGAGTGAAATAAAGCCATGCATGGCCTTATTTCCCATTTAAATTTTTTTCTTTTAATATAATTCTAATTTATTTAAAAATTGTTTTGTTGTTTTTTCTCTGGGTGTATATACACAGAAAAAATTATTTTTCCAATTCAAACAAAAAATTTGTAGAATCAAAAAATTTTTTGTCTGAAATCGGTCCTATAAACAAATTCGCATATTCAAACAATTTATTTGCATTTGGTTTATTGAAAAAAAACACTGATTTTTTCAAACAAATAATTTAACTGAATCAAACAAAAAGTTTACTGAAATTCATATACTAAATTTCAAAATCAAAAAAAAAAAAACAGGTTTTTGCACAAGCAATGATGCGCACACAAGCAGGCACTGTATTAGAAGATGATGGCAGAGAGAGCAGAGCGGCCGGCTGGCTTTAAGACACATTTTTTTGTTGGAATAATTTTTGAACGAAGTCTTTTTTTATACACACAATGTTTTTCGTCATCACTCACTGTTGCTGTATCCTTTCCTTTGGTAATGAAGAAGAAATGTAACCCAAAAACGGTGACAGACCGACTCGATATGTTTTTCGTCATCATTATATTTTTGTATTTGATGTATTTAAGCAAACAGTTTGAAAAAATTGAATACGGGATTTTGGTTTTTTTTTAACCAACCAAAAATTTATTTTGTTTCTTATAATGTTGTTGTTGTTTCTTTTGTTTAAAAAGAGTGAAACGTTTTTTTACCTGTTTTTTTTTTTTTTTACTTCAAACCTCTTCATCTTTCTTACTGTTGTACTTTTTTAAAGTGTCCAAAAATAGACTGTATGTGTTTTTTGTTGTAGTTCTTATATTTCACATTAGGAAGTGTTGCTTACGATCAAATAAAAAAATGCAAAAAGACGACAACATTAAAAAGCGTTAAATATTTCATACAAAATAATGAAAACTTGAAACCAATAACGCGTGTATTATATTTTTGAATGGTTGTCAACATTTTTGTTGGTTAAATAGAAATCAAACAAAAATTTTAATTGAATCAGTAAAAAAATTTTTAGAAATTAAAAAAATTATCAAACAAGCGTTTGTTTGAAAATAATTCGGCAATAATTTTTTCTGTGTATTAAAAATATAACGAAAACACTTTAATTTATTTGAGAAATAAAGCCATATGGCTTTATTGCACGGCACCGTCAAAATTTGTCCAAATTACTTTAGATCAATCTTTAAAAAAAAATAAAAAAAAATTTTTTTTTTCAAATTTTAAAAGTTATTTAAATTTTTTTTATGCGGGTACTTTTCTTTTGCTTAAAAGAAAGCTTTTGGGGTTTCCTTTAAGGTAGTTTAGGTCGCGTATTGGGCTGCGATTGGTTTATGTATAAAAAAAAAAAATAATAACTCAAGACGAGAGTTTTTCCATTTTTTTAAAATTTTTCGTATTTGTGTTTTAGTGTATCTTAAACCTAAAAAATAAAACTTATGCTGAGAAACTAGACAAATTAAACTTTTTGACGGTATAACATACCGAACTAGCATTTAATTAATACCTTCGATTCAGTAATACCCACAATATGCTAATCCCAGGAATAAAATCACTTTTTTCTAAAGAAATGTTGACAAATTAAATTTTTTTATTGAATTTGTAATAATAATTAAATGACTGCCTGTTCAACGATTTCGAACGTAAATTTATATCCCAATAATTTTGACTGTAACAGCTCTTTTTACGAATATTTTATTACTTATAATCAGGGAAACCAGAAATATGCTCTAAAAACGCATTTTATGCGCATTAAATATGCAATAAAAACTTGAAAGTATTCCCTGAAAACTGTTAAAAATATGTCCCAAAAAATTTAATAACAGTTGCATTTAATAAAAACAATTTTAAAATTATAATCGGTAAAGCCCAAACACCATGGTATTTACAGATGAAATTTCGAGATATTTAGGGCGAATTCAATCTCAATACCAACATAATAAGATGGTTAACGGACACAAAGAGTATTTTTTGGAAACAAGTTTGTATGGGAATATGTGAAATTATAGACCGATTCTTACGCTTTACATAGACTTCGTACTTGGTACAATTAAAATGTATTTACCAAATTTTATCAAATTATCTACAAGATTGCAACGTGTACTTTGCGCACAAGGATAACATGGACAGACAAGAGCCAGACGGACGGATGGACAGAGTAACATCACTTGAAAAAGTGTTTCTGTGTCGATCAGTATACTTAAGATTCGTCCAGATTTCTATGAACTCGCCAAAAGCGTATATATTTGCTTATCTATGTATCTATCTATATATAAAAAATAGGATGTGTGTATGTATGTAACGTATGGACTTCCAAACGGCTGCGCTGATTTTGATGAAACTTTCAGGGAATCTTCAGAATATTCAGGCGGGTGCCACTGTGAAGTCTGACTTTTGATTTTCGGTCTGCGGGCGGAGGGGCGTGGCAAAATCCAATTTTCATATTGTACCACCAATGACATCTATATAATTTGGACGATTTTTTCTTTAAAATGATCGCCATGATCCAACTTAGATTTATACGAAAAGAAAATGTTGCCCCGCCCACTTTTTTCGAACTACCTTAAATCAGAAAACGGCTCCATCGATTTGACAAATTTTTCTTTTAAATGTTCGTATTAATCTATTTTACGTTTTCATCGAAAGAAAAATGTACCACGCCTATTTTTACGTCCACTTTTTCTATTAAGCGCATAACTTGAGAACGGCTTGACCGATTTGGACGATTTTTTCTTAAAAATGATTGCCATGGTCCAACTAAGATTTTTACGGAAAGAAAATTTTGCCCCGCCCACTTTTTTCGATTTACCTAAAATCAAAAAACGGATCCATCGATTTGACTAATTTTTCTTTTAAATATTCGTATTAATCCATTTTACGTTTTTATCGAAAGAAAAATGTACCACGCCTACTTTTACGCATAACTTGAGAACGGCTTGAGCGATTTGGACGATTTTTTCTTAAAAATGATTATCATGGTCCAACTTAGGTTTTTACGGAAAGAAACACTTGACCCGCCCACTTTTTTCGATTTACCTAGAAACGGCTTTACCAGAAAACGGCTCCATCGATTTGACTAATTTTTCTTGCAAATGTTCGTATCTTTTTAACGGATTTTAAAAATCGAACGCAAACATTTTTCCTAATTTGGACAGGACAACGTCTGTCAGGTCAGCTAGCACTATATACAATTTTAAAGCTTACAATAACATTTATCTTTAATGCCATCATGCTTTGTCTTACGGCAAATGGTCTGCGCCCCATGGTATATACGTAATGCCATTATCCACAGAGATCTTAACATCGCTACCATCCAGGAAGAAATTAAAAAGTATTCAGTCAAATACATAGATAAACTAACGGTCCATCCCAACCACCTCGCTCGGGATCTAATAAAGTTTGAAGGTCAGCGGAGGCTGAAAAGATCCGACACTTTGAGTCTAGCAGGCTTTATTGACACTTGAATGCAATTAATTAGCGGTTACATTGGTAACGCTTATAAATACAAATAAACAAATAAGAATTAGGATTAAGCTTTGAATACATATTGTAATTTTCGACAACAAAGATTCAATAAAAAAAATGGCTTTGTCTTACAATTTTAGAGTAAAAATTAAATGGAGAAGACAACACGCTGGGTTACAGATAGATATTTAAAACAGAATTCCGCAAAAAAATGTTTCTTTTATTTGTTGCAAAAGCTCTTGTAGGCACAAAAAACTTCTAACATGTTTCGAAATATGCCTTAAAAAGGCAAAATATGCGCTATAAACTTAAGAAATGCTGCGAAAAAGCACTTGTAACTAAATTATGCAAAAAAAAAAGCTGCAAACGGTAAAATATGCAAAAATATGCACTAACAAATTGATGACATAATTCATAACAAGCTCTTAAACGAATAAATATATTGTTTCTACCTTCATTGGTCGCACAAGGAAAAACATGCAATTGCATATTTATGGTTTCCCTGCTTATAATAATATGTTGGCACATAAAAATCATTTACATTTTTAACTTATCAAAAAAAAAAAAAAAAAAAAAAACGTGTATCTATTAATTTCCACTCTCATAAAGTAAAAAAGACATTTTACTACATCGATATAAAGTTTTATTTATACCTACATCACATTTTAACATTGAAAGCATACAAACAACCCGTCTATATCTGTAGGGTTTTTAAAAAAAAATTATAAAATTATTATCAGAAATAATAAAATATTGTAATAAACCAACGGATACTCATTCAACTAATAGATACGAAGCAACAAACACATTAATTTACAATACACCAAACCATACGTAAAGAAACTTCGAAGAAAATAATAAAAAACACTGTGCACTTGAAAAATTTACAACCAAATTTATGAGTTTTGGCTTGTTTGAAGGTTTATGTTGTTTTTGTGTATGTTCTTCAATGTTGTTACTTGTCTCACCTCACGTAGGTGGTGTTTTTTTTTTTTTTTTTTTTTTTAACAGCACCTCAAAGATGAAAAGGATGATCGTATCAGTTTGTTATATAACTCACACATTAAGTTTATTCATAAAGGGAAACGATGTTTGGGTTTGAAGCATAAGAATCACAAATTGATTATGTTTTTTTTAATTTAAAACTTTTATTTTAAATAAAAATTATGAGGGATTATAAATTAAGGCTAGAATTGAATTTTAACGATAAGTTATGCTGATCCTACCCCAACAATAGGCAAAACAGTTTTTTTGACTTATGCGACAAAAGAACATTAGTTCTTCAAACAAAGCAACCGGAAAAACTGTCTTTTTGACTTACTGCGACAAAACATTTGTTGCAGAAAATACATCATACCCCCACAGAGTAAAACAAAATAGGCATAAAAGAACCTTGTAGCCAGTGTTCGAAAACAAACAATAAATATAGCTCGTTAGTGTTCGGTTCGGTAGATTTGTGGAAAACACAAACGATAATACTGTTTACAAAAATAACGTTTCCCTGTTTGTCATCTTGCGAACACAAAAATATTCCTGTTCTTATGCAACACAACAAAAAGATTAGAACATTTAATTCCGTTCGATTTTTTTTAAGCCACAAACTTCATTGTGTTCGGTTCAGCTGATTAATGTTTGTTAGTTTCTGTTGTGCGCTCTTTTGGCTGGTAAAAAAAACAAAAATGTTTTTATAAAAACAAAATACACAAGAAAAAAAGGCAGCAAAATAATTTTACACAAACAAAACATATACACAATTCACACAAAAGCTGTTCGTGCTGTGGTCGTTGCTAAAATTTTTTGTTTGTTCAGTTCTTTATCGATGTAAAAAAAGAAACATTATAGAACATTAAAATATAATGTTTGTCTACAGTATCACTACAGTTGTTCTGTTTTTCAACGAAGAACAGAACACTAGATAACGTTCGGCTCTTTCTTGAAAATAGTTACGAACGGTATTAAGCGTTGTGTTCGTCTACACAAGCACTAAAAAAATAGATATCGTTACTGGGTGTGTGAGCAGAGCCGATCGCTATATAATGTTCTGTTTATTTTCGAACACTGCTTGTAGACATTATTGCATGCTTTCTTATTAAGTAACCCATACCAATTAAGACAAGTAAAAAAAAAGAAAACGAGAAAAGCCAACAAACTTTGTCTCATAGTTGTCTTAATACTGGTTGTCTTTTAAGACAAAAACTTGAGAAGACATGTCTTTGACTTAAAGGACAGAAACTTTTATGGCCATTTTCTCAATGTATCGACAAACTGGCTGTTACTTAATGTCCACATAAATTTATTGAACCGATTAACTGTCCGTTAACGATTTTGGGTTTCTCAATATACGACATAAAACATTGTTTTCAGCTGGCAACGCCACTCAAAATACATGTAAAAGTTGGGAGTCAGCTGATTGAATTTATCTGTACGGCAAATAAAAGGAAAATAAATAATTGGCAGATGAGTGCCGGTTAGCTTTGCGATAAAATCGAAGCAAATGACCCATTGAGAAAACCAAATTTCTTTAATGTGCAGTTTTTCGTGGGGAAAAAAGATAATCACCTAATGAAAAAATGGCGATTAGTCTTTTGTTGGTGTGTGTTTAGCGTAACAAAGACAAAACCGCAGTACATAATTTTAAGTGTCTTATGGCAAATTAGTGAACAATTTTGGATACTACAGTTTGTTCTTATTATTTTTTTTTTTTTTTGGGTACACATATATTTTAGATTTTTTCTACCACGCCTCCAAGCAAATGATTGAACACGAACTAATTCCAAAGATAACTTGATGAAATTGATGCACAAACTTGTTTCGTTACAATGACGAAGCCTTTAAAAAATGGTTAAAATCAGTAAAAAAAAAAAAAATATTTAGCCCCAAAACCATTTCAGGTGATTCCTTTGTAAAATGACCTCTTGATTCCGAATATTACGTCCGTATCTCCTCATCATCCTTCCATTTCGTAGGAGCCCTTCATTTCTTTTATTAAATTTCGATGATTCAGGGTTCTAATCACCGCATTCGATACTATCGTATCGAATAAGTAACGAATCTTTTTGCATACGATAGACAATGACGTTTTGAACGTAAACTCGATAAATGTAATGTCGAGATACTCGATATCGAATGCTATTATTTCAAATTCAATACATTTGATTCGATATCGAGTTTCATGATAATAAATATTTTCGATAAATTTTGCTCGATATCGTATGCGGTGATTAGACCCCAGGCAGTGGTTTTGAGATGTTTATGAGGTTTAAACTTAGTTTAACGAAGGCTAAAACTCTGATTTTCACGCCGAAATGTAATTTTTTTTATTATTTCATTAAAGACCAAAATTTTAAGCAAAACTAGAGGTTTCGTCAAAATTTCGTATACAAATTTGGTAATGGCGGCACAAATCCGTTTTCAGATTTACTAAACCTAGTTTAACTGAGTTCTAAAAAACACAGACTTATGGCCATTTTCTCAATTTATCGACAAACTGTCTGTTACTTAATGCCAGCATAAATTTATTAGACCGATAAACTGCCCGTTAATGATTTTGGGTTTCTCAATATACCGAAAATTGAATTTATCTGTACGGCAAATAAAAGGAAAATAAATAATTGGCAGATGAGTGCTAGTAAGTTTTGCGACCGAATAGAAGCAAATGAGATATTGAGAAAACCATATTTCCTTAATGTGCAGTTTTTCGTTGGGTAAAAAGATAATCGCCTAATGAGAAAACGTCCATTAAAGCTTATAAATTTATGAAAAACTATTTTTTACTTTTTCACAAATTCTTTTTTATTTTTTTAAATGTTTCGGCTCCAAAACATCATATTTACCAAAAATTGGCGGGTTGATGTGGGAAGAAAGAGGTCATATTCAGATTCAGAAGGCGATTTTACACAAGGATCAGTTGAAGCAACCTCAGAGCCAATTTTCAGGCTGACCAGATTTATCTTACTCCGCAACAAATGATGTATATCTCAAACAAATTTAGCGATGAAGGTACCGAAGGCATTTAAGGGATAATTGAATAAAATGAAGTGCAAACGTTTTCTTTTGATCATGATTTCAAAAAACTTGTCGGGAGAAACCTTATCATTTACAACTTTAGACTTTGATGCGGTAGATCAACCATTGATTATTGCTCTTATAAAAAACGAAAATCGCTTAAATTTTCTTTAAGTGGGGAACAGATTAGTCGCTGTAGTACAACGTTACAAAAAGCGCTGCAAGCTGTCAAAAGTTAAAAACGGCGGTTTCAAGATGCGGTTTCAGTATACGTGGTTGTAGTAGTCGTTGCAGTTGAAGCGCAAAATTCGAAATATTTAACTTTGTTGCGCTACAGAGCATTTTTTAGCTTCAGCTTCTACTACAACTTCTTAATTCTGTTCCAGGCCTAAATGTTAGAGAATGTTGGTATTTCTGAATAATAGACCCAAAGCTTGGCCATCGTTTTAAAAAAGGTCGCATTCGAAAATTGATTTAATCCGCATTATAGTCTCCAAAAACAAGACAAAATTCGGCACATGTGACGTAAATGTAAAGTTAAATAACTTGAAAAATTTTAGATTGTTTACTTACGAAACATTGTGTAAATATTTTAAAATAATTCTCTAAAGAAAAAAAATTTTTTTATCCGTTTTAAAAAGATATTTTGTATTATTTACATGTAGAAATAACTGTGCAAATAATGTCAACAATTCATCTTTTCGCAAAAACTATTAATATTTATGCAGTACATAATACATAAGTGCATTTTATACCTCATGTCAATAACTAAAATTGTATTAAATTTATGTACATACATATGTATAAGATTTTTTATTATTTATGTAAAAATTACGTTGTTTACTTAAAGTAAAGATTAAAAAACTATTGTATTTGATTGATATTACATTGTTTAGACGTAAAACAAATTATTTACAAAATGTCACAAATTAACATTTTATTACTTAGCAGCTTTACCCTTAAAAATGCATTATTTACCTGATGTCAAGAATTAAAATGTTAATGAAATCTTATGATCCTTTTATGTATATGTAGCTATGAAATTTACATGAATTTTTTTACATTGTTTACAAAATGTATACATTTTTAAGTTTCAGCAAACTTTTAAAACTAAGTGTAATTTAGTGATTGCCTGAAAAATCTTTGTGACATTCTGCTGTTTAAACAATCACCCCTATCGTGAATAACAAGTGGAATTTTTGTTCCCATGAAATTTTCATTCCCCTCCAAGGGAAAAAAGCAATCGTGAATCTCATGTGAAACATTTTTCACGCTATCAGTTCCAGTGAATGTAAAAAAAGAAGAAAGATTAAAAAAATGAAAAATCATAGAAATTTTTGTTCAAAAATATACAAGTATATATTTTAAAGAAAAGTTAAAATAATAAAGCAAAATATTTAGTACTGGAGGGATAGTTTGATTACAACGTTAGTTTTTTGCACTTTTTAATTTTAATGTAGTAAAATATTTTCCAAAATTCTGCCACCAAGTCAATCGAAAGCTTCACAAATCCGCAGACAACCGACCTGTTGTTTTGCATTTTGTTGAGAAATATATCGGTTTGTGCTTTATTAACTTTATTAATTTATACTCGATTTATAGGAGAAGCTACTTATGTACATACATGTTCTGTTCCCTAGCAAAAATAAAGTGAGAAAATCTAAGGGAAATGTGAACAAATTACGAGGGAAAAAATTTTTCACGATAAGGGGAATTTTTTCCCGTGAACATTTTTTCACGTTATTACTCTCCTTTGAATTAAATTTTTTCATGGAAGTTGTTTATGATCGCAAATATGTGGAAAGGGGAAAAATTACGAGGGAAAAATTATTCACGATAGGAGTGAATATCAAAAGTTCTTGTTTGTGTAAAATTTAAGGAAATTTTTAATAATAAAGAATTTGAAAAAAAATTTCATTTAAAATACATTGTTTAACTCATGTTATCTGCTAAATATTAGGTTAAACAAATTTACCTAAAGCTTAAGTTAACATCAAAAATTTATGTACTTTAGTTTAATTTTCGACTGTTAACACAAAAATTTAAATAATGTCAATAGTTTTTATTTTGTGGAAGGTTTTTCAAAATGGAATAATCTTAGGCCGTGTTTTTGAAATGTGAATGATGTTCAAACTTTGTTTAAAGTAGTCTGAAACTCGGATTTTTCCGGAGAAATTTTAGTCTTTTTTTTATTATTTCATTAAAGACCAACATTTTAAACAAAAGTAGGCTATTCCGTCAAAATTTTCCATACAAACTTGGTAATGACGGCACAAATCTGTTTTGAGATAAACTAAACCTAGTTTGACTGAGATCTAAAAAACCCAGCCCTAGTATATTTAATACTTTGCAATTGCAATTTTAAGGTTTATAAGACACATGATATATCTTTTTATTTACATAAAAGCTACATTGTTGACATAATGTAAACATTTTTAAAGTTTTGCAATCCTTTACAATACGTAAAAATAGAGTATATTTGTTTTATATAATACTAGCTGACCCGGCAAACGTTGTTTTGCCTAGAAAAGTATTATTTTTGTGTATATTTAAAATACAGATACAGAATCAGGAACAGGTAATATTCGGTGCAGATAATTTATCTTTATTTACAAAAAAAAAAAAAAAAAAAAAAAAGAATATGAAATTGTGAATTATAAGTAAACTATTGAATAAGTTAAGAGAATATCATTGAAGCACTTTGTGATAAACAATATTTTTCGTTTTGTTGCCAAATGCGAAAATAAACAAAGAGGATGGCTTTCCGACACGGGAACATGCGACATAGAGTTGACCGTGTGAACAGTCGTTCTCCAAATTTAGGCCACAAACACTCAATGATTGCCCTTGGGATTTGTTGATTGTCATGGCGAATGCGAGACGAATTGGAAATTGGATTCGTTTAAATTCGAATGGCATATCGGTTAGGATCATTGGAATTATCGGCATGAGAACTTCCTCTCCTTTAAACTCTCCTTTTAGCACTCTCCATACAAAATGTATAAGAAAATGAATTTTCTTAATAATTTCTTTTTTCTGGAATATTTTAGACATTTTTTTGCTAACAGATCAAAGCATGATCAATTGCATAGCTTACGATTTGATTAATTTTCAATGGCACTTCTTGTCGGAAATTGTTCATACCAACATAGAAACCTTTGCCGACTCATGCGCAACAACTTTACTAAAGATCATAGCATCGTCAAATGCAGAGTTTACGATTTAATTCATACTCAGTTATTTTCAATGGCGCCATCTATTTTAGATTTTTTTTGCTATTCTTCTTACTTGGTCAGAGACCACTCCGAATTGGTACGAATCATCGAAATCGGTCCAGCCGTTCTTTAGTTATAAACGTAGTAACTAACGCCACTTTCTTTTATATATATGGGCAACTTCAAATTTTTTGAGCACCTGCTGAAACCGACATACTATGGCTCTTATTTCGTTAAGTTTTATGAATTGAAAAAAACGTTGTACAGGGTTTGGATGACTATACTTGAAGGATATGACGTGCAAAGTTTTACGTTGAAAAGTCCTCACCTTAAGAATTGGTGGTCATCTAAAATTCGAAAAATTAAAAAAACGACTTGAAACTTCCAACAGTTTTTTCATTCATTCCGTTTTCTTTGTAATAGTTTTACGCTTTTAGATCCAAACCCATACAAAATATAGTCACTAGACTTGGAGGATATGTCCACTAAAAAAAAAATTTTGATATCGCTGCTGCGTGAAAAGTTGCATGGTGTTTTAATGTGAAACCAAAATTTTCCGAATTTTGAAATTTTTGAAGATTTTGCATAGAGTTTTTGCGCCGTTTAATAAAAATGAGTTTTAAGCGCAGAATTAAAAAAACTGCGTAATTTTATAAAGTTTGAGGTGTATCAAGTTGGTGTCAGCGCACCAATAACGTATCACGGACATCACAAACTCAAAAGAAATTAGCGTAAATTTTTTAAAAATGTATCTTTTTTGCGTCTGACAATCTGAATTGCCTTTTAAGTTGGCTAGTGTATTGCGTGATGTGAGTAACTTCGTAAATGGCACCTCCGAGGCGAAAACGCACTTTAAAATTTTTAAACGCAAAAAATGTCTAGGTGTCGTACATTTTTGAAGTTGCTCATATATAGATAGATTAGGGCTTCCAATGGGGATTGGTTTTTTTGAATCCCGGTATTCGGGATTGCAGAAAATATATCGGGATCCTGATTTCCGAATCCCCGGATTTTCGGGATATTTTGAATCCCGGAATTCACGGGATTTTTTAAAAATTTTCTTTATACCAAATATGAAAAAAACTTAATTTTCCAGTAAATACTCATATTTCATGAAGATATAGGTATTATTTTTTTTTGTAAAAAATATAATAAAAACAAACTTAAAATAATAATTTTATCAATATTTGATTATTGATATAAAAATTACACCATTTCCAAATGTATTTTAAAAATTGTGTACAGGAAAACATTTGGACAATTTCAAAAACTTTTTGTGTCAACAAATACACCAACAAACAAGTATTTATACAAATTACTAAAAAAAATAGTAAAAAATATAAAAAAAATCGGGATCCCGAAAATCCCGGGATTAAAAATCAGAAATCCCGAGATTCGGGATTCGCCTAATCCCGAAAATCCCGGGATTTCCCGATTGAAAGCCCTAGTGGGTTCGATTCCCGCCAGAGACTTTAGTCTGTTTCACTGGCTGTAGATCGAAGTCACTTTTGCTTGGTAAATTAAGTTAGAATTTAATTTGTTATTGTCTTTGTAACTATTAATAATTAAAGAGTGTATCTACGTTATAGTTTGAATTGTTTACAAAGTGTCAATAATTCATCTTTTTGTAACTTTCGGGGGAAATTTTACAAATAATAAATTCAATGATTATTGTCACATATTTGTCCCTTAAATACCTTATTTAGCAGACCATAAAAATAACTATAATTTACATGAGTTTATTTAAGACTTGCGCAAAATTACATTGTTTACATTATGTCATTACAAAATTTTTAGCCAACTTTTAGAAAACTCAAATAACAAATGTTTTTTGTTATAGTTTTAATTTATTACATAACAAATTTATTGTTTACATAATGTCAACATTTTTTTTTTTTAAATATTGAAAAGCATTTATTTTATTTATTTTTGAGTCTTATATGAATAACGAGAGCAGTTTTTTTGTTACGCAGAAAACATTAAAAATTAATTTCAATTAAAAAATTTGTGATATTAATTAAAAAATTAATTAAATTTGCAGCAGTTAACAAATTAATAGAATCAATTAAATATTTGTTTATATTAACAATATTTTCTGCAGTAATGTTATCGATATAAGTTAATATTTAATTCACTTGATTAAATTTTTAATTAAAACTGATTTTATGTTTGATTAATTTTTTCAACTGAAAAAAGATTAGGGAGAATTTTTTCTGTGTATAAACGGGACGTTATATTTTTGTGAATGATATGTGGACGTGGAAAAATATATAAAAAGCCAGTGGGTCTGAAAAATTCACAAAATGCGCTGTATGGCAACAAGGAAGTTGTTAAAATGCATTGTATATACTATTGGGGTATTCACATGGTGCTATCATGTTATATCCCTACAGATAATATTGGACTACGTGGTCCATTGTGGCTTAAATGGACTACTTACACCATGGTCCAATGCACTGTAGTATGGACCATGTTAGAAGAAACAAACATGCAGTGCTGCCAACAACTGCATGATGTATACTTTTCTATAGTTTACAGTATTACACATTGGTAGCCCTGATGGTGTCCATTATTAATTGTTTATTTAAAAGTGAAAGTTTGTGAAATTTGTGGAAAAAGGTTAAAAAATAAATAATAAATAAATAAATAACAAGTAAATATATTTAATAATAGCAATAAAAGACTACAGTACACACCATAAAAGGCGATTAGTAAAAACTGAAAAAGAAAAAAAATTTTAAGCTACCCCTGTACTACTGTAGTAACATGGGGTACTTTTAAAACTAACCCACTTTAGAACTCCATGGAGAAGTTTAGGGACTACTTCGGTAGGTTATATGGTCCCCTCCTAGGACATCGTAATGTTAAATGGACCACCTTTTACCCATATCTTTGGAGTAGTTTTGGAGTACTCCTTCTCCTTTGTGGACTACTCCTGTCATGCATGTACGGACTAGTCTCGTTTTCTGCACGGATTGTCATAAGGTTCTTGCATTTTAGAATGGTTTAAAAATATTGTTGTTGCTTTGTAGACAAAAAGCGTCTTAAATTAATAGAACTTTGCTTGCTATGTTTGTTGTGCTGTCGTAATTAATCAGAAGAGACCAGCGCTGAGCAGCTGAGCCGTGCCGCGTTAGTTTTTGTAGCCGTCGCCGTTGATGGTATATTTTTATCCGGCTAACATCCGTATTAAACCTGAGACCAGCAATTTTTGCAACAAATCACTTGCGGCGTCAAATAAGATCGGCTTAGGATTCTGCTGTTTTTGTGATTTGCGTCTGAAAAATGGAAAATAGTCAGGTAAGATCTAATTTAATTTATTCATTCATGGATTAGAATTCAAAAATATTTATATTTTTGGTAAATATTTATTTTGTATATTTGTTTTAAATCAGCTGATTTAAATTCAAAAAAACACGGAATTATAATGGGCTGTTCACAACAGTCGTATTTTTTCATGTTATTATTTTAAGACATATGGGTAATTCCATGTCAAAACGACCAAGAGTGGGACACGACCCCTTCCGATTTTAATGAAATTTGGCGAGAAGGTTCCTTTTATCTTATAAAGAACATATATGAACGAAAAAAAATTAAAAAAATTTTTTTTTTCAAAAGTTATGTCATATTAAAAATGTCATAATTTCTCCGTATTAGCCGAATGTTTGTAGCCCCAAGTAGTCTCTTTAAAATGACATTAAAATCATCTTAGTGTGTCAAGTAGTTTTGGAGATATTGAAGAAATAAGCTCAACACATTCGGCTAATTCGGAGAAATTTGAATGTGACATAACTTTTGAAAAAAAAAATTTTTAATATTTTTTCGTTCATATAAGTTCCTTTTAAGATAAAAGGAACCTTCTCGCCATATTTCATTAAAATCGGAAGGGGTCGTGTTCCACTCTACGTTGTTTTGACATGGAATTACCCATATGACTTTGTGACACCTTGTGAATCCCCTATATGTAAACAATCGAATTTTTGACTGTTTTCAAAAAGCTTTTAAATATTAATCACCCCTATCGTGAATGTTATGGGAATATGATACATGGGATCAAACCTAAATTCCCATCCCCAACAAATCGGTATCGCAAATATTTTGGGAGTAACAATTTCTATCGTGAATTATTTTTCAGTGCTTTGTAAACAAAAGGCTCTATTGTGAGTAACTTGTCAGTGCCTGTATTGTGAAAGAAAAATATACAAAATAAAATACTAATAAAAATATAATAAAATAACCAATGAATACTGTTTATCTTCATTTTCTTTATGTGCACTCCTTCAATAAGAGGAAAAGTAATTTAATTTAGTCCTACTTTAGAATACATATTAAATTTACATGTTCCCTTCTCGTTCACATCAACAATTGTTTGGAGTTTATTTATTAAAAAAATTCGCGGGAGTAAACATTGGCGATCCCAAATTTTTTTAGTTGGGGAATTCATTCCCAAAAAATTTGTTATGGGAGTCATTCTAGAGTTTGCTAAAAACCGTAAAAATGTGAAACCGCGGTTTCGGTTTTAAAATTATTAAAACCGGCCGGTTTCGGTTCGGTTTTCGGTTTTGAAAATATCAAAGTTAAATTCATACATAAACATATATATTTTTTTTGGAAGTTTTTTATTTGTTTCAATTCAGGTACTTTTATTCGTCCTTAAGTGTAAACCTGGGCCTGGCCAGGCATTTTTTGACTTTTTCTAGTTTTTTTATATAATTAGTAAGTATTTTAGAACGAAACTTTATGTATTCCTCAATTGCGCAATTGGCCAAATGAAAATTTTGTGCATATTGTATCCACCTGGGCCTGGTCAGGCCCTTCCCTATAATATATGTACCGCAGTAAATAAAATCAAAATGAAACGTTTCAAAAAGCATACACAACACATAAGAATTCTTCCTTTTCTGTTTTTTCGAAAAATTATTTTATTTCCCAACAAAATTTTCCTGCTATAGCCATAAAACTCCATACATATCAAATAAGTCCCAGCCTTGCCCAGGGGTTCGTTAGTGTGAGTTTTTATTATAGCCACAAGATACTCCATACAAAATTCAAGTGGCCCTGGTGGCAGTTTATGCCTCACAAATAAGGTGTGTACTTAAGAGTTATAAGGATAACATTTGTTCTTCTTAGTACTTATTTTGAATTTTAAGAATTTTGAAATACCTTGTCATTGTTGAAGGCTGTTTTGTATAAAGTTTTTGTATATTAACCCTGCAAATAAAATTGGACCACCTGATCCATTATATATATATATATATATATATATATATACCATGGAGTAGTTTTAAAGTAGTCCAAAGGTGGGTTATATGGTCCTCTCCTACACAGAAAAAATTATTGCCGAATTATTTTCAAACAAACGCTTGTTTGAAAATTTTTTTAATTTCTACAAATTTTTTTACTGATTCAATTAAAATTTTTGTTTGATTTTTATTTAACCAACAAAAATGTTGACAACCATTCAAAAATATAATACACGCGTTATTGGTTTCAAGTTTTCATAATTTTGTATGAAATATTTAACGCTTTTTAATGTTGTCGTCTTTTTGCATTTTTTTATTTGATCGTAAGCAACACTTCCTAATGTGAAATATAAGAACTACAACAAAAAACACATACAGTCTATTTTTGGACACTTTAAAAAAGTACAACAGTAAGAAAGATAAAGAGGTTTGAAGTAAAAAAAAAAAAATAGCAGGTAAAAAAACGTTTCACTCTTTTTAAACAACAGAAACAACAACAACATTATAAGAAACAAAATAAATTTTTGGTTGGTTTCAAAGTTGGTTAAAGAAAACCAAAATCCCGTATTCAATTTTTTCAAATTGTTTGCTTAAATACATCAACTACAAAAATATAATGATGTCGAAAAACATATCGAGTCGGTCTGTCGCGGTTTTGGGTTACATTTCTTCTTCATTAGCAAAGGAAAGGATACAGCAACAGTGAGTGATGACGAAAAACATTGTGTGTATAAAAAAATAACTTCGTTCAAAAATTATTCCAACAAAAAAATGTGTCTCAAAGCCAGCCGGCCGCTCTGCTCTCTCTGCCATCATCTTCTAATACAGTGCCTGCTTGTGTGCGCATCATTGCTTGTGCAAAAACCTGTTTTTTTTTTGATTTTGAAATTTAGTATATGAATTTCAGTAAACTTTTTGTTTGATTTAGTTAAATTATTTGTTTGAAAAAATCAGTGTTTTTTTCAATAAACAAAATGCAAATAAATTGTTTGAATATGCGAATTTGTTTATAGGACCGATTTCAGACAAAAAATTGTTTGATTCTACAAATTTTTTGTTTGAATTGGAAAAATAATTTTTTCTGTGTAGGACATCGTAATGTTAAATAGACCAGGTTTTTTTCATACGTTTGGGTTACTTTTGGACCAGTCCTGGTCCCTTGTGGACTACTCTTTACACGCGTGTTTGGACTGGTCCTATTATTTGCAGGGAAGTACGAGTATGATGTTTAATTTGCAATTTCTTCAAGCATAAATACATTGTTAAAGTTAAAGCTAAAACCGAGGTTTTTTTGTCGGTTTTCGGTTTCGGTTTTTAGGCATTTAAAACCGCGGTTTCGGTTTCGGTTAAAACCGAACAGCAATCCCTAAATCATTCACAATACGAAATAAAAAAATATGGGAATATTTTCATGGGAGTAGTTGTTTGCGATAGGGGTGAATACTTTTAACATGAATTTTTTTAATTATTTAAAATTATTTGTTCGGCTTGAGGTCTAATGAATAAATTGAATTGACTTAATTTTCATTTGTATTGATTTTTATTAATTTTCCTTCCCAATATTTCGGTCAACTTCGTTGATCATCTTCTGGGGTTCTAAAATATATAAACACAAAAATAAAGTAATCAACAAAAATAGAATTAAACAACACATGTATGTATATTGTTTTTTTTATTTACACAAAATAAGCAATGTCTACCTTATGTAAAGATTAAGGAATTGTAGACAGTTTAAGAAGAAATATTTTTTTTTTGTATGTATGTAAAATATATAGTGTTTTCAATATATTTTGTATTATAAACATATGAAATGAATTATTTACAATTTATATTTATCAAAACAGAAAATATTCATAAATTTACTTGCTGTTCCATGAATGTCTCTAATCAAAAATTTCGAATAATAACATCTCATTAAAATAGAAAATTACCAGCAAACTGTTATTATTTTCTTTTATTCGTAATATACTATTTGTTTCAATTTCCATTTATCAAAACAAAACAAAAAAAGTTAATAATTTCCATGCCGAGCATTTATGATGCTTCATTTAAATGAAAATTATAATGTCAAGTCATGTTTCGAAACGTCACTCGAAGTATAAGGAATATGCCTTAATGACTACCCAATGGTGTATTTGGAAACGCATAAATGTAGGGAAAATGTAATCACCATCATTGTCGTTGTCATCGTAGTCGTGGTTGTCATCATCATCAATGAGGTTCGTTGTTAATTTTCAAGAAGCGTATGAATGAATAAATGAAATTAATGTTTGTATGACTTTAATGGTCTGGGTCTGGGGTCTGTTTGGATCTTTAAGCCTTAACAAAATTCGTAATAATACCAAAAAAAAAAAAAAAAAAAATTGCAGTTCGTTTATTTATTTAGTTTTTTTTTTTTTGTATTTATTTATTTATTCATAAAACATGACTTGGCTTAATATTTTTCGTTTTTCTACTAAATCAACAATAATTATTTATGAGTGTGCGTTTCTTGGAGTTTTTTTTTTGCCATTGTGCACTAAGAGTGGGGAATATTAGTTGTATAAAAAGTATTATTTATTTAGTTTTCCATTATTTATTTAGATGTGAATGTAAATGTCCATTTTTAGTCTTCAATTCTCCATGTTTTTCAAATCCACTAAAATTTATACAAATTTATGGGCTTTTGTTTTTACAGACACAGAAAGACGTTTGTTTGGTTTTATTTGCTTTTGGTTTAGTTTGAAATTGCTATCCCTTATTTATTATTAAATACATACAAATCGTTAAATATGTTTGCTTTTGATAACTATTGATTAGTTATTTACTTTCGAAAACTTCTATTTGTGAAAAAAAACACTGTGGCTAGCAAATCCTGCTGGAAAAACTTAGTTATTTACACCATGTCAAGAATATGATATGGTCTGCTAAAATATTTGAAAATGTTAAGCATTTTTGATAGCTTTTATCTCTATTTAATCCAGCTTAAAGTCAATTTGTTACATTTTTTAAGCTCGATTAAGTGGAAATAAAAATTATCGAATAACTACCCTGCAGGAAATATCACTAGTAAATCTGTACTGATTCACTATTGACACAGTCACCAGTACTAGTGACTTATTATACCCCAGGCAATATTATTTACCATAGACATTTTACATGTGCGTATCATTAGAAATCTACTACTGACGTTGGTAGTTCCTTTGGGATCATATGCAGCTATGGGCAAATGCAAAATGAAAATGCAAAAAGAGCGAACGATGTGTATACATACACAAAAAACAAAGAGCATAAAACCAACAAATGCAATCGTAAACAAACCAATACAATGCCACACATGCAAAGCTTTCAATGTGGTGGTGCCCATAGCTGATCATATGTAGACATTGGAACCAGAGAATCGCTAGTACATTTTAGTAAAAGTAGTCTACACTTTTTGTAAGAATACGAAATCATAAATCTCTTTTTATTATTTCTTCAACTTTATAGGAATTTAAAATCCGTTAAAAAAATACGAACATTTGATAGAAAAATTAGTCAAATCGATGGTGCCGTTTTCTGATTTTAGGTAAATCCAAAAAAGTGGGCGTTAAAGTGGGCGGTGCAAAATTTTCTTTCTGTAAAAACTTAAGTTGGACCATGGCGATGATTTAAAAGAAAAAATCGTCCAAATCGGTCAAGCCGTTCTCAAGTTATGCGCTTAATAGAAAAAGTGGGCGTAAAAGTAGGCGTGGTACATTTTTCTTTCGATGAAAACGTAAAATGGATTAATACGAAAATTTATAAGAAAAATTAGTCAAATTGATGGAGCCGTTTTTGATTTTAGGTAAATCGAAAAAAGTGGGCGGGGCAAAATTTTCTTTCCGTAAAAACCTAAGTTGGGCCATGGCAATCATTTTAAAGAAAAAATCGTCCAAATCGGGCAAGCCGTTCTCAAGATATGCGCTTAATAGAAAAAGTGGGCGTAAAAGTAGGCGTGGTACATTTTTCTTTCGATGAAAACGTAAAATGGATTAATACGAAAATTTAAAAGAAAAATTAGTCAAAACGATGGAGCCGGTTTTTGATTATAGGTAATTCTAAAAAAAGTGGGCGTAACAGTAGGCGAGGCAATATTTTCTTTTCGTATAAATCAAAGTTGGACCATGGCGATCATTTAATAAAAAAAATCGTCCAAATTATATAGATGTCATTGGTGGTCCAATATGAAAATTGGATTTTGCCACGCCCCTTCTCCCGCAGACCATACATACTACATACATACATACATGTACAAACATCCGGTTTTATATATATAGAAGATTTACAATAATATTTTTTTATACTTAAAATTTATTTAAATTTAAAATTTATAAATATTAAAAAATATTTGATATTAATAAATTTTACAAAAACTTTCTAAGGTTTTCAGTCCTCAAACTTATTGTTTTCATCATGTCAATAATAAACTTTTTGCATTTCCTAGCAATTTTAAAATTTTTTTTCCAAAAGTTACATTATTTACATACATCCCAATTATGAATACAAATTCCCCCGGAGTTTTTTTTCCTTTCCCATTGTTGCAATAGAATTTACATAGGCGAAATGGGAGAAAACTGCGGTGAAATTTTATTCATAATTGGGCTGATAGTGTAAACATTTCAAAATTTAAAGAAATATTTAAAAAAATTTTAAATTTTTGGAAAATTTATTATTATTTACTAGGCAAACGAGCTATTTACATAATGTAAACAATTCATACATTTCTTATATTTGATAAATTCTCATATATGTGGCTGTATTCACAGAATTTTTACAAAGTGAGCACTGACAATACATTATTTACACTATGTAAACAATTAATTTTATTTAAATATTAATTCACAGAATTTTGACAAAGTGAGCACTGACAATTCATTTTTTGCACTATGTAAACAATTAATTTTATTTAAAAATTTTGACAAAGTGAGCACTGACAATACATTATTTACACTATGTAAACAATTAATTTTATTTAAAAACCTATAAAACTTTCTTACTTATGAAGTTTTATAAATACTTGTAGAACATTTCCACAAGTATTACATTGTTTACATAATGTAGACATTGGAAAAATTTTACACATATGAAAAAAGAATATTGCCAAATTGTTGTACTTTAAATTGTTCTTAAAATTTTAAGAAAATTATTCTTATGTCGAAAAATTTACCAAAAATTGTTTACATCGGTAAAAAAAACTTTACATAATATTTAATCTTGCCATACATTATTACATAACATCAAATCTATGCATTTTTTAAAAAATTTTAATTGTTTACCCAAAATGTGCATTGTTTACATAAGGTAAACAATTCAATATTTTTAATAAGTTGAAAGATATTTTTTTTGTATTACGAATTTTTTTAATAATACGTATTTTTACATGTAATATTAAAAATTTACATAATGTCAACAATTCATATAATTATGAATTTGATAAAAAAAAATATTAACTAATAAAGTATTTAAAGTGTTTTTGCCACTTTATTAAAAACGTAAATTTCGCATATCTCAAGAGCCGCTGCACGCATTTTGTTGAACTTTTGGTAGTAGGATCTTCTGAGCCCCAAAATTGAAATAAAATAGTGGTACCCACCATAGGACGCCAATGTTTAATATTCAATGTTCAAACTTTGTGGAAGTCACTCTTATTGTATACTACACTTTTAAAATAAAAATAAAGCGGGTAGGCGCAGGGGGGAAAATACCTCCCATAGGATGCATATATTAAATATCGCTCAACTGAAGAATTATTAAAGGGAGAGTCTTCAAACGTGGTTAAAGCAGTGTACCGAAGCGCACCGGGCTAAGCTAGTTTTATATAAAATTACAAAAAGAATTACATACATATATATCGTCACCTAAAATATAAAAGGCCTTAGGCGGTAAAAAATTCCTAATCGGCTTTTTGATTTATGTCATAGATATGTCATAATAAACCAAAAAGTTTATTTTTTAATTTTTTGTTGCTTACGCTCTTATGAGTTTAAGGTAACGATATGTACATATTTATTAGAATTAATAAAATAAGTTTACTTGTTTTTCCTTCATAGCTTATTCCTGACATCTTGTAAAATTTTGTTTGAAGTTTATTCAAATTCAAAGCAATATCAAACAACCCTCGCATTATCCAAAAAAAAAAATATCTACCATTCCCCAACTCAGAACGTTTATATTTTCCTGATTTTTCCCTTTTCATTTTGCAGTGTATTTGCACAAAACCAAAAATTTATGCAAATTTCTATTTTCAACATAATTCTTTAATTTTACTTTATTTTGTTTTTAATAAACGTTAATAAAATAAAAAAAAATGCCCAGCAGAAACTCACAAAAATTATGGCAAAAAAATTTTTCAACAAATTATGCAGACATTTTTTAGCTGCTGGACTTGTTTAGAATTTTAATTTTAAACTTTTTTTTTTATATGAATGATTTAAATTAAATGAAGAATTTAAAATGCTAAATTGAAAATTTGTGTAAATTGCAGGTTAATGTAAGAATTAAGTAAATTTTTAAGATTTTAAAATTGCTTTTGTCACACGAGATCTAGTTGGAATAACTAATCGCCTGACACTACCCCCTCTCTCTGTGGGCCAGTCCAGCCCAGGTATTCTAAAACATAAATTGAGCTTGGAGGCTGTCTCAACTGAATTTCACTATGCCCCCCCCCCCCCACCCACCAAACACTGAACTTATGACTGAATTCGCCCTTACTGTGGTCTCAATCGACGTACGTGAGTGAGTTAAATTTAGTCCAAAATTTATTTACAGAAACTCTTCACTCTTAAAATCAACGTTAGTCAGAAAACGCTTCACACATCAAATGATACTAGAAGGTTAAAGCTGGTGTAATTTTCTACTCCACCGAATATTTGCAAAATACTGCGTACGTTACATTTAAATTCTTAAAATTTACACTTTCCTTTCATGTGAAATTTTCGTGCATATGTGACTGGCATATTAAATAATTTTGATTTTATATTCTGTCAATAAGCAATTTTCTGCACTAACCAGGGATGGAAAACTGGTATATTAAAATGGTATCGAACCATTATTAAAATAATACTTTTTAAACAATAAAAATACTTAACTTTTATAAGAGTTACAAATACAATTACAAATTATATTCTAAACTAATTTTTCGAGCCAAAGTAACGCAGATAAGAGCCGTTGGAGGGAATCGAACGCGAAACCATCGCATTTATAGACAAATTCACTACAATGAAGCCCTTACGCAGAGCAAAAATTTTTTTGAAAATGGTCATCTCCTAACAAAACAAGTTTTTGCGAAAATGTTCAAACAAATTATGCTTAATTTAACCATATTCATCTTTATTGTGGTTGGCGAATTTAAAATACGCCTGCGACTGTTTGGTAATAGATTAAAGAGAACGTGAACTTATTTCCTTTAATCTATTACCAAACAGGAGCTGCAGTATTTTAAATTCGCCAACCACGATAAGGGTGAAAATTGTCCCGAACAACCATACAATGGTAATATTATGGCGCGTGCAATAAAGCCATAGGAAATAGAACCGTATGGCCTTATTTCTCAATGAATAGAGAAAAAAGCCATATGGCTTTATTACCACCATCCAAGTGCAATAACACCATAATCGTTTAGTAACTAAAGTGGAAATAAGCCTATAACAGTGTAATGGTTATGGTTACAAATTGCCAAAAGAAAGAGTTGCCATTGTCAAGTGTTGAAAAAATATGGTATAGTATGTGGAAGGGCAGGGGAGGGGGAGCGCGCTCGGCGGGCCCGCCACAACATGTTTACAAACTCCAAAGCATAGCCGGCCTTCGGCCGAGCGCAAGGATTTTCTCCTCTATGGTATAACAAAGACCGGCTTCGCTAACTAAAGCTTCTCTGGATAATCGTCCTTCGGCCGGGCGCAACGATTTTCTCCTCTATGGTATAACAAACTCCGGCTTCGCTAACTAAAGGTTCTCCGCATAGCCGGCCTTCGGCCGGGCGCAAGGATTTTCTCCTCTATGGTATAGCAAATAACGGATTTGCTAACTAAAGCTTCTCTGCATAGTCGGCCTTCGGCCGGGCCCAACGATTTTCTCCTCTATGGTATAACAAACTCCGGCTTCGCTAACTAAAGCTTCTCTGTCATAGAGGAGAAAATCCTTGCGCCCAAAAGTGTTTTCGTTATATTTTTAATATATACACCCAGAGTAAAAATAAAAAAACAATTTTTAAATAAATAAGAATTATATTCAAAGAAAAAAATTTTAATGGGAAATAAGGCCATGTATGGCTTTATTTCACACCTTACATGAATGAGAAATAACGCCATATAGCTTTATTTCCTATGGCTTTATTGCACGGCACCGTAATATTAGCCCTCCATCAAGAAAACACAACCAAATTATTGTTGCCTCTGAGCATGTTATGGCTAATTCTGACAAATTGTTTGCTCCAAATAAATGCTTGTTATCCTCTTTTTCGACAGCTTCATGTTGGGTTTGAATAAGAATCATGATATTATAAGTGTTAAAGATAGTTTTGTTATTATTACCCATAACATGTCCGGAGGCAACCATAATATGGTTGTGGCTTCTTGATTGAGGGTGAGTTTAACCATTCTATGGGGATTTAACTATAACATGGTTAAATTAACCATAATATATTATTTAAAAACTTTTTTCATGTGCTCTTTACAAATTTGACTCATAGAATCACATTCAAAAAAATATTTAATATAATAAAAATAAATTTATGAATAAGAAATAATTCCCATATTCTATTTGTTAACCATAATATTATTCTTTCTGAGTCGATCGGTATACATTAAGGTTTTTTTTATTCCTTTCTAAAAGGTGCGTAATTACGAAAAGGTATTTTTACATCTTGCTTAAAAAGTACTAAAAAAACCAATAGTACAAACTTTTCCATGTCTGGCACCAAGCCAATATTTTTTTACTTGATTGTAAATATTGGGGTCTTCTTAAACATTTTTTAATTTCTTGCTGCCAGCATAAGAAACGTTTCGGGTTACTTAAAAAAATACTCTTTAAGGCAAAGAAATTTAAATATTTATAAAAAAATGTTAGGGAATTTAATATTTTTAGCAGCAAATTAAAAATTGTAAAACAAAGAAAATAAGGCCAGCAGGCAATTTGTTAACAAGTTACATTTTTAAAGAAAACAACCGTCAATTTAAATCTTCAACATACATTTGAAATTTAAATTAAGTTTGTCAATTCTAAGCAGGAGCGGATCCAGGGGGGAAGGATAAGAATATCGCATAACAATTTATAGAAAAAGTTTTCTTTATTGCACTAATAAGCGATTTGCCAATAATAAAATAGATTTTTTAATACAAAAATGTTCTGCAAATCCCAAAACGTACCAAAATAGGCGAATAGTAAACATTTGGCTTCAAAGCGTGTGCGGTTAAAGTTATTATTGAAAATATATGTAATTGCTTAAATCAGATTCTCAGTCGTCTGCTGTTGAATTCGCGTTTTAAAGATTTCTTTGGTATAAACAAGGCTGAGCTGTAATGGAAAAATTGCTAAAATTTTTTAAGGGGATGTTGGAAGGAGAAAAACAGGTAAACAAATTTTTCAATTCGGGGGGTTGATAATATTCTTACAATAAGCTTTTCAATTGTTATTTTCTGATTTAAATTTTTTTTTTTTTTTGCAGACAACTGCTATTTTTCTATTGATATTTTTTACTTGAGCAGAAGAGAAATAAAATTTTATTATTAAGTTATTTTTTTCAAAAACTTTCTGAAATTTACTTTTGACATTCTTTGGCCATCCAATAAATGATTTATTACTACCTTAAGCGAATTCAAGTCATAAAAGGGTTAAATGAGGTAAAAATTAAAGAAATAAGTTTTGTCTGGCAATAAAATAATAAAGGGAATCACGATGGGTAGTGCAAAGTGTGCAAACGATGCAAATGCGTGCAAAAATACACTCATTAGCACAACACAACAATAAAATGTAAGCATTTGAAATTTGCTCTATTTTACTTCGTTTGTACTTAAAGAAACCATGAGCAAAGTAAGTAGTGCATATTTGTTTAGTTGCAAACAAATGTAAACAACATTTGACATATTAGCCGCCATATTGTTTTAAAGGAAACTTATATATTGAACATTTTCGTGGGTTTTAATATAAAATAGAGAATAAAATTTAAATTAATTAAAAAGAAAAAATTTATTTTAATTTGCTTGTGTATAATTGTAAACACCATGCAAATAAAATTGGACCACCTGATCCATTTTGATAAAATGGACTACTCCACGGACTGGTCCAATGTAATGCAAGCATGGACCATGTCATTGTTAAAAAGTGTTTGTAGTGAGACGACATGTCTTCGTTTTTTAACGACATGCTTTCGTTTTTAAACGACTTCAAAACTAATCCTCTTGAGTTTACCATGGAGTAGTTTAAAAAATACTCCTGCCCTAGGATATCGTTATGTTCAATAGACCATATTTTTCCCATACGTTTGGGTTACTTTTGGACTAGTCCTGGTCTATTGTGGGCTACTCTTTACACGCGTGTTTGGACTGGTCCTACTATTTGCAGGGCAAATGCAGATTTTTTACAGTGCTGCCAGAAGTTTTTAGTGTTGCCAGAATGAATTTTTGGAAAATAAGCATATTTGCAGAAAAAATAAAAATGGTATGCTCGCGATCAATCATAATATGCACTGCAAATTTACCCTTAATAAAATAAAAACATCAGTTACGCCATAGAAATCGATTTTTAAAACAAAACGATTAAAAACTGAAAACTACGTTTTCAGTATCTTTAAAAATTAATTTCTAAAATAATTTTCTTTTATGTCCTGGGGTGCTACTCTATATTGTGATATGAAAGAAAATGGTAGAAAATCTAGTGATTCCCTAGGGGAAAGAGAACTAACACCAAACTTGCCACGTGCCAGTTCTAAAGTGGTTGGGACCGGTTCTAGTTCAAGCACTTTACATTAAGGGGACTTTGTAAAAGGTTACTGAAATACCCTGAATGGATACATTTAATTTGGGTTAAAATAATGCATATCGCAGATATTGTCCCGAGTGAACCATGTTTGTATAATTGATCCACTTCATATAAAGTAATAGAACTAAATCAAATCAGCCACTACCCGCATCCAATCACATGACTTGTTTTGTGTCAATTTCCTTTCCTCTGGAGTAACTACCCTAGAGGAAAGCGTACTGACACCAAAGTAGTCCCGTGATGGGTCTTTGGTGGTAGAGACGGGTTCTAGTTCTAACACTTTATATGAATAAGACCTATCACTTTAACATGGGGTTGTCATTGGAGGGAGTCAATTGACACCATTTTACCAGTCGCACATCTATTCTCAATGAACGTGTTTAGTGTCAGTTACTACAATGAAGTATTATTTCAATACAATGTAGTATAATTTCAATAAAACAAGTCTTAAAATTAAATTCAAGAACCAAATTTTAGAAAGTCCCAAAAAAATGTGTCACACCACCGGTGAAGGCTGTACTGTAATTCAATACGTTTTCTACCTTTTTAATCTTAATAAACCAGTTAAATGATTGGTTCTTCCGTCACTGGACATGAGTTCTTTCTTTTTGTACTTGTTCTATTTTCATAAATCCCAGGAGCAGTCTGTGGGACCAATTGACACAAATTTCCCGCAGGGTACACTTTAAACACATTATCATCAGTTAAGTAATATCCCTGCGGCAAATTTGTGTCAATTGGTCCTTCAGACTGGTCATGGGATTTGTGAAAATAGAACAAGTACAAAAAGAAAGAAATCATGACCAGTGAAAGGAGAACCAATCTTTAAACTGGTTTATGGAGAACAAAAAGGTAGAAAAAGTACTTGTTTTATTGAAAAAATTTAGTAAGAACTAAAACCGGTCTCTACCACCAAAGACCTATCACGGGACTACTTTCGTGTCAGTTCGCTTCCCTCTAGGGATGTCATGTTTTTAACTACCACAAGCTTTTATTTTTGTTCGAAGCTTTTTATTTTTGTTCGCAAATCATAACTATTTATTTCTGTGGAATTTTGATAAAACATCTTAAGTCGAGAAAAGATAGCAAAAAAGTTTAAAAATAAAACTCGGTGAACAATTTCTTTTTACTAAAAAATAAATAAAAACCAAAATTATATAAAAATTTCGTTAATAATACAAAATTTTAAAAACGTTAACAAAAATGTTTTTTTAATGAAAATTCGACTTTTTAAATTTGACATAAGATGTTTTGTCAAAATGCCACAGATTTTATTTAAATTTTCTAATTTCAAATTTTTTTTTACATATTCTGACATTTCAATTCTGTCAATCTGTATTGCCTTATTTTTAAGCAATTTTGGGAAATGATAGAGAGTACAGGTTGTCATTTAGCTTTTGCATCGAAATTAAAAAAAAAAATCTGATAAAATTAACCCCCCCCCCCCCCTCTCCCAAAACGGTTATGCTTGATCCGCTCCTGATTTTCTAAGGGAGGAATAAAAACACGCCTTCCCCTTGTTAGTTTCTCTACAGTAATTTAAAAATCCCATCTAACTAAATATGGCCCATAAATAATAATTATAAAACTGACATCCATTAATAATTACAGGGGATTGTGTTTTGGTTTTCGTTTTACGATTCGAGTTTTGTTTTCTTTATCAAACAAATGTGACTTAAACATTTAATACATTTATGTATAACAAACAGGCACCAAAATTAACTACAAATACTGAATCACTATAATCATCGGTCTCATACTTTTGAGAAATTACAAACGTTAATGGCCCCGGACAGACAGACATTAAGAAAAGGGAGTGGGAAAACAGGAAGGAATTAACTTTAAATACGAAACATTGTTTATGTATGTATGATAAATGTATAAGTATGTGTGCGTGTGTGTTTGTAACTGAACGTAAATGCGTTCACAATACAATTAGCGACTAATTTTTGTTTAATTAAAGCTTATTAATTGAATTATAATGCTCAGGCGTAAATTACAAAAACAGAAGACAACAAATTACAAACAGAAACATCGCACACAACGTTTGTTAATTAATGGAAATACCCAGCACGTTGATAATAACAGAGGATATACATTCATATGCAATTATTAATACATATTTACTTTCGGTCTTTGTTGTTAAATAAAAAAAAAAAAATACTACAAAATTATTAGAAACAATAGAAATAAAAAAAAACTACGAAAGCCACATTTAGGCCCATCAAATACACTTGTGTATTATTAACAACAATTTTGTTCAAATTAAATAAATTGTTTTCAAAAGACAATTGTCGTGTTTTGCAGCAGATGTGTCCAACCTTAAGTTCGTTATGGGGAATTTGAAATGAAGAGGTTAGAAGAAAATTTAAGGTGGAAACAAAGGCATCGTCCTATCAGAAGATACTATAATATCTGCAAATGACGGCGAATGTCAGTTCTGCTTTGACAATTGCCAAGTTAACAGATGCGAAATATTCGGCAATGAGAAATGGTGGCCTCTTATTTCTCAAGATGACAAGAAAGACAACTTTTCATCAAAAATCACTGTGTGTGACGTAAATGCGAGAATAAGCAGAATAATAATAACACACGAAACTTCACTCGCTCAAAGTTACTCCTCACCGGGTCTTACTTTTTCGAAAACGCCACGGGATAAATTAATACTGAGAACGACTTTCTACTACCGCAACTGGCCAAATTGGAACTGGAGAATATGTAGCTCCAATAGGATGGATCAATGACGCATACTGCATGACTTACAATCGAAGTTCTGAGGGCAGCATTTCCGGGTCGCTCAAACGCTTGACTAATGGCGTTTTCTTTTCTAAAAAAAAGTGTTGCATAAGTGTTACATGTGACTTGGCAACATTTTAAAATGCTTTCCTAATTTTTAAGAAGTGTTTCATATTTTACGTTTACAAAAGAACATAAATTTCGGCATTAAACAATAAAGTACAATAAGCGCAAGGTAAATTCCAAAACAGGTGGTGGCAAGACTACAACAATCCAAAGCCAACAGAAACAACAGATGTTTTTTGTATTGCATTGTTAGTGTTTACGGCTCGAAACTTGCCACCAACTTGTACTGAATTCGCCTTGATCTATTGCTGCACTCATGCCCCTTTAATTAAAATGATGTTCAACATTTTTTTTTTAATTTTAAAGGGAACATCATCGGAAAAGAACGCTTTACACTTTAAAAATAACACATGTTTTTCAGAAAAGAACATAAAAAAATCTAATGCAGAATTTAACTCAGAAACGAAAACGCCATAAATGATTTGCACTTGCCAGCAGGATAGGCCGATTTTACCGTTAAAGACATATTTTTGCGGGATTTCTTTAAGTCATGAGTCTGTGACAATAAGCCTTATACTCCTGAAGTCATCAAAGAATATCTGTAAGGAAGATGTGGTAACATAAAAATATTATTATTGCTTTTTTTACTCTGTACTTTTCGTACTTTTGTCAAGACTTTTTCCTCAATTTCCAAGTTACATTTGTTTTTGATGTTTTTCTTTTCTTGTCTTTTTTCTGTTGACCTTTTATACAACTTGAAGGACAAATGTAAACATATGTATATAGAGCTCGTGCCATAGCTTTACAACAATTAATTTTTTGTGGTTAATCGAATTGTTAAAAAAAGAAAAACATAAAAAACAAATGAAAATTCAAGACACATTCTTGACAAAAGTACGAAAAACAGAGGTGAGGAAGAAAACAAGTAAAGAAAATTAAAATAAGTTAATTAATAACAGCAAATTTTGATCTACTGCCAGCCGCCGCAGTGGCGGAAAGGGTTTAACTGTAAAGAATTCTGATGAAGAGAACGAGGTTATTCTCGAAATATATAAATTCGGCATGAGTTCAAGCCCTGGTTCAGACAAGAAAAATTATCAATAAATTTTAATTCATTTCATGTTGTTAAATTCCTTCCTTTATTAAAATAGTTCAATAAAAATTAAATTTGAAGAACTTAAGCGCGATATAAAGGCGAATTCATTAGAGGTAATAGTGAGCTTATCTTTTCTTACATTCTCCGGTACAACTAATTGTAGTTCTCCCAACATTATTTGTAGTTGCAAGCAAGTTAAGAAAAAACAAAATTAAAAAAGAAATAGCTTTGTTGTTTTCGCAAGAAAATCAAAATAAATCAGTTTTCCAGTTCAGTTTTTTATGCACATACACTTGCAAATTTATTATCAAAGTATTTTTTTTGAATACATAATTTTAAATTTATATGATTTTGTTTGTTGTGTTTAATTCCCAATTTTTATTCTTGATAAATACACTGAAATTTATGATTTTTTAAGTTTTCTTTAAATGTTTTAGAGCAATTTTTGGTTTTCTTTCCCGGAAAGCGGGAAAAATATTACGTCTTCCGGGATCCCGGCTAAGATATAAACAAATAATTTTCTTATTATTCGACTTGAATTTTTATAGTCAATTAGATTTAATTCATGTACTTTTATGGCCTTTTATAATATAAATATATTCCATTATTTTTAATATTTTTAATTAGGCTTAAGTTCATCAAATTTAATTTTCATTAAATTATTTTTATGAAGAAAGGAATTTTATAACATGAAAATTAATTAAAATTTACTGATAATTTTTCATTCTTGACTCAATCTGGGCTCGAACCCAGGCGTTTTTACGGACAGGTTACCCTGACATGTTTCGATTGCAACCACTCAATCTCCTGAGAGGGCTTGCCGTTTAACACTCGCAGCCATCGACGACTGCTGACGTCATTAGTCAAACATCAATCCTTAAACCAAATTGTATTTCTTTGGTAGATCGAAATTAGCTTTGAATGATTATCTATTTTAATTTATTTTACATGTTCCTTCTTTACTTCTGTTTTTTTCGTACTTTTGTCAAGAATTCTTCTTGAAGTTCAAAGTGCATATTTTGTTTTGTTTTTTCATTTCATACGAAAAAAACAGAAGTAAAGGAGGAACATGTCTAAAGCTAAATTTTACGAAAGGTAAGGAAAGGATATATTAAAGCAAATTGAACAATATCTGTTTGCATTTAGGGCCCGTTCGTAACGAATGAAGACTTCGATCGCTTAACTTACATGTTAAACAAACACAATATTTTATAATTTAGGGAATTTACTTTTAAATTTAAGAAAAACACCCCTATTATAAAAGTGAGTGTCGATACAAGTCGACGGCAACGAAACCATAGTTGTATTTTCTTAAACGTTATAGACAACAATCGGTTTTTACTGACAGTCACTTGGTATTTTCTTCGGCGCTTTTAAGTCGTCTTCAAGTTGAATTGTCTTTGCTTTAGTCGACAAGAAATTTTGCGTCGATTTAGGTCCATCAGTATGAATACTTCACATTAAGTTTCCCAAAAACTCACTTTTTAATTTAATTTATTTTAAAATAAATCAAAAAAAAAAACTTAACTTCAGAAGAAAAAATAATTAGAGATGGGATTTTCATTTGTCACATTTTTTGCTAAATAGTCGACATCAAGGCAAAATATACCAAATTAACCTCGAAGTGATGTAGTTGTCTAAGTGATAGCACAACAACTTAAAATTGAGGTTGACAACGACTTATATAATAGGGGTGAATAAAAGCATATTTTAGAAAACGCTTTTGAGCTTTATACCTCTATTAAGTGTATTTCGAATTAAAATCAATTTAATAATTTAAAAAAAAATGATGATACCTTGCGAAAAGTTCTAAATAAACGGAAGACGTTTAATCGAATATATTGCATTTAAACATTGCATAGCATAACTTAAAGCGATGTAACTATTGACATTGACGATTTAATTTTCAATTCGTTCAAGTAAAAAAGTCATTATCGAGGTCAAAGTTATAAATTCTTTTATGCAAATTTATTTTGAATAAAGCTTAGGTCGCATAGAGAGATCAAAAATATTTTCCACAGTGATATCGTATATATTTGAAGTGAAAACATTTAAGTCTTTATTAGATTTACACAAAGCCAATATGACCTTCTCTAAATGGCCTTTACTTTTCAGAATAAAATCTATTACCCACATGCCCTCAACAATTTTTGCCTCTTCCAACATTTAACCATATCTGATCTTTTATTTAAACAAAAATAAGCAAAACCTTCAACTTAGTTCCTCCTCAAAAGACTTTTGTAGATGAAAGCAAGTTGTTTTCATTTCTTTGTTTAAATACCAAAAACAAATAATTAAATAGATTTCGAGGATGCAGAAACTAAACATGTGGCAAATTCGTTTTCTTCAAATACGGAATTTAAAGATTAACAAACGAACAAGAAAAGCAAACATTGTTAAATATTTGCGTAAATATACATTTTTTTTTTTTTTAAATTCTAAGAATATTTTTCTTATTTATTTTGTCTTCTTTGCGTTGCAGAAAACTTAAACAAAATCCAAAAGCGGCTACAAGTACGACACTGAACTGGCAGGAATTACAGCTACAAATTCCAAATAAAATAAAAGAATGAAACGTTTTTAAGACAACAAGCCAGGCAGTTAATGCAAATAGTATTAACAAAAGCAAATCCCTTGAAATACAAAAGAAGAGAAGAAAAAATAAAATACAAACAAAAAAAATATTATTTGACCTGTAAAAATCTTACATTGGAACCAAAATACAACAACAAGAAAAATGTTAAAGCGGCTTACAAGAAAATAAAACAGAAAATTAAGTACAAAACGACTTAAAAACACATAAAACAATAAAATAATCCAGCAACAATTTACAAAATAAGAAGCAAATACGGCAACAATAACAACAAAAATGTGACAAAAAGTTAGAAATGCAATCGTATGCAACACATGGGGGTACAAACCAAACAAGTCCATATTTTACGGATGTTCTCCTTGCAGTTTTCTACCAACACAAGAAAATAAAGATAAACGATTACAGCAAACATGAATGAATTTACATACGAATTATATCGAATGCCATTAATTTAATGTCGGTCATATTAGACGGTACTTATTTAAAGCCAAAATCAAGAACATAGCCCAAAAATCGTAGTGCTGGCTGTTTAAAATCAATTATTTTAAACAACAAATTCATTTTTTGTACGTTTATCTCATATATTTGAATTCCAATGTCTTAAAATTTGTAAGCTAAAATTGTTATAAATTGTATACCAATAATGTAAAACCCAAGTTAGTTGGTAAGAAAAAAGAAAATGAAGACTCACTTCTTTTTAAAACCTACAACTGAACGGTGATCAATCAAATAAAATATATCCATCTTTTGAATTCTAACCCTACACTCTTTTTATTTAAACCCATAACTCAACTTTATCTACCGCTTTTATAATTTCTCATCCTGGTGAGGAATTATAAAAACATTGAGACAAAGTAGAGCAACCAAATTCCCCAAACCAGCGACCTTAAGAGCAAGCTACGGGTTTGTCTACCCTTCTCACGTATTTAGGTGCAACCTCAAGTGTCTACCTACAGTCCACTCTTCATCATCTAACACCTAAATATCCCAACCCTCTAAATAAGCCCTGGTTTGCAGCAAACTACTTTGTTCACTAGCATTAGTCCAATGTTTTATTATGTTTATAATATCTCTTGTATTCAATCATCACTCGAGTGGTTTTTTTAAAACTGAAGTTCTTAATATAGACAAATGTTTACCTCAATCGTAGAAAGTATCAGAGACAAGTGTCTGCCTCTACCGGAGTTTTCTATAAATACATGTTTCTGTATTTGTTGCTGGTCTCAGCATAAGTGTATTTCTGTATTAATCGAATGACTACATATGTTTTCATAGTAGTGTAGAAAAATTGTATGCCTTAATTGTAGGTTTTTATATAGACAAATTTCAGACTCATTCGTCAAAATGTCTTTATCGTAGATTTAAATAAAGACAAATTTCTGCACAAATCGTAAAACGTATCATAGACGAATGTCTGCCTCCACGTAGTTTTTCATATAGACATATTTCTGTCTTTATTACTGGGCTTAACACTAATACATTTATCGCAGGCCTTATTAAAGAAAACGCTCTACTTTAATAGTACTGTAATGAAATTGCATGCCTCTATAACAGTGATAACCAGGGCAAGGAAGTTCATGCACTTAAAATCGCAAAATATGCGCATAAAACATGCACTAAAAATCGTAAAATATGCAAAAATAAAAGTAAAAATATGCATTAAAAATATATTTATTTAACCATATTTAACAAAAAAAAAACATAAATACATTTCATTCAGTTTTAAAAAAGTAGTAGTAGATAAAGATATATTTACATATATAAATAAATAAGTTTTTTTTAAGTTATCAAATGTAAAACTCATTCTATTTGGTCTTAAAACAGTTTTTAGCATTGAAAATGTTCGTTCGACATCAACGGATGTAATATGTGGATATTTAAAAGTGGTCAACTCCTTTGTAGAATATTCATTCTCTACAATTTTTTCTTTACTGGAAGGTAAATTAAAAATATTACCAATTTCTTTAACTTTTTTAAATAAGGCATTCTTTTTTAAAACTGCATACATTTTGGCTTTTATTTTTTCGCCGATTTGACCTTCTACTTTTCTTATTTTAATGACAGCGTCCTCAACGAGTTTAACCGAGGTGTTCAATGATTTAAGCCCCTGAAATTCGGTTATTGTCTCGACTAGAAACCCATTGTTTGAGTGTATAAATTCTAATTGAGCCTTTATATTAGGTACATTTAAAATATTGTTTACTTTTTTATCGCGACTGCATTATTTTCGTTAAAATTATTTACCACATCTTTAAATTCTTCAACATTTTTGGCATAATACTCAACTGCCTGGTACCCCATCTTGTAATACATGGTTGAAACGCAAAGGTGAATTTAAAAACTTTCATGCACGGCATGAGCTTAGCATGTGACATGTAACATTTTTGAGTAAGATAACTTAAAAAAAGGTCAAGTAGAGCAAAATTTTATTTTTATTAAAGGATTATAAAAGAGAAATTGAATCTTTGAAAGTTCGAGCTATTGAAGCATGATCCACCTTTTTCAACTTTACAATATTTAACAAAAATTTGTGTTTACTCTGTTCTTCTTCTGCATTCAAGATCCCAATTACGTAGACAACGAAACGTCCTTCAGTGTCCATTGCTTCGTCAATAGACAGCCACAAATTATGTCACTTTATTCTTTCAACAATGTCACATAGTTGTATAGTGTACAATTTGGCGATATAAGTTTTTATAAGGGTTGTTTCGGTAGGAATGGTTTCATTGTTAATTTTTGTTTAAAAAAATTCTATAATTTTGGTTGATTAGCTAATATAGAGGTATATCTGCAGACACCAGAGCATTATACAATTCAAAACTAAATTTGCTAGTCTTATCCCCAAAAGTTGATTTTCTTGAAATTAAAGTTTGCGAAACGTTTTCATAAGTCATAAATCTTTGTGTTTCTGGCTTTGAAGGTGCTGAATTACTTAAAATTTTTAAATGAAACACCTTTTTGTAAACTTTTCAAAAAAGTACTTTTCCCTCTATTTTGAAGACTCAAAAACACACTTATTTAAAATACTATTTTTTGATATTTTTTCTTTTGGCATTTTTTTCCTTAAACACAATTTATTTTATTAATACTTTTTGGATTTTAGGTCATACTTCTTACACCGTAAATCAAAAAAAAAACTGTTTTATTGTTACTTCTACAATTATGTGCACAATTATACAAATCGTATAATTTTTGTATGTGCTAATTTTTAAAAGTAAAAGAAACAAGGTGAATTTATAATAAAATGTAGGTTATTCAGTACCAAACACCAACATGTTGTTTTTGCTCCTTGAAAATGCCGAAGTTAGCAGATTTTCCCATACTATTTTGACTGTTTCACAGCTTCAGGGCTGAAACAACTATAGCCAGCTGATTCACTGACTACACCTTATAATGAATTCGCCTTGAACAGAAAGATATTTCTAAACAAAAAACTAAGAAAAGAGCAATTTTTTTTTTATAAATATTACAAAATATGACGAAAAATATGCATTTATATCAAAATATGCAAAAACATGCATTTAAAGCAAAATATGCAAAAATATGCACTAACAAATTGATGCCATTTTACTGGAAATATTGTGATTCGCAAAGATATTTACTTTAGGTGGGTCTCAGAGTACCGACAACAAACATGCATTTGCATGAAGTCCCTTGCCCTGGTGATAACCAAGCCCCGAACGCACGCACACAAAGATATTATGGGCTTGTGTGCGGTCGCAGAGACTGATGATGGTCTTATGTTTTGAAACGAACAAAGTTGTTGTATGCATGTTAATTGCCGATCGTGTCTGTGTGAAAAAAACGATTATTGACTGCCTCGCGAGGCTATGGAGTGGCTATCACTTCTCTATAATATATAAAGACCGAAACCAAATTGAGATAACAAATACCATATAACCAGGGAAACCAAAAGTATGCAATTGCATGTTTTCCTTGTGCGACCAATGAAGGCAGAAACAATATATTTATCCGTTTTAGAGCTTGTTATGAATTTTGGCAACGATTTGTTTGTCATATTTTTGCATATTTTACCGTTTGCAGGATTTTAGTTAAAATACCTTTTTACAGCATCTTTTAAGTTTTTAGCGCATATTTTTCCTTTTTGCGGCATATTTTGATACATTTTTTAGATGCCTGCAAGATCTTTCGCAGCAAACAAAAAATTTTTTTTTTGCGAAATTTTGGACGTCTGGCCAACGTTAATGCCTGCCCATGTTAATTTGACAAATTTGGTAAACACATTGATAACACACAATTTTACTAAGAACGAAGTCTATGTAAATGGTGAGAATCGGTCTACAAGTTTACATATTCCCCATAAAAACCTCTTTAAAAACTAGACTCTGTGTCCGTAAACCATCTTATTATGTTGGTATTAAGATTAAATTCCCAAAAATATTTTACTGCATATCAAATTATTTTCGAAACAGTTCACATTTGCAAAAACACCCATCTATAAAAAGGTTTTTACCGAGTGCCCCGGTAGGCTAGCTGGTAGCGAGCTAGTCTATCAGCGCCGAGGTTGCGGGTTCGATTACCGCCAGAGACTCTGGTTTCTTTCCTACAGACAAAAGAAAAGAGCTTCGCGGGATTAGCTTAGGAAATTACAAAAAAAAAATTAAAAAAAAAACAAAAAAAAAATAACAATTTAGGGACCGTCCCTAAAATCCCTTTATTTATTTATTTATTTTATTTATTTAAGAAAAAATTGTAACTTCTACAACAAAACATCAGTCTTAAACAGTAGAAATCTTATGATGTTATTTTGGAAAATGAAAAATAATAAGCTTAAGTCTAGGTATAGTTATTACAAAATCGATATAAATAAAATTATTGTAACTAAACCAAACAAATAAATAACGAAAAACTACATATCAAAATATCATAAATACATTTATAAAAAATCAAAAAATATTGTACTATAGAATTATACCGAACTATAAACAAACTTGTTGACTATGAATAATATTTAAATATTTCTTTCTTAAATTGTAACACATTGCTGGTTTCTTTTATTGTTGGATTAGTAATATTATTCCAAAGACGTATTGCAAATATGAAAAATTGCCATTCAGATATTAATGTGTGATGTCTGATTTGAATTAAATTTCTATTTCTTCTGAGTCGACTAAATTTTAAACGATTAAAAAGATGACCTGGCTCACGGGTGGTTATAATTTTGTGAAGAAATACTAAAGTTCTTATTTTCAGTAAATCTTCAAAAAGTACCCCGAATATTTTTTTAGAGTAAGGTGTTATACTAATGTAAGTACCATTTATGTTATAATTTCTGATCCCGTAAACGTACCTTGCAATGTTGTTATATGTGACGGTCAATTTAGATTTACTGGTTTCATCACAACTTGCAAAAATCTCACATCCGTAGGTTAAAATTGGTATCAAATATGTCTTAGCAAGTAATAAGCGTATTTTCAGTGGGGTGCAATATTGAGTAGGCCATAGGGTTCTTAGCATCGAATATGTTTTACCACAGGCAGCTATAACGTGATCAGACCAGGTTAAAGTGTTATTAAAAATTACACCAAGATTTTTTGCTTTATCTACGATTTCAATCCGTTGGTTTTTAATAAAAATGTTGGGATAATCAATAATTTTCTGTGTTCTTTTACGTATTACAATGCATTTCGATTTGGTAGGATTTAAACTTAACCCGTTAACATCAGCCCAACGTGAAACCCGTTGTAAGTCCTGATTAAGTCTTGCAGTACATTCATCTAAGTTCCCTTTTTTGTTACTTATGTACAATTGTACGTCATTTAAGACACAAAAATTTCAATGGATGTCAATATCTAGATAGTATTCGGCATAAATAACTATTATATTAATTTTAACCTCTTAACATAACTTTGTTGTTTGAGCCGATGAGTGCTCATCATTTCTAAATGGGGTAAGATCTTGAAAATTCGTTTGTAAATACTATATATAGTGTTTGGGCTTTACCGGTTATAATTTTAGGATTGTTTTTATTAAATGGAACTGTTATTAAATTGTTGAATATTTTGTTTTTAAGCTAGCAATTTTTGAATTTTTTGTGGGCATATTTTTAACAATTTTAAGGGCCTATTTCAAGATTTTATATGCGCATAAAAGGTGTTTTTAGAGCATATTTCTGGTATCCCCGCATATAAAGCAAAGTAAACACTTCTTTCGTTTAACAGACGATTGCCGTGTTCGCAATACCCCTTGAATTGTTGTATCGATTGTAAGTTTTTTTTTTTTTTATGGAATCTTTCTTCTCGAAAATTACAATATGTATTGAATACCTAATCTTAATTCTTATTTGTATTTGTTAGCCGTTACCAATGTAACCGCTAATTAATTGCATTCAAGTGTCAAAGTGTCGGATCTTTTCAGCCTCCGTGACCTTCGAACTTTATTAGATCCCGAGCGAGGTAGTTGGGATGGACCATTAGTTTATCTATGTATTTGACTGAATACTTTTTAATTTCTTCCTGGATGGTAGCGATGTTAAGATCTCTGTAGATAATGTCATTACGTATATACCATGGGGCGCAGACAATTTTCCGTAATATCCTAGACTGTCTTCTTTGTAGCTTCTGGATGTTTGATGCGCGTGCAGTACCCCATAATTCGATGCCATATGTCCATATTGGTTTTATGATTGACTTGTATAAGAAAACTTTGTTGTCTAAAGATAAGTTTGAGTTTCGACCGATTAGCCAATGTAGTTGAGCTGCTTTAAGTTTCATAGCCGTTATTTTCGCTATATAGCGAAAGTATTTAACATGGCTTTCTACCGGAACAGTGATGTTATTTATTTTGACAGCAGAGCACGTTTGTCTTCTGAGCGTGAAAGTTAAGTGAGCACATTTAGCCGCGTTAACCTTTATTTTCCATTTTTCTAGCCAGGCTTCTAGTTCATTGATGTGGGACTGAAAATGCTGCGATGCAACTTTTGGGTCCTGATTAACACTAATAAATGCTGTGTCGTCTGCAAACGTAGAAGTATGTGTGCTCGGGCTTGTTGGCATATCAGCTGTATATATTATATACAGTAACGGCCCTAATATGCTGCCTTGAGGGACACCAGCAGATATTTTCTTGGTGGGGGAGTATTGGTTTTTTGATCTAACCATGAATGTTCTGCCAGTTAAATAGATCTCAAGAAGTTTGTGAGGGTTTTGTGGAAGCATTCGTGTTATTTTAATGATCAGCCCATCATGCCAAACTTTGTCGAATGCTTGGGAAATGTCTATAAACAGTGCTAAGCAATATTCCTTTCTCTCAAACGCTGATTCAATTTGGGTAACAATTCTATGCACTTGTTCGATTGTACCATGCCTTGCTCGGAATCCGAACTGATGATCCGGAATGATTGCGTGTTCACTAAGATAGGGTGTTATACTTAAAAGGAATATTTTTCGAATAGCTTTGATAATATTGATAGTAGGCTGATTGGTCTGTACGACGTAATTTGACTAGCGACTTTTTCCGGCTTAGGAATCATAACAATTGTAGAGGTCTTCCAAGAGGATGGGAAGTAGCCAACTCGTAATATCGCATTAAAGATGAGCAGCAAGATTCTTGAAGCAGGCGTAGGTAAGTTTCTTATCATTGAGCCTGAAATGCGGTCAGGACCGGGAGATTTTTTAAGTTGACATTTTCTATCGCTGATTTTACTTGGGTTAATCTAAATTTTATTGGATCGTTAACTGTATCAGGAATAATTGGACGACAGGAACATGTATCAGCATCATGGGGCGTGAAAACTTTCTCCAAGTGGCTTGCAAAGGCATTTATTTTTTCATTTGTGTTTTTGGCCCAGGTACGGTTTTCCAGTCTTAGTGGAGATTCGTGGGTTATAGGGCATTGCATTTGTCTTACAGCCTTCCATAAGCTGTAATTGGAGTTTTTTGTGGTATCTAGGCTGTTTCTGCAGAGTCGTGTTTCTGTCTCAGTTTGTTGCGTAGAGTTGCCTGGCATAGCCGCAGTTGGGCCTTGATGTTTGGGGAACGATTATTTTGCCATTGTTGTCTTCTCAACTTCCTTTTTTCCCTGACAAGGGTCTCTATATCCATAGATGTGAATTGCGGACCACGCTTTAAGGTGTATAAAAGACAATAGCGCACTATGTTTTAAAATACAACACACAGTCGATACAAGGTGGTTTGTGAATACGCTGATATTATGAGGTTTGTTTCTTCACTATAGTTTGGGATCCCTTGGGATCCTAATTTGCACGAAAATCATTCCCGTACTTTCAATATGGGTAAACGAGAGCACAAACCAGCCCAAGCTTTTTCTTCGTGTAAGTTGTGTAAATTATCAAGCGGCTGTTAAAGCTTAAACAAAATAAAAAAGGCGATACAAATTAGGTTCAAAATGTTGTATTAAATAAAAGGTTTTGTAAATATAAAAAAAGGCTTGACGTTCGTATTTCGTTTTATTATATGCAATTGTATCCCGCCTACTTAATTATCAAACGGCTGGCGTTTAAAACAAGGTTTAAAAAACTGCAGTCGAAACCAAAAACTGTCCTGCAAAAAACGAAAATCTGTTTACAGCTTTTCGCTTTTTGAGTTGGTTTGACATGGACTGTTTACATTAAATTAATCAGAAGTAAAAGCAACAGTTAATTTTTGGCCAATGACAAACGAAGAGGTGGAAGAAATGGCAGTTTTTCTACTTTGACTGCGGTTTTTTTTAACGCTGTTGTATTAAATTAAATAAAAGGTTTTTTAAATATTAAAAAGGTTCGACGTTCTACTTTGTGTTAACAATTTTGGTTTTTTTGTCTATTTATGAGAGAAATATATTCTTGCTCCCATTATCGCGACCTTTAGCCAAAAACTTAAGAAACAGGGCTATTATGAGCTAAAAGTTAAGTTAAAAAGCAGGCGGGACCCATTAATTTTATTTCGTTTCATATAATGCAATTGTATCCCGCCTTCTTAATTTGAAGCGGGTATTAAACTTTCGCTTTCCGTACATAATTTCCCCTGGAGGTTCGTATGGATTATCTTTAGGGTATTTCAGTTTTAATGTAACATCCTCCGGGGAAATCAGGAGTTGCCAATACCAAGAATTTAGTAAAAATCAAAATAATTACAGATCTTAAGAGATCTGTATATAAACATAAAAACCCAGTAAAAAATGTGCTCCAAAAGGAGCAGGTTTTTTGTATGAATTCATACCTCAAATCGCTTCAAACCTGCTGATGGGATGCCTGATTTTTGTATGGGGTGTTTCCGGTTTGGAGGACTTTTTTCTGCTTCTTTTATCATGCAAACAAAGCGCTCCTTAAGTGATTTTTAAGGGCTAACTATATTAACATATTCATTAATGTTTTGGTTTTACTTGTTTATAGGTTTTTTTTTTCAATAATTTTCGTAAACCATAATATATTTTTATTTTTTTTCGCTTTAAAACCTTCTTCTGTATCAGCACTAAAATAGCAGCTTTTTTGTATGTGCTATTCTTTATCATTTACTGCTTTATAAGAGCTCTCTAATTGAAGTGCTTCATTATGCGCTTTTCTCTGTAGTGCTTCAAAAAACCCAAATTTGTTTTACTGGGAACTTTCCTGTCTTCTATATTCGAAATCTGTTATATAAACGAAAAAGTTTAGCGCCTTTATTATTTGTTGCTATTCAATTCTTTCTTACACAAGAAAAATGTTTAAAGTCGAATCTTCTTTTATGATCTGTAGTAAAAAAAAACTGGGGTCATATAAAGGTTTTATGGGCGGGTGTAATAAACTTTCCAAATCTTAGAACCTAACATTGCCACTTTATAAATCAAACCTTTTAAGCAAACTTTCTAAGACAAAAAATGTGTACTCCTAAACAAAACAACCACCCCAGCTGTCAACGAGAAATAGCGACTTTTTTTTTGCAGACACCAACTAGAACAGTGCACGAATACTCAAAGTGTCTGTCACTTTGATATCACACATCTTTCGCTTGAAAGTCAATAGAAAACAACGTCACATGGTGGAACAAAGAAAAACCTGTGGTTTATATTTTCATTTCTGTTTTTGTTTATTTTATTTTTCTTTCAAGGCATATGGTTTAATTTTCAACCGTTTGAATTTTTTCTTTTTTTTTTTTGTTTTCCCTCAAAAACTAACAGACACAATCAGAACATTTTACAAAACGCAAAAACCCACAACAAGTTTTACGAATACCATTTACTAAAAAATTTTAGTGTAAATTTAAAAAACAAATATAAGACCGAATGCCTTAAAGCGAATGTGTAGTGGCACGCAGTAGTGTAGTATTACGACAAGATTTTGCGATTAACAAACACAGGCAAAAGGTTAGAGGAACAACGGACAGACAGACGGACATTTGAAAAATTGGGCAACTTGCCAGAAAGTCTTTAAACAATAAGAAACTACTTACAAATACTTCTTTGTGCACTTAAGATTGTTTAAAATTTTTTGTCTTTTCAAAAAAAAAGGCAGATGTTGCTTTTTTTAAATGCACTGTATTTCGTGTAGAGTGTTAAAGAGGGCGTTTGTTGAACGTATTTTCTTTTTTTTTTTTTTCCTATTTTAGATGCTGCAGGTTGTTTTTTGGAACGAAACTGATAGAATAGTTTAAGCATTTCAGTAATGACGTTAAGTAAAAAATTGTTGTATTTTGTTAAGTGATTCAAACATTTTTAAGAAGAACAATTAAAAGAACAAAAACCTCCACGTTAAAAACAATGTTGCAAGGAAATCTGTTTTGATAAATAGAAATTTTTGAGATTTTATTATAGATTATTTGCTCCCTTAATCGTTGATCTTTTTTTTAGAAAAATTTTCATTTTAGTTACAAAGAAAAATTTTAATCTTAATCCATCCTTAATCCCTGTATAACGACATGTTTGTCGTAGTTCTTAATACGAAAAACGTAGATAAACTTAATCTTCACCGTAAAGCTTAACATGCAAATGTCTGCAAGAATTGAAGACTACATTTCGAGAAATGTAAACAAATTACTCTGTTCTTCGTTTTCCTTAATAATCTTTTCACACTTGTCAACATTGAACATCACCATCAATTTGCGAAGATGTTGAAATTTTTCCATAGGAAATACATTGGGCCGAAAATCAAAATTTTTCCATATGTTTCCTTTTACATCTTTCGATCTTTTAGTGTCATCTCTCGGAAAGTGACAAGGAATTCTTTAATTACACTGTGCAAAAAATTTACACTTTTTTTTGAGACAAGCTGGACACCTGGCGTTTTAATCTAATTCGTGTACGCTGAATCCAGTGGTGCTCGCCGTGTTTATAGATTGGCTCTGGTTGTGGAGATATACCGTGATTTCGAAAATGGAGGAAATTGCACATGATATATTCGCGTTACTCAAAAACGGTTTAGTTTATTTTAATTACTGAAAAACCCGAAACTACGCAATAAAATTTATTTTAAGAAAAGTAAAAAAAACTGTTTTTCAAAAATGAGTAGTAGTTTTTGAAACAAAACAAAAAATTTCGAAATTTGTTTTTGTTTTTAATGTTATTTGAACGGACGAGTAAGGCGCTCGTGTTCTATAAACTACACAATAATTTAAAAAAAAAATACATTTTTTTATCAAAATTTCGAAATTTTTGTTCTTTAAAAAAAAGGAATATTTGTATGGGAGTCCCCCTAATAAGTGGTGATAAGGGGCAAGTATGTCTCGAGAAAATATTAGGACAAAAAACTAACTGAGGTCGGTCATACATTTTATCTTACTAGGAGCGACTCCTGGGCATTTATGGAACTTTTTTTTCAATATATTTCAAGTCTATCATTGAATATTTTGTATGGGAGCCCCTTTAAGGAATGGAGTAGCGGGTAGGTATGTTAAAAATAAATGATTGAGATTAAAAATAAAGTGGGGTTGGTCATACATATGACCCATCTAGGGGCATCCTAGGCACTGCAGGAATTAGGAATTTTAATAAACCGCAATATTTCTATGGGAGCCCCCCTAAGGCGTGGAGATATTTGGCAAGAATGTTTTAAGAAAATAGTAAGAACAGAAAACTAATGGCGGTCGGTCATACATTTGTATCCCTCTAGGAGCGATTCCTTGGCAGTTATGGGGCTTTTTCTTCAATATATTTATATATCTGTATTGACTATTTTGTATGGGAACTCCCTTAAGGAATGGAGATAGCGAGTAGGTGTGTTAGAAATAAATGATTGAGATGAAAAACAAAGTGGGGTTGGTCATGCATTTGACTCATTTAGGAGCATTCTAGCCACTGCTGCAGCCTTATTTCAAAATTTCAATCATACATGTATGGCGGTTTAATAAAATTCTTAAATTTTAATCATTTATGTCTTGTTTTGTTTGCAGCTTCGTTTTTTATATGAAGTCTATTAGAAGCCTAGCTGCATTTTTTATGAATTTTTAAAAAACAAAAATTTCGAAATTTTGATAAAAAACTAATTTTTTTCTCAAAAAAAAAAAAAAAAAATATGTTTCAAAAACGACTACTCACATTAGAAAAAAGTTTTACTTTTCTTAAAAGAGTAAATTCAATTAACTAAACCGTTTTTGAAAACCAGAGCCAATCTAAAATAAGAACATTTAAAAAAAATTTGCCCGCCCCCCCCCCTAGATTTTATCCTGCCTGCGTCCATGTATTCGTGTACTGTCATCGGGAATATGTATGCCTGCTAAGTTTCATCCATTTGCATTGAGCAAAAGGCAGTCAAAAAAGCATTTTACCAAAAAAAAATTTTGCCCCCCCCCCCTTCCCTAGATTTCATCCTGGCTACGCCCATGTATTCGTGTATTGTCATCGGGAATATGTATGCCTGCAAAGTTGCATTGAGTATAAGGCGGTTAAATTAACGTTACAAGATTTGATTTTCCGAAGGAAAGCTAAAGAAAAGGTTTTAAAAAAACGGCGAGCACCACTGGATTCAGCGCAACCGAATTATGTTAAAACGCCATGTGCCCGGCTTGTCTAATTTTGCAAATAGCACAGCGTAATTATTGTTACAGCACAAAATGGTATTTTTTTTTTTTTTTTTTTTTTGAAAGCAGTGCAACCATATGTCAAGTTTTTACTTTTTTGCAAGTCTTATTTAGTTTATTTTTTTCTATATTATTAAACAAAATTAATTACAAATACATTTTGTGGGTTTTCTTTCAAAATGTTGGCATTTTTGTAGAAAAAAAGTATTTAATAACAAATAAAAGTATTTTTTTCCAGAAATGGTGACATTTTTTATTGATAGTTGATGTTAGAAGTTTCAAGTGTAAACGCAAATTTTTTCCTCTATGTTGGTTTTAATACTTTTAATCCTGCCGAAATCATAGATCTTAATTGAGAAAAATTTATGTTTTAATATTAGATATGAAATAAATAATTTTCTGTTTAATTTTAGACCTTAAGGACTATAGACAACTTTTTACCTGAATTTAAGATCTTAACAGTGAAGAATTTTTGCATCAATTGAAGGTCTGAATGCAGACAAATTTTTGCAAAGAAACTACAAAGATAAATCTTCAATAGTCCGTGTGAATTTATAAATATGAATTTTTACATATTCTCTTTTTTTTTATACATTTTAGTAAGAAAATATCAGTTAGATTTTCCACTTCTCTTTCCACCTGCTCTACCAACAAAATCTTAAACCTCCTGTAAATACACATTCTCTCACCCTCTGTCGTTCTATTTAAGTGTATTTATTTAAAAATCTTCAAAATAGATTTTTTTTTAATTCTTTTGCCATGAGCTGGTTTAAATTTCTCCCTTAAATTAAAACAAATATTTTCTTTTGTTTTTTTACGTTTCTTTGAAAACCAGCAACAGGGAATTATTTAAAATTAAAAACAAGCGAATTTAACACACGAGTTAAATGTGCAAAGGTAATGGAAAAGAGAAAGAAAGAAAAAACCCATAAAAAGATATAAAAGTCAAACAGTTACCAGCCGACAAAACGCAAAAGATACACGGCACAAGGAAACAAACAACAACAAACGTACAATATCATCACAAGAAATTTGTTGCGGTGCATTCATTAAGTCTTCGACTAATTAAAATTTTCTTTGGAATGTTTTTTTTTATATTTTTTGTTGGATAATAAGAAAATTATTGGTTTAAATTGGCTTGTTGAAGGCTGTTTTCTTTTCTTTCTTTTTAATGCATGATTAAGTGATATTAAAAGTGAACCGACCCGACCGGTGGAATAAAATTTTTAAATAAATAAGTGATTAAAAGTTGCTTTGGAATGCGATGATAAAGAAAATTTTAAAGACATAGTTTTTTTTCTATTAAAGTAAGAGATTTTGACTTCAAAGATAAATGAGTACTTGATTTGCGTAAGCACCTGCCTTAAAGGTATAATCTCACAACTACCCAAGCAACCAAAGGTGAGTGGATTTCTTACTACACATATAGTGTACTATCCTTCAGAACCAAACACCTGGTCCTTTATAAGGAGCTGGAGCTATTTAAACTCTACTACTAAATAAATATGTCAGCACCGAGGGAAATTTGACAGGCCTTAAACCACAGCCACCACGTGATTCTTGATGATAGCGATCACTCAAACCATGCCAAATTCAGGGTATTAGGGGAACTCCGTTTCCTACGAGAGTGCTACGCCAAGAGGTAGTGCATTCCCCAAAGCAATGAGGATACCCACGATGGAGCTCTTCAAGGACAGTCAGTTATGGTTGGTTAACATCTGTTTGTCAATATCAAGACACCAAATCAAAAGCGAAATTCGGAGGCGATGGAGAAAATATACGAAAGTACCTGAAACGAAGATAACGAGTTATTTTGGACCGAACGAAATGTTATAAATAAGAAGAAAGTCGCTTTGTGGTACATTATTTGTAATGAGCGATTTGTAGTTATGGTTATCACTTTTGGTAGAACTGAACTATTACTAGAGCTGTTTTTGTGGAGATTTTTTTAAAAAATTGCTAGTCTTAAGACCTCATAAGTTTTACTTTCCGTTGCCGTCGTGCGCCTTTCTTTGCTGTAGCTTATATTTTGTATTTACTTAGGGAATATGCTGTCTTTAAAAATAAAAGATAATTAAAAGAAAACAAGTTAGAAAATATAATCAGTTAAGTACTTAAAAAGTAGCTTTTGCAAGTGTACCTTATTAGTTGATACCCATTGTTAATCATGGACCCGTCAAAACATAATTATGTTATGAGATTAAGATTCATGCAATAGTTCTTTGAGCCGAATATTATTAAGATATCTTTATCTATAAGGGAGGGATTTTTTGCCTTTAAGTGATTTTAAAAAGTAGTTTTATATAGGACCTATGGTTAATATTGAACCTACTAGTTTAACATTTGGTTATGACATAACATCATAAAAGTTATTGTCGTCACTTTATTTGCCAATACGAACATTTATACGGAATATATGGCATTATAAGGTTAGTGTAGGTTCCACTGGCAGCCGCAATTAAGTACAGTTCCCGTTTCCGTTGTGTTACCATGTTACACCGTCTCCCAATGTTCCTACGTTACTTGCCTGTAGATATTCTCACCCAGCCATCCGGTTAATTTAATGAAGGTATGGATACTGTTCAAATCAATGTCAGAGAGACAGATTTTGTCCTTGATTATTCTTTCACCAAATAGCTCCAGTTTTAGGTCTACGAATACCGGGCAGTGACAAAGAAGACGTTCGGTTGACTCCTAAATAGGTCATTCATTGTAAGGGATCCCCAACCTTAAGGCGGGGTTTTCCCAATTTGCTAGTAACGGGTTATAACCGCAATTTGGTTTCATAGATGATGTCTGGCCTTTTTACTATCGGTTATAATTTTAATATCCTTGCCAGATATTCACCATACCGAATGTGCCCCGCGGCTGTGTAGATGGCCATTATCTCGGCCTATGGAATTATAAGCCATTTTTGAAAGTAGTATTTGTATGCAATAAAATGTAATCTACTAAGTGGCAACATAATTAGATTGTTTATGGACACAAAGACTATATTCCAGAAAGAAGCTCGTATTGGGGCTATGTGACATTAAAGAACGATTCTCAACTTTTTCAATATGCTTGGTCCTTGTGACACTTAAGCACATTTTCAAAATTTTAGCAAATTATCTCCAAAAAATGCAACCTGTACTTGGCTCACAAGGTTTACCATGACCAGCCAGGACATCATTAGATCGATTCAAAAAGTGATTCAAAGTCGATCGGTATACTTATATAGTAGGCGGGTCTAGGACATGTATTTTAAGATCTTCCAAACATTAGCACAAACGCATAATACTCTACTATTGTTGAGTGAATGTAAAAAGGGTGGTTAAATTTAACGGGCCGATGTTGATTTTGAATAAAACACAAAATTTTTCGGAAACTATTGTTATTTCTTTTTATTATGATAATATTGGTATGGTTCAATTATGTATAGAACAAAATATCGGCTGCACATCTCCATCCGATGATCCAAATTTTCCATGACCCTGAGGCATAATTGAGGTTATATGCAGTTAATGTGCCGAATTATCTCATCCTTTAGCTCTTGAATTTTTACTGGCTTATCAACGTACACCTTTTCTTTCAAATAACCCCAAAGAAAGAAGTCAAACGGTGTCAAATCACATGATCTTGGCGGCCAATTGACATCGCCACCACGTGAGATAACACGGCCATTGAATTTGTCGCGCAAAATAGCCATTGTTTCGTTAGCTGTGTGGGAAGTGGCACCGTCCTGTTGAAACCACATATCGTCCGCATCCATATCTTCCAATGTGGGCCATAAAAAGTTCGTTGTCATCTCACGATAGCGAACACCATTCACAGTAGCTGCCTAACCGGCCTCATTTTGGAAAAAATACGGCCCGATGATGCCGCCAGCCCATAAACCGCACCAAACAGTCACTCTTTGTTGGTGCATTGGTTTTTCGACAATGACTCTTGGGTTATCATTCGTCCAAATGCGGCAATTCTGCTTATTGATGAATCCACTGAGGTGAAAATGTGCCTCATCACTGAAGATGATTTTCTTCGAAAATTGATCATCCAGTGTTGCCATTTCCTGCCACCATTCTGACCATTGACGGCGTTTGGAATGGCCAAGAGGCTTTAGTTCTGGAGTCAAATGCACCTTATAATCGTGTAAATGCAAGTCTTTACGCATAATGTTCATCAACGACGAGCCTGAGAGGTGCAATTGTTGTTGGGCACGATGACGAGTTGAGGTGGACGGCTCTTCAGCCAGCTGCGAACAGCAGCAATATTTTCTGCAGTACGAGCTGTACGTGCTGTACGAGCATGCACTGGTGTTTTCACATCTCCTACAGACCCGGTTTGCTCAAATTTGTGCACTATTTTTCCGATTGTACGCACATTTGAACAATTAAATTGACCGAAAAAAAAATCACGAAGTGCACGATATGCATTTTGATTTGAACGCCCATTTTCGTAATAACCCTGAATAACGTTAACGCGTTGCTCGATTGTGTATCTTTTCATGGCCGAAATTGAGTTAGTCTGAAATTGAGAAATGTCAAATGAAATGCAGAAAAAAACTTGACGTTTATGTGTAGTTCACATTTAACATCGGCCCTTAAAATTTATCCACTCTTTAGTTTCAAACATGTTTGCATCAACTATAATTGTACTGGAAAATATAACATAAATTAATGCTGAATTCCAGCAATATTCTGATTTAAACTTGCGGAAAAATAAGACAAAAGATTAAAACAAGTTATCAATAAATCCTTAAACTTTAATTATTTGGGGGCAAAAATAAAAAAGGTACGTGCATATTTAATTATTTTATTCATTTAAGAATATTTTCTAAGTCATTAATTGCCAAAAACATTGCACAAATCCAGATAATATCTTTACAATTGTTTATCCTAATTGAAATTATGCCAACAAACATTGAAATAGTACAACAACGAAAATTACTTTTCTCCCTGCTTTTAGCCATTTTTGACCAGCTTAAAGTTTATCCTCCTAGTCACCACCCTAAATGGCCTTAAAGTAAATTATGTGCAGCAAATTTAGAAATACAGACTCTACTTTCAATGACATCGAAACAAACAACTGGACTCTGAAACAATTAGTTTTGGTGACAGAGTCAGGCAGCCGTATCCTGTTACTTCCAAGATGTTGCATGAAATTGAAACGATATAAAGAAGAAAATAAAATACGGTTTTTAATTACAGACATTGTCAGTAAAAATTACACGACAAAGAAATTAAATAAAATTAAGTTCATGAAACATTAGAAGCAACGTGTGTGTGTTAAATTTTGACGACGGCGACAACGACAACAGCAACATTATTACAAAATTTGTACAAATGGAAAAAAATTAGTTTTGATGATTGTCATTTGCTGCGTATAAAATTCAATTTGATGAGGTTATTTGCCACAGCTTTGACATACAAACTATATAAATGCGACAGACACACACAGCCCATATATTTATTTAGCTACATAAAGTCAACTAAAATAATGGTGGTAGGGAAAGACCGTACGACTCTCATAAATGGCACTTGTGCTTAATTTAAAAGCAGCAACAACGACCTCTTATAACCTCTTCTTATCGCCAAAAGGAAATCACAATTCGTGCCATTATATCAACATCAAAAAATAAAAATCAAACAAAACATTTAACTGTAGTATGAGTTTGAAAATGATATTTGAAATTCTCTGCATTGTAATTTTTGTTTTTAATGTAATTTACGCACTAAACATTTTCCATAATGATTTTTTTTTACACCCATTTCTACGAAATTCAGGGGTTTCTTTATGTAGGTATATGAGCTTGTGTGTGTGTTTGAATCTGGCAATTATTCATGACACATCGTTAAAAGTTGTAGCAGAAGTAAGTCTGCGTACAAAAATTTGAGTGCCTGGCAGGGGGCTGCTTTTTCGTTTAATATTGTGAAATTATGATATTCAATACGAGTGACTTAAAAAAGAAACAGAAACTTAAAATTTATTTTTTATTTTTTGTAATTTGATACAATTTTCGTTGATAATTTACAACATTTCACATTATTTTCAAACACATTCGAGTACATTCACACATTTTCATATGAGAGTTAATAACGGTAATATGCACTAAAAATAAACACTTCAGGGTAAAATGGAAATGAAAATGTTTATGGATATGACAAATCGAATGCTTATGATATTGGATTTACAAGGCAACGTTTTGTAGTGAGTTGATTGTAGTTAAGAGGGGCGGGGCGGACGAACTATGTGCACATAAGTATTTTTAAAAATATGTTATTAAAAAAATAACAAATAATAAATAATGCAATTTGTTTAAAATTTGTAGTTTTTAAACAATTTTGCAAAAATTAACAATTAACAAAATATGTTGGTTTTGGTAAAACAAGTAAGAGTGCTATATTCGGCTGTGCCGAATCTTATATACCCTTCGCCATTGTGGGAGCAGAATACAGAGCAACTAGGCAAAAACTAAATAATTTTTACATATGCATGCATACATATTAACAATATGTACTTTAAACTTCATTATAAATTAAATTTTAAAAGCGAAAACTGGAAAATATTTTTTTTAAATCGTTTTAAGAACATACAAAAAATAAAAATTTAAAAAAAAAAAAATGTTCTCTTTAAAAAAACAAGATTCGAACCAGAGAACTCACAGTTTCTAACTTAACACACCCCCTAGACAACTTTTGTACGGGAGGTACCACGCCCACTTCTTCAATCCCGCCCACATTTTGTAGGATGGTGTGTATTGGCAAGCTAAATGTGTGTACCTAATTTGGAAACTTTGGCTTTTGCGGTTCCCCAGAAATACAGCAATAAGTAATAAAAATACAACAACCACAAGGGATTTTTGGAAAAAATTAGAGGCAGTCGTGGTTTTTTGCTCATATCTCACCCATTTCTGGACGGATCTTGCTGAATTTCAATAGCAAACAATTCCGGACTATATGTGACATAAATGTATAATAACCTGGCCCCCATCATATATGGGGTCTTCGGAAAATCCGTTTCAACGGACAGACGGACATGGTTAAATCAACTTCGCTTTTCATAACAATTCCGGACCATATGTGACATAAATGTATAATAACCTGGCCCCCATCATATATGGGGTCTTCGGAAAATCCATTTCAACGGACAGACGGACATGGTTAAATCAACTTCGCTTTTCATAAGGACCCAGATTATATCGACCCCTAACCGCGAAAATAATGTAAGCGCCAAAAATCAAATTTTACAGGAGAGAGTTTTTTTGTTTTATTTCATATTAATTTTGTATGAAATTTGTCGCTTACATTAAAATTGTTTTTGCTATAAAATCGTAACGGTACATTATGTGACCATGATATTTTAAGAGATGATGCCAGTGTTGCCAATAAAGTCATTTATTAAAAGAAACGAAAATTGAAAATCATGTCGCTTACATTATTTTCGCTGTTAGGGCTCGATATATACTATATAGGGTGTAGGATCAATATTGTAGAAATTACAAACGGAATGACAAAGTTATATATACCCTTTTACCTTCGGTGAAGGGTATAAAAACGCCAAACTGATTTTAGTCCATTTTTAATTTTATGCCATTACAGTTCTAGTTTTATTCTTATTTTCTAGTTAAGTCCTAGTTAAGTTCTTGTTCTGCTTTAGTTCAGTTCTAACTAGCTTAAATCTCGTTTTCACAACTTACCGGTAGCTAGAGGTAAGATTTTATCGGCCGTATAAAAAGTGTTCCATTATCACAACTTTACTTTAACCTACCCGGTAGGATTGACCTTAATCTACTTTATCGCTCACTTTAGGTTAAAGTAAAGTTTTAATAATGAAACACTTTTTATAAGGCCATTCAAAGTCTACTTTAAGGTATCGGTAAGTTGTGAAAACGGGCCTAAGTGTTATAAATTCCTACTTTTAGTTTAGTTTTATTCTGGGTCAGTTTGTCTAATGCATTTTACTCTACATGGCTGCAAATAAACTTAAAAAAGAAAAGTTCTTGTACAGTACAGTACAGTCTAGTTTTATTCTAGGTCAGTTTGTCTAACGCATTTTACTCTACATGGCTACAAATAAACTTAAAAAGAAAAGTTCTTGTACAGTACGGTACAGTACAGTACAGTACAGTCTTGTTTAGCATCAGTTAAGCTCTTGTTCAATTTAAGGTTGATTTTAGGTTAGTTCTATCGGTTTTAATTCAGTTCTACTTCTGGTTTTGTTGAGTTCTGTTAGTTATAATTTAGTTCTAGTTCAGGCTTAGTATTGTTCTAGGTCAGTTCTGTTTTTTTTTCTAATTTTTTGGGAAATTTTCCTAAAAATTTCATTCTTTTAGATAATTTTGCGAAGATTTGCTATTTATAAGAAAATTTGCTACTTACAAGCAACTTTGGGAAAATTAGCTTTTAATGGCAAAGTTAAAATAATTTGCTATTTATAGGAAACTTTGGAAAAAATTTTGTATTTTTAGAAATTTTTGGAATAATATGCTATTATAGGAAATTAAGCGAAAGTTCGCTTTTAATAGGATAAAAATTTGTTACGTATAGGAAATTTTAGAAAAATTAGCTTTTTATAGGAAATTTTAAATATTTTCTTTTAATAGAAAATTTTTTAACTTGTTTTTTTTTTAAGAATACAGTCAAAGCCCGGTATAACGAATACGCAGTTTAACGAATATCCGATATAACGAATGGCCAAATTTTTACATTAACTATTTTATATAGCGAATGACAGAAAAAATAATCCCGATTTAATTAAATGATGAAGAAATATAACCCAAAAACGGCGACAGACCGACTCGATATGTTTTTCGTCATTATTATATTTTTGTATTTGATGTATTTAACTAAACAGTTTGAAAAAATTGAATACGGGATTTTGTTTTGTTTTAACCAACTTTGAAACCAACAAAAAATGTATTTTGTTTCTTATAATGTTGGAATAAAATTTTTTGGGAATAAAATTTTGAATGGTTGTCAACATTTTTGTTGGTTAAATAAAAATCAAACAAAAATTTTAATTGAATCAGTAAAAAAATTTGTAGAAATTGAAAAAATTTTCAAACAAGCATTTGTTTGAAAATAATTCGGCAATAATTTTTTCTGTGTAACGAATGACAAAGCAAAATAAGAAAAAAACGTAACAGATCCGTAAGATTTTTGTGTGTTTTTGGCTTCCTTGCTTTGTATTGAAAGCATTGCAAGGCATCAACACACGTGTGATGCCTTGCATTTTTCGTTAAAGTTTCAGTAGTTTTGTTTGGTTCATTGTGAAAACGAGATGTCTAATCGAAAAAGTATCTCTTATTATAAAAAATTCAAGATTAAGGAAGAGTGTAAGAAAGGTGTAAAATTTGCTATATATAAAAAATTTTAGAAAAATTGGTAGTTTATAGGAAATTTTTAAGACATGCTTTTAATGGGAAATTTTAGAATAATATGCTTTTTATAGGCAAACAAGCGAAAATTCTTTATTTATAGGATATTCTGTAAAAATTTGCTATTCATGTAAAATTTTTGAAAAATTTGCTTTTTTATAGGATATAATGTAAAATTTTGCTTGTACTGGGATATTTTGTAAAAATTAGCTATTTAAAGGAAATTCTGGAAAGATTTGGATACATTTTATACTTATAGAAAATAAAAAATATAAAATCAAATTTTTATAGAATATAAGGGAAAAATTGCTATTTATAGGAAATTTTGAAAAAAATTTCTTATATAAGAAATTGTTCAAATTTGCTTTTTGTAGGACAATTTTGAATAAAATGCTTTTTATAGGAAATTAAGCGAAGATTCGCTATTTATAGGATATTCTGGAAAAACTTGCTTTTTTATGACATTTTGGAAAAATTTGCTACTTATAGGAAATTTTGAAAAAATTTGTTTTTTGTAGGAAATTTTGTTCAAATTAGCTTTTTATAGAAAATTTTGTAAAAATTTACTTTTTATAGGACATTTTGTAAAAATTGGCTTTTTATAGGAAATTTTGTAGAAATTAGCTTTTTAAAGGAAATTTTGTAAAAATTAGCTTTTTAAAGGAAATTTTGAAGAAATTAGCTTTTTATAGGATATTTAAGAAAAATTTGATTTTGTAAGAAATTTGGTAAAAATTAGCATTTTATATGAAATTTTGGAAAAATTAGCTTTTTATAAGATATTTGCATGCCGTTTGTAGAAAATTCTGAAAAAAAATTTTTATTTATAGGAAATTTAGGACATAATCGCTATTTATACGGATATGGAAAAACTAGCTTTCTATAAGACACATTAAAAATATTTGCTTTTTATAAAAAATTTTGGAAAAATTTTCTTTTTATATGAAATTTTGGAAAAATTTTCTTTTTATAGGAAATTTTGGAAAAATAGCTTTAAATAGGAAATTTTTGCATAATAAGCTTTTTATAGGATATTTTGTAAAAATTTGATATTTATTGGATATTCTAAAAAAAAAAATTTTATAGGAAATTTAGCGAAAATTTAAGTTTTATAGGAAATATGTGAAAATATGTTTTTTTACTGAAAGTTAGCGAAACTTTAGTATTTAGCATTTTGAAGGAAATTTTACTATTTATAGGAAATTTTCCAAAAATTTGTTATTCAAAATAAGTTTTGGGAAAAGCTTGCATTAACAAATAACTTGCCTTATAAATATTAATTAGTTATTTAATTTTTTTAATTAAATCTGGTTACCCTTCCTAAAACGGAAAACCAGTGACCATTTCTATCACTTTGCCACACAACGAATAATAATACATATTTATAAACTATTATTTATAAATATTTACAAAAATATCCGATATCTTTTTTACAAATCTTTATACGAGTATCTAACGCATAAATTCATTTTTGGTATGAAAGTTTCTCTAATACATTGTTTTTACTTTTGGTTAAAAATTTATTTAAATTCAATGTTGTATTAATTGGAGGTTTTTTTTTGGTTTCATGTAAGCTGTATAATAAAATAAAAGTAAAATATTTTAAAAATGTATTTAATTGCCTAATAACCTCCTTGTTTGGATTTTGTAAAATATTATATTTTTCGAAACTATAAAAAGATAAAACTAAAACCACATACCGATTAAATCTAAAATCCCAATATAGAAACTCATATTTCTTCGACACACACGCATGCAATTTACAACAAATATTTAATACGAGCACTGTGTGGCATTTCCAGCATCGAGGGTCATTTAAATTTATAACTCGTATGGGGGGTTTTAAACAATTTTTTTTTTGTCTCTAAATTATTGTGAAGTTAAAAATCCATATTGGCTAAGTGTGAGATAAATTATAGTCAAACTTAAATGTAGCAAACAGACAATGTAATGCAAGTATTAATAACAAGCCAGCAAAAAAAAATATGTATGATAAATTGAAATATTAAATTTGATCATGATAATTTTTATACCCACACAACAATAGTGGAGAGGATATTTTGCGTTTGTGCTGATGTGTGTTAAACTTAAAAATATTGATCCCAGACCCACCTTTTATCACTTTCTGGCTCGACCTACGTCCGTCCTTCCGTCCGGCTTGCAAGTCGCCTCCCCATGTAACCTTGTGCGCAAAGTACAGGTCGCAATTTTGGATATAATTTGATGAAATTTGGTGCATACGTCTAAATTGTGATAAGGACGAAGTCTATTGAAAATGGTCCACAGTTTCACATTTCCGCCACACAAAATTCTTTTCGGGGTAGTCTATTTACCTATAACCTATCTTATCATGTTGATATTTAGATGAAATTTGGGGCAACAAATTTTTTTAAATCGGTCAATATTTAACCATAACTCCCATACAAATACCACTCCCAGGAATAGCTTTTAATACCATAACCTACTTGTAAATGTTGGCAGTGATATAATAACTTCGATAACTTTTTTTTACAGCTTCTATGTCATGGCAACATTTTGTACTGAAGGTCCAGAACTGAGAAATGGTTTCATACAAACCCCCTAATCAAAATCACTTTAAGAAGAACGGATATCTTATAGACGTTGATATTTAGGTATTATTCGCCACAAGGAATTCTTACATGAATCTCAACATGATTATATAATACCTATAATAACATAATTTTTTGCCGGGACAATTATCGGCCATGCGTCCCATAAAAAATTGGGTACACTTTCGATAATTTGTCTTTTTATAGTGAGGCGTAGCGTATAACCGACTATATGACTGTCTATACTTTCTTACTTGTTTTGTTATAAACTGCTGAAAAATTACAAGCAACTTGTGGTGTTTCAGTTAAGAAGAATTTTAAAGAGAAGAAATTGTTGATGAACAAATACAATTTAGTTAGGCTATACCAGTAGTTAGGTCTCCATATAGTTCTATAATAGTTCTTGTTAAGCTAGTATCGTTCTAGTTCAGGAGTTATATCTTAGATTCGTTCTACTACAGTTCAAGCTTTAGGCGGTTCAAGTTTAGTTCTAGTCCAGTTATACACGCAAAGAAAAAACATGGTTTTGGTAAACATATTCTAAGAGCAACATATTATGATAAGAATTATGATTGTAGTCACCATATTTAGATTATTATTGAACCATATTATAACTAAATATACTCGTACTATTACATCATAATATTTTTCCCTTAATCATATTATTATTATGTTAATCATACTAAGTTAAGAAGTAATCAAATTATTGTCATGTTAATCATAATAAGCTAAGAAATTAATCATATTATTGTCATGTTAATCATAATAACCTAAGAAGTAATCATATTATCATCATGTTAATCATAATAAATTTAGAAGCAATCATATTATGATACAGCACCTTTCATAGCTGTCATAAAAATACAAAATAAATTAAAATATTTTTGCATCGATTTTTTATTTTGTGGCTTTTCACAATTTTTCTTAATGTTAATCAAATAGCGGAGTTCAATATAAGGTTTTCATGGGCAACCGCGTATGCCCATTTTTTCGATTTTAAGATATTAATGCCATATTGCCTAATTCTGAACGCTCTTTACCCTTTTTTTTTAAAAAGATGGATCAATTCCGATTTTTTAACGTAATGACAAAGTTTAAAAAGTTTAATACCTAGCCCATAGTTTGATCTAGAATGGTTTTTCGGCTTGCCTGAAAAATTTGTTTTAACACATGAAAACTGCCCATGAAAACCACAGAAATATCGTAAAATATAACGAAATCTCTGTGTGTTTTGTTGTTGGATTTTACAAAAAAACTATGATATTTCGCATTTGCACAATTAAATCACTAATATTTTTTTTTTATTTATTTATTTATTAACTGATCTAGCACAACAAGATAAAATCTTATAAATTACAGCGCTAGTGATATTATCAATATAATTTTAAAAAATAAAAATGTAAAATATTAAAGTACATAGATAAAAACATGTATAAACAATACAAAAAAGTAAAAAGTAAAGATTATTACAAAAATTAAGGTATTAACCAAGTATTTCTAATAGCTTCTTTTTAAACGTGTTTGCGTTGCTTAAGAGTTGAAAGTGGGTTGGAAGGGCGTTCCAAAGACGGATTGTAAAAACAAAAAACTGTCGTTCCGACATAAGGCTGGCAAACCTGTGCTGAATTAATTTGTTTCCACGATTAGATCTAGCAAATTGCAGTTTATTATAAAGATAGCTTGGTTCTTTGGATGTAATAATTTTATGTAAAAACAAAAGGCATCTAAATTGCAAAAGATTTTTAAAATTCATTCCATAAATTTGATATGAAAACATTGATATGCTTTCACTTCTATTTTTGTTGAAAACATATCTTGCAATATTATTGTAGGTAACATTTAATTTTTGAAAGTCGACACTGTCACAATTTGCAAAAATTTCACATCCGTATAGCAGAACTGGAATCAAATACGTTTTGGCTACTAGCATTCTTATTTTAAAAGGTGTTGAACTTTTTACAACCCATAAATTTCTCAGCATTCCGTACACTTTTCCAACGACCAAGTTTATGTGATTTGACCAAGTTAGTTGACTGTTAAAGGTAACGCCAAGATTTTTTGATGTACTAACTAGGGCTATAGCATTGTTATTAATTTTTATTTCAATAATATCGTGAAGAACTCTAGAAATTTTTGAGGATTTAGACAGAAAAATACATTTCGACTTAAGGGGGTTAAGGACTAATCCATTTTCCATGGCCCAATTATAAATTCTATTTAAATCATCATTTATATTACAAACACACGATTGCACATCAGCTAAACTAGCACTACTATAAAGCTGAACATCATCAGCATACATATGTATCTCGCTACTTTTAAGAACGTCTGGTAGATCATTAATGTACAAACAAAACAGAAGAGGTCCAAGGATTGAACCCTGTGGAACACCTCTGACGACTGTGAGAGGATTCGAAAATTTACCATTATAGTCTACAATTTGTGATCTGTTATCGAGATATGATGATATAAGCTTGCAAGCAGAACTAGAAAAGTTGAATAGTTTTTCAAGTTTGTTCGCAAGAATACCGTGATCGACAGTGTCAAAAGCTTTACTGTGATCCAATAAAATTAAAAATGATACATTATTACTATCAAGTTTCATCCGCAGAGATTCAACTACATCTGCCAATGCTGTTATACAACTTTTTCCTTTCCTAAAGCCAGATTGTTTTTCCGATAAAAGGTTATTGATGTCCAAGTAATCATTTATTTGCTTGGACATTAGTTTTTCCATTACCTTTGATAGAAAAGGAAGGATAGCTATAGGTCGAAAATCGTTGTTTGATTTGGGAATGGGAATAATTTTAGAAAGTTTCCATCCTTGAGGAAATACTGATTTTGCAAGAGCCGTATTGAATACATGTGTCAAAAAAGGTAGAATTTTGGGAATAATAGCTTTCAGAAAGATGGGATTTATATTGTCCATACCAGTGGCATTAGATTTAACAGCCAACATACTTTCTAAAACCTCGAACTGGTCTACGCAACGGAAATAAAAACAATTTTCTACCGGTACATAACAGAGGTTATTATAGACGTTTCCGGAGGGAGGTTGAATATCTATATTAACAAATTTACTATTTAGGGTGTCCACATCAATATCCTCATTGTTAACTGTGGTGCATTTCCGGCCTATACCTATGCTTCGAATTTCCTTCCATTTAGATTTACTATCAACAGCAGACGAGAATTTTCTCTGGTAATAAGAAGATTTTGCTATTTGTATATTTTTAACAACATTTTTTCTTGCACATTTGAAAATATTTTGAACTACAGGGGTTTTAAACTTTTTCCATCTGCAGTAAGCATCATTACGTAATTTTATTAAATGTTTGATATTGTTGTTGAACCAGGGATGCTTTTCAGCTTTTATAGATTTATTGCCTGTTTAACGATTTCGAACGTCATCGTTCGCATAGAAAATTACATTTAAAACAAAAACAAAATTCGGACATTGTTCGAAGTTTGTTTTTGTTTTTAATGTAATTTTCTATGCGAACGATGACGTTCGAAATCCATGAACTGGCTGTTAGTCTTCAAAGGAACACACAGGTCGAAAACGTTATTTATGTTATCTTGAATAAAATTTAATTGATCATCGACACTAACAAAAGAGTATACAATGTTCCATTCAACGTTGTCAATGTGTTGATTTAAAATGGTATAATCAATGTTGTGGAAATCACGATAATACTTGAATGAACTCTGCTAATATTTTAATTTTTTAATTTCTTTAAACCTATTTTTTTATGGAATTTTATCTTTTAATTAATTAACCGCTTACAAATAAAAAAAACGACACAACTGCTTCAAAATTATTTTACAAATGACGCTAACATAATATGATTAGAGTAAACATAGTTTGATTGCATCTTTAACATAATATGATAAATGTATAGAAAGTTATCATGTTATGGCTATTAAATATCATGATATGGTTGTGAGAAATATAATATGTTTTGAAAGTTATCATAATTTAGTTGTTAGAAAAATAATTATTTTTCGGTCAACAATACTCAAATGCATAACTGCGATAAACATTGATATGTTTACAGTAACTATAATATTGTTGATATTAAATAAAGTAACAATTATTTGTGTACGACAACAATATATTGTTACATTAAACATATTGTTGTTGCCGTAACCATGCCCAACCATATTTTTTCTCTGCGTGTACTTCTGGTATATTTCTGCTCTAGTTCAGTTTTATTTTAGTTCTAGTTCAGTTCTAGTGCAGTTCTAGTTCAGTTCTAGTTCAGTTCTAGTTCAGTCCTAGTTCATTTCTAGTTCAGTTCTAGTTTAGTTCTTGTTCAGTTCTAGTTTAGTTCTAGTTCAGTTCTAGTTTAGTTCTAGTTCAGTTCTAGTTTAGTTCTAATTTAGTTCTAGCTCAGTTTTAGCTTTGTACTAGTTTAATTCTAGTTCAGTTCTAGTTCAGATCTAGCTCTGTTCTAGTTGAGTTCTAGCACTGTTCCAGTTTAGTTTAGCTCTAATTCAGGGAGGTTAGCGCGTATTATGATTCGAAAGAAATAATTTACCAGTTCGATTTTCGAAATTTAATGAAAAGTTATTATTCGTAATCGAGAGTTGCTGTGTTGAGAAGGCTTTTTTTGTTTTCAATTAAGTATAAAAAACGTCCGATCATTTTCAACAAAAATGTAGTAGGAATATCTTAATACACAAAACAATTTGTTCGAATTTTTAAATTATTTCTTTCGTATCGAAATAAGCGGTAAACCGCCAGTTCTTGTTCATTTCTAGTAAGTCAGAGTTCATACGGCTCATGTCTTATTGACAAGATTCTTCCTTTTTCTTCTTTGAACATGAATTGGCGTTCAAATGATTCATATCATGTTGACTACATGCGCTTTTTTGATATTGAAAACAATAACAAAATTAAACAACGAATGAAAAAGCAAAACGTAAAGACAGTACATGCATCTGTGTACTCGTTTCTTTTCCCCTCGTCCCTCTCGCCTATAAAGCAGCAATCATGTCAATAAGACAAGAGCCGTATGAACACAGACTTATGTTATATGTATGCAGTTCAGATCTAGTTCAATTCTAGTAATAGTTTCCTCTTTTGAAAGAGAAACATGTTATCGTTGAAAAACAACCATAGAATTATTTGTGGTTAACATATTAATGATATTTTTTAACCTAATAAGATCGGAGACAACAATAATTTAGTTGTGGTGTCCTTATGGAGGACCGATTTAACTATTATGTGGGTTCCTGTGGCATGGTTTAATATTGTATAAGTTTGCAAATTTTTATTTTTAAACCGTTTTGTTCGCGGTGACCACATTGAAAAATAACTATGTTTTCCGTGGGTGCAGTTTTGTTATATTTACAGTTGCATTTATTTAAAAAAAAAACACTACCTGCGTTCGCAGAACGTTCAACGTCAGACGTGCATTCAAATCGCTAGAATAACAACAAAAAATAAACACCAACATTAAATATGTATTGCTCATATCAGAGGCTATTATTATTTATAAATACATATGTACATGGATTTGTGTATGTTGTGTGGTTTTTCATTTACAAATATAACTTTTTTAGCCTGCGGCTGGTGCTTCTAGTTTCCACCTAAACGCCAGTACAAACGAACTTTCCGACCGACAAACTGACACACACATATTTACAGTTACATTTTGGGTTTCATTCGGTGTTTTATTTGTTTTGTGTGGTTTTTAATATTTGTGAGACTTTATGTTTGATTTTCTTCGTTCACCTCAGCTCCACTTATCAGCCGCTACCCTTTTAAAATGACTATACACTAGAGAATCCAACTATTTGACTTTTGGTTTGGTTCGAGTAAGGAATAAATCGATTTTTAAATTTTATTATTGTCCGAGTAATCAAATAACTCGAATAATTCAAAAATAGCTCAAATTATTTGTCCAATAGGGAACACGTGCATGTCTTTTTGATTTGATACTTCAAGGAAACAAAAAATGCATTTGTACTACGTATCGCTCATTTGCTGCAACAAAGTCATAAGTTAAAAATTGCAAATTTTGACTTAATATCATTAAGGCATAGAAAAGGCCCAACCATAATGTGCTTAAGTTGGCTTAAGCAAATGTACGAATTGAATGTTTGTTGATTTTATTTTTGTTATTTTAAATACATTTGAGAGACTTTTTGTTAATTTTTGACAGTAGCTTAAGCAAGGCTATATTATGTTTGGGCCTTAAATCATTTTTATAAAGATATTGTGTATATTTCTTTTGAAATTTGGGTTTTTTGAAGCACTGCAGAAAAAAAGCGAATAAACAAGCGCTTCAATTAGAGAGCTCTTATACAGCAGTAAATCATAAGAATAAAATATACAAAAAAACTGCTATTTTATGGTGTTTTCTTTTCTACAAAAAAAATGTGACACTTTATTTAAAAAATATGCAATATGGTGTCTGTTTCTTAAAAATTTTGCTCCCGAAAAAGGTTGCTTGTTTTATTCTAAAAAACTCACTCTTTTCGGGAGCAAAATTTTTAAGAAACAGACACCGAATTGCATTTTTTTAAATAAAATGTCACATTTTTTGTAGAAAAGAAAATACTATTAGTGCTGACAACGAAGAAGGGTTTAAGGCGAAAAAAAATAAAAATATATTATGGTCTACGAAAATGATTGAAAAAAGGCATTTAAACAAGTAGAAGCAAAACATTAATGAATATGTTTATTTAGTTAGCCCTTAAAAAAGCACTTTAGGAGTGCTTTGTATGCATGTTAAAAGAAGTGCTTATTGTCAGCAGAAAAAAGTCCTACAAACCGGGAATACCCCATGCAAAAATCAGCAGGTTTGAAGCGATTTGAGGTATGAATTCATACAAAAAAAAACCAGTTCCTTTTGGAGCACATTTTTCAAACTCAACTCTTAAGAGAGTAAAACAATTTTCACTCCACATTATGTTGTGCGTAAATTTAAAACTTTAAAATCGTTTTATGTAAAACTAATATTTAGAAGTTATGATTATAATGAACTTTTCATTGAAATAATTTAATTAAATCATTTAAAACCCCGGCTGCAAAAACCTTTGAACGAGTAAAAGGGCCGATACCAGTTTCGAAAACAAAATTAAAGTAGACTATAAGTCATTGTCCAGACTTGCAATTTTTTGCTGCAATTTTGTAAAATTCTTCTTGGAAATTGCACTAGTTTCCAGATTATGAAATTCTAGACTTTATGATTTTATCTTTTTTGTTTTTATATTTTATATATAAAAACAGAATTGCAGAGTACGTGAAACTGAGTACTTCTCACATCACTTACCCATAAACTCAAGACTTGCTGTTACAAAACTTGCAGGTCTAGACGATGACTTAGCAAAGAAAACTATGTACTTTGGTTTACGCAGGTGTATGTAGGGCTCAGTTTAAGGATATTTAAAAAAAAAAAAAAATTAAAAATTTACTGGTGTCAGGAGATCTTTACGACCTCCTGTGATCGCTGCTAACCAGAGATCCTATCTCTGACCGGGAGTCAGTGCTTCTTGTGGAAATACTTTCAGTCTTTCTGGCAGATTGTCTTTGCAGAAGGTTTGCTTTTCTTTTCAAAACATACTTTTGGGGATCACGTATAGGTTCTAGTTTATCACCTAAAGTCGTGTGAAGGATAATCGTGAAAATCTCACTTAAGTGCGGCTTGTGGGAACGATTGGCCTGAAGGACAAACTTCCTTAGGTGTTGTGTCTACTAAACAGAAGCGGTTGCAATATTTCCAAAACCAGTGGAGGCTAGAAAGCTGCTCCAAAAGAGGCGAGTATATAATTTTGCCGAACTATGCACTCAAAAAGCTGCAAAGTTAAGATATTCAATTATGTGTAGTTTATAGGACACGAGCGCCTAACTCGTCCGTTCGACTTACATTTAAAACAAAAACCAATTTCGAAATGTTGTTTTTGTTTTAAATGTAAGTTGAACGGACGAGTAAGGCACTCGTGTTCTATAAACACCACATTAGTTAGAATCAGTGTTCGAAAATAAACACTAAATATCAATCCTTAGTGTTCGGTTCGGTAGATTTGTGGAAAACACAAATGCTAATAATGTTTGTGTAGAAAATCAAAAAAAAAAAGAAAACGTTTCCCTGTTAGTCATCTTTTGAACACAAAAATAATACTGTTTTCATCAAACTCAACGACCACAAACTTCGTTGTGTTCGGTTCGGCTCATTAATGTTCTTCCCTTTTGGCTGGTAAAAAAACCAAGCATTTTTTACAAAAACAAAATACACATACGAAAAAAAAAGACAAAAAGCCAACAAAATAATTTTATACAACAAAAAACAAGCTCTTCGTTTGTTAATTTCTTTATCAATGTAAAAAAAGAAACATTATAGAACATTAAAATATAATGTTCGTCTACAGTATCACTTAAATTGTTCTGTTTTGTAACGAAGAACAGAACAATTTTTCCCTAATATAACCTACATAATTTGGTTCAGTGTATTGATAATTTAGGGTGTTTTGCTGTTCTAGTTGTTGTTGGTTTTTTTATACATAAAATATATATATGTTTTTGATTTGGTTTGATTGTTATTGTTGTTGTTGTTTAAGTTTTATAAATACAATGTGGGAAATTTGACAGTTGTGTGTGTTTGATACGACAAAAAAGAGTTGTTGATTAAAAGACATTAATTTATTATGATGTGATTGTTTATAGACGACAGGCTAGTGTACATAAGTGTGTAAGTCCGTCTGCATGACAGTGAGCCTTTGAGTTCGAATTTTGTGAAAAAAACAAATAAATTTGTATTCATTTCAAAAGTTAATAAGAGATTTTTTTGTTTTTTGTTTAATTTATTTTGTAAAAAGGCGTCAAAGCAATTTTTTTGAATAAATATGTAAAAGAGTGTGGGGTTTTATTTTAATATGTGCGTGTATTAGAAAAAATACTACACAATAAAAATTAGTTGGGGGGTTTTTTTTTTTTGTAAAATGATTAAGTAAAAACCATTTAGTTTCTTATAGGTATTTCTCTGGGCTTGCGGTTTTATATTATTATAAATCCAATAAAAAGGGTATTATCAGTTAAAATGTCTAGTTTATGAGGACCCTTATTTTGTTAATTATTAAAAGGAAATCGAACAGTTTTATGTAGTGCTAAAACAAAACACGTAAAACATTTGAAATTTTTTAATTATTGGTTTACGTGGTTGAATGGTTTATGAGTATAATTTGTGGCTTATTTACATGACATGAAGGTATAAAAAGTTTTTTTTTTTTTTTTTTTTTTCTATGTTTTAAGGAAGGTAATTAAGTTCTAATTAGTTTAAGGCTGATGTTTCAAACAAAAAGGGGTGTAAATATATTTGCCCTATTATTGGCATATTACGGGAGAATAGACTAGGAAATGCTTTAAAAATATTTGAACTTAAGAAAACTTTTTAATCTCGCCAAATTCGCTTTGCTGGTGCGTGAAAATTTTTTATTTTCTAATTGGTTTTATAATGTTATTGTTATTATTAATCAGTTAATTCCATTAGGGGCTAAAGCTGCCTATACAAAATATCCATTCGTAAATTTGTCTGTCGTTAATTTATTTTTAAAGAAGGCGATTTTTTTTAGTTCTCCGCAGTCAAATGCCGCTGGAGTCCAGCAACGAAGCATCCTGGGCCCTCTATTATACTGAATATATAATTTGGACATGACAACAAAACACTACACACATACTTCAACATTCGCGGACGATACAGCTTTTCTATGCGTGCAAGAAAACCTCATGAAGCATCTCGTTTATTACAGGATCATATATTTCAACTAATAATATGGTTGAAACAATTGAGGATAATAGTCAATGAGCAAAACTGCTTACATATAACATTCACCTTTCGTCGGGAATTATACCGTTCTTATAAATCAATAATCATATAACCTCAACATTCACATGTAAAATATCTCGGTTTACATCTAGATTGGCGATTAATGTGGAAATGCCATATATCGGGTGATTTTTTAGCTATTATCTTTTTGGCAACACTGGTTTAAACAGCTGACGCACGTTTCGTGTTTTGTTTCACTGTCAAACATCTTCAGTTTGGGCTGTAATTTAACCATGAATCATCTTACAAACGAACAACGCTTGCAAATTATGGAATTTTATTATCAAAATGCGTGCTCTGTTAAGAAAGTTCATCGCGCGCTTCTTGTGTTCAGCGACGAAGCTCATTTTTGGCTCAATGGGTACGTTTATAAGCAGAATTGTCGATTTTGGAGTGAAGATCAGTCAGATGGATTGCAAGAGCTACCAATGCATCCAGAAAAAGTCACAGTTTGGTGCGGTTTATGGGCTGGTGGCATCATTGGACCGTACTGCTTCAAAGATGTTGCGAATCGTAACGTAACTGTGAATGGTGAGCGCTACCGTGAGATGATATCCAACTTTTTTTTGCCCAAAATGCAAGAGCTTGACTTGCATGACATGTGGTTTCAACAAGACGGTGCCACATGCCACACAGCAGGCTTAACAATGGACTTATTGAGAGGCGAGTTCGGTGAACATTTTATTTCACGTTCGGGACCGGTCAATTGGCTGCCTAGATCGTGCGATTTAACGCCTTTAGACTATTTTTTGTGGGGCTATGTTAAAGTTCATTTCTATACACACATGCCAGCTTTAATTGACGCATTGGAAGAAAACATTGAAGCATTTATTCATGAGATGCCGGCTGAAATGTTGGAAAGAGTATGCCAAAATTGGACTAAGCGGATGGACCATTTGAGGCGCAGTCACGGTCAACATTTGCATGAAATAATCTTCAAACATTAAATTATATGGACCGTACTATCGATTCAAATAAATATTTCATGCATTTTTCTGAATTTTATGTGCTTTTTTTTAACTTTCCTATAGCTCTTAAAAAATCACCCGAAAGAAGAAAAATAAACTCAAACTCAAAGAAACTAAAAGCCATTTTCAAATTCAGTGGCTTACTAGAAGAAATTCTGTTGTTAGTCTCGATTGCAAACTCCTACTTTACAACTCCATCTAAAAGCCAATTCAGTGCTACAGTATTTAACTATGGGGCACTGCCTCGGCCTCTAAAATCGAAAAAATTTGAAGGCAACAAAATGAACTTCTTCAAATAATCACAGACGCTCCCTTGAACTACACCAAACCCACTAGCGCGAAATATCATGGCGGCCACTCTAGCTTAAGGAGAAGAAGAGCGATAAACACCTTCTTGTGTAAGCAGAACCCGCGATGAAGAAAATTTTTGTCTGGCACTGGCAGGACATAAAATAAAGTATTAGGATAAGATTTGATTAATTATTGATAGTTCATATTTAAAATATGAAGATTCAATAAAAAATAATAAGAAAAAAAATTATAAACGTACTCTCCCTTTAATTGCATGCAGTCCATTAGGTCAAGTTTTTTAAGGAGCCTTACTGTATCCCCTCTTGTTCATTGACACAAGTTCCAATTAAAGTTTAAAACTATTTTCTAAAATTGTTTTAGATAAAAAAAATCATAAATTGTGATATCCAGAATTTTTTTTTTTTGGGATAAATACCAACATAACCAAAAAATGATGTAGGGATATACCGGGTGATTTTTTAAGAGCTATAGGAAAGTTTAAAAAAAAAACATAAAGTTCAGAAAAATGCATGAAATCTTTATTTGAATCGATAGTACGGTCCATATAATTTAATGTTTGAAGATTATTTCATGCAAATGTTGACCGTGACTGTGCCTCAAATTGTCCATCCCCTTAGTCCAATTTTGGCATACTCTTTCCAACATTTCGGCCGGTATCTCATGAATAAATGCTTCAATGTTGTCTTCCAATGCGTTAATTGAAGCGGGCATGTGTGTATAGACATGAGCTTTAACATAGCCCCACAAAAAATAGTCTAAAGGCGTTAAATCGCACGATCTAGGCGGCCAATTGACCGGTCCCGAACGTGAAATAAAATGTTCACCGAACTCGCTTCTCAATAAGTCCATTGTTAAGCGTGCTGTGTGGCATGTGGCACCGTCTTGTTGAAACCACATGCCATGCAAGTCAAGCTCTTGTATTTTGGTAAAAAAAAAGTTGGATATCATCTCACGGTAGCGCTCACCATTCACAGTTACGTTACGATTCGCATCATCTTTGAAGAAGTACGGTCCAATGATGCCACCAGCCCATAATCCGCACCAAACTGTGACTTTTTCTGGATGCATTGGTAGCTCTTGCAATGCTTCTGGCTGATCTTCACTCCAAAATCGACAATTCTACTTATTAACGTACCCATTGAGCCAAAAATGAGCTTCGTCGCTGAACACAAGAAGCGCGAGATGAAGTTTTTTAAAAGAGCACGCATTTTGATAATAAAATTCAATAATTTGCAAGCGTTGTTCGTTTGTAAGACGATTCATGGTTAAATTATAGACCAAACTGAAGATGTTTGACAGTGAAACAAAACACGAAACGTGCGTCAGCTGTTTAAGCCAGTGTTGCCAAAAAGATAATCGCTAAAAAATCACCCGATATATGGTAACGCTTGTCTGACTATATCTCTTTGATTGCCTCATTTTGTTTCTTAACTTACCGACAATTCAATAGCAATTTCAAAAATCTCAAATCTTAACCGCCAAAGTTTTTTTAATCTTACAAAAAAAAAATTCAATCTTGAAGATTTTCACTTTTAATGATTCTGTTGAAAACACGAAATAAAAAAACATGTTTATTATCTCAACATGTTCTACAGAAAATGCATTAAATATTTCGGTAAAATGTTTAAATATATTTTTTTTTTTTTTTTTTTGGTATTTTTAAGTTTTCTATCTTGAAAGAAACATCTTAAAAGCGTTTGTCCTTTTGCCGAAAATCTTAATGTATCTGGTTACGAAAATCTTTAAAATAAACTCATAATTAAGAGAAAAAAAAAGAAAAAATTTAAAGAAAATTAAAAGAGACATGCTTATGGTTGCTAAGACTGTTTTAAATTTCAAGGTATGACAAATGTTTCTTCAAAGAAGATGATTTAAAATTAAATTTTAGCTTAAAAAAATTAGATAAAATTTTAGATTTATCTTAAGGTTGGAAAACAAGTTTTATATATTAAATTATTTTCCATGACAGAAAATAAGTTTTTATTTTTGCAAACACCTTAAACCCTCTAAAGAAACAGTAGTCAACATTTAAGAAATCATCATCATCATCTAAACCAGGAAAACTAAGAACCAAATCTAATATATTATTCATAGTAACTGAAAGGCCTTTAAATTGTACGAATTGTACGCATTGTGTGTTTAAATCTAAAATAAAGCAACTAAAACAAAAGACAAAACGTATGACTTTAACACAAAAGAGTAAAAAACAAGACATTAAGAAAATGAACCTAAAACCCATAAAATATCTAACCAACATCCCGCCATACATCAGAGAGTTTCACCTAAAACAAAACAAACAAAAAAAAAACCTACAACAATAAAACAAAATCAGATAGACGTGCCTTAAAAATACACAACAATGTACTCGTTCATTCATTCTTTTTGCTATTTAAAGATACAGATACATTTACAGGCGAGTTGTATTAATAAAAAGTTAAAAAAAAAAAAACAGATAGTCGGACGGACGGACAGACATTCAGGCCATTCGTAGTCGTAACTTGATTGATAATGTCACTTTGAATAGAAACCAAGCATGAAATACTTTTTTGTTTTCTAAAGGATGTCGTTTCTTTTTTTTCATTTCATTTTACTTTTATAACGATTTGTTTTTTAGTTTAACAAACAAAATAGGAGGGTTAATCAAAAAGTTAAGAACACAAAAATTAAACCGGTCTACCGAAAAAGGTATGTAAAATATGTTGAACAATTCAGCCAAGTTATACAACCAATTGTTGCCTTCACAGAAAAAAAATGATTTTAATTTTTGAATACGAAAATCGCATATGGGCATTTCCATTTTGACGTGTGGTAATATTCGTACCACAAAATGTAAAAAAATAAATGAAGAAGTCAAATTTCTAAAAAGGGTTTTTATATATAAAAAGTAATGAAGTAACACTATATTCAGAAAAAAATTACGGCAATCGACGATAAGGATTTGCAGATATAAGCAAAAATATGCGCTGGCGTGACGTTAGAAAAACGGAAGTGGATTTTGACTTGCATTACAAAACTGAATACCACTGTGAATTGAGAAAGACGTTTTGTATAAAACCTTTCTTAATTAGATTTCGACTTTTATGGATTTATTTTTCAAGCTACCTAATTTAAAAATCGTTTAAAGGTACATATGGGCTTGTTCAGCGAAAAGTCTTTTGATTTTAATGTAACGCCAGAATGCAAATAAGGTTGTATTTTACGACCATGTTTTTTAACCGTTATCCCTTTTGTTACTAAATGAAGAGCTAGTTGCGCTTTACACCAAAATATAAAAAAGTAAACTACACATTTTTTGAAAAACAATTTAAATTATTTCCGGCGTAACGTAACAAAAAGTAGACTTTTCACTTTCATATTTGATTAAAAGTGTTTTTTAATTTTCTGCGATGACGATTTTTGCAGTATTGATAAAAAAGTTTGTAGGTATAGTTGTCGAATTGTTAGTCAAAAAAAAATTTAATATCCTATATTTTGTTTTAAAAAAAATTTTAGTTTCTTAAGAAACATTTCAATACCGTAAACTTTACCTAAAAAAAGTAAATATTTTTAAATCAAAATTTAAAAAAAAAATTTCAGTTTCGTTAATTTTCCTAAGGAAAGTTTCAATATTGAAATTTTTTACCAACGTAAATTTTCCTTACAAAAATTTTAATGTCGTATTTTTTTTTTAGAAAAATAAATTGCAATATTCAAATTGTTCTTAAAGAATGTTTTAGTTTTATTAGTTTATTTCAGAAAAATTTTAATATCGTATGCTTTTCTTAAGAAAAATTTCAATGCCGTAAATTTTCCCTAAATTTTCGTCGTAAATTTTCTCAATATAGTAAATTTTTTCGAAGAATCTTTTTAATTCAGTTAATGTTTGTTAAGAAACTAATTATAATAACTCATATTTTACTAAAAAGAAAATTTTCAATACCGTCTTTTTTCGGAAAAATTTCAAAATACTGAACTGTTTTTAAAAAAATTTATATATCGTAAGAGTTTTTTAGGAAAAATTTTAATATCGTAAGTTTTCCTTAAGAAAAATTCTAATATCGTAAGTTTTCCTTAAGAAAAATTTAAATATCGTAGATACCGTAAATTTTCCTTACTAAAATTTTAAAATCGCTAGTTTTTTAAATATTATATATTAAATATTACTATGAAAAATTATAATATCGTAAACTTTTTCTAACTATTTTTCTTAAGATCGTAAATTTTTTAGTATGCATAAGAATTACATTTTTTCTGAGAAAAATTTTAAATACGTAAATTTTCGTTTTTGAATAAATTCAATATCGTAAATTTTTTATTAAAATATTTCAATATCCTAAATAGTTTTTTAGAAAAATGTTATGATCGTAAGTGTTTCTTTAGAGACATTTTAATATAGATTAAGATAAAAATAAAAAGTTTTTTCGAGCTCGTGGCCAATTATTTATAAACAATATATATTATTTATTAATTAATTTGTTTCAATATTTCGATATTCATCGGATATCATTATCAAGGAATGAATTCCAAGTATACTAGAGACGTATTACAATCATCACATTCAATATTGTACTATTAATAGATTAATGGTGTTTTCTTTTCTAAAAAATAATGATGCATTATAGTTGTGTAATATATTTATTAGGTTACACGAACCCTTACAAAGTGATACATTTTTCTTAATTACAATGGAACAAAATAATAGCTACGTTTTACACTCAACACTAATGTGTATTTAGCGTGTTAAAAATTGAATGCAAAGTTTGTACTTAAAGCGATATTCACCACGCTTGTAGCAATTTTCAACATTAAATTTTCTTACAATTCCAATAAGCGTTAACAGCACTGATTTTTAATAATTGAATGTCAGCTATTGTTAAAAATTTTGCGACAAAAAAAATATAATAAAAGTAAAACAAACGAAAAACAAAAAGTTTTTATATCCATCACAATATAACGCAAATTGTCCGCAAACACAAGAAAAAAAAATATTTGCTTGCATAAAAAAGTACTTTACGCAGATGCAAAAAAGGGTATTATCTCACACTCAGTTATAACTGCGGGTAAGAAATGGAACAAATTTGCCATTTATTGTTGCAACATGTTTAGAAAGGAAAACGACAACTTCTCACATTTTTGCATATATTTTTAGAATGGAACAAAAACCCGCACGAATGGTAGCATATATGGAACATTATTGTGAGAAAAGAAAACACCATAAGATAATTAAAAAGAATGACAAAATACCAAATTGTATCGTAAATTTTCTCTAAACAAACTTTTAACTACACAAATTTTACTAAAAATATTTTAATGTTGTAAGTAGTTTTAATATCATAAGTTTTTCTAAAGAAAAATTTTTGGATCGTAAGTTTTTCTTTAGATAAATTTTAATATTGTAAATTATCCTTAAGCAAATTTGAATATCGCGACTTTTAACCAAAAAAAAATACAAAAACCTAAATTGGTGTGCATTTTCCCTGCAAAACTTTGTCAGTATCGTAAATTTTCCCCAAAAAAAGTTTTAATATCGTAAATTTTTTATTAAAATATTTCAACATCCTAAATAGTTTTTCAGAAAAATTTTATGATCGTAAGTTTTTCTTTAGAGACATTTGAATATAGTAAATTTTCCTTAAAAAAATTTTAATATCGTCAATTTTCCACCAAAAGAATGACAAAATATCAAATTGTATCGTAAATTTTCCCTAAAAAAAGTTTTAACTACGCAAATTTGACTAAAAATATTAAAACAACATACAACATTGTTTTAATATCATGTTTTTCTATTTGATCGTAAGCTTTTCTTAAGATAAATTTTAATATCGTAAATTGTCCTTAAGCAAATTTGAATATCGCGACTTTTAACCAAAAAAAAATACAAAAACCTAAATTGGTGAGCATTTTCCCTGCAAAACTTTGCCAGTATCGTAAATTTTCCCTAAAAAAAGTTTTAATATCGTAAATTTTTCTGAAGAAAAAAATTTTAATGTTGCAAATATTTTTCTTAATTTTTGTACAGAAAAATTTCAAAATCATAAATTTGACCAAAATTTTTTCTAAATAAAAAAATTTCAATAACGTAAATAATAAATTTTCGAATATTTAGAATTCAGACATATTTGTCCACAAATGGCTGAGATACGAGCAAAAAGCCTTTGAATGTATGTTCAATGTTTATTGAGTCAAAACGTTTACGTGATTTGTTGAAATAAATTGTTGGCCAGATCATCAGGAAACCTTTTTCTAAAGACTTTGGTATAACTAAAGATATTATACAAATAAAACTAAAAAGCGAATGAGAATTACAAACACTCACACACACTATCAAAGCTATTAAAAAATGAACAAGAATTGTAAAAATACTCTCTTAACTTTGATTCAAATATTTTTTTTTTTTTGAATGTAAAGAAATTTAATTATAATAATCAGTATTGTGGTTATTTTGTTGAACTATTTATGGTTTTTAATCCAAATTTTTATAGTTAGGCTTAAGTTCATCAAATTTAATTTTCATTAAATTATTTTTATGAAGAAAGGAATTTTACAAACATGAAAATTAATTAAAATTGTTATTGATAATCTTTCATTCTTGACGTGGCTGGGGCTCCTTTCTTCATAAAAATAATTTAATGAAAATTAAATTTGATGAACTTAAGCCTAATTATAAAAATTTGGATTAGAAATTTAATTATTTTATTTTTAAATATGTTTCATTAAGTGCTATTTTGCAAAGTGTAATTTTAATAACTTTTTACATGGAATCAAATAAAAAGTTTGTTGAATTTTATTTTTAACAAACTGTGTTATTAAAAATTTTCTGGAGATTTTTTTTCTGTGTTAGAGGGTTAGCGGAACAACGGTTTATCAGCTGAATGTAAAAAATCCAATTTGAACCTACATGTTATAGTGATTTTTTTCTTATTTTATTTGTATTCTGATGTTTTCAAAGTAACATCGTGTTAAGAAAACAATATGTGTAGAAGAATACCAATTTAAATATCTTCTTGATTTAATCGCGCCCATAAAACAATTTTGTGTTGGAAAATATGTACCATAAAAGCAGAACGCATGTTGACTCAACAAAAATAATGCCTTAACAAAGTTAAGTGAAAAAAACTGAAGCCTTTGTAGCACGATATGACTAACGCGGCTCGTGAACGTTGCAACTAGTCGTACAACTGAGTAGAATAAACTAGTTTGTATTTTACTCAGTTTTACGGCTAGTTGCAATATTTAGGGGCCGCATTAATCATATTTCTATGAACATCTAAATTCCGATAAACCCAGCTGGCACTCAAAAACCAAAAATCGAGCTTTAGACGCCCTGATTATTATGTTTTTTGTAATAACATCGGTATTTAAAATCTAACGAGTGGCTTATTGCAACTGATTACAATTACAACACTTTTTACACTTTTTTTAACATTCTTCTCAACTGAGACATATTTGGGGTATTCACAAGGTGTGCTATCATGTTATATTGTCATAATGTTCTAAAATTTTACAATGGTTTAAACATATTGTTGTTGCTTTGTAAACCAAAAGTGTCTTAAATATATAGAACTTTGCTTGCTATGTTTTTTGTGCTGTCGTAATTAATCCGAAGATACCTGCGCTGAGCGGCTGAGCCGAGCCCCATTAGTTTTTGTAAGACATCGCCGTTGATAATATAATTTTATCCGGCTTAATTCCGAGCTTAACCTGCGGGTTGCAATTTTGGCAACAAATCACTTGCGGCGTCAAATTAGATCGGATGAGGATTTTGCTGTTTGGTAAACAAACAAAATAAAATTTATTTGTGATTTGCGTATAAAAAAAAAAATGGAAAATAGTCAGGTAAGAAATAATTTTTTCATGGATTATAATTAAAAAAAAATATTTTTATTTTATGTAAAGGTAAATATTAAATTTTTATATTTCTTTTAAATTAGCTGATTTAAACTCAAAATAGCACACTTAATTATGAGGTGTCATATTTTTCCAGGTTATTATTTAAAGACATATGACTTTATGACACCTTGTGAATCCCTCAGTAATACTTAATAATAGTAAATGTGTTATTCATAAAATTATAATAAATATGTACAACCAAAATGACACAATACAACACTTTGTGAATTGTATGAATTTATTTTATTTATATGTGTATGCAACAAATACCAAGTTGTTCCTAAAAAAAAATTCAATTGATGATTGATTTTTAGAACTTAAACTGCATAAACACGACATGTTTTTTACATCTGACTTGTCAAATTTCCCACTGCAAAACACACACACATGTCGTGTGTTGCCTTTATAACACATTGCTTCGGCAAAAGGTAGATGCTAAGTCGTGACGAAATTTCATTTAGAGCGTGCGAAATTTTCTTCTGACAAATCATCTGACATCAGCTGTGTCAGAAATCTATGCCGTGAAGAAAACGTTAGCGGCGGTCGACTATCGACAGAATCATTAGCCGGCTGAAGTTAATATCTTACAATGCCAAAAAAATGTTACATGGACAAAAAAAAAGTTAAAGTTGTACCCCCTGAAAATGAACTTTGACATTTTTTATTATGATTCCCAAAATATTTGTGCTCTAGCGTTAAGGTCCCGTGAGCTTAACTGCGTAAAAAAGGGTAACAAAATGGTATTTTTCATTAATAAAAAGTTCGGTCAATTTTTTTTTGTCCAATGAGATATTTTAAATCTTATGTAAAACAGAAATTTTTACAGACATGCACAATTAAATGTGACGTGAAAAGATGTAAAAAACATGTCGTGTACCTTTACTAAGTACTTTTTTAATGCCAAAAAAGTATATTCTTAAGAGCAAACGAAAAAATGGTTTAACTTTAAAGCTTAATTTCTCAAAAAAAAAAAACATATTGATAAATGCGTGGCATTCAAGATCATTTAACATTTTAAATCTTTGGATTAAACATTTCCAACAAAAGATACAAAAAACCTTAAAAATTTTTAATCAAATCAAAATTATTGAAGAGCTTGTTTAATAAATCACAGAGTGCTTAATACATACTTATATTTTATGAGGAATTTTGTTTAATAAAAAATTAAAATTTTCGATAAGTCTCTTAGGAGGCCGCCGCTACGTCATCTAGAGAATGTTCGCTTAGGTGAAACAGCAGGGAGGGCCATTAAGCGCATATTTTATGATCGAATACATTTATTTTATTGTAATGTTACAATTTTGTGTAATTTTTTTCTTTCCTTTTTATACCTCATGTGGGGAACTAAAGTGGCAAGGTTTTTCATAAATCATTGACAATGAAAAATTTTATAGATTGAATTCAGTTTTGGCGAGAGGAATATTGAAAAGAAGAAAGATTTAAAAGACTTGTGGTGAATGTGGGTACATGAAGTCTTTTACAACATGTGTAACAGCAAGAAATATTCATTAAAGACCATAAACCGTACAAATGTACTAAATATTGAAGTGAGTTTATGTCGATTTCGATACATCCGTCTGTTAAAATCAAGCTTCCGAACATTATTAAAGAAAATAATGATTTTAATGTCAAATCGTTTTAAGTTCTTTTAAGCAAAATGCAATACAATCGGTTAAAGGGCATAATAAACCACACAAAATGCTTGGCAAACACACACATTGTTTCCGTTTGGGGTTTGCCAACAAACAACACAAATATTCTCCGTTCAAACATAAATTTTCATTTTTGTTTTGTTTTCAATGAATGCAGATGCCAATAGTGTTGCGGCAATTTTGTTGCTTTTAGCTTAAAACGGAGAAGAAATTATAAAATAAAGGCAAACAATTTAAGGTAAACAGTTTTTAAACAACGAGCTGTTTTGTGGCAAGCAATACTCCTAAAAAAATGTAATTTAATATTAAAAATTAATTGAATTGAATACATTTAGCATTAGACGCCACAAAAAGTTTGACATATATCCAACATGTCTGCCAAATATTAAACATTTTTAATATTTCTACAAACATTGCTTCAAATGTTTGTCCAAACAGCAAACACCGCAAGTAACAACACAAAAGGTTTGCACAAACGTAAAATTTTGACATGTTTGCCAAGCCATTTGTGAGGTTTATTATGCCCTTAAGTAGTCAAATGGCTTAATATCCATAAACTGCCTGTTACCCAACCAATTTTGGGTTTCTCAATAACCATAACCTACACTACGTCCCATACACTTTTAGGATAATGCATCTACATATTGATGATGCCCTAACATCAGAATTGTGACATCAATGTGGTGCCGTGCAATAAAGCTATAGGAAATAAAGCCATATGGCCTTATTTCTCAATCCATTGAGCAATAAGGCCATATGACTTTATTTCCCTGTAAGGAGTGAAATAAAGCCATACATGGCCTTATTTCCCATTAAATTTTTTTTTTTTTTTAATATAATTCTAATTTATTTAAAATTTGTTTTGTTGTTTTTTCTCTGGGTGTATATATTAAAATTATATATGGTATAACAAAAACCGGCTTCGCTAACTAAAGGTTCTCCGCATAGCCGGCCTTCGGCCAGGCGCAACGATTTTCTCCTCTATGGTATAGCAAATACCGGCTTCGCTAACTAAAGCTTCTCTGCATAGCAGGCCTTAGGCCGGGCACAAGGACTTTCTCCTCTATGGTATAACAAATACCGGCTTCGCTTACTAAATAAAGCTTCTCTGCATAGCCGGTCTTGGGCCGGGCGCAAGAATTTTCTACTTTATGGTATAACAAGTACCATAGGAGTTTGTAAACATCTTGTGGCGGGCCCGCGCTCCCTCCCCTACCTCTTCCCCTTCCACCTACTGTACCATATTTTTTCAACACTTGACATGGCGACTTATTCTTTTGGCAATTTGTAACCATAACAATTACACTGTTATGGCGTTATTTCCACTTTGTCTATTGAGCGATTCTGGTGTAATTGCACTTGGATGGTGAATTGAGAAATAAAGCCATATGTCTTTATTTTCTATGGCTTTATTACACGACACCCATTAATGTTACTACAAATGGCATCAATGAAGCAAAAAATAACATCAATCCAATGACTAACGTCTTCGTACAATTTTGTCATTTTTTACATGTCATCTATTTTATGACTATAGTGTCTTATTATTGAGAGTTCTGCAGTAAACAAATGTCGTAATTCAACAAACGTGAAACAAACATACCGGTCTTGCAGCATATGAGCGATATGTAACGGGGGAATTATATAATAATATTCTCTCATTTTGACTTAAGTCAATTCCTAGTGTGTCCTTTCTCCGATGTTACTGCGTCATCGCACTAAAGACATGTTCGTCATTTCTGTGATGCCGATGTGTCATCCATTCCATTGATGACATAATTTCATTTTGACCCTGATGACACTTTGGCCAAGTGATGTTAAGGTTGAAAAGTGTCATGGTGTCAAAAACGAAGACACTTGTCATAGTACTGATGTCAAAATACATCAGCGTTATGACGCTTTTTCTATCAATAATAATATCAATAATTTCTAACTAATAAATAATGCTGCTAAAAAAATTCCGGTCACCTTTTTCTTTGTACAAAACAATGACTCGAAGTTATGGCATCTGATTAAAAATAATTTTTTTTCTTTTCTATCCGAATAATTTTTAATTGCTATGGAGGGTATTAACGTTTTAAACTTAATTCATTTGAAAATAAAATGTTAAGTTCAATTATGTTAAATAATGCATTCAGGTTGACCGATAGATTTTCAAAGAAGTTCTTTTAGTTAATTATATGTATGTAAGTATGTATGTAGTTTGACAAATTTTTCCCATAATGTTTTGCCTTAAAGCCAAATCAAATTTAATCTTATTATTAGAATTATATACGACTAAATAATGTTTACTAATTTGCTAAAAATAAAATGTAATAACCACAAGCCAATAATAGATATATCCTACGGCCTTTTTTAAGCTCAACTATAATAATCCTAACCAAGCCCCTCCCCCCATTCACACTGTGATAAATGACGAGCAAATTAATTTGGTTGAATGAATTTTTGCGTTTTATTTTTTCTTTTGCTTTCAGAGCAAAAAAGAAAACCATTGTCCAGTCTAACTAAATAGAAACATAAATGCAATAATATGCCATGAGGTTAAAAGACAAACAAAAAAAAATAATATTTTGCCAAAAAATCTGGCAATAAAACGAAAAAAAAAAAAACAAATTGAATTGACAATCTAAAAATTGCCCTGAGCTACTTGACCGATTAAATATAGGAGGCCCATTCCAAAGAAAAGAGTAAAATATTGTTAGCTGTGGCAGAAGTATGAAGATAAATGAACATGAAATTGTAGTTGAACATTATCAAAGCGACAATGAGAAAAAAGTTAACTTGACAAATACAATTGATGGGAGTTCAAGGAAAAAACCGAATACTAAAATTTTGAAGAACAAAAATGTTAGCTCTGTTTCTACTTTAAATTTGTGTAAATGAGAGCGGGTTTGAGAGAATAAAATTCTTCTGATATACATAGAGCGTTGCCATTTGTCAAGATTTCCCTTTTTTGCAAGTTTTTTATTTATTTAAAGTATTTTCAAGTTTTTTATAAATATATAAAGTTTTTCAAGTTTTTAGTATGTAAGTTTTGGAAGTCTTAAAAAAATTGATGTAAACAATAAAATTACCTTGAAAATCCTAAAGATATTTATTTAGGTGCTGAAGTAATTTCAGCACTAGCTTCATATAAATTATTTGAAGATGATGAAACAGACTTAAGAGTTTATTGTTTAAAGTTTCATGTTGAACTTTGCAATGGATTGTTCGATTCTGATAACGATTTTGATAACGACTTCCTTAAACAAGTTGAAGTTTTAGAACCTTTTAATGTAATAAAAGGTTACCAAAAAAGTATTGCTCAATTATGTGCTATTTTCCCAAATGTTGTAGATGTAAGTGATATTCACTTTAATTTTTCAGAACATAACTTACAAAAAGAGCAAAATATTGAGAGTTTTTGGGAGGATGTATTAAAAGTAAGACGTTGTGATAAGTCCGAAGTTTTTCCATATTTAAAAAAATTATTTTATTCAATTTGGTCGTTGCCAATATCTACAGCAAATGTAGAGCGTATATCCTCAAAATTTAATTTAAACAAAAATAGTGTTAGAAACAAATTGTAAACACCAACTTTATGTGGAATTTTACGAACAAAAAACTTTTTGAAACAAATAACAGTGATTGTAGGAACTTTAAGCAATCAAAAGAAATGGCTAATTTATACATATTTAATTTTGTTATATCTGTAAATAAAATGAATTTCTGAAACGTTTTGGTATTTTCTTTTAAAAATTTGGCACTTTTGAAAACAAAAAGTTTTTTCTTGCGAAAACAAGTTTTTTTTCTGAGAAAACAAGATTTTTTTTAAATATATGGTAACGCTGTATAGATAGATATCGCTGGCTTAACATGTAAAGGCTCTAAGTCCATATTTGAAAATTTTACAGGAGAGACAAAAAAACAATCATTTATTTACCACGTTGGCATTAAAAAAAATTAGCGCACATTAATTATTATAAAACAGTTAGTGAATTTTTTTAATACATGTGATGGAACAATTTGAGAGAAATGGTTAAACTGTACTTTTAATTGGGACTTAGAGCTTTTTCTATTGATAAATTGGACTTAGCGCTTTTACTAATCACTACAAAACAACAACAAAAAATTAGATAAATGTAATTTTTTCTTTGTAAACAATGTATTTTTACTTATTGCACATTACTGCATTAAAATCTCAATTTCTTAAAAAAGTGGACTTAGAGCCTTTACATGTTAAGCCAGCGATATGTGCTTTAATTTTACAGATCTTACTCCTTCCATTCTTAAAAAACTACACACGTACCCAACTACAAAAACAGTTAAAACAATAAATATAACAACTAGATTCTAGTTACTAGAAGATGTTGTAGGTTGTTGACTTTTTTTTTAGCTTTAAATCGGTTTAGGTTTAAAAAAGAACGGAAATGTTTGAATGCTTGTAAAATTATTTTCAGTTTATTTGCAAAACATTAGTTACTAAAGCAGAAACTTATGGAACTTTAAACATGTTAAAACAGAATGATGTCGGTTCGTCTACGATCTTTAAATTAATTTATTTGCAGCAAACTTCACTACAAACCAAAAATCCTTTAAACCAGAGCTCGGAAAAACTACTATACTGTTCTTTATTAAATGAATATTGTAAAGAAAATGATATCATATAAATTCATTTATATATTTATGTAAGTCATATTTAGTAGGTATGTAATTTTTAAAAATACAATAAGCAAACATAATTAATTATATGTAACTATCTTTGGATGTTTTCAAAACAAATTCATTTTTGTAAAATGAATATACGAATTAAGGCTAGCTGTTTAACATTCCAGCGTTACCCCCAAAAAAATTAAAAATAATAAAATATATTCTTCAGATGTTGAGCGGCTCTTGACTGAAAAAAGGAGAGTTCGAAGAGAGTGGCAACTTTACAGATCCCCGCAACCACTGTTGCTAATTTAGAGATTTTCCCGCTAAATCTAGCGTTTTTGAAATGTCAATCGCGGGGAAAAATACGTTTTAGCGGTAAGCGGGAAATCTAGCGATTTTCAAAGAACTCTCAGCGGCTCATTTTCGCTACAAAAACCTTTCTCAAATTAAAAATTTACAGATTTTTTACTTTTACTTTTTGTTTTTCTTGCTAAAAACTTCTGGTTTATGTTCACGGTTTTAATTACTTTTATACAGGGTGTTCTTGAAATCGAAAACGCATGAATTTAAAACGTCGTTTTTTAATAAGATTTCTGTGATAAATGAATTTTATGACAAATATTTTACAAATATTTCTCTATTAAACAGAATTTCATAACAAAAATTATAAAAATTTGATTAAAAGTGTATTAAAAATTACTACCAAATTCTTGCATTTTGCGTTTTCGATTTCCAGAACACCCCTGATAGTTTTAGTGAACTAAAGATTGTATATGACATTTTTTTTTCGATTTTTAGTTAGTATTTTGTTAATCCTGTATGTAACAATTCACAACTTTAAGCACGCATTAAGGCATCTCCGTCTGTCTATGCGTCTGTTGTCACTTTTAAACGACTCAAAAGGGAATATAAATATTGGCATCAAATTGTTTAGAATTCACCTAAGCAGTTTGGGATTGCAGTCCAGCACAATCGGTTCAGTAGGAAAAGTGCTATAAATTAAAATGTCGAACAACCACCGTAAAAACTAACATAACTAGTGGCGGAATGCACATATTGATATAAGATTATGCACAAATTCGTTCCATATGACTAAAAATCATACTGTTAAATCGGTCCATAATTATCGATAGGAAAAAAGCTACGTAACAGACGTAACAAATAATGCTATTGTAATAAATTTGGTCCGCCTCAGTTTAATATGGCTAGAAATCACGCTGTCAATTTTCGTGATTATCAGTCCATATTTTACCATAGGCCCTATATAAAACCTTCTCTTTGAAAACAGAACGTCTAAAGCCCTAAAAAATAATGCAATTTTTTTAATTTTGGTTTGTCACAGTTTTATATGACTGGAACTTACACTGTCAACTATCGTGCAGATCAATCCTTAACTTACCATAGGCCACATATAAAGCATACTCTCGAAAAAAGCTATAGAACGCGTAGAACCGTAAAGCTTTCAATCTATGTTCTATTATAATAACATTTGGTCAGTCAAAGTTTTATAAGACTATAAATTACTTGTTCAAATTTTGTGAAGATCAGCCCATAATTTACCATATGTCCCATATAAACCCACTTCGGAAATATTCTAACTGTAGGTGGAGGGTATCAAAGATTCGCATAGATGAATATATAACTCTAACTTATTTTCTTTTAACGTAATTGAGAGTCATATACCTTTAAAAAAGCAGACTATATCTTGATTTATATAAAACTTTAAAAAATGTTTAGGTTTTAGCGGTATTTTTAAAAAGTTCCCGCTAAATTTAATATTTTGCGGTTTCTAGCGGTTTTGACGTCCGATTTGGCGGGAAATGCTCAAAAAAAGTTGGCAACAGTGCCCGCAACTTAAGATTTTATTAAAAGAGTGCACAAAAAGGCTAAGAAAGTTACTGCAGAATCAGAAAACGGCTTCTCTAGAAAAATATCTTAAGGAACTTGATGCAACTCCACAATCTGACTACTCATTATGGCGTGCAGCTAGAAATCTTAAAAGGCCAGTTATATCTAAGCCACCATTAAGAAACTTGAATGGTAATTGGGCAAGAAACGATATTGAAAAAGGAAATCTGTTTGTTAGTCACTTGAAAAACGTATTTACACCAAATATATTTCACAATATTGCGGTCGAGTTACCACCTGTTGCTGATAGAGCAGCTATTCCCCTCAGATTTGAGTTAAGAGAAATCGAAAAGGCTATTTGTGACTTAAACACTAAGAAGGCACCTGGTATTGATAAAATCAGTAATAAAATGCTCTTGGAGCTACCTCGCATAGCAAAGAAAATTATTCTTTTTATTTTTAATGCTATTTTACGCCTTGAATACTATCCTCAAAAATGGAAGGTTTCCTTAGTTACCATGATACCAAAGCCAGGGAAAGATCATACAAAAGTTGAGTCTTATAGGCCTATTAGCTTATTATCAAATATGTCAAAGTTGTTTGAGAAATTATTAGTAAATGTCATAAGAAAATCATTTGAAGAAAATAAATATTGCTCAGCACCCTTCATCGATGTTTTGCAGGCTTTTGATAAAGTCTGGCATGAAGGCTTATTACATAAATTGAAGCAAAATTTACCAGCAAACACACACAAGCTGCTAAAAAGCTACTTAGTCGGTCGTCAATTTATTATTAAAGAAGGAAATTTCTTAAGTTCACCTCAGCCCATTGCCGCTGGAGTCCCACAAGGCAGCATCCTGGGCCCCCTATTATACTTAATTTATACTTCGGACATGCCAACAAGCAACTACACACAAACTTCAACATTTGCAGACGATACAGCTTTTCTAAGCGTCCACGAAAATCGTTATGAAGCATCGCGTTACTTACAGCATCATATATTTCAACTAGAAATATGGTTAAGACAATGGAGGATAATGGTCAATGAGCAAAAATGCGTACATATAACATTCACTTTGCGCCGGGAATCTTGCCCCCCTATTCCAATCAATAATCAAATAATTCCTCAACATTCGCATGTAAAATATCTCGGTATACATCTGGATCGGCGATTAACGTGGAAATGCCATATAGAGGCAAAATTAACTCAAATGAAACTAAAAGCCATTCAAATTCATTGGCTTATTGGAAGAAATTCTGTCCTTAGTCTCGATTGCAAGCTTCTACATTACAACTCTATCTTAAAGCCTATCTGGTGCTACGGTATTCAAATATGGGGCACTGCCTCGGCCTCTAATATCGACAAAATTCAAAGGCGCCAAAATAAACTTCTTCGAATAATCACAGCAGCTCCCTGGTATGTTAAAAACTCAAACATTCATAAGGATCTCAATGTGCCATTAGTTAAAACTACGATTACAAAATATGCAATAAAATATTTAAAAAGGCTTGAACAACACCCAAATCCACTAGCTCGAAATATTTTAAATCATGGCGGCCACACTCGCTTAAGAAGAAGAGACACTGCAGCACTTACCCAATTAGATGAACGATACACATAAGTTTTTTTATGAGCGAAATATATAAGTGAATAGAACCCGTGATGAAGAAAATTTTGTCTGGCACTGGCAGGACATAAAATAACGTATTAGGTTAAGATTTGATTAATTATTGTTAGTTCATATTTAATATATCTATGAAGATTCAATAAAAAAATAATGACAAAAAAAAAAAAATTAAGGCGTTTATACGAAGGCGACTATATCAAAAAGTTCATATAAATTTCCTGAAAATAAAAGATGTTCACATTTCCTCCCAACAACTTCGCACTATGTACTTGTAATCCTCGATTTAGGTGTAATACTCGATTTAGGTTGACACTTCCTTAATGTTTTCTTTCACATTTATGAAAGCTGCTATTGTATAAGTATTGAGTCGGTTACGATGATCAGACTTAATAAATTTTTGTACATTTTGCATACAGATTCAAAAGATACGAAAAATGTCAGGATTATACATGGTACGTGAAGCCATCAAAAGATACGAAAAATTAATATTTCGTATCCTAATGGCAACACAGGCTTAACGGCTTGTTGATTGCGTTCAGTGCTGCCACAACCAATACAATTTTTACAACCAAAATTTTTGAAAAAGTTACCAAATGTGAAAAAATATAACCAAATTTAAAATTCCATTTATTAAATGAGAAAATCATTAAAATTTATTTTAAGTTGCATTGTAATATAAAGGTTAGATATTTGCACTTTATAGTAGTATAATAATTAAACGCCAAGAAAACAAAACAAAAATGAAATTCTGTTACATTTAAAAAAAAAAAAAAATAACAATAAACTTAATTAACCACCAATTTTACCAAGTTCAGTTCAAATCAACTATTTGTACTTCACAGTTATAAACCACAAAAAATCCAAATTGTTTCCCACTTTTTAGCTGTCATTGACAGGACTGTCAAATGTGGCGATTTGTTAAATCCATTTGTCGATGGAAATTTACCTTTGGCGATGTGGCGATTGTTTTGGCGAAATCGAAATCTATTGACGAAATGCATTTTGTGTAAATATTTTCTAATTTACATAAAGTTCCATAAATTTTAAAATTATATATTATAAGGCCCGTTTTCACAACTTACCGATAACTAAATGTAGGATTTTATCGGCCGTATAAAAAGTGTTTCATTAATACAACTTTACTTTTACCTACCAGGTAGAATGAACATTAATCTACTTTATCGCTCACTTTAGGTTTAAGTAAAGTTTTAAGAATGTAACACTTTTTATAACGCCAGTTACAGTCTACTTTTAGCTATCGGTGAGTTGTGAAAACGGGCCTAAATCTATGTAATTTTGAAAAATCTTTAAAATTCCTATGTGTATTTTCAAGTATGTATATAACTATATCTACTTCTGGAAATAACCTAAATTTAGAACATTAAACTTGTATTCAAGTTTTGAGAAATACCAAAACGACTTTTGTATAATTTTTAAGTCATTTTCTGAAATCGATTCCGCGTGATTTTAAGCACTTTCTACTTTAAGTACTACTTAAGTACTGATACGAACTTGCCTTTAAAATTCTCTTGCCAGTGAGTGTTTCAATTAACGTTCAAGAAAACAGCTGATTTCAAGGTTAGTGAGCAAGAAAAACTTGAGCGTGTAACTGCAGTGTTAGCAAAAATCTTGAAAAAAATATTTGGTTGCAGTTTTGAAAGGGATTTTTAATTTCGATAAAGTTTAAAAAACTTCCGTACGCAGTACAAATTATATTCGTACGTATTTTTATTTTAGAAGAAAAGTAACCAAAATTAAAAAAATATTCACATCTCCACATCGAAAAGAAATATAACCAATTTTGGTTAGAAACAACCAAAACTGGCAGCTCTGATTGCGTTTTAAGTTGAAATTACATAATTAGTATTTATTTGTTTACGAAAATCTGTCGCGGACCCTCTTTTGGGAGCAGTTTATCAAATAATGGGAGCTTATTAGCACATTTAAACGAAACCTTGTTTATTAATTTTTTGAATCCCATATTTGATAACTAATATGCATGTGGCAGTGTTAATAAAACTGAATTGGCAAAATAAAATAAAGTAATTTGTTTTTATTTTTGTTTTTTCTTTAGAGTTGACAAAAAATCCACCAATTGTGGTCGGGATTGTAAGAAAAGATAAAGTCACTGTTTATTGTTATTGTTTTTGTTTGAGTTTTGATATTGTTACAAGTAAAACTGGGGCTTATAATTCTTATTCGCTCAACAGTTTTATTTGTATAATATCTTTATTTTTCTAAAATCTTTGGATTAAGTTTCCTGACGATCTGGCCTAAGTGACCAGTGAAATGCGCATAGGAATAGCTTATCCCATACAACAATAAATTTCAGTTTATCAGTGGTATGAAATGGGAATTTAGCACATTTAAACGAAACCTTGTAAAATAATTTTTTGAATCGCAGGCAAGACTGAATTTTATTTTCTTTTTAATTGATTTTTTAAGATTGATTTCAATTAAAAAATTTGTAGTATTAATTAAAATATTAACTAAATATGCACCAGTAAAAAAATTAATAGTATCAATTAAATAATTTTTGATATTAACAGCATTTTCTGCAGTAATGCAGAATTAATTCTTTTGATTAAATTTTTAATTAAAACTGATTTTATTTTTTATTAATAGTTTAATTGGAAAATAATTGGCGATAATTTTTTCTGTACCTATTCTTATAGAAAGTAAAACTCATTTTTAATTTAACACATTTAAACGAAACCTTGTTAATTTACTCATTTTGATTTGAAGTAATATTTATTAAATATGTTTTCTTATTTTATTTAGTTATTAAGATTCACAAATACAATTATAAAAATATATTAAAATTTAAACAACTGACCAATAGCAACGTACCCCCTTAGCTCGTTGTAGTGAAACAGATCAAGGTCTCCAGCGGGAATCGAACTAGCAGCCGTCGCACTGATAGACTTGCTCACTACTTTTTCTTAAGTTTCTAGTTTTCTTGTTAAAAGATTTCAAATATTTAAATCACTGTCCCACATAACGTTTTAAGTCATTCAGTGATTGTTGTTGTTGCTCTGTCTATTTTTTTTTTTTTTTTTTTTTGTAAATTTAAATTTTTAATCTTTTTTGCATGTACTTACGTTACGTTCTGCTTACAAAACGGATTAAAAGGTTGCCCCAAAGCCAAATACACACTTTAAATAAGTATGTAATTTATATGTATAGTTATGTGCCACAAACATGTCATGCCATATTATGGAGACAGAGAAGTAATGGAATGTAATATTTAATAAAGTGGGCTCCTCTATGCATCTGCTCATAGAAAATACACTGAACCAAAAATCCAGTGAAAAAGTACTTTAAGCAAAATAATTACGTTTATTAAAATATTTTCGTTGGCTCAACGAATTATTCGTTAAAATAATGGAAATTTAATTTTTATTAGGTATTATTTTCATTATATTAACGAATAATTCGTAAAGCCAACAATTCGTTTGCTTAAAGTACTTTTTCATTGGATTTTTGGTTCAGTGTAGAAGCAGATATCAATTGAGCAAATGGACGATCGAAAGAAAAAAAACAATTTTATCACCAAAGTAAATCCACTGAGGTGCCATCAAGCCGGATTTTAAAATTATCTTTGCGTCACTAAAGATCCGTCAAGCACATCAGTGGATCGATGTATTTAATGCAGGGAACACAACTGGGACGAACGACGAATCTTTGGCCGCGAATATTCGTCGACAAAAATAAAACATATTTGTGTATATGAAAATACACACAATCAAGGCGTCGGCCGAAATTCGTCACACGCCGGCGAACGACGAACAAATCAGTACCAAGTGACCATGTTGTCTTTTAGTTTTCAAGTATTTTAGTATATAAAGTTACTTTTTTACTTTAATAATTTTTTTTTTATTATTTTATCGCATTTAAAATAAATATACAAAGTAGATAACTATAAGAATAGTTTTTAATTGTGTTTTTGTTAATGTTTGCGTTTTTAAGTAAATTTTTTTTTATATGGTCACACTATTTCTCTCTCTCTCTTTGCACAAACAGCAAACAATTTTCTCAATTAGTTATTCGTCGTTATTGTGTTTCATACGACGAATTTACTCAGCGAAGTTTTACTAAAAAATTCGTCGTGTAGGGCGAAATTCGTCGCTCGTCCCAGTTGTGTTCCTAACATAAGGATACTAAATCTTTTCATCTTTATATGAAGGCTTTTTTAGCAACGTGATCTCTTCTTTTAAAAATTGTTTGCAGAAATTCAGATCAAACATGTTCTAATGAAAAGTAATTGCTAATTCTTTTCTTTCCCTAATAACGACCAATGCGATGCATAGTAGAATATTACAAAAAAAAAAAAAAAATGGAAACAATTCGGCAATTTTTTGACGGGTGGTCTCATTTTGATGAAATTTAACATATTTATAACAGATATTCAATATACAGGTACATTTTCCATGCCTAAAGCTCCGGTCACACTTATTAAACATTTGACCAAAGAAGCGTATCCCCTATTTTTATTAATAGTTATTGAGATTTAACATGGTCTATTATTATAATTATACTACTAATAAGACATAGAAATAAATGGGTTTTTGTAAGATGTGGCCCATATTATAATCTTAGTAAATATTGGAATTTAAGAAAATTATTATATAGTTTGCTTGTTGTTCCCGATTTTTCGCCAAATTGTTGATAAGTGTGACCGAAGCTTTACAAACATCAACGACAATGTAGCAACTCATAGAAACATTTGCGGAAACTTTGTAGATTTTGACCAGCACATTTGCTACGAAGAACGATTTTATAGAAAAAGGGATCATTTTGGATTTTTCGAACAACCAAGCTGGTCTACTTTGAAAATTTCTATGTCCGTCCGCATAAAATCTATAGTTTCCAAATGCAAAATTTTACCTTGCACAAAAAATGTTCACCAATTAAAGCATTTTTTAAAAACTTAATCAGTTTTAATTAAAATTTAATCAAGTAAATTAAACGTTTAATCAAGTGAATTAAACGTTTAATTGATACTATTAATTTGTTAACTGAATTAAATAAAATTTTTTAATTAATATCACAAATTTTTTACTAGAAATCAATTTTTATTTTTTGAAGCACATCGAACTATCTGTTTTTGCTGCATATTAATTGCCCTTTTTTTCTTATGTCCCCCAATGTGTGGACCAAGATGTTTTACAAAATATGTTTTTTTGATGTTTTCATTCTCTTGCATCTCTACAACTTAAGAGACTGAAAATACTACAAATATTTAATGTTGTTGTTGTTGCTGCTGTTGTTAAAATGTTGCATTCATTGTTTGTTGTCGGTTGTAAGCTGCATGCTGTAAGTAAAAATGTCTGTACATTTATTTTTATTTGTATTGTTTTTTTTCTGGTTGCAAATACAATGAATGCAATGGAAACTACAACACGCAATCAGATGTTAGTCACGTAATTTTATTGCAGTAACAAGAACCAGCAGCAGTTACAACAATAACAACAGCAACAAGATTAACAACTACAACAGCCATAAGCAACAACATTGAAGTAACAATCTACTAAAGTACCACCAGCATAACCGGCAGCATTAACAGCAACAACAACAACAAAACTACATCAACAAAAACAACAACAACAACTAACGTGCAACAGCCTCTTTATGCAGCAGTAGCATCATTGTCATGAGTAACTACAACAACAACAAAACATGAATGTATAAAGTTTGCAACATTAATAGCAACCATAATGTTTCTCTCTGTCTGTCTGTCTGTCTGTCTGTCTTTCGATTTGTCTGTACGTCCGTCTTTCTTCTCTTAACCATCATCTGTTCGGATTTTGAATTTAAGTCTTCTTTTTTTTCAGCGCTGGTTTGAGTTTTTGTGACAGTATATTACTTTTTATTTGTTTTTTTACTTAATGTTGTTTTTGTTGTTGTCGTTTTACTTTTCAGTTGTTGTATTTAGTATACAATTTCAAACCATTAATTCGTGAGGTTTTCATTGTTCAGTTGAGAAAAAAAAATTAAAAAGGAGTAAAATGTATAGCAATTGTTGGTTTCTTTTTTTAGCATGTACCCTTTTCCGTGAGTTGGAATGATTTCCTGAGAGCTTGTGAATCCATATGTAATTAATCTACTGAAGAATTAGAACCCAAAATTTTTTTCTTTTGATCACTAAAAATTGTTATCAAAAAATAACTTTAAATTATAACCAACATTTTTTGTCGTTTAAATTTATTTTTACCATTTTTATTTTTTTAAGGTCTCCTCTTGCGAGCTCAATGAAGCTTTTGAACTGAAGGCCTCCATATGAATATTGACAACTGGGCCCTGTTTCTCAAAACTACAAGTTAAAAATCTACAGGTATAATACACTAAAAAAACCAAAAATTGCTAACGCCGCCTACTCCATAAACTTGAGTTAAATCCACTGCGATATGGATGTTCCTCTTGCAAGGAGTAGTCAAGTAATTGCTAAAAGACTACTGCTTATTTCCATGGAAAGATGCTAGAAAGTTCCCACTTGTATAGTAATCAAAAAGATTTGACCTATCACAGACATGCAGAGGACACAATTTGCAATAAAGATTAATCTTAGAAAACTCGTTACGTTTTGAGCAGGTCGCTAGACAGTAGGTGAACATACAAGAAGATTGAAACTTTCCTACAACGATGTCTGAAAATGAAGATGAAAAGAAGACAACATACCATATTTTTTTGCTTTGCCTTGCTTTTTGGTCAACGAAAACTCCTAGATACCGCCATCTATAATAGGACCCAAGTAAGCAATGCTGAAGACGATTGTCAAATTAACTAGCAATAACGGATTAATTCAAGTACGAATTCGGGATTGAATATGGATAAGTTGAATTATCTGTACTTGAATTAATCTTTCTGCACTTGAGTCAAACAAATGCATACTCACCGTACTACTAATACCGCATCGGATTGATTTGAGTACGGATGGATTGATTTTAAGTGTAAGGGCGACAAGCTTGCGTGGTACCCGAAAGGACTTTTCATCAACCACGATCTCAAGTAAGCTGTTTATTTTAAATTCTGTCGAATTCCTGGTTTTGACTGTACCTGATTTATCCGGAGCATATACCAAATGGCAAACTAACTTTAGGACGTTTCCCTTTATACCCAGGGGGGACTAACAAACTACAGTAAAATTCTGATGTTCGGCTGAAACAAATCTGCTGCTTTACACATCTAAACATTAATATATCTGTGTATGCCTTGCCCTCTAATGTTTTAAAGTAATTTGTTTCTACAATGACCATATTTCGAGTAAGTAATCGCTTTAATACAAAATCAAAAAAATTAACAAAATGTTTTACTAACCATAAACAATTTAATTTAATTTAAAAAAACCTTTAAAAAATCTTGATTTTTATTTTCCAACCTTATTTGAATTTAGTTCAAAAGTTTATGTTTCTTCTTTAATAAATTTTTTATCTTAAACAACCGCCCTTAAACCAACTCGCCAACTGTTTTGCAAACAAATAATCTGTGTAATTTTTATTAATCATTAATGGCCAGGCTGTTGTTGCCACACTCAAAATTAATGATTTAAATTTCAAACCAGCCAAGTTTCCCCCAAAATCATTTTTATTAAACAGAAAAATTGTAAGCTGATTTAGCAGCTCCATAAATAACCATTATCATAAACTTAAGATTATTCGGCTTAAGCTGATAAAATTTTTGTATTTTTTAATTTTTTTTTTATTATAAATGTTGGCTATAATTTAAACATTTACCTCGCCATTACACCCTTTTTTTGTTAAAAAAAAAAATAAATAAAAAATAATTTGTAACGATTTTTGTTTTCGTTGTATTTTGCTCCTTCCCTCAATTCTTACAAAATAATCGGATTAAAATCTTCTTGTAGTTTAAATTCTGTTTAGTTTGATTTTTTTTTAAATATTCGAAAAGACCCAAGAAGCACAAAATATTGAGAAAAAATATACAACACACATACACAAACAAACAAAAAAAATATTTTAAAACCGGCAGGAAAGAGAAGAGAATTCATATACAAAATCTCATTGAGTTTAAACTTCAGCTGAAGGCGAAATTGTTTGAGATTTTTTCTTTTTTCATAAGTATTTTCATATTTATCAGCTGAATATCAAGGTGGTGTTTTAGCTTTTCTTTTTTCTTTGATTTTACGAGTATTTTGCTGCATTTTAATGCATGCCTCAGTATCTTGGCAAGCAATTGTAATTGCAAAATTACTTTGTTGCAGTTTTTGTTTTGTCTTTTAAATCGTTGCCAATTGACCCTTAAAGAACTTTTCGAGAAAATTCTTAAAATAAAATGGAATAATTTTAAGATTTCGTGTGTTTAGCATTTAAGCAAATTAGAGATGATTTGCAAAATCGATAAAATATGCCAAGGATATACATAGTTTTTTTAAAGTTCAATTGGATAATCTTTAAAGAGGCTGAAGTAAAAATAAACGCCAAAAAAACCTCTCTTTTTGGTAATAACTGGATTCCTTAACAAAATTTCTGGTCATCTTTTAAGGTGGTCAACAAGTTAAGCCAAGTTTTGTTAGCTCTCGTACAGAAAACACATTTGTCGATATGGTCACCTTAAACAAAACTAATTTTTAGGGTCTCCCAAACTGAGTTACAATTTTAATTTTGAGAAAATAAAGTTTTTTTTTTTTTGAGGTATAAAAAATATTTTTATTTCAGCTTTTTTCAAATAGGTTGCGGTTAAAAATGAAAAATGATTTCGGTCAGGTGAACCTCTACTGGCTCGGCAGGACCCCAATTTTTTACCGAAATTCGCTGCCACGTTTTTATATAAATAAACTGTTGGCAATGGTTGACATCTGCTTGATACACAGAAAAAATTCTCCAAAATTGATCACTAATTAAAACATTCATCAAAAATAAAATTTGTTTTCAATTAAATACTTAATCAAGTGAATTAAAAATTTAATCAAGTGAATTAAACGTTTAATCAATTTAATTAAACGTTTAATTGATACTATTAATTTGTTAACTGGTGTAAATTTAATAAATTTTTTAATTAATATCACAAATTTTTTAATTGAAATCTAGTTTTATTTTGTGTAATGTTGTTTCGAAGCTCTTGAACTGCTGTGGGATTATTGTTGTACACTTTAGATATCAAAAAACCCCACAAACAATTGTCTAAAGGTGTCAAATTGCACGATCTTGGTGGCTAATTCACTCCTTCTCTACGAGAAATAATGAAATGTTCAAACTCTTCTTCAAAACGATCCATTGTTTCTCTTGCTGTGATGCAAGTGGCAGCATCCTTTTGAAACTACATATTCTTTAAGTCTAAATCATCAATTTTCCGCCACAAAAAGCTTCGGATCATCTCCCTATAGCGACTTCTATTGACCGATTATACCTTAAATTTGGATCCCCTTTATATTCTTTGCGGGCTTAGACTAAAGTCTTCCTGAATGCCCTAAACGTTAGCACTGTAGTTTCCGTCGTGAATACATAATTAAAGTTTTATTTATCCTGTTGAAACCACATATTCTCTACGTCTAATTGATAAACTTTCCGCCACGAAAAGCTTCGGATTATCTCCCTATAGCGATTTCCATTGACACATTAAACCTTAAATTTGGATACCCTTTCTATTCTTTGCGGGCTTATACTTAAGTCATCCTGACTGCCCTAAACGTTAGCACTGTAGTTTCCGTCGTGAATACATAATTAAAGTTTTATTTATGGTGACCTTTTGTTTTTTGTTAACTGTTTCCTCTAACTGGATCAGTTGTTGCTTGCAGAGCTTCTGTGTGAGCTTTCGTCACAGAATATTTAAGGTACAAAATCTGATAATGTATTTGAAATTTTCTCCCTAAAGAAAAACAGTCATTACATGCTCGTGTAAGAGTGCTTGAAGTAACTTCTTATATGGTTTGATTTTCCATCCAGCACAATCGGTGTCACACAAACTTACAAAACATTTACTCATACTATAAACATGCTAAGTAAGTTAGAACTGGTAGTCAGTATCAATCTGAAGCATTAAAGTACATAGCACGCGTTAGTTCTACGACGAGTATCGTGCGTCTAAAAACTTTAGCGCGTAAAAAATTGCAAGTTACACAGCACGCGTTACAAAAGCCATTCCTGTCAGCTGTTTTTTATTTGTTTACTTATTTGTGCATTAAAGACGGGTTCGAAAGTATAGCAAGATTTTATTATTTTATTGAATTTATTCTTTTTATATAAATATTCTATGTTTTTTAAGCTCTTTTTCTTTCATGATTCACAAATTTGTTAAATTATTTCTTTTATTGTCAGCTGATTACTTGTCAAAAATACACAACGCGTTAAAAAGTTCAAAGTTAACCAACTTTCTGGCGCAAACGCGTCAAAATATGTTGCATGTAGCTTGTTCTATGAAATACACTAGTTTAACTTTTTTTACAGAAGACGACAGAGCGCGAGCGCACTAACGCGTGTTATGTACTTCTACCTTAGTGGTGCTACTTTGGAATCCCACTAAACGAAGTTTGAAATACGCCGAATACGCTAGAGAAACCGTGCCATCCGCCGCAATTGCCTGGAAATTCCGCGTCCAGTATTCGCAGCCCATCTGTCATTAGCAACATCGATAGTCAATTGATGAAGTTAGAGTTTGCAGGAGATCACAGGTACTCCAACGCCTCACATATTTAGTAGACCACGTATGGTTACATCGTTGGTGGCACACGCACAGTAACAGATTTTTTACTAGTACTATTATACTTGTTAAACATTTCGATCGGCTATAGACCCCATTAGAGGAGTTTATTGTTTCGCAAAAGTTATTGTCACCATACAAAATAAGCATGTTGTAATGGCATTAAAAGCTATTTCCTGGAGTAGTTTTTGTATGGGAGCTATTGCTAAATATGGACCGATTCCAATTAAATTTTTTAACATTATTCAGATTGCAATTAAATAAGTTTGTACAAAATTTAATTTAAATACCAACACAAAAGGATGCTTTATGCGCAGAAAAGATTTCTCCAAAACTGTTCACCAATTAAAGCATTTATCAAAAATAAAATAACTTTTAATTTAAAATTTAATCAAGTGAATTAAACGTTTAATCAAAATCGGTACGAATTGTTAAGTTTTTAACACTCAACCTCTTTAACAATATGGACGGGATTAGAGAAGTGGGCGTGGCACCTCGCGTACAAAGTCATTATAGATGCCTGTATGTCTGGAGAACGGCAGGAGCCAAAGCTCACAAATTAGGTACAAGAAACTTGGTTATCAATACACAATATCCAATAAAATGTGGGCGGGAAGTAGGCGGGGCACAAAAAAGTTTTGATTATATCTAAAGATCATTATTTCTAAACGTTTAATCAAGTGAATTAAGCGTTTAATTGTTACAATTTATTTATTAACTGGTGCTAATTTAATTAATTTTTTAATTTATATCAAAATTTTTTTAATTAAATCAATTTTTTTCATCAAAGTAATTTTTGGGGTTATAAAAGTTTTAATTAATAAGATTTTTATTTTTTTTCTGTGTGGGCACAAAAACTTTATGCTGGAAATAAGCTTGTATGAGGTCTGCGTGGAGTTATTGTCCGATTTTCACCATATTCAATAGGCTTGATCATTAAGACAATTTAATTGCGATCTGTACTTAGCGTTCTTATTGACGTTAATATTGACAGCCAGCCAGCCTGCCAGCCGGACGGACATTGCTAGATTGATTCAAAAAGAAATTCTGAGTCGTTCGGTGTGCTTGAAGATGGGTCTAGGACTGATATTTTTAAGTGTTACACACATCATTTCAAATGCATAATACCCTCTCCACGATAGTGGTGGGGGTATAATTCCTTTAATCTTTATCTAAAAAATTAAAGCCGCCAAACCATTAATCTGTCCTTAAAAAAAAAATTGCTTTGAAAAATTACAAATTCATGTTATTTCTTTAAGAAGATTATACAATTTGTGTTCCCTAATTAATCATAATTTTCAAAGAAATAAATAATTTTTTTTTTTTTTTTTTTTTGAAATACAGCAAGAGCCTTATATAATTCATAATATTTTTAGAGATTCTTTACAAACTCAACTCATAAATAATCATCTTCCGACAGTAATAAAAATTTTAATTTCGTTTATTTACAATATTTTTTTTATACAAATTTACTTTGTAAAGTTTTCAAAAGTTTGCTAATTATTTCAACTTTAATTAAAAACTTATTTTTTTTTTTTTTTTTTTGCATAAATTAATAAACAGAAACGAAGTTTTTTTTTTAAACAAACAAATTGGTGTTGTTATTGAGATTCTGTCTGGGGGTTATAAATTTTGCTAAATTTATTTGTAGTCACTGATTCAAAGTTTATGGTTTTTTAAGTAGTGAATGAATTTTAAATAGAGATATTTTTTTAAAGGAAAAGTGGATTTTAAGTTACTTAGTTGATATTCAGCTCATAGTGTTTAATCATTATGGCATAATGGTATGTATGTATGTCTCAAAAAAAATTAAATTCATTTAAATTTGAATTTCAAACCAAACACAATTCAAATAAGTATTATGTTAAATGCTAGCTATTGTTTTTCAATACTTATGTCTTATTTAAATTTAACAACAACACAAATAAATGACTTAATTGAAATAAATAAATAAATCGAACATTCCAAAGGAGAACCTCTTTTTTGCATTTCAAAACAAAACATTTGAAATTTTAAAAGTAGGCTGTCTGCTTGACAGTCAACCAAATTTAGATGGAGGTTTAGTTTGATAGATACACAGTCAGACAGACAGACAGAAAACCAGACAAATTATTTAGGCCTATAAATGTAACTTGAAAGTTAAACAATGAAACCACCAACCAAATCATATAGAAATAAAATCAGTTTTTATAGACAGAAATACTTTTGCATGCAAATTAGTCTGTTTGAAAATGTGTTAGAAATTAAATATTTACAAAGATTTGAATTAAGCAAACAGCCAGGGCTGAAAAAATAGCGCAACAGCAACTTAAAGTCTAGCAGCCGTATTCATAATAACTTATTTATGATTAATTAATCGTTTTAAAGCAAAAAATGCTAAAGTTGTATTCATAAACGAAATATAGTCTCTTAAACCTTTAATAAACCATTCATAAAGTAAGAAAATTTATTGTTGCAAAAATAGCACAAGAGCAACGTTAAGTCTAAGGCACGTTTTCACAACTTACCGATAGCTAAAGTTAGGATTTTATCGGCCATATAAAAAGTGTTCAATTATTACAACTTTACTTTAACCAACCAGGTAGGATGAATCTTAATTTACTTTATCGCTCACTTAAGGTTGAAGTAAAGTTTTAATAATGCAACACTTTTGATAAGGCCGGTTAAAGTCTACTTTTAGCTATCGGTAAGTTGTGAAAGTGTTCGAACAAAACTGCGGCGAGACAACTTTTTTCATACAATTTAATATGCAAATTTGTCGTAAAAAGCAGTGGTGAAATGAAATCTTTTTTATTTTGAGAACATTTTTCTAATGCTTTCGCATATAGACACTTATTCTCCCAACAATCCTACCATACCTTCATTAAGTTTTATACATTTTTTAAACAGAAGATAAAAAACAAAGGAAAATGAAAAATTTAAACAATTAAATTAGAGAGAATTTGAAGTTACTACCGACGCTTTAATTATGGGCTTTAAAATTTTTGACCGAAGTTTACCACAATTCTGTTTGAACACTTATAAAATAAACTGGCTGATAAGTCAATTACAAAAATCCTTTCTTATGCTGTAATTCCTCAAGAGAGGAGATAAAAAATTGATTCTTAAATATCAATCTTTCTCTAGAAATGCCAGGGAAATTACAAAACTCAATTATTTCTGAAAAATCGTCAAACATGTTTTGTGGAAGAGTTTAACCATCTTAAAAAAACTCCTCTTCCACGTGTATAAACCAAATTCCTCTAATTAATTTAAATATTAAAAAAAATTCAAGTTGTGCTAAAAAAAGGTCAACAAAAAAGAACGACAAAAATTAAAAAGCAAACAAAAAATGTACTTTTGACTTCAAGAAGAATTCTTGACAAAAGTACGAGAAAGCAAAAGTAAGGAAAAAACACGTAAAATCAATTGGATAATTATTCAGAAAAGCAAATTTTGATCTACCAAAGGTTAAAATACAATTTGGTTTAAGGATTGATGTTTGACTATTGACGTCAGCAGTCGTCGATAGCTGCGAGTGTAAGACGGCAAATCCATCTGAGGAGATCGAGTGGTTGCGATCGAAACATGTCATGGTAACTTGCCGGCCGGGGTTCTAGCCCCAGCCACGTCAAGAATGAAAAATTATCAATAACAATTTTAACTAATTTTCGTGTTGTAAAATTCCTTTCTTCATAAAAATAATTTAATGAAAATTAAATTTGATGAACTTAAGCCTGATTATAAAAATACTTAAAATTTGGATTAAAAATCATAAATAGTTCAACAAAATAACCACAATACTGATTATTGTTAAAGCTAAGGCACGAGCTCTATGTGTTCATTTGTCCTTCAAGTTGTGCTAAAAAAAGGTCAACCAAAAAGAACGACAAAAATGAAAAAACAAACAAAAAATGTACTTTCGACTTCAAGAAGAATTCTTGACAAAAGTACGAGAAAGCAGAAGTAAGGAAAAAACACGTTAAATCCATTAAAAATGGATAATTATTCAGAAAAGCAAATTTCGATCTACCAAAGGTTAAAATACAATTTGGTTTAAGGATTGATGTTTGACTATTGACGTCAGCAGTCGTCGATGGCTGCGAGTGTAAGACGGCAAATCCATCTGAGGAGATCGAGTGGTTGCGATCGAAACATGTCATGGTAACCGTCGGTCGGCGTTCGAGCCCCAGCCACGTCAAGAATGAAAAATTATCAATAACAATTTTAACTCATTTTCGTGTTGTAAAATTCCTTTCTTCATAAAAATAATTTAATGAAAATTAAATTTGATGAACTTAAGCCTGATTATAAAAATACTTAAAGTTTGGACTAAAAACCATAAATAGTTCAACAAAATAACCACAATACTGATTATTATTAAAAAAAATGTTGGCATGTATTGGGTGCATAACTAAATATGCGGGATTTTCAAAGAATGGCGTTCGCATGGTTTATGTTTTGCATAACTTTAATAGCATTTTGGGGTAGCAAACTTCTGTTGTTTATCTCACTTACGGCCAATGTCACCAGGTTCAGACTAACTATTACATTAACTTCCAGTTTACCGTATGTTTTTGTTTTGATGGTATAACCAGGAAAACCATAAATATCCAATTGCATGTTTTTCCTTGTGCGACCAATGAAGGCACAAGCTATGTATCCGTTTTAGAGCTTTTTATGAATTTTGCATATTTTAACGATTGCAGCATTTTGTGCATATTTTTGCAGCATTTTTTAAGTTTATACCGCATTTTTTGCGTTTTGAGGCATATTTTGATACAAGAGCTCTCGCAGCAAAAAAAAAATTTTTTTTCAAAATTCTGGTTTAAAATTGGCTTTTCTGTTTCAAATTCGTTTCTATATACCCAACGTGTGCTTGAATTTCGCCATTTACGTTATATTTTAACTCTAAAATTATAACACAAAGCAGGTTGTCATTAAAGATAAATGTTATACGATGTGTATAATACATAGAAATCAAGACCAATCTTTTGGTGTACCGATCGACTCAGAGTCATATGTGATGTAACGATGTCCATCCGTCCGTCCGTCTGGTCGTCTATCCATGTTAACCTTGTGTGCAAAGTACCGGTCTTAATTTTGTAGATAATTTGATTAAATATGGACAAAGTCTATGTTTATGGTCCCACCAAAAACATCTTTCCAAATAAGATGCTTTGTGTCCGTAAACCATCTAATTATGTTGGTATTTAAATTAAATTCGCCCCAAAAATATATTACTGAATATGAAATTATTTCCCATCATTAAATAGCTAAAAAAACGTAGCTAAAATCCCTTTAAGACAAAAATCGATTTGGATGTTAATATATGAATTATAACCTTAAGCGATTATATTTTTGGTTTTTTTTTAATTTTGTTATTAAATTATTGAAAATTTTGTCTTAATATGAGCAATTTTAGATTTTTTAGAGCATATTTTTAACAATTTTCAGGGCATATTTTCCAGTTTTTACTGCTATTTAATGTGCATAAAACCCGTTTTTAAGAGCATATTTCTGGTTTCCCTGGTTATAACTGATAGTTGATTATAACTGAACATAGTGAAATTGGCCGTTAGTCATTAAAAGAAAAAGTGTTTTAAATCAACGTTTTTCTCGCTTCTAAATGCCAACAAAACATTTGCTTTGCTCCTTCAAATGTAAAAAAAGTCCTGCTAAAGCAAATGGATTGCTCAAGAAAGCTTATCCTAAAAATGCTCTATTGACTTCAACTGGCAGGAGAATGACCGTGCGTTTTAATAGTCGTGAATCCGACACGAAAGGCAAATATCGCCGACGTAAGGCAAATAAAGTTCAAAGATGATGAACTGGATGTAATACACCATGGAGAATTTTGTCAATGTGTGGTACCCAAATACCTTGTTTTTAATGCTGCTTGCAAACGTTTAAAATTGGCTTCATACACTTGCGACTTGTTGTACAACAAATTGTTACGTTAGAGGGGTGGTTTACTGACAGTTGGTCATCGGTTGAATAAAAAAATCTAAATAAGTTTGATTTTCATTCAACTAACGATCAACATGGCTATCAAATTGTAACGTCAGATGGAGATTTTTTTCTTTCGTATTTCAATTTAATTCTTAAAAGTTGCACAACTAGTCACAGCTTGTAGACGCCGCATTAGAAGCCACTCAAGCAGCCAATTTTAAACTTTTTCATTAAGAATTGACAGCAGGAAATTTGGGTACCACACAAGATGTGCAAAAATTATTTTGCATTTGTGACATGGTGCTTCACCACTTAAAAAACAATTTTTGCATTATATTATTACCAGCAATAGAAAATGGTTTCCGTGCGACAACCCAAAGAGCAAGAAATCGTATTTGCAACCTTTGAAAACTATTAGAAATAGAGTGTTTGAAAAGTTTTGACGCATCCGCATTGCATTTCGGTAGAGCTGGTAAATTCTACTCCATTTCATTACTCAATAACACTCAATACTGTTTTTTTTTAGTTTTCAAGCCAAACATTGCTTTTTATTCATTTTAATATCTTTCGGTTAAATTTATAAATTATAAATAAGTGCAAATATTCGATATACGGTGCCCACTACTCAATACTTTACCAGCATTACAGTCTAGGCCTTGTCCCGTGCGACTACCATTCGTTTCGATCAATACAGAACGCTCTCACTGGAATACGCTTTACTTTAAAGTAGGGTTTTTGAAATTAGTGTTATTTAAGATATCGGGTGATTTTTTAGTTATTATCTTTTTGGCAACACTGGTTTAAACAGCTGACGCACGTTTCGTGTTTTGTTTCACTGTCAAACATCTTCAGTTTGGTCTGTAATTTAACCATGAATCGTCTTACAACGAACAACAAAATGCGTGCTCTGTTAAGAAAGTTCATCGCGCGCTTCTTGTGTTCAGCGACGAAGCTCATTTTTGGCTCAATGGGTACGTTAATAAGCAGAATAATCGATTTTGGAGTGAAGATCAGCCAGAAGCATTGCAAGAGCTACCAATGCATCCAGAAAAAGTCACAGTTTGGTGCGGTTTATGGGCTGGTGGCATCATTGGACCGTACTTCTTCAAAGATGATGCAAATCGTAACGTAACTGTGAATGGTGAGCGCTACCGTGAGAAGATATCCAACTTTTTTTTGCCCAAAATGCAAGAGCTTGACTTGCATGACATGTGGTTTCAACAAGACGGTGCCACCGGCATGCCACACAGCACGCTTAGCAATGGACTTGTTGAGAGGCGAGTTCGGTGAACATTTTATTTCACGTTCGGGACCGGTCAATTGGCCGCCTAGATCGTGCGATTTAAAGCCTTTAAACTATTTTTTGTGGGGCTATGTCTATACACACATTATCGCTTCAATTGACGCATTGGAAGACAACATTGAAGCATTTATTCATGAGATACCGGCCAAAATGTTGGAAAGAGTATGCTGAAATTGGACTAAGCAGATGGACCATTTGAGGTCACGGTCAACATTTGCATGAAATAATCTTCAAACATTAAATTATATGGACCGTACTATCGATTCAAATAAAGATTTCATGAATTTTTCTGAATTTTATGTGTCACCCGATATTTCTCCAAAAATCAGCAGTTTTTTTGTCGCAGAATACACAAATACGTTGCCAGAAAAATGGGAACGTCATGGAAATATTTTGCATATTTCTATTAAACTAATGTTTCTAAAGAAACGTTAAAAATTTTCAAATAAAACCGGCATTTTTAAGTTATTCACTTAAATTTAATGCCAAAAAAAAAAACATTTTTCTTACGAAATTCTTCTTTAGCATCTTTAAATATTTTAAATGTTTTCCAACGGCAGCGAAAAACACCTCTTCAAAAAAAAAAAAAAAAAAAAAAAAAAAATACCCAAACTACACTTTATGTTTTTTTTTCGTATAATTTAAGCAACGGACAAAAAAAATAAATAATGAAAAATTTTTCACATTTTTTTTTCTTTGCAAGCAATTCTGGATTATTGCCAAAAAGGAAAAATGTATCAAAGACATTTAAATGTTTTTAAATTATTTTATTTTTTTTTACTATTTTGTATTTTTTTTTTTTTTGGTAGGTTTTAAATTAATGTGAACAAGATGCTCTTTGGGATGTCTTGTGTGATATAGCCAAACAAACGAAATTGGTTTTTGGAGGATTTTTATTTAAACAATTTAAACGTAGGCTGTTTATATATGAAAATAATTTATCTTTTATCAATAATATATCATCATTACCTGTAGACCAATACTTTTAAGAATGTTGGAGAAAAATTTGTGTTTCTAAAGCAGTGAAGGGCACACACATGCTATAACATTTATGCTTGTGTTGACGAAATAACAACAAAGCAACAGCCGAACGTACATTGTTACAGACCACACAAAGAAGTTTATAGTGTACATGTGTCGACGTCACACAAGCAGCATTTTTATTCCTAGGATTTGCAAATGTGCCCTTCACTGTTCTAAAGCAAAAGGATATTGAAATTTAAATAAGTTGTTGAAAAATTAAACTTGGGTTTAATTTATTTTTTCTCTCTTTCTTATTTTTTTTTATTCTAACATTCTTTCTATCTAACTCTTCTGCACTTCATATTTTTATACCATTCACCGAAGTTACCCTATATATAAGTTTGTCATTTCGGTTGAAACATCCACAATATTGATCTTAGACCCTTAAAATATTCTGGATTCTTAAGAGAAGATAGGCTCAAGTCCGGTTGACCATCTGTACGTCTGTTGAAATTGGTTTCTTTGGGCCTCAGATACATTGGAGACTTGGTTGGTATATTATTGTGTCAGACTTTTTATCATCTTTATCTTCTTACGTTCTACCCAATTATACGTCTTCATTTATTCTTTTCAATTAATTTTTTTACAGATTCCATCTCCGTTTCATTTTCCTCACCATCTTTCTATTCAGTTTTCTTTACATCACATTTTGCAAGCAGCTGTCCATCTTCTTATTTTATTTTATTTTATTTTATTTTAAAATGCATCATCCAATTGGTCTTTCTTTCCATATTCCTCTTCTTCCACAGTATGCTTTATAAACTAATATTCATGTCCCGTTTTATTTTAACATAAATGATCCGAGTTGTCTTCCTTTCTCTCTTTATACGTATCCATTTTTTTAATTTTTAATTCATCTTCCTTTTCATATTACTCTCCTTCTTCCTCATTCTTTGAAACCACTATCCATCTTCGTTTTTATTTTAACATTTAACATGCGATTTGTCTTCCTATCAAACAAAATGTCCATAATTTTTTTTTTATTTTGCCTTCTATCTTCCCCTCCATATTCCTCTCCTTTTTTCTATCCATCCTCATTTTCAGCATTCTTTACATTCCATCTGCTTTTCAATTTTCTGTTCCATATCCCTTTCTCTTCTTTGTATCATTTTATTCAACTTCATTTTAATATTATTTTCCTTTTCATTTTCATACTACTTGCTATCTTACTTTTTTATTTGTATCCAACTTTCCATTTCTTTCTTTTTTTATTTTATATTTTCTTTTTCTCCTTCCCTTTTCTCTAAATCCTATCTTTCCTCTTGATCTAGTCGTTCTTTTCTTTCAGTGTTCTACTTATTTACTTTTTATTTTTCTTTCCCTTCCTTCCCTTCATTTCTGAAATTCGGATCTTACTATTTCCGTCCCTTCCCCTCCATTCATTCCATTTCGTCGTTTGAACACAATATCTCAGCTTTTTTCGCAGATACACATCTCATTCGGTGACGATGTACGTCGGGTTGCTGGAGCTACGATTTTTCTTTCTTTCCTCCTTTCATTTCTTAACTTTTTCGAAGCACTTCTCGCACATACATACGCATCTCTTACTGTTACGATGTACGTTGGATCGCTAGAACTACGATTTTCCTATATTTCTTCTGTCATTTCTTAACTTTTTATTTTGTTGTTTTCGTCCAATCCCCCTTTTTCTTCACTACGTCTTTTGATCACAATATCTCAGCATTTCATGCAGAAACACAACTCTTTCTGTTGAGATGTACGTTGTACCGCTAGAACTGCGATTTTGTTTTTTCTTTCTCCTTTCATTTCTTAACTTTTCCCGTAACTTCCTTTTGTTTCTTTAAATTTCGTCTTTCGGCCACAATATCTTAGCATTTATCGTAAACAAACATCACTACTGTTACGATGTACGTGGGACTGGTAGAACTACGATTTTGACATTCGTTCTACATGATATCTTCATTCTACGTGTAAATAGTCATCAGACACCATATTCTGATAAAAAAAAAGATGAACCTCAGAAGTCACTTGAGAGACAATTGGTTCCTAAGAACGTGGTGGCTGCACAGTTAGTGTGATCTTTATTCTTATGATTCAACTAAGTATGTTTATTTACTGTGATAATTTCTATTCCGAGAAACAAAATGACGTACCATCTTTGATCGTAAACGGTGTCTGCTGTTTTTCATTTCAGGCTTTAAAACAATAGTAACAGAAGTCTCTTAAAACATTGAAGAGTACCTACAAATTTAAATAGCAACACCCCTTAAAAATGTTATTCGAAATTACTGTAGTTTGAACAAGTTTTCGTGTACAAACATTAAATATCGAAAACACTCTATGCAGAAGAATACATACGCTTTATGTTATTGATGACGTACAAATAGTAGTATATATTTTTGTTTCAACAAAATTCCAATGATTTTCACATGGTTTTTTTAATTGCTTTTTTTCTTAATGGCTTTAACATGCATGTCATATAATTGTACCAGCATATTTACGAGTCAAACGAGTACTTAGTCATATAAGAAATACACACAAACGCAGGTGGAATACTTCACTTGCCTCAATCCCCTATTGAATGTTTGCCTAAATTGTTGCTGGGTCTGTTTCTCCTTCGCTACGCTGAAGGTAAAAGTATTTCACAAAAAAAAAAAAAAAAAAAAAAAATCACTCATTAACATTGTTCGTCATACCGTAAGGTGGATATTAAGGTGTGATTTTTCTTTTTTTGCTTTAAGAAATATTTTTACAAAAAAACAACTTTGTTTGCGTGGCAATTAAGGAAAATGACAATGTAATTTAAAGGAACACATACATAATTCCTTTAAGCTTTTCCGTAAGTTGGTTGTGTAGCACGACAAGGTTTAAGAATTTATGACGGTTGTTTGGCTCTTATTTTATTTGTTAGAAATATTTTCGACATTAAACAAATAATTTATATGAGAATTGTTGTATTTTTGAAAAGACTAAAAAAAATCTCCATAATCTGAAGATTATTTTTATCGATTAGGAATAGTTTAAAATCTTTTATAACAATAACTATAGTATCGTTTTTCTAAATAACGATAGTATGTTTAAATAACGATATAATAGATTATAAATCATTGACTTAACGATAAAAATAGTTTTGTCAGATTTTTAAGATTACTGAGGCGTTCCTTCATCATGCACAAAAACTTGATCCACCAACTACAACAATCACCGCTACAAATCTATTTCAAAAAAGGTTTTCGTTGCGGCGTAGTTGTTGCAAAAACTTTCGTTAAGTTTTCTAATAACCCTAGAGGGAAGCGAACTGACACGAAAGTAGTCCCGGTGGTAGAGACAAGTTCTAGTTTTAACACTTTATATGAATAAGAAATATCACTTTTACATGGGGTTGTCATTGGAGGGGGTCAATTGACACCATTTGACCAGTCCCAGATCTATTCTTAATGAACGTGCTTAGTGTCAGTTACTAAAATGTAGCAGAAGAAATACAATGTAGTACTATTTCAATTAAACAAGTCCTAGTATTAAGTTCAAGAACCAAATTTTAGAAAGTTCCAAAAAATGTGTCACATAACCGGTAAAGACTGTACTGTAATTCATTACTTTTTCTACCCTTTTGTTCTTCATAAACCAGTGCCCATGTTCTGTAACTCTCGCGTCGAGGAAGTTTTCGATTGAAATGTGTGAAATGAAACAAAAATGCCATAAATTGAAACAAACAGCTGTTTTTCTCACTTAACTGTGTCTGTAACTTTATTTGGCGAGTACAAGTTGTCACGTAATGAAATTACTCGCCAATTTACAGAAAAAGTGTGTCTGTAACATTTTGGTGAGAAAAGTTCCCGCTTTGAACTGTCAAATAAACTCACGAATAAAAATGGGGCGAGAAAAAATTTTAACACTAAAAAACAACTAAAAATGCAAAGAATAATAATAATAACATTTTGTTCTTGGCACATTTTTCATTGTTTTATTATTTTTCTTTTAACATTTTTATAAAATATACGAATATCTAAAAAGCTCGTTTGCAAATAACAAACACTAAAGTCGCTCTTTACACAATTTGGTATAGCCGACGGTTGTATTTTCGCCGCCGTCGTTGAAAAATTTTCAATTTTAGTAAATTTTGGTCGCCGTCAACGATATGTGTTACTGGCGTTCTGAACGTCTGCAATGTCACATCGGATTCGAGTGCAATATTATGGCATTTATAACGTAACGACGTAATCTCTTTGATTGTTTTGGACATGGGTTACAGACACACATTTTTCTCACTTTTCGAGAAACGATGGAATATTTTGTTTCACATCTTTTCGATGCAAGAAGTTCTAACTAAAGTTACAGAACATGGGTACAGTTAAGGGATTGGTTCTTCTTTCGCTGGTCACGAGTCCTTTCTTTTTGTACTTGTTCCATTTTCATCACAGGACCAGTCTGTTGGACCAATTGACACAAATTTCCCGCAGGGAATGTAAAAATGTTCGTCTAAATACGCCTATGCCAACCAGCGAGCAATGTATAAATTCATCAGGTAGTGTGACTAAGTTACATCCAAGAAATAGATATTTCCAACTTTTAGTTCATAAGAATCTTAATATAAAATCTTTGGAGTTAGGCAAAAAGGTCTGAAGTCAGAAACTGTAGTTTTTCGTATTGTTAAATTGAAAAATATTTATTTGACGTATTTCGTAGACTTTTTTTTACTAAAGAGCAGATAATTACGATTAGAAGCAGTTCTGCTAGACTTAAGTTATTGATACCAAACGAAAGATTAAACAAATAAATTAAAGGCAATCAAAAGCTCAAATTGCGTTTTATTGACAAAAGAACTTTTGCCTAACGGCAAACAATTATAAATTACGATACCAAACTATAAATAACCTAAGGTGCCCCGGTAGGCTAGTTTGTAGTGATGCTAGTGAGGGTTTCGGGTTCGATTCCGCCAGTGACTCTGGTTTGTTTCACAACAACGGGCTGAAAGATTTGAATTTGCGACATCAAAAGGTTTAAGATGGTGTAACTTATCCTACGACTTCTTAAACATTATAGTAGAGAAAAATCTGGAAAATCCGAAAGTTAACTGTTCTACAAACAGGCAGTAAGAAAAGAGGGTCAGTAAAAACCGAAATCGACGTTCGTAACTTGCGCATTAGCCATAATGGTGAAAGAAACATTGAAAATGGGACAAACTGTTGTGAACAAGGACAAAACAAAAGCTATTTTCACAGTCTCTAAATTACATTATACAATTCATTATCTTCTTAAAAATAAAGTATAGCAGATCAATAACAATTGTTAAAAAACAAGCTAAAGTTTAATCAATTAACTGGCTTTGTTGGATAGTTTCGTCAAATATTTGTGAGGTTTTAGGATCACGCTGGCAATCGAAAAAAGACGCCGTAAAAAAAACAAGAAAGATTAGGCCGGTGTTGCAGCTTCGAGTCATTGGAAGATTTTGTCTACCTCGTATGCGCCGTAAGCCAGAAAAATGATGTCTCACCAGTCCCTTTAAGAGTAAAGCCCTGTATCGAAGAGCTTAGTTAACACACCTCCACGCTCTCATCCTACCCGCACTGCTATATGGAATAAAAATATATATCAAAATGAAATGTTGTCTGTTGCTGATCGCATAACTTGAGAACGGCTTGACCGACTTGGACGTTTTTTTCTTTAAAATAATCGCCATGGTCCAACTTAGGTTTTTGCGGAAAGAAAATTTTGCTCCGCCCACTTTTACGCCCAATTTTTTCGATTAAAATCAGAAAACGGCTCCATCGATTTGACTAATTTATTTTCAAATGTTCGTATTAATCCATTTTAAGTTTTCATCGAAAGAAAAATTTACCACGCCTACTTTTACGCCCACTTTTTCTATTTATTTCACCGATTTGGACGATTTTTTCTTTAAAACGATCGCTATGGTCCAACTTAGGTTTTTACGGAGAAAAAATATTGCCCCGCCCACTTTTACGCCCACTTTTTCGATTTACCTAAAATCAGAAAACGGCTCCATCGATCATTAGTAATCAGCTACCGAGCGAAGCCAGCTAGTATTGAATAAAATAAAGTAACTTATGAAAAGAAATAATTCCCAGAAATAAATTTCTCATAAAAACTTATTGCCAAAAGAAAAACCAGCTTATGATAAAAATGTTTGTAATTTTTTTTTAATTTCTTTTATCCGTTACCAACAGTACCATCAAAGTAAAGCTAGTAATAAAGAGCTAAAATAACATTTATCCTCTGCCGTAAAAATCTCACGTTTAAAATTTGTTTTCTTTCTAATTAATTGTAAATGTGACACTTCGTGGATGCACCATCTTTTAGGAAATGGAGAACAAGATGCAAGAAAAGTATGGGATGAAAAAAGTCGAAGAAAACGGCGGAACGCAAGAAAAAATTAAACTTGTCCAGTAGGAATTTAGAGTTCAAATAAAACGTATAAAAAATATCTAAGAGTGAAGTACGACTTTTTTATTACCTGCAACTGTTCAGTTACACCCCCCATGGATATGTAGCGAAACATTTAAAAGATATTCCACCTTTTGGTGTTACACCTTTTGCGGAAATCAGATGCAGTCAATAACTGGAATTCCGCAACGTCCAAAATTAAGGTTTGAAGTCAGTTGCCCGTGGAACGTCGGTCCCAAGTGACTATTGGTTGAGGCCCCTTTAGGGATAAATTGGTAGTTGTGGTTTGCACCCCTAGATTTGATTTTCGACCACTTGCTGGTAACTACGGCCTGTTAACGGATCTCCCAAGGTGCCGCGGCTATTCATTTGATACTGCTAGCATGCCAAAAAGCGGAGGAGGTTAAAAAGCCCCAACTCCTAAACAAGGGGCTACTGTATTATTCTGTCGAGTGCGGCCGGTGGTTGCGCTCTCTTACAGGGTAGATTGGTTAACGCATTGTTTTACACCCAATAGTTCACAGAAAAAAATAAAAATTTATTTCAATTAAAAAATGTGTGATATTAATTAACAAAATTCATTAAATTTGTACCAGCAAACAAATTAATAGTATCAATTAAACGTTTAATTCACTTGATTAAACATTTAATTCGCTTGATTAAACGTTTAATTCATTTAATTAAATTTATTAATTAAAATTGATTTTATTTTTGATTAATGCTATAACTGGTGAAAAATTTTGGAAAATTTTTTCTGTGTTGAGGCCACTATGGCGCTAGATTCCCTTGTTAATCTTTTTGTACACCTGAGTAGTGCAAGAAAGGTTGGTATTTTTGGTATAATTCCGACGTACGTTGATCAGCATGAAGATTTATTATCCGTTTTGGTTTTTTTATGGAATAAAAGATAACGTTTCTGTTACTCTCAGGTATTTGGGCTTTTAAAAACACCATTTAAATTTTAAACGACTCAGCAGAAATAAAGCTATGAATAGTTATACAAAGCATAAAGCCTCTGAACTTCTTTATTATATCACCATATAGTATGTATTACTCGTCCTACTGTAAAATGTTTACTATTTTTTTTTTTTTGCAGTTAAATTTATTGTATTTTTTTCAGAAATAGCTGTAAGTTTTACTTTATTTTTGCTCGTTTTGTCTTTCATTTGCAATTAGTTATGGAAAGTAAATATATTTCCTTTGTTTTTTTTTGCAGTCCTACACTCTTTTGTTTTGCTTTCCGAAACCAACTTAATTTACAGACATTTTTTATAAAATACAATCGATTGGTTTTGCTTTATCAATTTCTCTTACCAAACAAAGTACACAGATGGAAGGAAGCAACAAAAAAAAAAAAAAAAAATATAAACTTTTTTGTTAAGTTTCTGGGGAAAATTTATTTCTTTACTATTAGTTTATACCATTGTGTTCAAATTCATTTTAATTTTGTTGCGAAAATTGCTAAAGACTCCCTTGGAAACCTTTCAATATGACCCCATTGTAATAATTTCATGTTTGAAAGTTTTCTACAATTGCTGGCATCTTTTCTTCTTTGTACTCTTCCTTGGCTTCGTTATGGATTTTTAAACTTTTCTTATATTTTGTTTTTTTTTTTTTTGATAATCTTCATTGTCGAATATCATGGTTACTATCTGGGTTTAGAAATAAATCGAATAGTACATTTTTTATTTTATTTCTGTTTTTTTTCATAGTGCTTCCAAGTATGTGCAGTTTTGTAAATGACCTTTAAGATACTTAAACTGTTGGTTATTAATTTTAATGGTATCTGCTGGGTTTTAGCTAATTTTTCCCCATTTCTCTTGCAGTAGTTTTATTTTTGTGCATGCTACTTTTAATTTTCTAAATAGTATTTTAGTACGTGCTTTTAATACTCTTTAATAATCTCAACCATGTTATAAAAGTGCCAGTAGGCAAGTTTTATCTTTAAGATTTTTTCCAAGTTAAAACACAGAGTAAAACTAATTTTTTATATATTTTTTTAAAGACCTTTTCAATAATTAAGATTATACGAAATGCTTTAACGTTATCTGGTGAAATTATCTTTAAGCATTATTCCAAACTATAAATCATTTTAAAATATAAGGCCACAATGATTTTCAGTGTAGGAATTTCTAAAAATGTGTTATGCCCCACCTACATGAGAAACACCATCTACGAATCATCTACAACAAATAAGTCAGTTCGTTTTAGTTAATGGGTGGTGGTTTTAACAACTGATTAAATTTGAAATATTTTAAAAGATTTTTATTTAAAAAAAAAAAAAATTATCTCTTTTAATATGTACATATATTTTATAGTTTGAAATGGCTTTTAACTAATTTTTATGCATGATATCACTTAAAACCAAAATGAATGCATACAAAAAATTATCGATTTATTACAGAGTTATTTATAATGATTTCTTTTTTACAATTTAAACACACACAACCGTTAACAACAAAAGAAAATATTTAAAATGCAAATGATATAAAATTTATTTTTAACGATTATGCAAAAATATTTCAAAAATTAAATACATAAATTGTGGCAAAACCAATTTGGTTCAGAAATAAAATTTTAAATGTATTTAAAAATTTTTTACATAAACTTAGCATTTTTTAACAAATCAAAAGCTTGACTTATGTGCTTTGATCATTAAGAGAACTTTCTGACAAACTGATGTAAGTTGTCGATTTGCATTCCTTTAATGCAGGAAGATTATTTGCCATATGGGCAAATCCTGCGTGACGAACGCTACACTCACACGCGTTTTCTGATTGAAATATACACATTTTTTGGTCTTTCAAAAAAGATAGCTTCAACTTATATATAGTGTTTACTGACATTAATATATACTTACGAATGGCATATATCATAGTTTCTTAGCAAGTATTTGTTGCGAAATAATTGATCACAAAGTTCTGTGACGCACGCTACAAAAAGTGGAAGTAACTTCAAAGGTTGAAGTGCGTTTTCCTAATTTTTAGCGAATTTTGCATGATAAGGTACACAAAATCTGATTCCTAAATGAAAGATGAGTATAAGAGAATTCTAAACGCACTTATTTGCAGCCAAAAAATGTTGTGATTTTTTGACAAAAGCCGAGAACCCTTTGTGACGCACGCTACGTAACGCACGCTACAGTTTTTCCAGTAGTATTTTATTATTATATTTTATTTAGTTTAACAAAACAAATTATATTATTATGAATTGCATTTCTTTAACTAATTTGTTAACTAATGAATATCAACTTTTATTTTAACGAAACTTATATTTTGATAAGTTTGCTCTAAGTGCTATTTTAAGCACAAAAATCACCTAAAATAATGCTAAATTCACGTATTTTATTAAAAAATCAGCAGTGGGGTAGGATTTGGTAAAAATTATTGCATTGATGATCATTGAAATACATATTTTTTAATATAAAAATAAAATTAAACATCTAGTCTTATATTCCGTTAAAAAAAAATTAATTTGAAAAATGTTTGGTTGGTGGAATGTTTCTGGGATTTGCCCATATGACCTTCCGTTAATGCCTTGAGTTTGGTTTTTTTATTTCCTATCCTTGCTTTCCTGCTTTCTTAGCTAACTTTTCTTTCTTTCCTTCGTTCCTGTCTTTCCTTTTTCCTCTTTCATTCATTTTCTTACTTTACTTCCTTGACTTGCTTTCCTTTCTTTCTTTCTTTCCTTTTATTACTTTCCTTCCTTTAATTTGATTCATTTGTTTACCTTTAATTTTTGCCTTCATTTCTATCTTCCTTTCCTTCTTTTATTTTCTGCCTTTATTCTTTTTCATTCTTTCCTTCCTTTCCTTCCTTTCCTTCCTTTCCTTCCTTTCCTTCCTTTCCTTCCTTTCCTTCCTTTCCTTCCTTTCCTTCCTTTCCTTTCCTTCCTTTCCTTTCTTTCCTTCCTTTCCTTTACTTCCGTTCCTTCCTTTTCTTCCTTTCTTTCCTTCCTTCCTTTCCTTCCTTTCCTTTACTTCCGTTCCTTCCTTTCCTTCCTTTTCTTCCTTTCCTTTCTTTCCTTCATTACCTTTTCTGCTTCCATTCCTTATCTTCCTTCCTTTCGTTCCTTTCTTTCTTTTCCTTCCCAACCTACCTATTCTTTTTTCCTTCCTTTCCTTTATTTCCTTTCTTCCCTTCCCTTCCTCTCCTCTCCTTTCCTTCTTTTCTTTTCTTTCCTTCTTTTCCTTTCCTTCCATTCCTTCCTTTCCTTTCCTTTCCTTTCCTTTCTTTCCTTCCTTTCCTTTCCTTCCTTTCAATTCCTTCCTTTCCTTTCTTTCCATTCCTTCCATTCCTTTCTTTCCCAACTTTCGTTCCTTTCTTACCTTTTCTTCTTTTTCTTTTACTTTTCATTTCATCGTTATCCTTCCTTTCCTTTGATCCTTTCTCGTCCCCTTCGTTTCCTTACTTTCCCACATTTCTTTTTTTGCTTACTTTTCATCAATTTCTTACTTTCCCTATTTTTCTTCTTTAAATTCCCTTCTTTCCTTTCTTTTTGCTCTTCCTTTCCTTATTTTTCCTCCTATCCTTCCTTTCCTTCTTGACCTTCAATTCCTTTTCTTTCTTTCCTTTATATATTTCCTTTCTTTCCTTTATCTTCTTCTCTTTCTCTTTCCATTTTTTCTGTTATTCTTTTCTGTTTTTTGCCTCTGTGTTCTAAATATTTTTTGATTACATTTTTTACTTTCCCATGGGTTCTTACTTTTACTCAATGCTTACTTTCAGCTTCTTTCATCTAATCTTATTTTCTTTTTGTTCTTCCTTTCTCAACAAAAATCGTAACATTTAAAGATCCGTCAGGACAAATACCAATAGCATTATTGAACAGAAGTCAACAAGACCTAAACTTTCTTTTTATTTCCCCGCTCTCTCCCTCTCTTTCCAAATTCCTAGCATTTCCATGAATTTCTTGTATTCCATTTATTCTATACATCGTTACTGTCGTACTTATGTCGAGTTCGACTTTTTTGTTACTTTAATCGTAGCACTTGCAATCTATTTAAAGCAAGAACAGATATCTATCTGCATTGATAGTCAATAATAAAGAAACTATTAGTTCCGCTTCACTCATGAACAGTAAACTAAGAGTCACAATGATTTCTTACACTTCTAAGGTAAAATATAATTGAAAATTTAAAAAAAAAAAACATTTCTCTTGTTACTTTATTATCTGTTTACAAAATTTCAATTGGAAAAATAAGAAGACAATGAAGAAAAACACCCAACTTCATTCAGTTGCAAATGACTTTCAGTCAATAGTCAATGTGACTGTAGTAACACTCGTAACATACATGAGCCATCAATTTTTTTTTTCTATCCAGACATTTTAGTCGATATTTTTTTTTTGTTTGTGAAATAAATAACAAAAAAAAAATGCAAGAAAAACAGGAATCATTTTTAGTCATTGACTTCGACATAACTTAAAAATATTTGTTTTCTTTTTAGATTTGACTTCTTTTTTTAGTTACTTTTTCTTAATTTATCTTTTTTAACATCCGTTTGCAACGATATTTGTTATAATCTGTGTACGAAAATGCTGCATCATACAGCTTAAGAAGTGGCCAAGAGATTTAAGTTATTGTGTATGTTTCTTTCAAATTTATTATTTGAAAAGTTTTGCTGTTTTTTAAGTACGAGAAGATTTGCTGAGTAAAGTTGTTTTGCCAAATACCATTTGGCTATTTCTGCAAATAGTGTTTTTTTATAAAGTTTTATTAAGGTAAGGAAATAGAAATGAAACAAAATATTTGAATTGTATTTTATTAAAAAAGGGCATGCCAGGGAATTTATAGATGCTGCAGTACAAAGCAAAAATTTGCAAAATAATCTTGTGATACTTTTCATGTGAAAAAGAACAACAATTCTTGTATATCTTTAAAAATGGTATACATTTTTTTTTCGTCGGAAAGTTTTAGATAGTTTTTGAAATACTATATGATAGTTTATAATGCGTTGGAAATTCCAAAATTCGATCCGACAAGTTTTTTTGTAGAAAGTCACTGAATCCTCGTTTAGATTTCCGGCAAATATTCTCTCTCTGAAAAGACTCGCAAAGATTGGTTTAGACACTTTAAAGATTTTTACCTTTGATGTTCAAGAGACTTTCTGGAAGACTACAAAATTTTGAAAAAGTCTTCTCGAAGATGATCAACGGTAAACGCAAGAACACTTTGCCGAGTTATTGGGGTTAACCTTATCAATAATTTCAATTCTTATAAAAGCATTAAGATCTAATTGACTCAGCGTCAATTAGACGTCCAATTAACTCAAGCCGAGGGTCATCGAATGTTGATTTTATGGGAAACTACTTTCAGATACTGGTTTAGATGTTTAATGATGGATATTTTTGACATTAAAGACCACAAAAGTTTAAATACGTCAAATTTAATTCATAATTCGATTTATTTCGAGTGCAAGAACTTAAGCCAAGTGACTTCGCGATTCAATTTTGCAACGTTTGACACCACGTGATTTATTGCCCAAATCTTGTCTTGTCTTTCAATTGTTTTAACCTTCGCCCTACCAAAGACTTTTATGCACAACGTTTACTAATGCCTACCCCAGTGATACTGAACATGTATGATTATAGGCGATGAACAAGTGTTTGTCAATGAATTTTTTTTGTTGTTTTCGTTTCAGTTTTTGTTAATATCTCAACAATTTGTTCAGTAAGCTAAATCTTCTTTTAACTAAAGCAAATTTGAGGAAATTCTTAAAGAACCAAAACCGAAATAGTCATCCGGGCGGGTATCGCTAAGGCGAAGGTTAATTGATTCGATATAACCGTTCTAAATAACTTTCTTCCGAGGGTTCTGTCTATATGCCTTAAAATTTGAGTCAAATTGTGCACATTTAATGATTGTAAAATTTTTAATATTGTCAAAATAAAAAAATATAACTAGTCTCAAAATTGATGCTTTCTTTATTTTTGTAATAATAAAATAGGATGTGTGTGACACTGTAAAGTCTGATTTTTGAATGTCGGTCTGCGGGCGGAGGGGCGTGGCAAAATCCAATTTTTATATTGCACCATCAATGACATCTATAAAATTTGGACGATTTTTTCCTTATACGAAAAGAAAATTTTGCCCCGCCTACTTTTACGCCCACTTTTTTCGAATTACCTAAAATCAGAAAACGGCTTCATCGATTTGACAAATTTGTCTTTCAAATGTTCGTGTTAGTCCATTTTAAGTTTTCATCGAAAGAACAATTTACCACGCCTACTTTTACGCCCACTTTTTCTATTAAGCGCATAACTTTAGAACGGCTTAACCGATATGGACGATTTTTTCTATTAAATCATCGCCATGGCCCAACTTAGGTATTAACGGAAAGAAAATTTGGCCTCGCCCACTTTTTTTCGATTTACCTAAAATCAGAAAACGGCTCCATCGATTTGACTAATTTTTCTTTCAAATGTTCGTATCTTTTAACGGATTTTAAAAATCGAACGCAATCATTTTTCCTAATTTGGACAGGACAAATTCTGTCGGGTCATCTAGTTAATATATAAAAAATGAATTTAATTATTTTATTGTTTTTCTTTGATCTGGTGAATAAAATAAACATGTTGATATTTTTTAAATTATTTTTGTAAAATCAGCTGTTTAAGGGCTAAGAAGCATCAACTTCTTGGCGTGCCACTTTTGGGTATTTTAATGCAGAGACTTGCGATTGAATTCTATGTATATAACCTTTCTGAAATATGATATCTCCCAGGGGTTCTGTGTCTCTGTTAAGTCATATGGACCAATGATTTCACCGGACCCAACTGTGAGTTTTTGGGAAGTAATCGTGCCTCGAGAATAGCTTGAGAGTTATCATGGCTCCAAGTGCTGCAAAATTGAAGTGTGCTTTATTACATGATAATGAGTTTTTTGTAACACACTAGCTAATATCGTGCGCGTTGCTGCCGCAGGTAAATACAGAGTCATTCATGTTGTTCTTTTATTTATAACGCACGTAAATGTGCAAATCATGAACGGTCGGCTTTCTTGTTCGTTTTGCGATCGTCTTTTATTTGAAAATCACGAAACCGCTTATTTGTGTGTGATGCACTGTTGCCAACTTTTTTGAACATTTCCCGCCAAATCGGACTTCAAAACCTCTAGAAACCGCTAAATATTTAACTAAGCGGGAATTTTTTTAAAAATACCGCTAAAAGCTAAACATTTTTTAAAGTTTTAAATAAAACTAGATATAGGCTGATTTTTTAAATGTATATGACTCTCAAATTACTTTACATAGTAAGGTTTCCAACTTGCTTAGTTATTTTATTCCCAAAAATAAAATATGTTATAGTTATGTATTCAGCTCTGGCGAATCTTTGATACCCTCCACATACAGTTAGAATATTTCCGGAGTGGTCTTTATATGGGACATATGGTAAATTATGGGCCGATCTTCACGAAATTTGAACATGTATTTTATAGTCTTACAAAACTATGACTGACCAAATGTTATTATAATAGAACAAAGATTGAGAGCTTTACAGTTCTACGCGTACTAAAGTTTTCTCCTAGAGTAGGGTTTATATGAGGCAATGGTAAGTTATGGACCGATCTGATCGATAGTTGACAGTGTAATTTCTTGCCATATTTAACGAATTTGTGCAAAATCTTATATCATTATGTGCATTCCGCCATAGTTATGCTAGTTTTTGTAACATAATAATAAATTTTTTAGGGTGGTTGTTTCACATTTTAATTCATAACTCTTTTCCTACTGAACCGATTGTACTGGACTTTAATACCAAACTGCTTAGGTGAATTCTAAACAATTTAATGCCAATATTTATCTTTTCTTTTGAGTCATTTGAAAGTGAGCGAGATTTCAACAGACGGATAGGCAGACGGAGATGGCTTAAACGACTTGAATTACTCAAGGAACCAGAATTAATATACTTTATGGGGTCTAAGATGAATATTAAAACAGTTTCACACGGAATGACAAACTTAGTACGTAAGAACGTAAACGCAAAAAAGTTTATAGCATTTGCGTTATTTTTTTAGTAATTATTTGCCGTTTGAGGCAATTAGCTAAACTAGTAAGATGACAGTAAGTGAATTATATTGCTTGGGATCTATCGAGACAATTAACCTTTCCTTACGTAACAAAATACTTACTTAAAATCGTAACAAAATGTCATATACAATATTCAGTTCACTAAAACTACAAAAGTAAATAAACAGTGAACATAAACAAGTAGTTTTTGGCCAGAAAAACAAAAAGAAAAAGTAAAAACTGTAAATTTTAAATTTGAGAAAGGTTTTGGTAGCGAAAATGAGCTGCTGAGAGTTGTTTGAAAATCGCTAGGTTTCCCGCTTACCGCTAAAACGTATTTTTTTCCCCCGTTTCAGATTTCAAAAACGCTAGATTTAGCGGGAAAATCTCTAAATTGGCAACAGTGGTGTGATGCATATTTATCAAGGTAACGTTTGTCGATTGACTAAAAATAATATTTTTTTAAATTCTTATAAGTTTTGCTATTAACAAATTATCCTCATACCCCTTTTGCTGGTCCTTGTTTTTAGGAAGCATGTCTCCTTCTTAATGCACGATCAGTAATTGTCCGCTGGTCCTTGCTTTGAAAAGGTACATAGCCTATGTTACTTTCTAGACCCGACCTATCTATGATTTTAATTTCATCAAAAACCGTTAAAACGTTTCGAGAAGTCAGAAATTTCCCCCCGTTCGCACTCCTAGTCCCTGTTAGGAAAAGATACATAGCCTTGGTGACTTTCTAAACGCGGATCTATCTATAATTTAAATTTTATCAAAATCCGTTTAAACGTTTCGGAGGCAGAAACTTCCCCCGTTCGCTCTCCATGACCTAGTACTGAAAAGGTAAATAGCCTTTGTGGCTTTCCAAACGCAAAGCTATCTATGATTAAAATTTCATCAAAATCGGCATCAACGATTCGAAGGGATAAATTTCCCCCTATCGCCCTCCTGCTCATAGTTTTGAAGAGATACGTAGCCTTTGTGACTTTCTTAACTCGGCCTCTCTATGATTAAAATTTCATGAAAATCGGCTTGAACTTTGCTTTAAAAAGTTACGTAGCCTATGTGACTTTCTAGACGCGGACCTGGCAGAAAGTTTCTCATATCATCATCCTAGTTTTAAAAAAGACAAGGCCGGAGGCGCACAGGATAAGAGACCCAAATTTCATCGCTATTGGGTAAGCGGTTTGTTTATACGAACACAAAAATATTAATTTTTATATATTAGTAGAGGATTTAAACAATTTATAAGCGTTGCTCTAACGTGACAATATTCAAAATGCAGTGCCAAACCAAACCAACCAAAAACTGTTAAATCAGCTGTCACAGAAGCCAGTTCTTCCAATTTTAGGCGTTTCGCCTCATAAAAAAACCTGTAGTGTATAAAATCGTATACGACTTAATTGTCTCATTATGATTGTAGTTGTCGTATTCGAAAACTAATCATTTTTAAAAGTGGTATTATGATTGTCGTAAATGACAAAAGTACCACAAACATTCTACATGTATGACATTGTCGTTGTCGTAATTAAAAAAATTGACCAACATTTTTAAAAACTACGACTTTGGCCGGGACAATGTCTTTAGGCTGATTAAATACGTTTTTATTAAACAATAGGAAGAACTAAAAATAATTATTCTGGAACACATCTGTATATCTGCACACAAATAAATTATACTTTTAAACTTCACATAATTTAAAGAACAAAACTTGTTTTCTTCCTTTGACTCTTAAACCTCTCATCTAATTATTTTTATAAAAGTACTAACTCGTGTTAAACTCATTTGATTGCTGACTGCAACAGACAAAATCTAATAAATAAAACTAATAAGCAAATTTCACACACAGAAAAACAAAGAAACAAACATCATCTTTATCTCATTCAGACTTAAAATTGTCGACTTTTAAAAAATGTTTTTTATTGCTAAGTGGCCGGCCGCTACAGTGTCCCATTTTTTAGCGTTTTGAGTACAAACTAAATGAAAAAACGAAACTGCCACAAATCATAACGTCATTGCAATATTAAAATATTTCTACAGAACTTTTTCGGGGGTTGTATTTTTACCATATTTTTGCTACAAACATTTTTATAACCCCGCCATCACATACAATTTATTTGAAATACTTTTTGTGTTATTCTTACTTCCTTGTGTAAGTTTTTTTTTGTTTTTGGTAGATAAAATATTTTTGTTTGTTCGACTCAAATATTTGTTAAATAAAATATATAAATTATAACCAAAAACAAAAAAAATATATATTAAACTGTAAAATTTATTAAACAGCAAACTGACGGACAAACATGCACATGGACACCGTTTTGCGCTAAAATGTGAACGGGCGTACACTAGACAGAAATTTTTTTTCGTTATTTGTTGTGCAGTTTAAACATTGTGTTGTGGGATAAAAGGTGAATTTAATTAATTTTTTAAAGCTGTATGTTTTTACTTTCATGCTCTTTCTTTCCTTTTTCAATGTTTTCTTGATTTCCGCAATACCTTCTTTTTCCTCCTTGTTTACACTACTTCTTTTTCTTCTTTGCTTATACTTTAAGCTTTGTTTTTCTTTTTTCGCTGTTCATGTTTTTTATGCTTTTCCTTTTTTATATTTATCACCAATGCTGTGGCATTTTGACAAAACATCTTAAGACAAGATAAGATAGCAAACAAGTTAAAAGAAAAACTCGGTGAAAATCATTTTTTATTAAATAATAAAATAAACCAAAATTAAAGAAAAATTTCTTTTGTAAAAAAAATTTTAAAAACGTATACAAAAATGTTTTTTGAATGAAAATTCGTATGGTTAACAACATTATTTCAACTTTTTAAAATAAACTTAAGATCTTAATCGTGTTCTATTCCTTCTTTTTTGATTCGCTTTCCTGCAATCTTCTATCCTAAAATTTGCATTATCTTCTAGGCCTTAATTATTTTTTCATTCCTTGCTTTTCTTTTTTCCATCTTTGCTTTCTTTTTTGCTATTTTAAATTGATTTCTATCATTTGTTCTATTATATTCTTACTTGTTCTACTTTCATTCTTTACTATCCTTCTTCATATTTCTTGATACATATAACTTATTGATCTTCTTTTGTGCAATTTTTCTTGGTTATCAGCGTTATCAGTAGCTTGTTTCCACATTTGTTTCATTCATTCTATTATGCTGATCTTATTATTCTTTCTTCCTTGCATCCTTTACTAGTCATCGTATTTTAAATGATTTCCTTTTTCATTATCCCCATGCCTTTCTTTAATTGATAAAAAAAAAATAATCCTTTTATAGTTTATTGTATTCTTTGCCTGAAGTCATTCCGTCTATTCTTTACTTATTAGTTTACCTTGCTCGCATTCTATATCTTCTCGCATTGCCTGCTTGCTTTCTTGCTTTTGTCATTACTTTTCATCCTTTTTTCTTTCTTAATCTTAAATGCTTCCCCTCTCTTTTCTCTTTTTTCTTCCTTCTTGCCTTTTCTTAAATTCTTTAATTTTTGTCCTGTTGATTCTTTTTTCCGCCCTTATCTTCGTTTTTGGCCTTGAACTAGTTTCCTTATTTTTTTTCTTTTCTTGTATTTACTTTCCTATGTTTTCGTTCAATTCCTTTTCTCCTTCCCTTCCTTCCACTCCTTCGTTTCCTTCCGTCCTTTCCTTTCCTTCCTTTTCTTTGCTTTCCATTCCTTTCTTTCCTTCCTCTCCTTTCCTTTCCTTTCCTTCCCTTTTCTTCCATTTCTTCCTTTCTTTACTTCCTTGCCTTCCCTTTTCTTGCATTTCTTCCTTTCTTTACTTCCTTGCCTTCCTTTCCTTCCTTAACTTCTTTCCTTCCTTTCCTTCCATTCCTTCCTTTCCTTCCTTTCCTTCCTTTCCTTCCTTTCCTTCCTTTCCTTCCTTTCCTTCCTTTCCTTCCTTTCCTTCCTTTCCTTCCTTTCCTTCCTTTCCTTCCTTTCCTTCCTTTCCTTCCTTTCCTTCCTTTCCTTCCTTTCCTTCCTTTCAGTCTTTCCTTCCTTTCCTTCCTTTCCTTCCTTCCTTTCCTTCCTTTCCTTCCTTTCCTTCCTTCCTTTCCTTTCCTTTCCATCCTTTCCTTCCTTTCCTTCCTTTCTTTCGTTCCTTCCATTCCTTCCTTTCCTTCATTTCCTTCCTTTCCTTCCTTTACTTCTTTTCCTTCGTTTCCTTCCTTTCCTTATTTTCCTTCCTCTCCATCCTTTCCTTCCATATCATTCTTTCCTTTCCTTCCTTGCCTTCCTTTCCTTTCTGCCCTTACTTTCCTTCCATTCCTTCATTTCCTTCCTTTACCTCATTTCCTTCCTTTCCTCTATTTTCTTTCTTTCTTTTCTTTTCTATCTTTCCTTCCTTTCTTACCTTTTTCCCATATTCCTTTCTTTTCTTTTTTTTAGTTTCTGCCTTACTTTCCATTCCTTTCTTTCCTTTTATTCTTACTCTCTTGCCTTCCTTCTTCTCTTACCTTTTTTACTTTCTTCCTTTCCTCCCTTTCTTAACTTATTTTGTATCCTTTTCTTCGTTCCCTGCATTCCTTTTCCTTTCGTCCGTTCGTCCTTTTCTTATTTTCCCTTCTTTAGTTTCATTCCTTTTCTTTTTTTTATTCTCTGTATTTTCTTTCTTTTCATCCCGTACTATTGTCTTTTTTTACTGCGATTTTTTATCTTCCATTCCTTTCATTTTGAAATGTTTATTAATAATAATTGTTCCATCAGATTTTTTCCATCATTTAAAATAGTGTACCCTACAGCCGGCTTCAACCAACCTTAATTTTTTCTGCTTGTCTTTGTTTAAATATTTGCCATGGTGCGGCATTTTTTCTTTATTTATTTTTCTGCCTTGTTTCACTTTATGAATTTGTTAGAAACGCTTCCGTTCAGAATTAAAATTTTTATTGTCAATGCAGTTGTTGTCAAAAAATTTCTACTACTTCTTCCTCGCATTACGGACGTTGTTGTTGCTGGCTACTTGGCTGGTTTTCTCTGTGGGGTATCGTTGCTGTTTTTATCATTAGAAGCAAAAAAAAAAAATGGATAAACTCATGTTTAAAATATTTCGTTTACTCGAAAAAAAATTAAATAAATACAAAAAAATAATGCTGTCTTTTTAATTAAATCGTGAGACATATTTCAAATATGAAATATTTCTTAAGTACATTTTGAGCAATGGTGCGAATATAATGAAATATCATAAGACTTTATAAAGTACATATTTAGATAACCCATTTACTAAGATATTCGTTGAAACAAAGAACGTTTTTAGAAACGCCATTCGCTAAATTAGTTTAGGCTAAAAAGAAATTATTTTATACATTGGAACCAAAAACTATCATAGTTTTAGTTTTAGAAATGAAATTTACTTATTGGTTTTCTTAGTTACTTGGGATTTTACACTTTGTTAAAAGAATAATAATTCTAAAAATTAAAAAAATTAAAGATGCCTCCTGTGAGGATTGAACTCACGACCCCTGGTTTACAAGACCAGTGCTCTGCCACTGAGCTAAAGAGGCTCATGCTGATTCATTGCCAAACGTAGAATATTTTGCTAAAACAACTGCTAAAAGCTAATTGTGAGAACAAAAGACAAAGTTGTAGAAACAGCAATAGTAAACGATATTCCAACCACAGTAGAGCTGTACAAACAAACCGTCAGCGCTAACTTAAGCCAGTCCGCCAGCCAATCAGACAGACATACAAACGTACCAATTGCTCGAACATGTAAACAAAACAGCAAATGAAATTTGATAAGAGCAAGTTAAATGAAAAATTGTTTTACTTAAAACATAAACAAGAAAAATCATTTAGACCCAAAAGTAGAAACAAGCAGCTAAAAAAAAGTTCAAAAATATGACCGATTTCGTTCGTGTGATAATGAGATTTAACATGTTTGATACTGATGGAGACAACAAAGTTCAATTCACTTTTTCGACAAAGTATTTGAAATAGGTGGTCATGTTGGTTTTTTAAATTGTATATTAAATAAATTTTCAATTGACGTAATTTAACAAATGTTTTTAAATTTACAGTTGAAAAGAAATGTCATGGGCGAGACACAGTTTAGATTTCCAATAGGCTTCTAAAACATTTTAAATTCTTGATTAATTATAATTAATTATTATACTTATTATTATTATTATTATTATTATTATTATTATTATTATTATTATAATTAATAAACAAAAATATGAATACGATTTCCGTATGACGTGTTAAATTCCCAGTTGATAAATACACTGAAATTTATTGTTGAGGGAAAGCTAACCTCTATGCGCATTTCGCCGGTTGCTTAGAAAAGCTCATCAGGAAACCTTTTCCAAAGATTTTAGAAAAGCCAAAAATATTAAACAAATAAACCCCTTAAGCGAATAAGAGTTATAACTTTGATTAAAATTATTAATAATTATTCATTATAACAAGCAATTAATGATTTTAAAAAACGTAAAAATTTAGATAAGTGCATTCCATTCCATTTATGAAAACACAATCATTTCCCGTAAACTATTTATTGGTTTTCTGAATTTGAATTAAGTTGTCCAATTTTTATTAATTTGGGTCCTTTGAACCAACCCAATTGTTTAAATCTCCTTTAACACTTTCAATACCATGGGGATCATGCATCTCAGACGAAATTTAAAAAATAAAATTAAATTAAAAAAATCGTCAAAAATACAATTTTAGATATATTTTAATAAAAAAATTTCCCATTGGTAGTTTTAAGTGTTTTTTGCACGTAATTATAAGTTTTAAGTGTGTTTAGTCAGTACATTGGCTGATTTCATAAACGAAGTATTGCAAAGCATCACTAAAAACAAATGCGATGGCAAGGCATCAAGGCATGCAATAACCCAATATAAAATGGAGCATCCAACGAAGCAGGTTTGTAAGGGAGAAACATATGCATTTTATAAGGCGAGTTCCCACTTTGAAGCAATACATTTTTGACACATAAAGCGCATTATTAAGCGCATACAGAAACTGTTGGATGTATCGATCAGCTTTACCGTGGCACTTGAAATGTTATTTTTTTATAAAAGTTATTGAGAGTTCTTTCACGTACTTTACTGCATTTCTGTATGTCTTATTGCGCAGTTCATAATTGTGCGCTTATTTTTTTAAATGTACCATTAGTGCTTCGCAAAATGATTTTTAACTGGGAATGACTCAATGCATTGTCTACAGCAATGTTGGTTAGCTTATGAAGCTATTCCTTTAAGTGTTGCATAGCAATACTGCGTTTATGAAATCAGCCATTGTTTTGTTTTTTATTACAATTATTTGACCCACATTAATGGGATATACATATATTCCCATTGGTATACATACATATGTAAGCCAATTTCTATTTTTGCAGAATGAATACAAGCAAATCAGGTCGAAGATTGAAGGAAGAAAAAATCTTTGCTATAATTAATTCCAGTGACTCTGATCTTGGAGATTTAAGGGCTTCTGATTCAGAATATGTTCTTATGGATATTATTGTTGGCATAGAAATACTACCGATGGGCTATTTAGTCTCAATATTTGAGGTTTAAAAAATCCAGTGGGACATATAATTCCAGGACATATCTTATTTCTGGAGGATATAAGATTTAAAAAAAAAAAAATTTTTTGGGCTTTTTAGTATCACATCTACACGAAAAAGTTACATAGATTTGTCAAAAATCACTCCTTATAGTACGGTAGTGAAAGGTTTAAGCCAACGAATTTTATTAAAACTGCAACCGTATTCTGTAACATGCTTAGCTAAAGCTAAATCTCGATCGCTAAAATGCCTTAGAGAATACAAAATTTTAGCGATGACACTAAAAGCGGCGAATTTAATTTTTATGGCATTGCCAAATCTAGCAGTGCACGTTAAAGCATTGTATTCGTAGCCAAAAATCGCTTAGTTAACTTTATAGATTTTTAGCGATAGAGATTTAGCTTTAGCGAATTGCAAAATACGGCCACTGCTGGTCAAATGATTTCAGTTGCTTTCAATATCTGTATCACTTTACAGGTGTCATTGAAAACACAGATAGATGAGCTAATTTGTTTCATAATTATAGAAAGATATGGTAAAAGTTGCTTATGAGATTTCACATTTCGACTAACCACGTTGCTTCTTCTTTGCTGTAAGTGTTGTAGTATTGCGGCCAGCTGATATAAAAATTCATCTTCTAAGTAACTTGGCAGTTCTGAAATTTGTCTTTTATAACTTTCTTTAAAACCTTGTTGTACCCTTCTTCACGGGTGGTGGAATGTTTGTCATTCCGTTTATACCCTAGGGGGAAGTAGTAGTAGTACTGTGATAGGTCTTTGGTGGTAGAGACCGGTTCTAGTTTTAACACTTTCTATGTATAAGACCTATCACTTTTACATGAGGTTGTCATTGGAGGGGGTCAATTGACACCATTTGACCAGTCACAAATCTATTCTCAATGGACGTGTTTAGTGACAGTTACTAAAATGAAGTATTATTTCAATAAAACAAGTCCTAGAATTAAATTCAAGAGCCAAATTTTAGAAAGTCCCAAAAAAATGTATCACACCACCGGCGAAGACTGTACTGTAATTCATTACTTTTTCTACCTTTTTGTTCTTCATAAACCAGTTACATGATTGGTTCTCCTTTCACTGGTTATGAGCTATTTCTTTTTGTACCTGTTCTATTTTCACAACTCCCAGGACCAGTCTGTGGGACCAATTGACACAAATTTCCCGCAGGGTAATTTCAACAATATTGATCTTAGCCCCAATAAAGTATATATATTCTGGGTCCTTGTGAAAAGCGAAGTTGATTTAATAGTGTCTGTCCGTGCGTGTTTTTGTTGAAACAGGTTTTCTGAAGATCCCAGATATGATGGGGACTTGGTAGATATATATTTATGTCACATATAGTCCGGAAATGTTTGCTATTAAAATTCAGCCTGATCAGTCCACAAATGGGTGATATATGAGCAAAAAACCACGACTGCATCTAATTTGTTGCTAAACACAACAGCGGACGAAATTTGGGCGAGATTAGACAAGCACGCGTGGCGCTTCTCATACAAACCCATTAAAGATTTCGGTATATCTAGCGTACGGCAAGAGCCAAAGTTTCCAAATTAGGTACAAGCATTCGACAAAATAAGGGCGATATTGGACAATTGGGCGTGGCACAAAGTTGAATAATTTATATTTAAAGAACGGTTTTTATATTTTTCTATTATTTTCGCACCATGGTGAAGGGCATATAAGATGCGGCATAGCGGAAAATAGCACTCTTCCTTGTTTTTCTTTTTTTTGTTTGTTTTTCGTTTAATCGGTTCAAAAGATTTCTTAGGGGTTTATTCATATTTAGATAAACTATTAAGTATTAAAAGTTTCCCAGCGATAATAAATATTTGGTTCTACGAGCCGATAAATTTGTTTAAATCAATAGCCAGTTTAAGTTAGCTTTAAATAAATAATTTTTAAAATATTTTACAACAATTTAATTATAAGCCTAAAGTATATCAGTAAACATAAAGCTTTCACAATTTAAGCATCCTTTTTGTATCTTATAACTGTTGGTTCTACGAACCCATAGATCCGAAGGACCATACATTATTTAGTTGTATTGACATTTTAATCAATACAAATTTATGTGTGTCCTTTATTTTTAGTTTTTAATCTTTCGAACAAATACAATCGATCTTTCATACCAATGAAATTATTAGACCCAGGATCCCCTATGTAATGAATTGCCAGTAGAAATAAAGTGGTTCCGACATCTAATTTGATGTTTAGTATATAATCCTTGCTGTTATGTGCTTAAAATTTTAGGAGTTTAATCATTGGAATAAGTATCTACTTTAATCCTGTACTTTTCTGCACTTAATTGCTTTCCCTCTCAGGGAAAAAATCAGCGGGGTGTTATGTAAAGGGATACAAGCGAATTCGCTTCAGCAGTCTCAAAACTCTTATCTATGGGCTTTTAGAAAAGTTCGTGGGCTTAGAAGCTTAACGACCCAACTAAAACGTGCTTAAGTTGGCTTAAGCAACAGTTCGAATATGTGTAAATCATATCAATCAAACAATATTTAACTTAAGAAAAGTTTTTGTTAAGTTTTATGAATCCGTCATTTGCTTAGGCAAAGTGCGACACTGATCGCACATTCCGTACGAAAGCAAAAGCTTTTTGAACAAGGTTACGTTATAATGTGCTAAATTTCCATTTCATACTGTTGACAAACTGAAGTTTATTGTTGATGGGATAAGCTATTCTTATGCGCATTTCACTGGTTTCTTAGGCCAGATCGTCAGGAAACTTCATCCAAAGATTTTAGAAAAACTAAAGATAGAAACTGGGAATTATCTCCTTCCGAAGGTAACTTTTATATTATATTCAACATTTTTCATTTTTCGAATTTATTCTATGAGCTAAATTTCAGTTATGTATTTTATAAAGCTTTTTTGTAATAGTTTTATTCCTTCAATTTTTCAGAAATGACTTTATACACTACTACTGAAATTTAGCTCATAGAATAAATTCGAAAAATGAAAAATGTTGAATATAAAACTATAGATATTTATTATACAAATAAAACTGTCAAGCGAATAAGAATTATAAGCCCCAGTTTTACTTGTAACAATTTTATTTTTGTTTTTTCTTTACCCACTTACAACAACATTTAGAGTTGACAAAGAATCAACCAATTGTGGTCGGGATTGTAAGAAAAGATAAACTCACTGTTTATTGTTGTTGTTTTTGTTTAAGCTTTGATATTGTTACAAGTAAAACTGGGGCTTATAATTCTTATTCGCTTAATAGTTTTATTTGTATAATATCTTTAGTTTTTCTAAAATCTTTGGATGAAGTTTCCTGACGATCTGGCCTAAGCAACCAGTGAAATGCGCATAGGAATAGCTTATCCCCTCAACAATAAACTTCAGTTTGTCAATAGTATGAAATGGGAATTTAGCACATTATAACGTACACAGAAAAAATTATTGCCAAATTATTTTCAAACAAACGCTTGTTTGAAAATTTTTTTAATTTCTATAAATTTTTTTACTGATTCAATTAATATTTTTGTTTGATTTTTATTTAACCAACAAAAATGTGGACAACTATTTAAAAATAAAATATACGCTTTATTGGTTTCAAGTTTTCATAATTTTGTATGAAATATTTAACGCTCCTTAATGTTGTCGTTTTTTTGCATTTTTTTATTTGATCGTAAGCAACACTTCTTTATGTGAAATATAAGAACAACAACAAAAAACACACACAGTCTATTTTTGGACGCTTTAAAAAAGTGCAACTATAAGAAAAACAATAGCAGAAATAACATTATAAGAAACAAGATCCCGTATTCAATTTTTTAAAACAGTTTGGTTAAATACATCAAATACAAAAATAGAATGATGCCGAAAAACATATCGAGTCGGTCTGCTGCCGTTTTTGGTTACATTTCTTCTTTAGCAAAGGAAAGGATACAGCAACAGAGAGTGATGAAGAAAAACATTGTGTGTATAAATAAGACTTCGTTCAAAAATTATTCAAACAAAAAAATGTGTCTCAAAGCCAGCCAGTGGCTCTGCTCTGCCGTCATCTTCTCATACAGTGCTTACTTGTGTGCGCGTCATTGCTTGTGCAAAAACTTATTTTTTTGATTTTGAAATTTATTGTATGAATTTCAGTAAACTTTTTGTTTGATTCAGTTTAATTATTTGTTTGAAAAAATCAGTGTTTTTTTTCAATAAACAAAATGCAAATAAATTGTTTGAATATGCGAATTTGTTTGTAGGACCGATTTCAGACAAAAAATTGTTTGATTCTACAAATTTTTTGTTTGAATTGGAAAAATAATTTTTTCTGTGTAACCTTGTTGATTAATTTTTGAATCCCAAGAAAAACTTTAATAAAAGCTTTTTGATTTTGTTTTTTTAAAAACAGTAAATTCAATATCGCAAAATGGTTTCTTAAGAAAGAGTCAAATATTGATTTCTAAAATAGTATCACAAATTTTTTAATTTAAATCAATTTTTATTATTTTCTGTGTAGTCAATAACCTGAACTACTTTAAGACACCTTATTCATCATAATATATTAAAATTTTTACAAAAATAACAAACATAGAAAAAACTCGGTCAATGGTATTTATCATTCGACCACAACTATTCATATTATAATTTTCTCACTGGCGTTTTGAACTTTTTTTTTCTATTCAAAGCAAAAAATTTCAAATATTTAAATAAAAATTAACGTGAGAAAAAACAAACGACACAAATACAACAAAATCTTTTATACAAAATCCCATACAACAATTAAGTAATTCTTGTTTTCGGTATGAACGGACTCCGTTCTCTGTTTTGCTTTGGTCTAGTCCGTTCTTAATTCTATTGTTCTAATCCAATCTATCTAGTTGCTCGGTAGTCACATGTATTTTGTATATTTTTTTTTTTTTTTTTTTTTTTTGAATGATTCATTTTTGCATGACATGTCATTAATTAAACAAAACAACTTACTTTGTCGCGTAGTATTATTTCTACTACTAATCGTATTTTGAAAGAATTTTATATTTCTTGCCATTTGTGTGGTTGGATGTTGGTTAATCTATTTTTACAAATGAATTCATAATTAATAAAAAATAAAAAAATAAAAAACAACTCAGAAATACTAAAATAAATAATAACAAACATATTTGTATAAAAATGGTTTTAGTAAAAATAAAAAAATAAATAAAAATGTAAAAGTGAGGGCAAAAAATATAAACGAACGATTATACGGTGTAAATGATAAATTAAATAGTTTACTACACTAAAAGAAATTTGTTTGTTATAAGGGATGAATATTGATTTGGGGGACGAATGATTTACTACAAGAATCTTTATGATCTACACTGAACCAAAAAGGTACATAAATACAATGAAAATAATCTTTGATTCAACGAATTTTTTCATTATTTTTCCTCTAATAAACAAGTTCGTTGAATTCATCATTGGCTTGCTGATTTTAACGCACCAGCTCGTTAAGTCAAGAATTCATACATTGAAACTGTACGTCGATTCCTTAAACATATTTGTGACTCAATGAACTTATTTTATGATTTATTCTTTGATCCAACGACCTTATTTATTGATTACAGTGCACTCGCGATAATATGAACTAATTAAAACAAAGCCAATTCACTTTTGCAAGATTGTTCATATTTGCGAATGGCATCTAATCTCCCTTCAAAAACGTTATTTCCATTTTTAAAAAGAAAAACAAACTTAAACTTATGCGAAAAAGTCTGTGATTTTCTTTCGTTTAATCAGTTTAAAAACGCCCCGCTCTCTTAAAAATCTCCAGATATTTGCCTTGTCCGCTAACAGTGATCTTTTTGTATCTCATTTTCAAAAACCATCAATGCATGCATTTTCCATTTCTTGGGTATTCGGAAGACCGCACAAGTCAAATAAACGTATTGAAAGAACTTAAAAAAAATCAAATTTATTCTATAAATTAGTAATACATACCTTTTTCTAAATGTTCTAAATTTTTAAAAATTTCAGATTTTTCTTTTTAAAATTCAAAATATATGCTTTTTTAAATTCATAATTAAGAACTTTTCACGCTAAAATTATATATAAAAATGTATATAGAATTCCATGTTAATGTCAGAAAACCTGAAGACAATTTTAAAGCGATAGCTGGGGAAATCCCCAACACTGTGAAGGTAGATAAAAGCCGTTAAAAATACAACTTTAAGTTGTTCATATTTTAAAGCTTTTGCACAAGTTCATATTTTAGAGTAGTTAATGGAAGAAAATAAGTGTTCATATTTTGGGGTGTTCATATATTAGGGGGCTCATATTATCGCGAGTGCACTGTATTATAAATTTCTTCTTTTTTCAAATCAAGCTCAAGGTCAGGTTATGAAAAATATATTAATTTATTACTTCCAATATTTCGCTGCCACATTGGACAGCTTCTTCAGGGATCTTTCTTAAGTTTATAAATTTTAAACAAATTTTTTATAAAACAAAATTTAAATTAAATAACAAAAATTGACAACATGAAAAATAAATAATAAAAATAATACACAGGAAACAAAATTATTCTATTACATTTTTCTAAACTTATTCAATTTCCTATCTTATTCTTATAAATTAAATGTCTGTAATTTTGAGCTACATTGTCTGTATCGATTTTAAAATTAATTCTTTGTTCTATTGGTGTGTTGATTATTTGTAACATTTCTAGCATGAAGCGCCGTTTGTAGTTTGTTTCTGTATTTAAAACTGTTGTATTTTCGAAATCTGGTGTATGTCTAAAATTGGCACAATGTGAAGACAATGCAGTTTTTTGAGAAGATATATTTTTGTATTTTTGATCAGATCTATGTCCTGCTAGTCTAGTTTTTAATTTGTTTTTCGTAGTACCTATATATACTTTATTACATATTTCATTATCTTTACCCTTGCAGGGAATTTTATAAATAATATTAAATCTATCTTATTTCTCTGTTCTATCTTTCATTTTACTAAATAATCTATCTAATGTATTATATGTCCTATGAGCCATCCTATAATTATTAATTTCATAAACATTAGAGTTTTCCAGTCGTTCAGAAATCACTGGTACATAAGTTAAAGACTTAAAAACCTAAGGTTCAGTAACCGTAGTCCCACTACCTTCCCTATGTCATTTGTACTGTCCAATCAATCTACAAATCAATTCTCCTGGGAAATTATTATCCTCTAAAATATTTTTGATTTTTATTTTATTTTTTCTATGAAAAACTATATCGCTTATATTTAAAACTTTATCTATAAGATTTTTGGCAGTATTTATAATAACTCTTCTCGGATGTTTTGAATAATAATTAATAATTCTTCCTGAAGAAATTGGCTTCTGGTACCAATCTACTAATAACATATTCCACTTTCTTATAATTAATGTGTCTAAATATGGAAGCTTAAGATCACATTCCTTTTCAATTGTAAATTTAATATCCTGGTGAAAAGAGTTAAATATGTTTAACATGTTTTCTATTTCACATTCTGAAATAATACAAAATAGATCATCTACATATTTTGTTATAATTTTTGGTTTAGTAGTTAATCCTCTAATACAAGTATCTAGAAGCTCCTCCATAACTATATCTGCTACAACTGGAGAAGCTGGAGAACCCATAGGTAATCCTTTTTGTTGAGAATATATTTTGTTATTATATTGAAAATATCTACTATCATCTATGCAAAATTTGAGAATCCTTAAAAATAATTCTTTTTCAATAGTCGTATGTTCCCTAATTATATTCCATTTGCCTTCTATAATACTTAAGGCTACATCTATAGGAATACTAGGGAATAATGAGATTACATCCAAAGAAATGATCTTCTCTTCCTTTTCTATCTTGATGTTTTTAATCCTATCTTTAAATTGTAATGAGTTCCTAACATTGTATACTGAATTTTCTGTTATCTTTCTAAGAATTCCTGTTATATACCTGCTAAGTTCATGAGATGGAGCATTGATGCTCGAACAAATTGGTCTTAAAGGAAATGATTCCTTATGGACTTTAGGAACTCCATATAATTTGGGTGCCGTAGAAGTTGTTGTTTTAAGACGTTTTCTCTCCAATTGTGATATTATCTCCAATTTAAAAAGTTTATCTACTATATCATTATTAGTCTGTTGTAATTTAGCCGTTGGGTCTTTTGTCAATGTTCTATATGTGGAATCATCATTAAGAATATCATTCATTCTTGAACTATAGTCCTGCTTATTCATCGCAACTGTAATATTGCCCTTATCTGCATTTAGGATTAAAATGTTGCGGTTAATTTTTTAAAATGTTTCAGTTTTCTTAACATTGTTAAGAATAAACTTGTCTCTATGAGATAATTTCATTTTATTCATAAGGTCATCAATTATAGTAGTAAGCCTAGTCCTTGCTATTTCCTGTTCTTCTCTTCCCCTAATAGTCTGAACAAAATCTTCTCCATCTGCTATCATCTTAATAACTGGAAAGTGTTTTTTGTGATAGGTAATGCATGTTTATTTCCTAATGAAAGAGTCCATTGTGTATCTATTGGAATGTCAATATCTGTTTTGTTTATGAACCACTTTTTGTTAAATTTAATACCTAATTCTCTTTTCTGTAATTCAACTAGATGATTGAACTTTCTCTTGTGTATATCTTTAACCTTACTATTTAGTTTTAAAGCTAATCTATCTTCGTGTCTTAAAAAATCTTTAATTACATCATCTGTAAAATATTTCCTTAAATTAAACTCTATATGTTCTAATTGTTTCTTGTTATCTACTTATATATAGTGTTTTTGTTTAATTCTTAGACTAAGAATCTTGTTTTGCATTATCCAAATATTTCTTGAAATTGGTTTTTGAAAAAATTTTGGTCCATTTTCCTCAAAAAGATTGAAATAATTTTTAGTGGAATTCTTAATAAATTTAGGAATTATACCTGAATTGCGGCAACGAATTAAAAATGTAATGTTCGCCTTTAATTTAATGTTTCTGTCTCTCAATGTTTTATATTTATTTATTACCCTTCTCGTCTCCTGATTCCTTTTAAGAATATTATAATTCATATTTTATTCCCAAGTGTATTATTATTTCTTCTTAAATTTATTTTTGATTCTTCTTGATATCTGTTTTCGTTCTGCCTGCTCTTTATTTCACAAATTATTTAGTCTATTTTTCTTAACCTGACCTTGAGCTTGATTTGAAAAAAGAGAAATAAAATTAAAAGGTCGAAAAAATCGACTAAATGATTATTATAAATGTATTCGTTAACCCAATGAACCTATTCTTTGATCCAAAGAACTTATTCATTGATTTTTAAGAATGTATTCGTTGACATAATGAACCTATTCGTTGATTTATTCTTTGATCCAAAATATAGTATATAAACACTAATAAACAGCTGGAAAGACATGTTTTTCCCAATATAAATTTGCGAAAAAATATTAAAAATAAAATTATAAAAAATTATTATAAAATGAAAGTACACAGAAAAAAATAAAAATTAGTTTTCAATTAAAAAATTGTTTATATTAATTAAAAACTTAATTAAATTTGAACCAGTAAACAAATTAATAGTATCAATTCAACGTTTAATTCACGTGATTAAACGTTTAATTCAACTGATTAAACGTTTAATTCACTTACTTAAATTTTTATTTAAAACTGATTTTAGTTTTGATTAATGCTTTAATTGAAAAAAAATTAGCAAGATTTTTTTCTGTGTAGAATCTGTTCTAATATTAATTACTAGCATATACCCGCTACTTCGTTAGCGTCTCCTTTTTCTTCGTGGACATATTTTTATGCCAAAGTTTATTTTTCGAGGTTTAAACTTGTTTATATTCTAGCATTTAACCCGCTACATACTTTAGTAGAACCAAAAAGCTAAAGAAAAATATCAAATTTCCCGTATTTTCTTTTTTGGGTACTATACTTTTCCCCCATTGAAGTATCAAAAATTTCAGTATTGTAGTGGCAGCCCATAATTAAGAACGAATATGTCAATGAATGGAAGAAAATGTTTTGTAAAAAAAGTACCAAAAATAGTTACGATTTTCAGCCTGTTCAATGAAGATTGAACCCTCAAATTATAACCAACATGAAGCTACGAATTATAATTTTGATATTAAGTATTTTATTACATATCAATATAAAAATTGTAGTATATACATTATTTAAGTATTGGAATTAATTATAGGACTAACGTTAAATGGGCAGCACTTAATTTGGCAGCACAACATTTAGTACTCGCTAAAAGTTAACCTAAAGGGAAATTTTCACCCGATTGGAAAATGGCAAATCATAAATTTTTTTTTCAATTTCGTGTTTTACTTACTTGCACTTTGTACGTTGCGCTATTAACAACTTTGTTTTTTTTTTTTTTTTTGATCCGCCAAAAGCAACGTTTCACTCTCATCCGTGCTTAGCCTAAAGTTAATTTTTCATAAAGTTAAATATACATGAAACTTATACTTACCTGAAGCTTATAACTACCAAGTTATCTAAAAGTTAACTTACCTTAACTACTACTACCTAAACCAACCGAATGAATTTATTGTTTAATACGCTGTGAATTAAGAACTAAATACAGTTGTTTTCGGTTAATTGAGCCCCGCCTTATTGAGCTTCCCGTTTTATTGCACTAAAACTCATGGAACGAAATCATTCAGTATAACTGTCTATGTAAAAATACCCGTTTAGTTGAGTTCCGTTTAATTGCGTCACCCGCAAAATTATTTCGCAAAATAAGACCGCATTGCGAAAAACAAGAAAATATTTCGGTTAATTGTTTCCGTCTACTTAATGTGTTTTTGCCTCCACAAACGTAAAATAATTATTTTGCGGTACGATGAACATTCCTGATTTTTATTTGGTTTTAAAAAACCTAAACTATTTTTTAACTTAATAAATAAAGAAATGAGTTTTGTTTTCGATCTACACATAGGTGTTTCGCTTTATTGCACATTTTGCTCAATTAAACGATTTTCGTTTTAATTGCGTCGGCGATTCAATTAACCGAGTTCTGTTTAATTGAGTTCCCTTTTAATTGCGTCAAAAGTCGGTAATTTTTAGAAACTCAATTAAGCGGAAATAACTGTACCTACATCCTTACCTTGATCCCTATTTCAATGATAGACTTAGAAAGAGGTGAGCATTAGCCCAAGATCCAGCCCCTTGTCCAAATCAGAAAACTAATCCCCTTTATTGTTGTTCCATTTATCTTGTATTATAATTACTCTGCGAGTAATCATAATTACACTCTTTATTATAGATTGGCTGTAAAGGAAAATCTACCCCTATCTTCCCAAATCTAATTTAGAGGTCCCATTAACATTAACCAACCCAACAACTGCAAGCGTGCAACCCCAACAACAACTTAGGAACAACACTAAACTACCGAGAAATAAAAACACACCCCTTAAGTGTTCAAATTTCGAAAAAGAACCAAATTCGTATATGTATTTTTTTGATGTTTCGAATGTGGTATTAACTTTGTTTCTATGTTTATTGGTTCAAAAAATAGATGGGGTGGGTGGTAAAAAAGAACTAAAATTCAGATTTTACCCGTTTACTCCCCAATAGGGCCGAATTTCAAAAAAATACCAGACAGCTGTCCGCTTATTTTTCTAAAGAACAACGATAAGTATTTCATTTATTTTACATCTCTTTTAGTTTTGGAGATATATAAACATTCGAAACGGTATTACGAGACGAACAAGCTGGTTTTCGTCCTCATCGTAACTGTGTAGACCACGAAGAGTGTTGGTTTGGTCTTTTGGTATTTAGTTTTTATTGACTTCAAAAAAGCTTTTGATTCCATAAGACGAAGTGCAATATGGGCTGCATTAACAGCAAAAGGGGTACCAGTGAAGTTGATAAACATAATTAAAGCCATGTACAACAACACAACTCTACAAGTTCGGCATAATGGCATGACCAGTGAATCCTTTCAGACAAACGCTGGAGTGAAACAAGGATGCCCACTATCTCCTCTACTATTTGCTGTTGTATTAGATGAAGACATGTTAAAACTCTGCGGGAGAAAAAGGGGTATCGTGTGGGACCTCCAAAGAAATCTTGAAGATTTGGATTTCGCTGACTATATTTGCCTCATGACACACAATTTTACCGACATGCAGAGCAAAGTGAATGATCTGGGAACACTGGCAAAAGAAGTTGGATTAGAGATAAACATTTCGAAAACACATGCAATGCGAATCAACAACACAATCAACAACCACATTCTAATACAAAACCAACGCATACAATATGTTAACTCATTCTGCTACTTAGGATGTATAATGTCGATAGACGGCGGCGTGGAAGAAGATGTGACAAACAGGCTGAAAAAGGCAAGATCAGCCTTTTTCCGCTTGAATAGAACTTGGCGGTCACCCCAAATCTCGAAGAAGACAAAGATTCGAATATTTAACGCATGTGTGAAATCTACTCTTCTGTACGGTAGCGAAACCTGGCTGATGACAAGCCTCATAGCACAGAGACTACAGGTCTTTATAAATAAATGCCTGCGAATAATTTGTCGCATCTTTTGGCCGATTACATTAACCAATGCCGATCTTTGGAGATTGACGAACGAGGTACCTATAAATTGCCAAATAACAAAAAGAAAGTGGAAATGGATAGGGCACACATCAAGAAAGCCAAACGGTAGCATCACGAGGACTGCTTTAGAATGGAATCCTCAAGGCAGCCGACGCCCCGGTCGTCCAAAGAACTCTTGGCGCAGAACACTTAACCAAGAATTAAAATATTAAAAAAAACTTTTGATGAAATTAAAAATATATGTAACGAGAGATTATGTTGGAATAATCTTGTAGAAGCACCAAGTGGAATGAATAAAGGAAAAAAAAAATAAACATTCGAATTTCGAAAAATCCCGTCTTAGTGGATCGATTTGAGGGGTGACCAATCGCTAGTCCAAATTTCAAGTTTTTAGGGTCATCGCTTTGGGCTGGGCGATGATAAATGAGTCAGTCAGTCAGTCACTCACGCAACTCTTTTATATATAAAAAGATGATTATGATAGTGCACAGAAAATATTCCTGGAAAATATTGAAGTATTAAAGCTTTTAAAATTGTAAAAATTGACTTACCGAACGTTCAGACTGAAGAAATATTTGATAGCAAACATCAAATATTTCATTAACGTAGTCTGAACACAAAATATTTTTGAGTGTCAAATAAAATGACAGCTGATTTTGAACAAATAAAAGTATTGCCGGCAAACAAATTTTTGTCAAATGTGAACATAGTGTGAACACAAAAAATCAAATATTTTAGTAATGTTTGAGCAAACATTTATTCGATATAACAAAATTGTAAGATTTGATATTACAAAAAATTTGTAAGAGCAAAGAACGAAAAATAATTTTAGCCATGTTCTCTATAGAAGCAATTTTTTCTGTAAATTTTCGGATTGTTTACAGCCTTTACGATTTTAAATAATTATTAAACCTTGCTATCAGCCGCTTTTAGAAATTTTTGCGAATTTTCGCAAATATAGCAATTTTTATCGAATTTTTGCCATTCCTTATAGTTTTAGGCAATTTTAATAAATTGTATGCCTTGTTTGAAATATTTAAATTTTTCGCGAATTTTCACTATTTTTGCAACGTTTTTTTTTTTTTGGTTTTTCCCGACATTTTGTTCTTTAACCGATTTAGCGATTTCAAATAAATTTTAGGGTTTATTTCCAAGTTTCCAGTTTTTTGCGGATTTAAGCCATGTTCCCGTTACCCATTGTCTTTCAGTTTTTTTTTTTTTCTTTAACATTCTTCTGTTCTAACACTTTAAGAGATGCTGCTCCACAGAATAACACAAATAAATAAGCTTCTGCGCTCATTTTTACTATTTATACCCACACCACAATAGTGGAGAGGGTATTATGCATTTGTGCTGATCTTTGTAACGCCTTAAAATATTGGTCCTTGACCCACCTTAAAGTATACCGATCGATTTAGAATCACTTTCTGAGTCGAACTGATGTTGTCCATCCGGTTGGCTGGCTGGCTGTCCATGTAACCTTGTGCGCAAAGTACAGATCGCAATTTTGGAGATAATTTGATAAAATTTGCGACATAGGTTTTTATTGTCACTATTGAAAATGGGCCGAATCGGAGGACCACGAGGGAAGATGGGGGGGGGGGGGGGGGGGAATTTCTTCCTCTCAGAAACTATCAAACTGATTTTAATGAAATTTAAAACATAGATAGACCCATATCTATATGGACACATAAGCTATACAGTTTTTCAAAAATAGGACAACAAGGGGAGGTAGGGGGCAATTTCTGCCTCTCACAAACTTTCAAACCTTTTTTAATGAAGTTTATAAACATAGATAAATCCATATTTATATGGACACATAAGCATGATGTGTTTTTAAATACTGTGGTGTAGGGTATAATATGGTCGGGCTTGACCGACTATACTTTCTTTGAACACTTTCATTAAATAATCATTTGATGCAAATATTTGTTTTAGTCTGAACACATGGCAAACATTATTGAACTAAATTTATTTGACACTTTTTGCCAACTGTTTAAACAAACAAATATTTGAGCTTAGTTTGAACATTAAACAAAATATTTTTTTGTTTATACACATTCGAAATAATATGAAAATTTATATATTAATAATGATTATTAGAACACGGTTTGTACTCTCAAAAACCAAATGTTGTCTCTATGACTAATTTAGGTACAGTATTTAAATTGACCTGCCACTATTTATGGTCGAACTTAGTTTTAAGGATTTTAAGTTAATTGCTTTCTTAGTAGGTAAGGTGACAGTCAGCCCTAATTAACATTTAAATCTTCTGATCCATTTAACACAAAATTCTGACGAAATTCAAAATCAGAACATCGTACGAAGTTTAATTTAAAGATCTTGTATTTAACTAAATAATCTTAACAAATAGATTTCGGGAATTTTTGCTTCTTTTATCACTTTTTAAACACGAAAATAATGTAAACTTTTGTTCTTTTACACAAAACAAGCAAATCGTCTTTGCCAGCTTTTGTAGTGTTGTTGTTTTTCTCTACAACAAATATTTACAAGCACATGCGTATGTACGCTTATTGAATTCAATGGTTTTCAAAAGTAGTAGATTGTTTTAAGTACTTTTTGGTGTTATTCGTTCCTAAATATTTAATTACAAATCGTACTTAAACCAAAGTGGAAAAAACTTAAATTTAATACCAGTTATTTTTTTCTGAGTATTTGTCCCGAAATTAGGAGCTGAACACGTAAGCGGCCGGACGAAAACCCTAGGATGACGAAATTCTGCCCAAATACAGTGTAATATTTCCTAAAAGATACCTTATTTAAGCAGATACCCCTTTCATACCAGCGTCTCACAGGAAAAGCTTAGAATTCTCTTAAGAGGCCGAACCCTTGTTCAGAAACATCTTAATGGTCCCCTTGATATCTTGACCTTGATTGATATCGAAAATAAGCCAAATCGACATATTATTTTTCCTAGCCGCTATACAAATGGTCTTCTTGGAATTAGAATTTCTTGACAAATTCTTTTGCAAATGGAAAGCTAGAATGATCAACTGTAGCCTTACCCCCAGACAACTGTCCTCACAAATATCGCATTATCCAATAAATATGTTAACAAAACTACATTTAGAGTTGAAAAAACCAACCAATTGTGGTCGGGACTGCAAGAAAAGATAAACTCACTGTTTATTGTTGTTGTTTTTGTTTAAGCTTTGATATTGTTACAAGTAAAACTGGGGCTTATAATTCTTATTCGCTTAACAGTTTTATTTGTATAATATCTTTAGTTTTTCTAAAATTTTCGGATGAAGTTTCCTGACGATCTGGTCTAAGCAACCAGCGAAATGCACATAGGAATACCTTATCCCATCAACAATAAACTTCAATTTGTCAATAGTATGAAATGGGAATTTAGCACATTATAACGAAACCTTGATAATTAATTTATGAATCCCAAGAAAAACTTTGATGAAAAATATCTTAAGTCTGGGCTTACAATATGAAAGTTTTTTTTCAGCAAGTCTGAGTTTATTGGTGAGAGGGGAAGAGTACATGCTATTATACTCTTCCTTCTCATTAATAAATTAAGACTTTCTAAAAGAAAACTTTTATGGTTTGAAACCAGATTAAGGCGATACATTTTGATTGAAAAACACGTTAAAGCGATAAGCTTTCAATAGAAAAGTCGTTGGTGCTCTACATTTTTAATAGAAAAATTAGTGCAGCTATAAGTTTTATGTAGAAATCTTGTTTGAGCGATAATTTTTTTTTATAAAATGCGTTTTAGCGACAACTTTTTAATAGAATTTGCCTTCTATTTAAAACTTGTTTGTGTCGATAAAGCGATAATTTGTTAGAAAAACCCGTTTGAAGAATTATTTTCAAATATTAAATCTAGACTAAAACACTATTCATCGATTAAAAGTTTTTTCGTAAATTTCTTTGAGTGCAACCGATAACCCCATGATTGTGGTGTCAATTAGCAATGACGCAAATAAATGATTTAAAGGAAACATTTTTGTTTGGCATTGTAAATAACTCGTTTATTTTTAAAACCATGACATAAGAAAGAATTTCCAACAATATTAAAATAAATTGTAACACAATTGCATGAATAACAATGAAATAATGCTGACACAAATATGCCATTAAGACAGAGAATTTTAGACTAGACTTTTTCAACAAGATTTCAAAAAAGAAGTTTTTATCGGCAAGTTTTTTAAAGTAACGATTATAATTGTTAATATGTATTTAGAAAACTCATAAAAAGTAACTGTAAAGGAGAAATCGAAAAAACTCTCGCAGATTTATCGTCTTTCAAAAACTCTTTGAACCAAAGGTTTCCTTTCGCAAGCTCTGTAAACTATAAGTTTTCTATAGAAAAATATCTTTAAAAAATCTCTGTTATTTTTCGAAAACTACGAAAACTATGAGCTTTAAGTTTTGTATAGCAAACTATCTCAACGATAAGGTTTCTAAAAAAACTCGTTGAGTGAGAGGTAGGACACTCGAGCGATAAATTTTTTGTATAGCGAAATCGTTGGAACAATAAATTTCCGATTGAAAACCCTAGAAAACTCGTCCAGCTATAAGTTTTCTGCAAAAAAACTCTTGGTACGTGCCAATTTAAATTAAAAATTTCGCTGAAGCAGTTCATTTTTTAGTAGAAAATTTGCTCAAGCGGTAAGTACTCAAAGAAAATTCCTTAGAGCGAGAAATTTAAAAAAAAAATACTCTTAGCAGCTAAAAGTTTTTGAACGCAATCTCGTTGGAGCTATTAACTTGTTAGAGCGATAAAATTAGCTAGTTAAAGCGATTAGTTTTCTATAGAAAACTCTTAAAATGATTAGTTGTAATAGAAAATTCAACCCGCGAAAAGTTTGCTGTCAAAAATTCGTTGAAGGAAATGTTTTACATAAAAATCTCTTTGTAGCTGCCAATTTTCAATAAAAGTTTCGTTGTATCAGTACGTTGTATCAGTAATGTTGTTCGATTAATCAAACATTGGGCACTACTTAGCATTTTTATTTTATTACTCCTATAGATTGTAAATATAGAAAACCTAAATTTTTTATAAACTGAAACTAATTTTTTTTATTTTTTTAAAGAAAACTAGAACAAGGAATTTAATAAAATTAAAAATATACAGTTGAACCTCGATTATGCGACTCGCACAGGACCGGGATGATTGATAATAATAAACTTCTTCGTGAAGTTTAAATTATAATGTAAAATAAAACACATAAATTTAAAACTGAACTTGAAATGTTTATTATTGGTTAAACGAATAATTTATGGCATTAACTCTATGTTGGTCATGAATTCTTTTGAGGAGGTCCATTCGAAAGGTCGAATTTCGGGCTACTCATTCGAGCATAGCGACTGGTACCTCGCGAATTACAGGAGTATCAATCGTATCTGACTTATTCCTGAAGACCCCAGTCATTACATATCCCCAGAGAAAATAGTCTTAGGTGTGATATAGCGAGATCTAAGTGGAAAATTTACCGTAGCAAAACATGAAATTAAGTGCTTACCAAAATGTATGGCTCGTAGCGCCGTCTTGTTGAAACCAGATCTCACCGAATCCATGCGGTTGATTTTCAGGTTGCTATACTGGTGCAGTTCCATTAACCATTTTGGCGAAAGTAAGGTAATTACTTAAGATATTATCAGGGCGTTTGACAGAGCCTTGTGTGGTGCACTCTTGTCAAAACTTATTGCATTTGGTATCGGTGATAATTTCTCTTGATTTATAGTGAGTTTTATCACAGGTCGTACTATACGAGTTGTTTTAGATAGGGTTTCGTCAAACGAGTTCAAAATTTATTCAGGGGTGCCGCAGGGCTCCTTTCTTTCTCCTACTATTTATATTTCTTATTTTTATAAACAAAGGAGGTAATGTCAAAGTTCAAACCCTATCTACTCTTTTGCAAATGACAGCAACCTTTGCCATTCGTAATCATTTGATTATAGACCAAGAGTATCCGGTGTTGGTGCTATGCTTCAGAACATGAATGATACGCTTGGCTGAGACCGAAACCCGTACGTTTGTTTTTCCTCAAGAGCCCATCCTTTTGTGGTCGATTGGCCGGTTAACCGTACAATGCATTGCAGGGAAAATTCGTTTTTTGGCCTGCTGAAGTCTTCCCTCTCTCGGTCAACATGAATAAATTCAAGTCGAATGTTCACAGGCACTACTCTACCTCTTCTCTCCTTTCCATAACCTATTTTCCTAGTTCAAACCCAATGCAATGCATAAGTAGGGGTCATCCCCTGAGTGTTGGTCCTAACATTAAAAAATTATGGTGCGATGTAACCATTGACGGAACATTCTGATTTTCCTCAATTTTGAAAAAATTTGGACCAATGATTACACTCTCAGCTACAACTGTAGTAGATTATGCGCACCGTTAGTTCCTCGAATCGCACGAAAAAGAGTTCTCACATAACGCTGATTGTTCTGAATAAATTTATTTCCGTTTGTTCAAATGAGTGAAAAACACACAAATGAAAAACACGGAAATATTTTTGCTGTTGTTGAAAGTTTAATGGCCATTTTTTCATTAGGCAATTATCTTTTTTCCCAACGAAAAACTGCACATTAAAGAAATTTGGTTTTTTCAATGTCTCATTTGCTTCGATTTTATCGCAAAGCTAACCGGCACTCATCTGTAATTATTTATTTTCCTTTTATTTGCCGTACAGATAAATTCAATCAGCTGACACCCAACTTTTACATGTATTTTGAGTGGCGTTGCCAGCTGAAAACAATGTTTTTTGTCGGTATATTGAGAAACCCAAAATCGTTAACAGACAGTTTATCGGTCCAATAAATTTATGTCGACATTAAGTAACAGGCAGTTTGTCGATACATTGAGAAAATGGCCAAATAGTTTTTCAATGGAACTACATCTTCATTTATTTAATTTTTTTATATTTTACACAAAGTTTTCAGTTTTTATAATTATGATAAAATTAATGTTTTTTCCGCCCCTTGTTATACAAGGGAGGAGTGAAGTTGGTAAGAACTTTTATTTTTATATTTGTAGCTACTAACCTCTTACAATATATAATTGTTTAAAAAAATTAGTCCATTGTCTTACCTAAAAAGGGTAAAAAAATTACAAAAAAAAAGTAAAATTTACTGTTCGAAAAATCGAACATTGGGATGATATGGGTTAAAGAAATCTCCTTTAGCGATATGTTTTCTATAGAAAACTCGTTGAAGCGATAAGTTTTTTATAGAAAACACGTTTGAACTTAACATTTTTAACAGAAAACTTATTCGAGCCTTGAGTTTTTTCTAAAAAACTCGTTGAAAACCAGTTTTAGTTTTAAATTTTCAACAAAAATCTTATTGTAGCCTTAGATTTTTAATAGAAAACTTGTTGGAGTCATACGTTTTTTAAGAAAGTTCATTGAAGCGATAAGTTTTCAACAAAACACTTGTTCAACGAAAATTATTTGGAGCGATAAGATTGCCATTAAAAACTTATAAGACCGATCAGCTTTCTAAATATAACTCATTAGACCGATAAGTAATTGTTAAGCTAGAAGTTTTCTAATAAAATTCCTTGAAGATATAAGTTTTAAATAGAAAACTCTTTGGAGCGATAAGTTTTTTTTAAATTAATTAAAGCGATAAAATTATAATTAAAAACTAGTTAAAGCAATTAGGTTTCTATAGAAAACTCGTTAAATTACAAGTTTCCTTACACAATTTTCTTCACAGATCCAATGAAATTTACATTAAAATTCAACCTATGTAACCTTTCATTGGATTAATAAAGGATTAATAAAATCAATGACAAAATTTTCATTGGTTGAATATTAATGTAAATTTCATTGGATCTGTGAAGAAATTTTTTTCAGTATAGAAATTTCGTTAGATAGGTTTTCTATGGAAAACTCGTTTTTGCTTAACATCTTTAATAGAAAACTTATTTAACCTTTAAATTTTTGTATAGAAAACTCTTTGAATATAAAAGTTTTCTATAGAAAATAAGTAGCACCTAAAAAATTTTCAACAAAAAACTTATTGAAGCTATAATTTTGTTTTTATAGAAAACTTGTTAGAGCGAATAGTTTTTTAATAATATTCTTTGAAGCTTTAAGTAGCCAGTAGAAAACTTGGTTGGTTCAATAAGTATTCTACAGTCAAGTCTGTAAAGTGAACATTTGTCGGTGCAAAGTTTTTAAAGCGATAAATTTTATATCTTCAACTTGTAGGAGCGATCAGTTTTTTAATTGGTAGAGATGAGTATTTGTTAAGCGAGAAGGTTTCTTTAAAAAGCTCCCTTACAAAAAATTAATGAGGGAATGGTCACATTTTTCACGTTGGTGTTAAGAAAATGATAGAAAGAATTTACAGAAAACTTGATTTCGGTCATTGCTTTCGATCATTTTCTTAACACCAACGTAAAAAATGTGACTATTCGCTCATTCATTTCTTGTAGGGTCATTGAGCTTGAAGTTTTTTAAAGGAATTTCATTGAGCTGATGATTTTTAATTTTATTTTTAATAATTTGTTTGGATTAAACTTTTGAATAGTTTTCATGCATCATTAATTTGTCTATATAAAACTCTAGAACTAGAATATTTTATACAACTGCTGGCTTTGTAGTTTTTAATACAAAATACTAGTTGTTGTTTCCCATTTAATAATAATAAAATGTGAACTTTGTTTTAAAAATACAAGATTAAAAAATATAATTTTTTATTTCTAAAAGATTATTTTTTTTTTAGAACAGGAAAGTGTGAAATCTTCTAATTAGCTGATTATTAATTTTGTTTTCTAACTAGAAATTTTTTTATTAATAGTATTAAATATAATTAATGGTTTTATAACTCTCTACAGACTACAGCTTTGATCTTGTCCATTCATGGTGACCTAAAGATCTGTCTGCTTTCAGTAATCGCATTAAATTTATAATTAATTTTCTTTAGTTTGCTGATAATGGAAGTGATTTTACAATTTCTAAAATAAAAGGTTTTCATTTGTTAAAATTAAAAAAAATAAAATGTTGAAACGTCATTCACATTGGGCCAAGAAAATGCTATAAATTTATAAATGAATGATCAGTCAATTATGTCATTTAATAGATATTCGTGTGATTATACAAATAACATCACGTTAGTTTATATTTTCTAAAATATATTTTACAAAATGAGTAAAAGTTTAAGAGCTTCCAGTTAATATTTAATACTACTAATAAACTACAAACACTTGAGGGTTATCTCGAGTGGTTTAAAAACAAGTACTCATCTTACTTGTTCAATTAATAATTTCATCATCGTATCACCACCACTAACCAACTCATAAGTTTATTTATTTTATTCTAACCAATAATCTAAAAAAAACAATAAGCAAAAAATAATAAAAATAAAATACTAAACTAAACTAAGACAAGGTTCAGAGAACCATTTAAAAAAACCGCATTTCAAATTAAATTCTAGCGATAGCAGCACGTTTGTGTTATCGACTTGATTGGAATACAAACTATAAAATGAAAATAAAAGTCCAAGTATCTTAATTACTCATTTATACTGATTACCTTTTTGACTTGAGTTGACTTGACTTGACTCGACTTAATTTGTAATAGTCCACGTATTTTTCTACGTCAGTCATAAAAACAAAAATTCTAAAATAGCAATCAACAAAACCACTATCAATACTTTAAAATCATTAATTAAAAAAACTGGAAACTTCAGAAATAAATTAAAAGCAACAAGAGTTAGTGATACGAACATTGAACAAAAAACCAAAAAGAAAAAATACTTAAGAATACCCAGTTACTCATATCATATCGGTCAGTTGAAGGCAATTGCCGCAAATGAATGATTAAGTGCAACCCAATTGATTGTGTTACTTAACTAAAAATAATTGTTTAAATAAAGGAATTGTAGGAAAAGTTTAGAAAAAGTTTTAAAAGCGGCAAGATTTATACAGAAAATTCGTCAAGTTTTTAATAGAGAACGGGAATTTTCAGCAAGAGGATGATGCTACCCACTGTTGACCCATACATCGAAAATTTAGAAGATAATGAACCAGAAAATTGCTAATTTCAAGTTTGCCAGATTGAAAATAATCACCCTTGTCGTATTTGGCGGATTTATAATACGCTTGCGACTGTTAAAAATAGATTAAAGAGAACGTGAACTTATTTCCTTTAGGCCCGTTTTCACAACTTACCGATAGCTAAAGGTAGGATTTTATCGGCCGTATAAAAAGTGTTCCATTATTACAACTTTACTTTACGGAACGTCTTCTTTCGCTTAGCTTTAACGCTGATATGTCATACCTAAAGAAGAGCGTCAAGGTTGGGTCACAAATAGTAGTGCTTACTTTCTTGTTTAATAATAAACACATAAAAGAAATCCAAAAAGGAGAAAAAAACGCTAAATTGACATCATATATTAACAATAGCGGCCAAATTCACCGTTTAACGCGCTGTCTAAATCCGATATTCCAATTGCAAAGCGTTGACGCCGCTATTTAGAGATGCTTCATACAAATTGTATATGGGCATGAGAATTTTTAATTTTTGAAGCTCGAAAAAGCTTTCCGCTTTTGTTTAGGTACGGCTGTAAGCTTCGTGCTGAATTTACCACAGGGCCCATATAAAGTCCTTTTAAGGAAAACACTTTAATACGCCTAAAACTGTAGCAAACAGCGCTTCAGTAGTAATAATTGGTCTGTCATAGTCAAGACTAGAAATCACACAATTTAATTAAGTGAGGATCGGTCTATAGATTACCATAAGCCCTATACAAAGCCCACTTCTTAAATATTTTTACTCTCGGTGGAGGTTTTTAAAAACTTCGGCACATCCGAATATAGTACTGTTGCTTGTACTTTATTAAGTCAGCCGGCTCGTTCTCGAGTTATAGCTAATAATGTCATTAAACTCCTTAATATTTCCTATAACGAGAGCCAGATTTAATTTCAAAGAACTAAGCAAGTTTATTCGGTCAAGCTCGACAATTTGATAGCCTACACCACAGTATATAAAGACAAATTTTTAAGAATTTACCCTATTTGGAGGACCTTTGGCGAATAATAGACACGTCTAAAAAATATAGTGTTAAAAGTTTAAGTAAGAATCAAAAAAGAGTTATGACATTGTAACTATTATTGAGCTAAATTTAATCTAAATACATATCAACATAAAAATATTGGAGGCCATGTGAAATTATGGACCGATCCTCAGCATTTTCAAAAGACTTTTCGTGGTCAAAGTTAGGGGAAAACGATACAAAAGCCAAAAAAAAAAAAGCTTTACAAGTGTCCCTGAGTCGCTCCTAGAGGGGTAAAATGTAAGACTGACTCCCATTAATATTTCGCCCCCTACATTTTTTATTAACAAACTAGCCCCTTATTTGTGGTTCTTAAGGGGGCTCCCATACTAAATATTGTTTTTTATAAAATTACCCGCCACCGCCCTAACTAGCCCCAGAGTGGCCGTAGAGGAGTCACATATATGACGGACCTCCAATATGTTTTCTACCCGAGCATTTTTTCAGAACATACCTAGTCTCTATCTTTAATCATTTGGGTGGTCCCCATACAAAAATTTCGAAAATGGCGGAGTTGCACAACATATGTTCGCAAAACTCAAAACGCTTTATCTTATTGAAATAACTAAAAAAAAACGAAATTCCACAATAAAATTTCCTTTAAGAAAAGTACGTTTTCTTCAAATATTCACAGTCGTTTTTGAAACAATATTTTTTTTTATTAATACGATTTCCGTATGACGTGCTAAATTCCCAGTTTTTCATATTTGATAAATACACTGAAATTTATTGTTGAGGGAAAGCTAGCTTCTATGCACATTTCACTGGTTGCTTACACCAGCTCATCAGGAAACCTTTTCCAAAGATTTTAGAAAAGCCAAAAATATTTAACAAATAAAACCCTGAAGCGAATAAGAATTATAAACACTCTAAGGCCCGTTTTCACAACTTACCGATAGCTAAAGGTAGGATTTTATCGGACGTATAAAACCTGTTCTATTATTGCAACTTTACTTTTACCTACGAAGTAGGATGGACCTTAATTTACTTTATCGCTCACTTTTGGTTAAAGTAAAGTTTTAATAATGGAACAGTTTTTATAAGGCCGTTTAAAGTCTACTTTAAGCTATCGGAAAGTTGTGAAAACGGGCCTAAGTCTTACTTGTAACAATATCAAAGCGTTTTCGAACTTTGAATTTCGGTCAGCTGATGAGAGGTTGAAAATAATTTTTTTTTTTTTATTATTTTCTGATTTTAGATATTTTCCCCCATATTTACAACGAATGCTATTTTTATTTTAATAACTTTTATTAAACCTATTTGCTCATCTCCTTATTACATATGTATATTTTTCAGACTTGGCAACTCTTATTTATTATTCTACTTTGTCCCCTTTTACAATGTGGCAAGTGGAAGCAGGGTTACCGTTAGAAATTTTCGAAAAGGGTCATAAAAAGGGGATTTTCCAGAAAAAGGGGTCAAAAAAAGGGTATTTCAATAAAAAAAGGGTCGAGTTTTTTATAAGCAGTATTTCCCATTTAAATGAACATAATAAGACCAAGTTTTTTTTAAGAAAACAAAAAAACAATATTTCAGGTAGGAAGAGCTCAAAAAACTTAATTTTTTTATGGAATGCTCTGTCCTGCTTTAAACACCTGACAAAAAGTTTATTCTTTATCATTATAGCTAATTTTTTCATACTTTGTATGTAATTTTCCGATTTAGCGATGTCAAATAAATTTTAGTGTTTGTTTTAAATTTTGCTATCGTTCGCAAATTGTAACCATTTTCTCGATTAAAGCGATTTTTTCCTGTAAGTGTCAGATTTTTTAAAGCTTTTACGATTTTTAATAAATATAAGACTTTGCCATAATACCGCTGTTACCAAATATTTGGGAATTTCCGCTAATTTAGCAATTTTTACCTCTTGTTTTCATTCCTGTTAGGGCACTCTCAACACTGTCGATTCAAAAGGAGGCGAAAAGTTCAATTAATTTTGCCATTATTAAGTGCGAATTTTTTTGAATAAAACATGCTACTCTTTAAGGGAGCACAACACCAAATTGCATTTTTTTAATAAAATGCTACATTTTTGTTTTGAAAAGAAACCACCGTAAAAAAAGAATAAATATTTATATGAGTTATGTTTGCTTTTAGGGAAATTGTTCTTTACTATCAAAAATCAAGGAGAAGAAAACATGGAATTGTAGGTTTATACTTTGAGTCTGTTCCATATCAAGCAATGCTTATTTCGAAAACATTTGTTTAGCACTTCTGTTCCGCAGTGTTGACAAAAAACAAAATGTGTAGTATAATTTAAAAAAAGGGTAATAAAAGGTATCAACACCGTCGAAAAAGGGTCAAATTGATACTTTAGTATCACAACGGTAACGCTGAGTGGAAGGCAGACAGACGCAGTTTGTGGGTGAGGGGTTGTAGAGGTAGAGTGTGTAGTACATGACTATTTGTACTGGACATTTTTTGGTTATCTTTTACACTTTTCGGCATTTTCATGTTGTTGCTTCATATAATTTTTCTCACACCAATGTAATTTTAGTATCAATGCCTGTTAAATATTTATCTTCGTCAACAGCGAAAAGAACGAAAAAAGGAAAACAATAATTTCTGTCTGTCTATTAATTTCGCGATTGTGAAAGGTTTAGGCAAGTTCAAAAGAGAATAAGAAAAATGTCTGCCTTTCAATTTCAACGTGTAAATTGGGACTTTGTCTTTTTATTAAATGCAACAACTCAACACCAGGGTTGTCAGATGTGGCGATTTCTCGCCAAAGTGGCGATTTTCAAACTTGTTTGGCGGCCTAATTTTTGATTTGGCGAAATGGCGATTTTTTGGCGATTTAACAAAAAAGTTGGCGATTTTGTTGGCTATGAAAATCGTTAAATTCAATACTGAGAAATAATATTAATTTTATTATACTTATATCATTTTTATGTATGAAGTTTGAGGCATACATATGGTCAGTATTTGAAAGTTCAAATGGCTGATGAAGATAATGAATATCTTCGAGAAAATAGTTTTTCATATTTAAAAGTGCTCTTGAAAGAATCAATAAATAGAAATTAGCATAAATATATTTAAAGTCTATGAACATTTTTTCATTATATGTATGCGGCAATTTTTTATCCCAAATACAATACGTTGTTGTCAGTGATATTTTAAAGATTTTTATGAACTCTTACATACCTTTGGACATTTTTGAAACCCAATGAAAAAATTAGCGTTGGTTAATTGCAAAGATAAATAAGCTTATGCCAAAACTTTAAAGCTGCAACGAAACGGCAGGTACGTACAATTTCAAGGAACTTACTTTGACTGTTCTTTATATGTTCTTTATATTATTATAAGTAATGCCTGTGCTTAAGCTATGAACTCCACTACAACTCGCCTTTGAAGTAGAATGCAATACGAACTTCTAGACGCGTTGTTACGAGTTATAAGTTGCACTTCTTTTGTACCATCGTTGAATAAATGAAAAACCCTTACAATGTATTCCAAAAAAGAAGACAAATAGGTAGCTTTGCCGGTGAAGCGTTTTAGATATATAATAAAACTGACACTACATACATATATAAAAATATAAATATATCCAATATTTGTTTAATACTAGCCGCAAAAAAACTTTTTTTGTAGTAAACATCGTACCATTTTTGTGTTCACTAGCTATTTTTACTTTTTTCTAGATAAAAATTAAGCAAAATATATACCGTGGCGACTTTTTTTAATTTTTGGCGTATTTTAGCGATACGGAACAAATTAATTTTTTTAGAATTTATAAAGAATATTTTTAATAAATTAAAAAATATGTATTTTACTGCCAAAAACTTGAAAATAAAGGCTTTGGCGATTTTGGCGATTTTTGACATTGAATTTGGCGAAAAAGGTCAAAATCAATCTGACAACCCTGCTCAATACACAAAATAATTTCACATTCAACATTAAATTCACTGCCATACAATTTGCAATACAAAAAACTTTGATTTTCATTTGAATTTTATATCGCTTGTATAACTAAAAAAACTTTTTTAATTTAACAAAATTTTATAAAATTTATTGCACTTTTAATATATTAATTGTTTTTAAGAAAATTTCACTACTTTTTAATGATGTCTTATTTTGAATTTGAGAACCAAAAAACGTTAAATGATAGACAGACAGCCTTGTCAACTCGTTGCTTTTCGCCTCGTATTAAGTGCTTTTTAAATTTTTATAAACGGAATTTTTTTATTTTGGGTGATACTCAAATAATATTATCTCAGAATTTCTTGATGTGTAACTAAAATGTTTTTGTGAATAATTATAAAAACAAGATTGCAGATTGATTGTGTAGGATTTTTTTTTTTTTTTTGTTTGTTGGTTACAGGTTTGAAGAACCTTGGTGGTAAAACAAAAAGTGATGCATTAGAAAGAAAACTGCACAAATTTAAAAGAAAATTATTTGATAAGAGACTTGCCAGTTTGTCTGCCAATTTACAAATTCAAGCAATCTTTTATCCCAATTTAAAAATTAAATTTTTTACCATAATCTACACAATTTGTTTGAGCCCTATTTCGAACATTCATCTGGAATTAAAAATGGAATGATTCACTTTATGCAATGGCATAATACCGATTGTACATTAGATTTTTGGCTTAAGTTAAATGTTATACAAAGTCTGAGCCCTATTTCGAACTTTCATCTGGAATTAAAAATGCAATGACTCACTTTATACAATGGCATAATATCGATTGTACATTCGATTTTGGGCTTAAGTTAATTGAGTTTTATTAAAAATCTGTTAATATTCATCCTTCTGAGGCATTAGCAAATCTTGCGTTTGAAATTTAATGACTGGATATGACTTTTGTTAGGTCTTATCAAGAATGATAGAAATAAAGATTACGACAACAGGCAGGCATAAACAATTTTTTTACGGGGAACTCTGTTCGAAAGTTTGTTGTACTGCAGTAAAAACTTGTTCCAATAATTTTTTTTATAAATTTGAATAAATATTTTCCTAAATCTATTTTTAAATTTCCGACCTCAACACAAAACATTTTGTTTTGTCATTTACCTTATTTTCTTAAAACTTCAATTTGTTGACAAAAGAATATAGTCTTTGGATTCGCAAACAATTTTAAATAATATATATCTTGTTTAGAGTTTATAAACAACGGGTCTGAAATTTTAAAACGTTTTATCTTATATCTTTTAGGGCCATTATTACAACTTGAAGTTAGCTAAAGTTAAGATTAAATTGACAGATAATAATGTGTTAACTGTCAAAAAGCGTCTGTTAACTGTCGGATAACAGCTTATGCCAAGTTATAATAATGGCCGTAATTGTTTTTTTTTTTTAAATTTCAATAATGGGTGACAATTAGCATGAATTGAATTTAAATCATAAAAAAGCTTAAATAAAAAAAGTAGCAAAAAAAAATTTAACACCTTAGAATCGAAACTTTATCGCTGTTTCCAATGCAAAGAAAATGCTTCTGCCGAAACTATCCAATCGTAAAAGAAAACAGTTAGAAATTCAATATACAAAAAAAGGGTTATACAAAAAAACCATTTATTTTTAGAAAATTCTAGTTTTTGTAAAAAAAAAAAAAAAAAAATATTTTTAAACCAGTTTCAGCCCAAAAGATAATCCCAATTTCTTACTTATAGCCTTTGTTATTACAACTTTTAAAACTTTTTTGACTTTTTTGCATACTGGCATGTTCTGATAATCGCAAAACGCTTAGCATTTGCAATCATGACTTGAAATTGCATAAACAGTGTACTGTAAATCGCAATCGCAAGAAGTTTGGTGACTTCAAATTGCAAAAGTATGCCCAAGGAAATTTTAAGAAACCATGGCAGATCGTAAGCAAAACGCACGAGTTTCAGAACACCATTTAATATATGTGGCGTTTTGCGATTTCAAATCGGGCTGTTGGCAGAACATGGCCGATAAACTAGTTTTAAACGTTACTTGTCACATTTCCAAAGAGTCATCGTTGTTATCTACTCATTTAAACCCCGTTTTAATTACTAATTAATAATTCGTATTATTTTAAAAACAGAGATAACACGATCCCGGTTATATAACCAAAATGTATAATCGTGCTATCCAAATGACTTTTCAAGTATGTGCCTATTACGATTTGATTCTTTTATTTATTTTCAAGATAGTACGATTTTTGAACATAAACACAATTCATTCTGATAATTATATATGAATAGAATATGAAAGTCTTAAGTTACAAATAGATTTTTGTACTGCTTTGCGTTTTTAGGATCTAATTAAGTTAGAAATAAGTACAGTAGATCAATATAAAATTAATTTTAATGAAATTTAACGAAATACACGTTAAAAAATATCTATTGAATTTTACAGAAAATAGTTAATATCATAATTGATAAGACAAAAAGGTCAAAGGTTGTAAATTTTTGTTTTAAAAATGGCAATTTTCTCAATTTTGCACACAAAAATATGTACATACAGCAGAAACATATCTCTAAAAAGATCGAAAAAAGTCAGCTTAAGGTAACGGCATTTTATTCCTTTATTTTTTGTTATTTGTAAAACAGATTTTTTTTAAATGCCCCGAAATACTATGTAAAAAAAAGAAGTTCCTGCAAAGATTCGAAAGGTTATCATTAAGTTAAGAGTTGAAAAGAAGTCGTACAGAAAAATCACAAAAACACTTAGGGCCATTATTACAACTTGAAGTTAGCTAAAGTAAAGATTAAATTGACAGAGAATAATGTGTTATCTGTCAAAAAGCGTCTGTTAACTGTCGGATAACAGCTAACGCCAAGTTATAATAATGGCCCTCAAAGTTTGTCCTTCAACAGTTAAAATTATTAAAAGAAATTTTAATAATATTAATACCACTGAAAAAAAACACCGATCAAGTAGGCCAAACCGACATTGAGACGGTCAAAATAAAATATTGCCTGAATGTTTACAAATAAACCTAAAACTAGTGAGAAAGATTTAAAAAAAATGTAAAAATATTAGTACCCATTCCGAAACAGTGCAAAATGTTCTTAGATCACAGTCGTATTTTAAAAAAAAATGTCATTAATTCGCGAAGTGAATATAAAAAAAGGACACGGGCTTGCAAAACTTCACATTAATCAGTAAACAAAGTTTTGGAAAAATGTTATTTTTAGCGACAAGTCTAAAAAAACATGTTTAGCGACGATGTTTAAAAAAAAAATTATATGCATTTGTTTATTAAAATATATAAAAAAATGTAAGCATATATGTATGTATTATTAATATCACGATTTATGTATGTAGACTTTATTGGGCTTCTGTATATAACAAACACAAATAATCGATAAGAAATATGTATATTTAGATAGGTATTAGGTAAGGTGACCATACGTACTCTTTTTTAGAGGACAATCATCTATTTTAACTGGCTGTCCTCTATAAAATTTGTGTCCTCTTTTATCATCTTTTTTTCATAATCTGTCATCTTTGTCCTCTTTTTTTTAAAGCATGACCAATATTTGATTTTATTTTTATAAATTAAAATAAATTTTATTTCACGGCGATCACTGGTCTTTTCTGTCAAATCGTATGGTAAATGTCGTGCCCTGCTTGTTCTGTTCATATGCCTACTTACCTCTCATACACTTGCAGTATAAAATTTTCAATAAGTAAATCCAATGCATTTTTAAGTTTCGTTATTTTTGTCAAACTAATTTTACTTAAGTTAATGTAAATTTTTATATATCGTCTGCTTAATATCCAAACCTGCTAACTCCCTTTCAACAAATGCTTGAGAGGAAACAAAAAATATAGTTGATTTGACACACTTCAATACTCAAATTGCTGGTCCACGAGGCATATTTTTCTCTACCCAACGGAATCAAAATCTCAATTTACTTAAAAAGTCGATTTAGCAGGTTTGCATATTAAGCCGACAATATCGCTCATTTGCTGCAAGACCGGCACAACTCAAAAAAATCCATTTCGAGATAAACGCATTTAAAGTTTTTGATTTGCTCTAACTACTTAGAAAAAAAGAAAACACATTCTCTTCAAACTGGGAAAGTATAAAAGATATAAAGTTGAATTTAATACACAATATAAAGAAAAACAAAGCGAACAATTCTGCATCCCTAACTCCAAAATTTTATTTTTTGAGTTATGCCGGTCTTGCAGCAAATGAGCGATATGTTAATTTTTTTAATTTACTATAAGTATATAAATATGGGGATGTAAATTTGTCTGTAATATAAGTACAAAATCTTGAAGTCAAAAATATTTTTTACTTTTTTTCTTTATGTCCTCTATTTCTATTTTCAAAATCTGGTCGCCTTATATTAGGCCTTCTTCATAACAAATATTTTAGGTTTTAAAACTGAAAAATTTTTTTATGAATACGGTGATTAATATTAAAATTTAATTAAAATAAACACACACGTAAATACCGACATATCCCATTTCCGACTTATCAAATTATTTGACTATTAAAAATCACTGAAGTTCAAATAAAAATCGCAGCATGTGCACTTGTAGTTAAAAATAATAAAAAGAAGTCACAAAGTAAAACTGCAAAACTTCCACACACACACACATACCAACAAACAAACAAATCATGCGATTGAATTAACAACTCTTTTAGCTCTGCCTCCCAACCCCCCTTGAACACTTTTTCATAAAACTTTTTTGCATTTCCTCTTTAGTTCTTTTTTCCCACACTAGTTAATAGACATTTTTGATTGTGTTCTACTTAAATTAAATAATTTCAACATTAAAAGTGCATCATAATTAATGAATTTAGTGTTAAATTAAAGAAAATTTATTTGTTTTTATTAATTGTATAAGTGATGTGAAATAAAAGTGAAAATAAAGGTTTTATATGAGTTTTTTTCTAAGTGCTAAATTATGAAGCCATTAGAAAGAAGTGTTTGAAAAGTGTGCCCGTGTTTTTTGTTGTTGCATTGTTAGGAGAAGTTATTGTTGCTGTTGTTGTTGTTGTTCTTTCTTTAATAGAAGACTCAATTTTGAAGAAAAGGAATGTGAAAAAGAGTTGCCAAATTAAATATTAAAAAGTAAATGTGGGCAAGTCAAATTTTAGTGGTGAAATAATTGCAATAGATAAATTTAATAGGTTATATGTGAATAAAGAGTAAAACTTTTCTGATATGCATTACAATTTTAAATCTACTGGAATGAAATACATATGTAATGTTTAAATACAAATCGGTAAGTAAATAACTTTACAACAAATCAATAAGGGTTTTCATGGAATCCCTTAAAATTGCCATTTGTGCAAATGAGCAAACTTGCGAGGCTTCTTTGTTTCATGAAGAACCTTTTTGAATTTTAAGTTATTTAAAACAATTAAAATCAGTTTGTAAAAAACGTCAATACAAAAATAAATTTAAAAAAAAATAGTAAAAATAACTGAGCTACCTAATTAAGAGCGGAAGCGTTTTTTGTATGTCAAAACTTCTCATTTTCATACAATTTATACGAAACAAACCATTAGAATGCGAATTAGAAACCAACCGGCTGATAAATCTTATTTGACAGTTCGCTATGTTGGTTTGTTTTATTGAAATTGTATTAAGATCAAATTTTCATGTTTAAAAAAACGCTTGCCGCTTTTGTTTAGGTTTTTCAGTTAAAGTTAAAATTTTTGTCTTAAAAGTGATATTTGTTTTTAAAAATACCTAAAGGAAGTCAAAAGACTAACTTCCTCAGATAAATTCAAGAATTTCTTATTTGTAATTTGTCAGCACTTGAATTTTTGCAAGTGACGGTAAGCGTAAAAAATATGTTTGTACAATTTAACAGCGCAATTGTTTTAAAATTTACGAAGTTTGTGCAAATTAATTCTCATACAATTTTTGGCAGTTCATTAAGCAATATCATGAAAACCCTTTATGTTTCGGTTTAAAACTTCTTTCTTAATAATTTTAAATGAAATATGGGCATATCCTGGGGTCACGAACGTACGTTCGTACGCTTTTGATGTACAAATAATATAGAAAAACAAAACTTTTCCTAGCATTTTTTTTGCGATTCGATAGCATTTGGGTAGCTCTATGTTTAGTACAAAAGTTGGATTTCATCGTGTTTAAGTTTTCATAAAAAGAGTTATAAACGTGTGGTCACGAACGTACTCAAAATAGAAGTCAACTTCGGCTGACAGTAGTGAAATTTAAAAATCTGCGTAATGAAACGGAATTTTCAAAAGTGATTAATTTATTTTAAAAGTGTATTAACGTAGGTCTCCATCCAGGAGGCTTATTCTGAATTGCGATGCGAAAATCAATGCGATGCGCAAATGAAATGCGATGCGAAAGAAAATTGGTATTCTGTTAGACTTTCGCAATCGCATTCGCAATTTATTTCAAATTGTGGCAACGCTGCTCAAATATACGTAAGTGTCAATAAACGTCAAATTAAAAATAAATAAATTGTTTGTGTTTGGCTGTGAAAATTGTTTAAAAAATATATTTAGGACATTCTGTAATAAGAAAAAATAATAAAAATGGATTTTGTGGCACTGCGGTTCGACGACGAAGAAAATGTTTTGTGTGTACTTTAAAATAGGCCCAAACCTATTAAAATTAAAGTTGAAGGCAAATATTTTTTAACTGGTTTATATATTTCATGCTTTTTCCATCCTGCAGCTTCTCTAATAGGTGGTTCATTGATATTTAGTTCTTCAGTGAACGTTTGTCACAAAGTATTTGCCGACTGACTTGCATTTGGTGCTTATTCATAAATTCTATCATTATCATTATTTGAAATTTACGCAGTTTGGTGGTCTAAATTAATAAAGTGAATTAAATAATAAATATATGATGAATAAATAAATAAAATATTATCTTTCACTAACATGTTTGTACTTTGCGAATGCTATTTTGTTGTCGAATAAATTTTGCGCATTTGACATTTGTTTTCGCAATGTAGAATACCGACTTGTCACCTTTTCGCATTTGAAATGCGATTAAAAAAAAAACTTTGCGAATATCGCAATACAGAATAGCAATTGTTCGCATTTATGCATTTTCGCATCGCATTGATTTTCGCATCGCAATTCAGAATAAGCCTCCAGTATTTTCAAAATAAAATATCTCTCTTGGTTTTTGTTTAATTGGCTTATGTACCGGTCGCGAACGTACGGATCGCGAACGTACGATTTTTCCATGTGTTTTTTTTTATTATTATCACCATGCATTTTACCATAAATGTCTTCAAATTTCCTTAACAAAAAAAACTTAATACAGGAAAATACAGGAAATTATAAAATTTTCCAGTTTCCAGACCAATTTCCTCAAGTAAAACAGCTCAGATATGCTAGGAAACCATTCTTTTATAAGAACATAGCCTTTTTTCTAATAAGAAACAATAAAAGACGATGATAATCAACATTTTATTTTTTCGTCCTGGTAGACCATTCTGGGGAAATGGCCATATTTGTCTTAAAAATTTTGATATTGTAAATTGAGCTCGAGTTTGTCTCTTATTTTACCTTGGATACATTAGGATTAGGGAATGGTAAATTGATTCCAAAATCGATTCTCGATATTTCGATCGACTTTTTTTCGGTTTTTGAAATTTATTATTCGAACCTCAAATTCGATTTTAAAATCGACTTCAAACTCATTTAAGATTAATTTGAAAACTTATTCCTTATATCACAAAGGGGGATACACTAGCATTTTTTTGGCAAAATACTGGAAAAAATTAACTAAGATTTTTGCAGTGGGTAGACATTTCTACTGTTCAAAATTTTCCATCAAAAAGTGAAAATGTGTAAATTTTGAGATGGCCTTCAGAGGAATAAGCCGTGTTGCCAAAACTTGGTGACCAAAAATGGCTAAATTTCCGGGAAAAATGCCTTAAAAATGGCTAAAAATGAGCTAAAAATGGCTAAAAGCCATTTCAATTCAATAACAAAACAGAAATAATTCATTTAAAGTTGTTTACGATAAAATTGTACGTTAAGATCAATTTGTTAAATAAGAATAAACGTAAATTAATATTAAAATAAATTAATATTAAAAAATTAAATCACCGAAAAATTCGATGTCGTTATTGTTCATCTCATAGGAATCACTCATTAGTTTTAAATAATTATAAGCTTTAAATAATTTGAAGGTAAATCATAATCACGACAACATTTACCCAACCTTTTGGGTCCAGATCTACAATAAAAAACAAGTAAGAAAGTATAGTCGGCTAAACCCGCCTTTATGATACTCTACAACACATTAGAACCTTTGTAGCAAATTTTATCAAATAATCTCTAAATTGCGACCTGTACTTTGCGCACAAGGTTTACATGGACAGTAGACTGGTCGCATCTTGTATGGGATTTTTTTAATTTAATTGTTTGAGCTGCTTAAAATATGACGTTTGGTGTAAGAAATCAGGATCTAATTTTTCAGGTCAATCCGACTGTGCCTAGCCGTGCCGGATGGGGCCCAAATTTCCCCATATTATAAAAAAAAAAACATCTTTTCTATCAGATCTTTATAGTTATACTAGTTGAAAAGCCGAAAATCAGGACAAAACCGTGTATTCGACTCAGAAAGTGATTCTGAGTTAATCAGTATACGTAGAGGTGGGCTAAGGACCAATATTTTAAGGTGTTACAGACATCACCCCAAACGCATAGTACCCTCTTCACTATTGTGGTGGTAGTATAAATATTGTATTGTTATGGTAAAAATATTTACCTAATCGATTAAATCGAATTAACGGTTGCTTAATGTAACCTATTTCTCAAATTACTTTTAACGATGTTTACTTGGCTAAACACCCTCTCTACTTCAGCATCAGACCATGGAAGTGAGAGCAACTTTATAGTCAATTCTGAAATTTCTAAAACAATTTTGTTACCGCCTGCATCCCTTTATTGAAAAACTTGCAACCAGAAAGAAACATACATTCTTCTATAATAATTGCTTTCGCACAAAAAGAGAAAAACTAAGCTCAAAAATTTGTTTAATAAAAGCTCAATCAATAAATTATAGACGACTTAGTCAGATTATCAGCACGTATTTAATTACTTACAACTACTACAAGAGAAAACACTGTCACGAACGATTTAAATTTCGTTCATTATAAAACCATCCAAAAAAGATTTTTTTTTTAAATACGGATTATAAAGGAAAAATACTTAATGTAAAAAATTTAAAGAAAACGCTCAAGCAATTCGCATATTTCTACATTCACCTCCCAGTTTTATGTCACGTACGGCATGCACCTTTTTTTGCTCGATATTTTGGACAATGAAGTTACAAATATGGATCTTTTTTAATATAGTAACCTCTAAATGAAACATAATGATAAAATTGTTTTCCAGTTTCCACTATTTTTGAAAAATTTTCTACTTCTCGGAAGATGTACAAATTTCACGTACGATCACACAAGTTTTACGTATTTTGAGGAAAATACATCCCTGTCCTTAAGATGTTAATGTTTTGTAAACATTTTCAAACAATAATTAAATCAGGGAAGCATTTTCGTCAAAATTGTGTGAAAGTGTAAAACGGACTTAAGTGACATTTCATTACATTTAGCATAAAATTGGTTAATATTAAAGGGGGTTATGATGTATATATTTTTCCAAGCTTGGCTAATAACTAGCTTAATAATTAATTGCCAAAAAAATTTAATAGTTTAACATGCATTAAATCGTTTGAAATAAAACTGTTTAAGTGAAATTTGTAATAAAAATAAGTTCAAAATAAAGGAAATCTATGAAGTCCTACTTGAAGGATATCGGCATTAAACTGGTTAAGTTACTATTTAAGAGGGACACGTAAACACAAAGATTTTGCTACAAAAAAGTGTTCCGTAATAAACAATATACATAACTAGAAAGATTGTATGCTACGCGACATCTTCAATGTGATGTTGGTTTGATGCTTGAAGCACCTTTTATTTCTTTAAAACTTTAAAGTACCTTTTATATTTAAATGTCTTTTCCCAAATTTCCTGTTGGGTTTGTTCTCAACTTAAAATGGGGCAATATAAAATAATATTTTCCTACCTCAAGTGGAATGAATAACTGACTGACAGACGGACAGGCAGCATGTACCCTCTACAGTCCAGTGTCAAAGCATGGGTTTTTGTTGTTTTAATTTTTTTTTATGGCCAGACGTTGTTTTTTTTATAATTTTGATAAGTGGTCAAGTGGTATTTTTGTTACTTATTTTAATGTTTGTTTTTCAGCGTTTTTTTTTTAATTTTTATTTATAAATTTTTATTATTTATACGATTGATTAACGGTGGTCGTTGTTGACTAATGCTTGCTTTGGTTTGTTGATAAAGATGGTGGCTAAATAAAGTTTAAACTGATCGATCGTTGAAGGGTTTAAGGGAATAGCGGATACCAAATGAGGCCTGCGATTTCTTCAAGTGTAAAATATTTTTTATTTGTATGCTTTTTTTTTGAAAAAAGTTTAATATTACAATTTATTTAAGTTGTTTTATTATTTTTAATTTTTTTTTTTTTTTTTATATTGACTTTGTTCACTTTAAAAAGGTGTGTATGTCGGTCTGTCTGGTTGTCTTTCTGCTAAAAAAAAAAATTAACTTAGTATAAATGACTTGGTAAGCACTTGGGTAATATGTAGGTGTGAGTGTGTGTGTCAGTAAATATGTGCTCCCATTTTTGTTTATTTATTTACCTGGAAAGCAACAACAAACAAATAGACTTATGTGTTGTTTCCAGGTGACAAGCAATTGATTGTGTAGTAAAATTTATATGAAAAGCACTCAAAAAACTCAGTGATTTTCATATAAATTTTTATACACAATCAATTGCTTGTCACCTGGAAACAGCACATTAATAAATTTATAAATTCTTTTCAAGTGGGGAACATACTACATACAAGTATCTGAGAATGTAACTGATTATCTTGTGTTCGTTCATTTGTACACTTATTTTAGATTGTGTTTGTATTTAAAGTGGGATATTTATTGAATGATTGATTGACCGATTGATATTTTATTATAACAAAACTTTTAATTTCTTGTGTAGCTGATTATTTTTACGCTTAAATTATTTTCACGTTTTTTTTACTATCTAAAGTGCTTTGTTTTTTTTTATTTATTTTTGTACTTAATGTTTTTATTTGTTTACTTTTGCAAAATAAAAATTCATATATTTTTTTTTTAATTTTTATTGCGGTCGTTTGTTTATCTCATCAGCACCCCATTGATGTGATTGATCGATAATCGTTCAAGTAATTGATAAATATTTTTTTCGACAGAAACACTTGAAATTTTGAAATCGTTTAAAACTAAAAAAATTTTTAACTATTAAAACTTTCCATAGATTTTATTTAAGATAATAATAATCTGCAGGATTTTTAATATAAAACATTTATTAATAATAAATTGCTCATATATTGAAAATGACCTACGGCACCAGATGATATTTTAGTATTGGCAAGTGTTTTATTAGCCCATAAAATAAGATAAGAAATGTTTTTCTTTAAAATAACAAAAATATGGAACAAATTATACTTATAAATAAAAGAAATTGTATAAATTTTTTTTACCAGTTTATGTTTGTTTAATATAAAACAAACATTTCTTGTCGTGATTTTTGTATGGGTTAAAACAAATGCCAATACTATCAACCCTGGAGTCGTTGGTTATTTCTATAGGAAATTTATTATACAATAGTAAGACCATATTTACATTATGCAATTAACGCCGCAACTTGCCGCAACTTTCGCATGCAACTTTTTGTTTGTTAGCAAGAGGTGTAAGGAAGAAAACGGGGTTGAAAATGTTGAAAAAATGCTTGAACAAAATGTAAATGTAAATGTGAAAAGAGTTTCATAGAAACTACTATAAAAGAAAATAGAAAAAAAAACTCGGCGTTAATTGCATAGATGTAAATGCGGTCTAAGTCTTAAAAATAATATTGTTTTTTTTTTTTTTTTTTTTGTAACATCAAACAATTTTCAATTTTCCTGTTTATTCTCAGATTGAAATTGTATTGAATTTGTTTGGTACATATTATGGTATTCATTTAATCGACCTTTTGCTTCAATCGGTTAATCGCTCGATTAATTAACCGAGGTTTTGGTTTAATCGGTTAATTTTGTTTTGGATCGGTTAACCGATTAATAAAGTTTTTTTTTATAAATTAAGTAACTTCAACATATAAAAATGCATTAATTGTTTATTATTTGGAGTTTATTAGTAAAAAAAGCAATTACATACCAAACAGAACAATTCTTAAACAAAAAAACAATTCATAAATATGTAATACCTATGCATTTTGTTTCAATTAATACACAAGGAGTGCTATAAAGTCATATTGTCATAACATCCTAAATAATATTTTACAATTGTTTAAAATTAATAAAAATTTTACTGCTGTGCTCATTGATTCGTCATAACTGTACAGTAGAAATCTAAATTGTAAGCGGTAGCCCCACAACAGTCATAGCGTCGGCTTAATATGCAAACCTGCTTACTCACTTTTACAGGCGAGACAAATAACTTTTTATTTTCCCTATTTGCAGCTTGAAAGAAAATTAAAAATACAGTTAGTTTTACACACTTCAAGACTTAAATAATAGAAAGACTACATGCTGGTCGACGAGGCGTATCTTACTCTACCACAAGGCATCAACATCTCAATTTACATAAAAAGTGGATTTAGCCGGTTTGCCTATTAAGCCGACGATATATCGACCCCTTTGCGCGAAATTATAGTATGCTACAAAAACCAAATTTTACAGGACAGCCATTTTTCTACTTTTTTCTGCTTTCGCTCGCAATATCACAATGAAAATATACATTCAATTTTTGGAGCAACGAAAAGGAATTCGCCTACAATATTTTGTCAGGTGACGTCTCTTTGAATGTAGAACAAGATTGCATCAAAAACTCAATTACAAAAAAATTCGCATATACGATAATTTCGCGCAAAGGGGTCGATATATTTTTTGTAATTATTTTAAGACATAAGACTTTATGACTACCTTGTGAATCCCCCAAATATGTATTTATAAAAAATAAACTGAGATAATTTTATTAGTTATTTCAATAGATAAAGGAGATCTTATAAGATAATCTTTTAGAAAAGTAATTTGGCTTAAATGTTTATGATTAAAGCGATTCTTTTCGTTAGCTTTGACAAAACTTGATTTGATCGTAGATCTTATTTCTCAGTCCTTTTCCAGGGTTTCTCTAAACATTCTAATTGTTTCGGTTAATTCTGTTAAAAGACTGATATGAGAAGAAACAAATAACTAAACACATGCTACATATAAAAAGTACGTGAAACAAAAAAAAAAGTGTTGGCAATCAAACATTTAACCCATTTTTCGCCAAATTCTTGTTGATCGATTTTGAAGATAAAAAACATTGAAAAACATTGTAATTTTAGTCACTGGTCGGCGGAATATGGGTTAAGATCTCTGAACACCTTCTTTGTTTGTATGAAAAATATTTTCTAAACAAATACATTTTGTATATGAGACGAAACAAATAATTAAAAACACAAAAAAATATGTTACAATACTACAAAATATTGAAAATTTTGTTATATCGGTTAATCGACTGAAATTAACTGGCTTAATCGTTAATCGAAAAAAGCCAATTTGAAATTAACCGATCAGGTAGTAATTATTCGGTTAACCGATTGATGAATACCCTTGTACATATACAATGAGCCAAAAGTTGAGTCTAATCATTTTTCAGCAAAAACTTGAAAATATGCCCTGAAAACTGTTAAAAAAAACAAGCAAAAACATGCAATTGCATATTTAGCGTTTCCCTGATTATAAAGGGTGGTAAAATTTCAAGGGCCGATGTTGATTTTGAATAAAACACAAACTATTTAGGAAATTATTGTAATTTTATTTTATTATGATATATTGGTATTACTCAATTATGTATGGAACAAAATATCGGCCAAATGGGCGCCGCGACCACGGCGGCACACCTCCATCCGATGGTCCAAATTTTCGATGACCCTGAGGCATAATGGAGGTTCTATGCCGTTAATGTGCCGAATTATCTCATTCTTTAGCTTTTGAATTGTTGCTGGCTTATCGAAGTACACCTTTTCTTTCAAATAAACCCAAAGAAAGAAGTCCAACGGTGTCAAATCACATGATCTTGGCGGCCAATTGGCATCGCCATTACGTGAGATAACACGGCCATTGAATTTGTTGCGCAAAAGAGCCATTGTTTCGTTAGCTGTGTGGCAAGTGGCACCGTCCTGCTGAAACCACATATCGTCCACATCCATATCTTCCAATTCGGGCCATAAAAAGTTCGTTATCATCTCACGATAGCGAACACCATTCACAGTAACTGCCTGACCGGCCTCATTTTGGAAAAAATACGGCCCGATGATGCCGCCAGCCCATAAACCGCACCAAACAGTCACTCTTTGTGGGTGCATTGGTTTTTCGACAATCACTCTTGGATTCTCATTCGCCCAAATGCGGCAATTCTGTTTATTGACGAATCCACTGAGGTGAAAATGTGCCTCATCACTGAAGATGATTTTCTTCGAAAATTGATCATCCACTGTTGCCATTTCTTGCCACCATTCTGCCCATTCACGACGTTTGGAATGGTCAAGAGGCTTTAGTTCTTGAGCCAATTGCACCTTGTAAGCGTGTAAATGCAAGTCTTTATGCATAATGTTCATCAACGACGAGCGTGAGCAATTGTTGGGCACGACGACGAGCTGAGGTGGACGGCTCTTCAGCCACACTATCGCGAACAGCAGCAATATTTTCTGCAGTACGAGCTGTACGAGCATGCACTGGTGCTCTCACATCTTCTACAGACCCGGTTTGCTCGAATTTTTCCACGATTTTTGCGATTGTACGCACATTTGGACGATCAAATTGACCAAAAAAATCACGAAGTGCACGATATGCATTTTGATTTGAACGCCCATTTTCATAATAAGTCTGGATAACTTTAACACGTTGTTGGATTGTGTATCTCTCCATGGTTCAAATTGAATAAGTCTGAAATAGAGAAATGTCAAACAAAATTCGGAAAAAAACGTGGCGTTTAGGTGTGGTTTACATTCAACAGCGGCCCTTACAATTTAACCACCCTTTAGTTACCATTCGCAAAGAATTTGCCACAAATCACGAAACCATAATAAATAAACTAAAACAAGTATATTGGACCCATAGTTTCGAGAAATATGTTATAACAAAAACTTTCTCAATTACATTTGGAATTGATACTAAGACCTTTATGGCAAGCAATTATCGCAAATTGGAATCAAAGTGTACTTGAGTCGGTAATGAATCGTTTGCGTTTCTAATCCCAAAAGAATTTTAAATTAATTTTAAATAACAAAATAAAAGCCGATGTATAAGTCTTTTGAAACATCTAACAAATATACCCATGCATTCTTCTTTGAAATTAATAATATTTTTTAAATATATGTAAGAATATAAATAAATAACAATTCTTTTTGAAGTCATGGTAATTCTCTAGGTATCATTTTAATCTTTAAAAAAAAATACTATTAAAATTCATTTCTTTCCTCCTAATAACCTTCATTTTAATCACCCTCGTCATTAGCGGAGCTGCACTCATCAAATAAATCATTTACTTAAAATATTATAAACAACAAACGTGTATTTTTATTATTAATAACTTTTTTTCTTATACAATTTCGACCATAAATTAGATTTAAGATGATAAAAATCCATAAAAAAAAATTTAAAAAAAAATCCTAAAAAAGAAATACAAAAAACTCATATTGAAAATGTGTATAAGAGAGAATTACGCACAAGACATAAAAACTTTTTAATTTCCTTCGTTAATATTTCGTTTTGTTATTTTCTTGTTTTTATACCAAATTACAACAAGAGAATAACAGCAACATTTAATAAAATTATAATAGCACACCACACAGATATCAAAGAATTATAGAAATATTTCATTTGAATAAATTTTATGTGGGCTTAATAGACTTAAAAATTGCTAAAGATTGAAGGCAGCCAGCCTGACGGCCAGACAGACGGACGGCCCTAAGGCACTATGAGATTATCTTTAAACTTAACTCATATATAAAACAACGGCAAAGGCAGAAAAGAAGAAAAATGCTGATTTTTTTCAATAAAAATAAAATATTAAAAAATATTGTGCAGAAGCAGCATATTTCCACATTTAAATTAAAATATTCATAATGCACACACACAAACTCTTGGCCCACAATCACAATCAGACCCACTGTGCCGTTTAAAATGCTTAACAACCTTTAAAAATCTTCTCTCATACACACACGTCTCACAGATATTTAAGAAACAATTTTTTGAATGAAATTAAAATTAAAAAAAAAACACTGCCAAGGGTCATTAAAATTTAAATAAATTAAAAATGAGAAGAAAAAAACGTTTAAACACATTAAAATGTATATTTTTCTTAATTTATTTTTTTATTTAATACTTGTATTTATTAAAGGCATTTTGTTTTCGTTATACATTTTAATTTTAAACTTAAACAAAATTGCTTAAGTTTTCACAAAGATTGCAGGGCGATTACAAAAGCATCTTAATTGGTAATAAACAATTTATAAAAATTTTTAATGTCAAAAGTGTAAAATTTGTAATTAAGAATTTTTTATTGAACTGAAAAAAGTAACAAATATAATCTGGCTGCTATCAGATTTAAAATGTTAAAAAAAACATTAAATAAAAGTTAAGAAGGTTAAAAGGGCAAATTGGATCACACAGAAAGTTTTATAGTAACACTTTAGCAAATAAAAGGTTTTTAGAAATGTTTTATTGAAAAACTTTTTGTTTTTATCATTCCATACCACTGTTGCCAAAACTTGGTGACCAAAAATGGCTAAATTTACGAAAAAAAATGGATAAAAAATGGCTAAAAATGGGCTAAAAAATGGCTAAAAGTTTTTTTTAAATAAAAACACATTAATGTGGTCTTTATAGAACACGAGCGCCTTACTCGTCCGTTCAACTTACATATAAAACAAAAACAAAATTTCGAAATTTTTTCTGGGTGTGTGAGCCGAACGTTAAATAATGTACTGTTTATTTTCGGACACTGATTACAATTGTTTTAAGAAAAGTTTAGCCTTTTGTAATTTCTTTCAAGGAAATGAACGCTGTTGTTTTTACTCTAAGGGAAGATTTACGGTGCTGTGAATTTGAAAAACTTTAACCCCCGTATTCATAAACGATTATTAAATTCAGGGTTTAAAAAACTGCAGTCGAAACCAAAAACTGTCGAACAAAAAACAAAAATGTTCGTAAAGCTTTTCGCTTTTTGATTTGGTTTGATAGTGGTTTGATAGAAGTAAAACTTTAAGTTTATTTTTAAGAGAAGAGGAAGAAAACTCAATTTTTTCTTTTTGACTGCAGTTTTTTAAACGTTGTTTAAATTTAACAAACGTTTATTAAGTCAAACGTTTATTATATTTAAAAAATTATAAATTATACATTATGAATACAGGCATACAACTTTTATTAAAAAAGCCTTATTATACCCTCCACCACAATTAGTTGTGAAGAGGGTATATTAAGTTTGTCATTCCGTGTGAAACTTTATATATATTCTGGGTCCTTGATTAATTCTAAGTCGATTTAGCCATGTCCGTCTGTCTGTCTGTCCGTCTGTCCGTCTGTTAAAAACACGCTCACTTTCGAACAACTCAAAAGAAATAAACAAGCTTGGTGCCAAATTGCTTATAGTTATCCTAAGCAGTTTGGGATTGAAATCCAGCTAAATCGGTTCAGTACACACAGAAAAAAATCAAGTTAAAAACGTAGAAAACAAGGTTGATTTAAAATTTTTCGGTGGTGATTTTGCTTCATACGTTTTTCATGTTAATTCAACCTGATTTTACAATAACTACGAACAACATTTTTTTCTTTTGAAATAACTATAATTCATGTTAATTTAACATTGCACTAAAGTTAGAGCAAAATTTAATTTATATTGAAATAATAATCGGAATCACGTTGAATGAAAGTTATTTCAAGTTGAAACAACGTGAATTTCATGTAGAATCAAATTGGTTTGAGTGTGTTTTAACAGTGTGAAGAAGCTTCAGAGACAACATATGCATTTATTTAAGAATAATTCAAAACACTTACCCCTGTAACACATGTTTCACTTATTTTGTATTCTCCTTTGTTAACAGAAGCATCAGCAGAATCGCCCGATATGGTTTTCGTCATCATTCTACTTTGAAAACTTGATGTACTATTTAACTAAATAATTTTAATTAAAAGAATACGGGAATTGTCTTCTTTTTATAACATATTATAAAAATGAAAATAAAAAATGTACATACTTAAGTATGTATGCATGTTAATTTAACAAGATAAACTTTTGATTTTAATATAAAACAGGTTTTTATGGGTTCAATATTGAATCCAGATTTATTTATATTTTAATATTTTTTTTTTTTTTTTTAATTTTTTTTAACAGTGAATAATATTAAATAAACGTAATTTAAGGTTATTTTAATATTTTTCATTTAAAATTAATATGAAATAATGATAAATTTAAGTAAAGGGTATACTTTTGCTGAAATTTACTATGATTCTCAATCAACATTTTTCCATGTTAATTTTACATTGGTATTTTTTTCTGTGTGTAGGACCAGAGCTATGAATCAAAATGTGGAACCACCACCTAAAAAAATTGATAATTTTGTTACAAAAAATAACATAAATGCTGGAACAAGGCACGGAATAAGATAAGACTTTGCAAAAATTTGTTTTATTTGACTGGAAATCACGCTGTTAAATTTCGTGAAGATCCGTCCATAATTTACCCTAAGCCCCATATAAGCAATACTCCCGGAAAACAGTTTTGTACCCCTAAAACCGTAAAAAATAACGCTAGCGTAACATAATTTGGTAAGTTACAGTTTTTTAGGACTAGAAATAACACTGTGAAATTTCGTGACGATCCGTCCATAATTTACCTTAGACGCCATATAAACCCTACTACCGAAAAACAGTTTAGTCGCCTAAAACCGTAAAAAATAATGCAATCATAACAGAAATTTGGTACGTCACAGTTTTTTAGGACTAGAAATAACACTGTGAAATTTCGTGACGAGCCGTCCATAATTTACCTTAGGCCCCATATAAACCCTACTACCGGAAAACAGTTTAGTCGCCTAAAACCGTAAAAAATAGCGCTAGCGTAACAAAATTTGGAACGTCACAGTTTTTTAGGACTAGAAATAACACTGTGAAATTTCGTGACGATCGGTCCATAATTTACCTTAGGCCCCATATAAACCCTACTACCGGAAAACAGTTTAGTACGCCTAAAACCGTAAAAAATAATGCAATCATAACAAATTTTGGCTCGTCACAGTTTTATAGGACCATAAATGATACTGTGAAAATTCGTGAAGATCGGTACATAATTAACCCTAGGTCCCATAGAAACCCTACTCCCGGAAAACAGTTTAGTACACCTAAAACCATAATTAATAATGCTATCCTAACAGAAAATGGTACGTCACAGTTTTAAAGGACTAGAAATGACGCTGTGAAATTTCGTGATGATCAAGTCCATAATTTATCCTAGGCCCCATATAAACCCTACTACCGAAAAACAGTTTAGTCGCCTAAAACCATAATTAATAAAAATCGTCGCAGTTAAGATAATAATAACATCATACAGATATTACTCCTTAAACATTCGAACTGTCGGTGGAGGGTATCAAAGATTCGGCACAGCCGAATATAGCACTCTAACTTGTTCCTTTTATTTTTCATTACAGCCTTTTTAGAGTTCTTTGCTCAAATATTAACGTAAATTGAGATTTTTTTTTAAGAAAACAAAAACTATACTATTTGGTTTAGAAAAAGTTAACCTTTTGTAGTTTCTTATAAAAAAATGTAAACAGTTCTTATCAATCTTTGTGGAAATTTACACTAAAAACTCACGCTATGCATATTTTGTTTTTTTCCCAAAAAAAATATCGTTATTGTGATTTTGTAATGTCAAGTGTCACTTATGTAACATTCCTTTTTAGAAATATAATCAATTGTAATATTTGTGTTTTATTATTATATTTTAAGATCAACTTATGCTCTTAGAAAAAATGTACTCTATTGTGAATTAAAAAAAAAATGCTTTTTTTTAAAGTTAAATTTAATATTCAACATTTTTTATTTTTCGAATTTATTCTATGAGCTAAATTTCAGTTATGTATTTTATAAAGCTTTTTTGTAATAGTCCTTCCTATTCCTTCAATTATTCAGAAATGACTTTATACACTACCAGACTATTATATTGTATTTCCTTGTTACATTTTACCTAAACTTTCCTTTGGAAAGCATTGAGGTATATTGTATGTACAGAAAAATTACAATTATTTGACACCAGCAGAATGTAATGCATTTACTGGCCCGCTACGGCCCTCGTCATTTCTGAATAATTGAAGGAATAGGACTATTACAAAAAAGCTTTATAAAATATATAACTGAAATTTAGCTCATAGAATAAATTCGAAAAATAAAAAATGTTGAATATAATATAAAGTAACCTTCGGATGGAAATAATTCCCAGTTTCTATTTGTTAAATTTAATAAATAAAATACGCTGTTGTCTTAATTTTCTTTATGGAAAATTGTGATATTTCTTTATTTATCGAAAATTTTACGCTATTGTGATTTTCTCTATTCTGAAAATTTACAATATTGCGATATTTCGTAAGAAAAAATAACGCTATTGTGATTTTTTTATAAAAAGATTTACATTATTTGGATTATTCTCTTTAAACATTAACAGCCAAATTCATAAAAAAGAGTTAGCCACAGTTGGTACACAACGCACAACGAGCTGACTACTATGTGATTTTTTAGCTATTATTTTTTTGGCAGCACTGGTTTAAACAGCTGACGCACGTTTCGTGTTTTGTTTCACTGTCAAACATCTTCAGTTTGGTCTATAATTTAACCATGAATCGTCTTACAAACGAACAAAGCTTGCAAATTATTGAATTTTATTATCAAAATGCGTGCTCTGTTAAGAAAGGTTATCGGGGCATCTTGTGTTCAGCGACGAAGCTCATTTTTGGCTCAATGGGTACGTTAATGAGCAGAATAATCGATTTTGGAGTGAAGATCAGCCAGAAGCATTGCAAGAGCTACCAATGCATCTAGAAAATTTCACAGTTTTCACGGTTTATGGGCTGGTAGCATCATTGGACCGTACTTCTTCAAAGATGATGCGAATCGTAACGTAACTGTGAATGGTGAGCAATGGACTTATTGAGAGGCGAGTTCGGTGAACATTTTATTTCACGTTCGGGACCGGTCAATTGACCGCCTCGATCGTGCGATTTAACGCCTTAAGACTATTTTTTGTGGGGCTATGTTAAAGCTCATGTCTATACACACATGCCCGCTTCAATTGACGCATTGGAAGTAGTGCTGGGATACTATCGATATTTTCTACTATCGATATTTATCGATAGTTCAGATTTCCCTATCGATATATCGATATTACTATCGACTGAATGTTTGTACTTGTGCAGGAAAACTTTAATTATTTTTTTATAAAGCTACAGTCCGTTGTTTTTATCACTTTATTGAATGTATGAGACGTATGTATGTTTGAATATACATACGCGCGTTATTTTACATAGCGTTTACATTTGCCAGTACTGGCAAGACAGTAGCAATTCATTCAAACTTTTTCACTAATACATAAACACTTTTACAGCTATTTTGTTTTTGCATTGTTTTGCCAACTAATATGTATATGCTTACTGTCTTGCCAGTATTGGCAAATGTAAACGCTGCATTAGATGGCAGTTTTTTAAAAATTGATAAGAACCTTTCTGAAGGAACCGAAGTAACAGGGACTATAAGATATTCCATTGCAACTTTAAAAAATTTTCTAAATTCTAAAACCAAAAAGGTAATCAATCTAGCGGACTTATCCTCTAATGGTCGTTCATTGTTTTGTCCTATGCTTGCAATTGCATTTCGATTTGCATTTTTTTTTTACAACATTACAAAAATATTCAATATTTCAGTCCCTATGTGAACATATATAAATTTCCACATAAATGCCTATGATTTGCAGTAAAAAGCACAGCTAAGCCATCCATACCACTTGCCGTTCTTGTTGTTCGTATTCATTGCTGTAATTCAGCGCGAATTAATAACAGCAAGTAGAAATTTGAGGCAAAAAACCGTGTGTGTGTTAAACATCTGCATGAAACTTAATAATGATGTTCATGAAACCTTCATTACAATTTTGTGTTCGCTTCATTCGTATTCAGTAAGATCAGGGTTACCGTTGGAAATTTTCGAAAAGGGTCACAAAAAGGGTATTTTCCAGAAAAAGGGGTCAAAAAAAGGGTATTTCAATAAAAAAAGGGTCAAGTTTTTTATTAGCAGTATTTCCCATTTTAATGAACATAATAAGATCAAGTTTTTTTATAAGCAAGCAAACAAATAATATTTCAGGTAGGAAGAGCTCAAAAACTTAATTTTTTTATGGAATGCTCTGTCCTATTTTAAACACCTGACAAAATGTTTATTCTTTATCATACATAGCTAATTTTTTAATATTTTTTATGTGATTTTCCGATTTAGTGATGTCAAAAAATGTTAGTGTTTGTTTTTAATTTTGCAATCGTTCGCAAATTGTAACCATTTTCTCGATTTAAGCGATTTTTTTCCTGTGTCAGATTTTTTAAAGCTTTTACAATTTTTAATAAATATAAGACTTTTCTATCATACCGTTGTTACCAAATACATGGGAATTTCCGCTAATTTAGCAATTTTTACCTCTTGTTTTCATTCCTGTTAGGGCACTCTCAACACTGTCGATTCAAAAGAAGGCGAAAAGCTCAATACCTTTTGCCATTATTAAGGGCGAATTTTTTTGAATAAAACATGCTACTCTTTAAGAGAGCAAAACACCAAATTGCCTTTTTTTAATAAAATGTAAAATTTTTGTTTTGAAAAGCAACCACCGTAAAAAATAACAAATATTTATATGAGTTATGTTTGCTTTTAGGGAAATTGTACTTTACTATCAAAAATCAAGGAGAAGAAAGCATGGAATTGTAAGTTTATACTTTAAGTCTGTTCCATATCAAGCAATGCTTATTTCGAAAACATTTGTTTAGCACTTCTGTTCCGCAGTGTTGACAAAACACAAAATGTGAGAGCTATTTCCATAAAAGGGTCAAAAAGTGTCACAAAATAGGTGATAATGATACAAAAGTATAATTTAAAAAAAGGGTCATAAAAGGTATCAACACCGTCGAAAAAGGGTCAAATTGATACTTTAGTATCACAACGGTAACGCTGAGTAAGATGAAACACTATGAAATGAAAGCAATGAACACTCGATATTTAAGAGACGTATAAGATGAAATTAGTTTATTTGCTTATACAAGAGAATATGAACATTAACAACCATGAAACAGAACAACCATTGAACAAATCTCGAATAAGTTCATGGAAAAACCAAGGCCTATCCAATAGGTCTGCTTACTACTACAACAATACAACAATACAAAAAACAACAGGCATTTTGTTTGTGTAAAATTCCTCGCCGTTGTCAAAATCTTACTACTACATAGGCAAAACAAAAGGAAAAATGTGTTTTGTGTGCATGTATGTGTGGCAAAAAACCAAAACAGTAAACAAAAATATACACGTATAAGGAAAATGTAAACAACTCTTGATATCGTTGAGGAAAAAACCAAATAAACATCTGGCTTCTTAAGCAGACCTATTGGATAGACCTTGGGAAAAACAGTATGATTTAAATGTCAGTGTTGCCAGTTGTAGAAAAATAAAAACATAAGAAAGTTAAAACAAAAATAGAAATAACCATGAGGGGTAAATGCAACAAGTTTAAGAGATACATTAATATTTAAATAAAAACTCAAATTTATTTTTGTTTTCAATGTAAATTTTCAATAAAATTAAATATATTTAATTTTATTTTCAAAAACATTCACTAATGGTGTTTCCTTTTCTACAAAAAACTGTGACATTTTATGTAGAAAAGAAAACACCATAACATTAAAAAATTTTCGGCAATATTTTTGTCTTAAACAGAAAAAAGTAGATAGCTATATTATTATACTATATTATTATATTGAGAACTTAAAAATGAGATAATTCATGGTTAAAATAAAAGTGATAAATTCTACGCAAAAAAGTGTCATATACATCATCCAGCACGATCAACATCCATCGTTTTCATATTATGATGTAAAAACATAATTTGTTCGACTGACGCTGTATTCCACCCAATGACGCAACGTTTTTCGCAAAGTAAATTTCTACATACTAGCGAGACAAACGTGAACCGTTATTAGTTATATTTACTTAAATTCATTTTTAAGTTTTTAATATCTTTCGAAAAAAACAACCACGTGGTCAGACTCCTAAGACACTTAAAAAACTAACAACTAAATTTCTCATAAACTCATTCCTCCTTTTGTTTTTCATCTTTCAACTAAAAATGTGTGTGTTTTTAAATTACACATGGGCAACGCATGCTAATAATTATACGAATTTACTGAAGTGGCAACATTGCTATTGAGTATTAATAAAAATAAATGAGAGAGAATGAAAACTATGAAACAAAGCCCGTTTCATTGAACAACCTCTGTGTGTTTACGATATGAAACGAAATGTGTTCATAGCAGCATGAATAAAACAACAGTTTGTTCGGTAATCTCAATTTTATTCGAACACGACTTTCAGTGAATAAGCATTTCAGTATGTTTATGAAAGAAGTTGTTCATGCAGCCCTTTAGTGTGTATGGCTGCTGTTAGATGTCTTCATAGCTGTATTTTAAATAATAATAATATCGATATTTCCATTTTTCCTATCGATAATTTCTATATTTTAAGACTATCGATAATATCGATAGTCTATCGATAATATCGATAGTCTATCGATAGTTTCCCAGCACTAATTGGAAGACAACATTGAAGCATTTATTCATGAGATACCGGCCGAAATGTTGGAAAGAGTATGCCAAAATTGGACTAAGCGGATGGACCATTTGAGGCGCAGTCACGGTCAACATTTGCATGAAATAATCTTCAAACATTATATTATATGGACCGTACTATCGATTCAAATAAAGATTTCATGAATTTTTCTGAATTGTATGTGTTTTTTTTTTAACTTTCCTATAGCTCTTAAAAAATTACCCATTAGAAAGCAAGCAGATTGCACGGAGTTATTTCATATCAAACTTTTCTCCATCTGCTAAGTGCCGGTTCACACACGTCAAGTTTGACTCGTCAAGTCTTGAGCTTTTAGGAGAGAAGGGAAAAGAAAATGCCGTTTCTTTTAGTCCGGTTCACACACGTCCAGTTTGACTCGTCAAGTCTTGAGTACTTAAGAGAGAGGGGTAAAGAAATGGCATTCTTGTTTCCCTTCTCTCCTAAAAGCTCAAGAGTTGACGAGTCAAACTTGACGTGTGTGAACCGGCACTTACACTATGATTTTTTATAGACAATTTTGTGCTATTGCGATTTGTTTATAGAAAAAGTTTATGTTTATTTTTTTTTAAATAGCATTTACAAGGTGTGCTATCAAGTCATATTGTCATTATATCCTAATATTTTAGAATAATTTAAACAAATTATTGCTGTATTTCATATAGAAAAAGTCCTTGTAATGCTGTGTTTGTTGTTTTGCCAAAACTACTCAGTATAAATCTAAGTTATGAGGTAAATTATGAGGTTTTTTCTTGTTATTATTTTAAGTCATATGGCTTTATGACTACCCTCGTGAATCCCTCAAATATTAAATTGCTATTCCGTTAAAAGAATCATTCATACCATTGTCATTTTTGTAGAACATTTCATTAATAAAACAATTTTACCATACAAAACAGGTCCAATATGTTTATTTATTCTGAAATAATTCTATTATTATTGTTATTTTTTTATAGTATTTCAAAACTATATTTTTTATATTCGAACAATATTTTTACTGCACAAGTTTATATATTAATTTTTTTTTATTAAAATATGTGGAATACTATAAAATTTCAATTTAATCTATTCGGCGCTATAAAAGACAACTATTAAAATTTCTATGAAATCACAAAATATTTTTAAATTCTATTCAAACGTTTATATACATACATATGTACATACAGACATAAATACATACTACCAAATGTTTGTACAATAAAAAATATGTCATCAATATTTTTATTGCTGTGAACAAAGACATTTCTCATAAATTTATTTGAAATTTAATTTTCAAATAAATTTATGACACGTAAACAAAGGAAATATTAATTATTGTTATGGCTACTTTTTATTTTGTAAACGAAATGTGAAAAAAATCAAGAAATAAAACTTATAAATTTTTTTGCTATAAAAATTTTAATCTTTTTTAAATTATGTTGATTAGTTTGAAAGGTTATTTCTAAATTAAGATTTTATGCCAGGATTTTCTTGTGAAAAAATCCATAATCATTTTAGGAACTTCAACAACTTTTGATATTTTCGTCTACTCCAATGTCAAAATTTCCTATTGTCCTCGACATAGTTTTGTTTTTTTTTTTTTTTAAATTTCAACAAGATACAATCATGATATATCTAACCTTTACAAACTACCCTCGCTTTTCGATGTATGAAAATGCTTGTAGGTAGATTATGGCTGTTCGACAATAGAAGTGCTAAATTTCAATTTAAATTTAAGTGTAATTTTTTCCTACTGTTTTCTCACTACTTATTGCTAATTTTATTTTTGTATTTCTAATATTCTTTGAGTGCTTTAATTTACAAGTACACATTTTGCTACTTAGTGCGGCCATGGTAAATTTTAAACCTCCATGGTTTAATGAAATAAATGAACTAAAATGCCAACACTCTTGAACAAAATTTTAAGTTAGCTTTAATTTAAAATAGATTTTCTATAGAATGCTTAAGTTTTTCTTCAGCCACATCTCAATTGTTAAAGGTTTTCTACAGAGAAGCAAACAAATCTCAAAAACTAAAACTTTTATGCAAAAAAGTCATTGCAGCTTAAAGTTTTCTATAGAAAAGTCGCAATGGCGAGAGAAAATCACAATAGCGCAAATATAAAAATAGGGTCAAAATAGCAAAGTATCAATTACGTGCACCTTTCTATAACCAAAAAAAGTGTTGGGGAAAAGGACAAAAATGAGAGTTAGAGTGTTAATAAATTCTTAGAAAAGAATCGCCGAATGATTCTATTGAAGACATCTGAAATTATTTTTTAGCTCAGAAGTACATTGAGTATATTTTTTTGACTTATACCAAACGCCTTTTCAAAAAATTCAAAAACTTTAGGGGCCCATCTTTCGGTAGCCCGAGCTAACTTTTCAAAGCCCTTTGGCCGATTTGCTCTACTAGTAGTCTACTTTCATTTCGCGTTGCAAGTGTTGAGGCTGGCGGCGATGACCCGAATTTTGTTGCACAGTGAAATCGAAGAGTTTAAATTTGTTGATTGAAAAATCACAATAGCGTAAAGTGTTCTATATAAAAATCGCAACAACGCATATTGTTTTATAGAAAAATTACTAAAGCGTAAATTTTTCTATAGAAGACATAACAGAAGGGTAGGTAGGGTTTTTCATTAAACAGTACAATAACGTAAATTTTTCTCAAGACAAGCTAAAGAGCATAAGTTTCTGACTTGTTCTGGAAACTGAATTCGAGTGAAATTGAAATCAAAATTTTATAAAAATGCTTTATTTTATAAAAAAAGGGTCCAACCAAAACACACGATGTTAATTTTAAATAAAACAAAAAGTTTTCAGGGAATTATCTCAATATTTCTTTTATTATTTTAGAAGGATCTATGACAGTGATAACCACTCCATAGACTCGCGAGCCAGTCAATAATTGTATTTTTCACACAGACACGGTCGGCAATTCACATGTATAGTACAACTTTGTTCGTTTCAAAACATCAGACTATCATCGGTCTCTGCGACCGCACACAAGCACATAATATCTTTGTGTGCGTGCGTTCGGGGCTTTCTTAGTTCGGGGCTTGGTTATCACTGATCTATGACAATTATTTGTGAAACAAAATATCAGCCAAATGTTCGCCACGGCTTCGGTGGCATACCTCCATCTGATGCTGCATATTTTCAATGACTCTGAGACATACATAATTGCGGTTCAATGTCGTTAATGTGACGAATTGGCTCATCCTTTAGGTCTTCTTGATTTGTTCTTGTCTTAATGACGTACACTTCTTCTTCCTTTCAATATCCCCAAAGAAAGAAGTGCAACGGTGTCAAATCATCACATGATCGTGGCTGGCAATTAACATCGCTATGACGTGAGATAACATGGTCATTGAATATGTCGCGCCAAAGAACCATTGTTTTGTCTGCTGTCTAAAAAGTGGTAACATCCTGTTGGAACCACATATCGTCCAGGTCCATATCCTCAACTTCTGGCCACAAGAAGTCTGTCATCACGTAATAGCTAACACCATTCACGGTAACTGCTTGGCCGACTTCATTTTCGAACAAGTGCTGCCTGATGACGGCGCCAGAACTGGGCGAGCATGCACAGCAGCTTTCGTATTTCCTACAGACCTGGTTTGCTGAAATTTGTGCTCAATTATCCCGATTGTGGACACATATGTTTGATTATACTGACCAAAAAAATTACGTAGTACACGAAATGAATTTTGAATTAAACGCCAATTTTCGTAGAAGACTTAAACAATCTTAAAGCGCTGCTCAATTGTGCACCTCTTCATGGATGAATTTGGCAAACACTGAAACAAAGAAATGTCAAATTAAAATGGTCAAATAAACCTGAAGTTAAAGTGTGCCTTACAATTAACATCGTACATATTTTACCTCATGTTTGGAGTGGCACTTATCTACATCAGAACTATTCTTTTAATCAAAAAACTATTCTTTAAAATTAAAAAAAATTAATTCAAAATTTCCATCGATTGAAATTTTACACGATTTCGTATTAAAGTAAATTTTTGAAATACCAAATTTTTAATTAATAGGATTTTGTTTGTTGTGCTTAATTCCCAATTTATTGTTCTTGATAAAAACACATTTCGGTTTCCAGCACAAGGCCGGTTAGCATTAATTTTCTAAAAAAATTTCATTAGAATACATATTTTTCGAAAAACGTAAATTTTTTATAGACTAAATCGCCCCATATATTTACAATATTTTGTGTATGCAATTCGCCATACATCGTACATTGTTGCCAACACATTTCACAGTATATTGTACTTCTTTTCGTTGGGCAAAAAAAATCAAAAGGATTTTAATTCTTGACAATATATTGTGCCACCTTCTAATATCACATACACATTGGCGATACCTAAATATAGAACAATATTATTGCAAGTGTATGAGCCGCCTTATAACAAAAGCGTAAATTATTCTATAGCTAAATTAATAAGTTTTTATGGAAAACGTAAGTTTTTGTAATGAAAATCACAAAAGCGTACATATTTCTAAAGTAAAAATCACAAAAGCATAAATTATTCTAGAAAACCAAAGCAATGTCCATTTTTTATATAAACAAGTAAGAGTGCTATATTCGGCTGTGCCGAATCTTATATACCCTTCACCATTGTGCGAGCAGAATACATAGCAACTAGACAAAAACTAAATAAAACTGGTAAATATTTTTTTTTTAAAAAAGAGACAACCGGTTTTGAACTTCGCTTTTCATAAGGGCCCAGAATATATATACTTTATAGGGTGTAGGATCAATATTGTAGAAATTACCGTTATATATACCTTTTTTACCTTCGGTGAAAGGGTATAAAAAGAGTAATTTTCGGGAATTCAGGGGTCTAATCACCGCATTCGATACTATCGTATCGAATAAACTATTGAATTTTTTTGCATACGATAGACACTGGCGTATCGAATGAAAACTCGATAAATGTAATGTCGAGTTACTCGATGTCGAATGCTTTTATTTCAAATTCAATACATTTCATTCGATATCGAGTTTCAAGATACCAAAATAAATAATTTCGATGAATTTTGCTCGATATCGTATGCGGTGATTAGACCCCAGTATTTCGGTTATAACTCATACAAATTTCCGACATTTTGGTATATAAGTCATATACATAGGACATATGGCAGCCCTAAAATTTAGGTTTTTATAAAAATTTTGATGTTTTTTAGCCCATTTTTTGAGTATTTTGCTCATAAATTACTCATTGTCTAACCGATTTGATAGTTTTATATACCGACGTGTTAAGGAAGAATTTTACCATTTACTTAGGTTATATTTATATATAAACATTTATATAAACTTGTAAATATATATTTTAACAAAGTTAATTATAAAAAGAGTAATTTTTGTGGATTCAGTATTTCGGTTATAACTCTGCCATTTTTTAACCGATTTGGCAGATTTATATACCGACGTGTTGAAGAAGAAATTTACCATTTACTTTAGTTATAAAGCTTGGACTCTGGGAGATCTATGGTTCCCGAAAGTGGGTATTTAAAAAAAAATTTAGTTTTGGTCATAACTTTATTGTATCTGAAGCGATTTTCCCGAGTTTTTTATAAAATATGTTCTACTAAAAATATATTTTGATATATAAGTCATATCCATAGGACATATGGCAGCCCTAAAATTTAGGTTTTATACAATTTTTAATTTTTTTTGTACGGGAGGTACCACGCCCACTTATAAAGTCCCGCCCACATTTTGTAGGATGGTGTGTATTGCCAACGTAAATGTGTGTACCTAATTTGGAAACTTTGGCTTTTGCCGTTCCCCAGATATACAGAAATAAAAAAAATACACAACAACAAGGGATTTTTGGAAAAATTTAGAGGTAGTCGTGGTTTTTTGCTCATATCTCCGTCATTTTTGGGCTGATCTGGCTGAATTTCAATAGCAAACTTAAACGGAGTATATGTGACATAAATAAACATCAACCTAGTCCACATAATTTCTGGGGTTTTCGGAAAACTCATTTCAACATACACACGGACAGACGGACAGATGGAAAGACGGACAACCGGATTTGAACTTTGCTTTTCATAAGGACCCAGAATATATATACTTTATAGGGTGTAGGATCAATATTGTGGAACATACAAACGGAATGACAAAGTTATATATACCCTCTTACCTTCGGTGAAGGGTATAAAAACAACAAAGCGTAAATTATTCACTACAAAAATTACAATAGCGTTCTTCTTTTATTAAAAAAGATCACAATTGGGGTATTCACAAGGTGTGCTATCATGTTATATTGTCATAATGTTCTAACATTTTACAATGGCTTAAAAATATTGTTGTTGCCTTGTAAACAAAAAGTGTCTTAAATAAATAGAACTTTGTTTGCTATTTTTACTTTGCTGTCGTAACTAATCAGAAGCGACATACGCTGAGCGGCTGAGCCGAGCCGCATTAGTTTTTGTAAGCCGACGCACATTGGTTCAAGAGCGGCATTAATTCATTTTTTTCATGTTCGCCGATTTGGATAATTTTTTGGTATTTTGTTGTCAGATATCTGAATATTATGATTCCGAAATATAAACCTGATTTATTTATTATATGTTTGGACAGACACGCTCAAAGTTCATATATGTTCGCTTGTTTAAAATGACATGAACATTTACTGTATGTTCAATCTTTTGATATAATCACAGTAAACTTACCGTTTGACTTTTTGGTACATTTTCGTAAATAGCAATTGTTAAAGATGAGACTTGCATTAAAAAAAGTTGGAAAAAGTGCGATATAAACAATTTCGTAGAACAAAATATAAACAAAATGTAAACAACATCAAAATTTCAATGTTCATCAACTTCAGTGGACTGCATCTTTTTAGCGCTGTGGAGCGCTGTTTAACAAAAGATGTCAAATTACAGCTTGAAGTCTCAGCGAAAAGTTAAAAAAAATTCAGCTGCTCCTACCTGATCCTTTCCAAAAAAAAAAAAACTATAAAATGAGAAAGTAACAAAACATGAATTTTCGTTCATGGCTGGTACTACATGCCTGTAACTGTGCATAAGATTCTGGTACATTGTAGCAAAACTATAGCAGAAGCTATTCTACCAATAGGTACCCTAGAGGGAAGCGAACTGACACCAAAGTAGTCCCGTGATAGGTCTTCGGTGGTAGAGACCGGTTCTAGTTTTAGCACTTTCTATGAATAAGACCTATCACTTTTACATGGGGTTGTCATTGGAGGGGGCCAATTGACACCATTTGACCAGTCACAAATCTATTCTCAACGGACGTGTTTAGTGACAGTTACTAAAATGTAGTATTATTTCAATACGATGTAGTATTGTTTCAATAAAACAAGTCCTAGAATTAAATTCAAGAGCCAAATTTTAGAAAGCCTCAAAAAAATGTATCACACTACCGGTGAAGACTGTACTGTAATTCATTACTTTTTCTACCTTTTTGTTCTACATAAAGTAGTTACATGATTGGTTCTCCTTTCACTGGTCATGAGTTCTTTCTTTTTGCACCTGTTCTATTTTCACAACTCCCAGGACCAGTCTGTGGGACCAATTGACACAAATTTCCCGCAGGGTATGTCTCTATCTAAAGGCGCTAATTCATTGATTTTATTTTTATTTTTTCCATTTTAATTGATTATTTGTATCAGGTATGCTGTCCGAGGAAGCTCAGGAAGCGCGGAATAAAGACTATAGAGCCTATAGATTACATCATATGCGAAGAATTGGACGTGTTGCCACTAATGAAGATGTAATGCATAATCTTTTATTGTCTTCAGACCCATTTATAAATAGATTTCGCTCAAAGCTGCAAATCAAAAAATTGGAGTACGAAAACGATGTTAAAAAGTTATTAAAAGACTGTGCTTGAATTACGTATTCATGTTTTTTCTATGGCACGTGGGCGTAAAAGTGGGCGGAACAGATATATGTTTTCCGGAGTCCATTCTACAATTATAATATTTATTATTTGTGAAAATTGAGTTGATGCATTAAAAGTCAAGAGAGTTATGCCACTTCTTCAATACAAGTTGTATGGGAAGTGGGCGTAAAAGTTGGCGGAAATTTTTCAAATTTCACACAAATGATTAAGAGTGTTTAAAAATGCTATGTACCAAAAAACAATGCCGTAGGTCAAAATTTAATTTTTACTTTGTATGGGAAGTGGGCGATTCATTTTGATTTTTCCATTTTTTCTTGATTAAAACAAAAAATGCCTATGTGCCACTGCTTTTTTTTGCCGCTCGTTCTATGAACTTGAACCAATGTGCGACGCCGTCGATGGCATAATTTTATCCGGCTTACATCCGAATTCATTCTACGGCTAGCAATTTTTGCAACAAATGACTTGCGGCGTCAAATTAAACAAAATAATATTTATTTCTGAATTGCGTCTGAAAAATGGAAAATAGTCTAATTTATTAATCTAATTTAATTTATAAATTTGGATTAGAATTAAAAAATATTTTTTTAGGTAAATATTAATTTTGTTTATATATGTATGTGTTAAATCAGCTGATTTAAATTCAAAATAGCACACTGAATTATGAGGGGTTGTTCACAACAGTCGTATTTTTTCATGTTTCTATTTTAAGGTGTCATAAAGTACCTTGTGAATCCCCCGAATATGAAGCATAAATTTTCAAATAGAAAAATTACCAAAGCTCTCGCCTGGTCATCGATTTCGCACGTTAACGTTCGCATAGAAAATTATATATAAAACAAAAACAAAATTCTTATACTTGTTTTTGTTTTTAATGTAATTTTCTATGCGAACGTTGACGTTCGAAATCGTTAAAGATGCAGTTAATCTTTTTTTTTATAAAAAAAAACAATGACAAAATTTTTAATAGAAAAACGTACACTATTGTAGTTTTTTCAATAGAAAAATTCTATAGAAAAAAAAACAAACTCGTGTTCTGCTGAGAAGTCGTAATGATGATTAAATCTTCTTTATATTTATGAATGCTTGTATATATTAACGTATATTTGCTAATTTGTATGTACTTTTCTTTATTTTCTATTTATTAAAAAGTAGTTTTCTGAAATGCCTGCATGTGTACCTACATTTACTTAATACAGTTTAACTAATTAGATCAGTTTAGTTTTTTCCATTTTATATTTTTCCAGTCGTTGTTAAGAGAGGAAGTGAACTTATTAACAAGTTCTTTATGTAGTTATTATTGTTTAGTGTTACATATTTGTACTGCTAAATACATTGTGCTTTTAATGTATTTAAATACATACAATGTTGTATTCTATGAGTATTATACTCGTAACATACTTAACAACGTATTTAAAATGTTATTAGTGGAAAAACAAAAGTTTTTCATATTTAAAACAGGGGTTTTCTTTTATAGGTTAGTAATTAAAAACCATGATATGAATATGTAGATATGTGCATATACAACACGGTGGCGCAAAATGAGCTATATGGTTTAAATTCTTTGTAGATTTTATAATTATTATATTTTTTTTTAGCATTTTGTAAAGAAAACTTTGGGAATTAATAATGAATAATTATGCAATCGAATAAAATTATTTGCACCCGAAATTTTGCGAAAAGTCACGGAAAATATATTAAAAAGAGCATGTGTTTGCGAAGCAATTAATGAACACCACTTACAAAATATCATATTCAAAGGTTATTTAAAAATCTTCCCCAAAAATACATTGCATTTACAAAAATATAATAAGCGCATTAATAAAAAGTTATGAGCAAATTAAACTATATACCTCATTCTGCGCCACCCTGTTTATATCTATGTATGTATGTTTCTTCATTAACATAGTCTTAAGAGAATACATCTACTGCTCACCGTCTTTGTGTTCATTACAAAAAGTATGCAAGCATACATTAAGGCCCATAAGTACCTTTCTGGTGTGACTTTTATTTTTTAATTTACTATTCAAATGCTGGTCTAATGACCCACCCTGAAACATTGTATTATACTCAGGTCTCTTGATTACAAATAGTCATTTAAATGACACATAAACTAGCCGGAGAGGTGTAAAGTAAAAACTTTACAAACGATTAAATTTATTAATGATGTATTCTCTATGCGACTTAGTTAAATTTATGCTTTTGTGATTTTTTTCTAAAAAAATATCTTCACATTTGGCTTCTTAGAAAATGTGAGTTTTATAAAGAGTTTTCCTAAAACTCACGAGATTAATTGTGAATTAAACAAAAGGTTTGCAGAGAATTATCTTTATATTTTTTTATTATTATAGAAGGATCTAGGACAATTATGTATGTTTGAAACAGAATATCGGTCAAATGCTCGCCACGGCTTCGGTGGCATACCTCCATCCGAAAGTCCATATTTTCAATGATTCTGAGTAAAAATTGAGGTTTAATGTCGTTAATGTGCAGAATTAGTTCATCCTTCAGCTCTTGAATTGTTCTTGGCTTAATGACGTACACTTCTTCTTTTTAATAACCACAAAGAAAGAAGTCCAACGGTGTCAAATATCATGATCGTGGCGGCCAATTAAAATCGCCACGACGTAAGATAATACGGCCATTGAATTTCTCGCACAATAGAGCCATTATTTCGTTGGTTGTGTGGCATGTGGCACCTTCCTGTGGGAACCACATAACGTCCAGTGCCCATGTTCTCTAACTCTCGCATCGCGAAAGTTTTCAATTGAAATGTGTGAAATGAAACAAAAATGCCATAAATTCACTTAACTGTGTCTGTAACTTTTTTTTGGCGAGTACAAGCTGACACGTAAGGAAATTACTAGCCAATTAACAGAAAAACTGTGTCTGTAACATTTTGGTGAGAAAAGTTCCCGCTTTGAACTGTCAAATAAACTCACGAATAAAAATTGGGCGAGAAAAAATTTTAACACTAAAAAACAATGCGAAATGCAAAGAATAATAATAATAATATTTTATTCTTGGCACATTTTTCATTGTTTTATTATTTTGCTTTTAACAAACATTAAAGTCGCTTTTTACACAATTTGGCATAGCCGACGGTTGTGTTTTCGCCGCCGTCGTTGAAAAATTTTCAATTTAAGTAAATTTTAGTCGCCGTCAACGATATGTGTTACTGGCGTTCTGAACATCTGCAATGTCACATCGGCTTCGAGTGCGATATTATGACATTTATAACGTAACGACGTAATCTCTTTTGATAGTTTTCGACATGAGTTACAGACACACATTTTTCTCACTTTTCGAGAAACGATGGAATATTTTGTTTCATATCTTTTCGATGCAAGAAGTTCTCACTAAAGTTACAGAAAATGGGTACTGGTCATTAATTTCTGTCCACCAGAATTTCGCTATAATCTCGCGATAGCGAACACCATTCATTTGCTTGGTCGACCTCATTTTCACATTATTGCGAACAACAGCAATGTTTTTCGCAGAACGAACTGGGCGAGCATGCACAAGTGTTTTCACATTTCCTACAGACCCTGTTTGCTAAAATTTGCTCTCGATTTTGGACATATTTGTTCGATTATGCTGACAAAAAGATCACGAGGTGCACGAAATGGAACCCCTCTGTTTCGTAAAAGGTTTCAACAATCATTTGTTAATAAATAAGCTCGAGGCCACAATTGATTCAACAATTTTAACGCGCTTTTTAATTATGTACAACTTCATGGTTGAATTTGCAAGCACTGAAGCAAAAAAATGTCAAATTAAGTTGGGCAAAAAACTTAAACTAAAGGTGCGACTCCCAATTAACATCGTGTATTATGGTAGAACCACCCTTTTAAGATTATGCAATTGTGGTAAAAAAAAGAAAAAAAAAAACTGGTACTATTGTGATTTTTCTAAAGAAAAGTTTAAACTATTAAAATGAAGATTAATCTGTATAAAAATTTTGTTATATTTTAGGCCCAGAACAGACGGTAAAACGCAACTGCAACGAAACCCTTTAGAAATTATTGTTTTGAAATCGTTTCAATCGTTTTCCACACACCCTGCAACCTAAATTGTACCCGAATGTAATGAAATTATCACAACCATTTCGATCTTCTTTGAGAACAGATGAAACGCAAAAAAGAGTTTTCTGCACGCCGGTTTCAATGCAAATGATTTCCAATGCATTTCAAACCGGTCTTAAAATGGTCGCGTCGTGTGTGGTCCCTCAAAGGAGTCTATGGCATAAACTCAAATGAAACTCGGAAATAACTAGAAGTTGCAGTTGCGTTTCTCCGTCTGTTCTGGGCCTTAATAAATAAAAAATACACTATTGTGACTGTTTTATAACTACCCTATTGTGAATTATCTAAAGAAAACTTTACACTTTTGTTATTTTATTTTAAAAAGCTCACACAATTGTGATTTTTCTATAGAAAAAAATAACAATATTGTGATATTTCTATGAAAAGCTTAAACAATTGTTAGTTTTCTATAAAAAATGTAAATTCAACATATTTTCCATTAAAAACTTACACATTTCTTTGAAAAAATGGACGCTGTTTTGATCTTTCTACAGAAATTTTTTACAGAAAATTTTTCATTAATTTTTGATATTCTTTAATAAGGCTTGAGTTCATCAAATTTAATTTTCATTAAATCATTTTCACTGAGGGAAGGAATCTTACAACTTGGAATTTTTATTAAAATTAGTTGATAATTTATTCTTGGCTGAGCGGGGATTCGAACCCGGGTTGATCTTTACATGTTTCAAGAATCACCACATTCTATCCTCAGAAGATCTTTGAGTTCTGCCCACTGCACCACTGCGGTGCCCTTTAGCCAACAGTCAAACATTAATCTTTAACCAGTAGTATTGGTGGTTCGAAATTTGCTGTTATTATCACTTAAATTTCATATTACATGTTGACTCCTTTCCTCTGAGGATAGAATGTGGTGATTCTTGAAACATGTAAAGATTAACCCGGGTTCAAATCCCCGCTCAGCCAAGAAAAAATTATCAATAAATTATAATAAAAATTCCAAGTTGTAAAATGCCTTCTCTCAGTTAAAATGGTTAAATGAAATTTAAATTTGATGAACTCAAGCCTGATTTAAGAATATCAAAAATTACAAATTAACAGTTCAACTAAAATCAAAATTAATTTTTCATTATAGTAATTTTTCTATTGTACTTTTTTTAAGAACAATTTTGTAATTTTTCTTATAAAACTATTTACCCCATGGTGAACTTTTTAAATATAAATTTACATTATTGTAATATGTAATAGAATAATTTACACTATTGTGAATTTCTAGAAAAAAATGTACACTATTTTGACACTTCTATGAAAAATTGTGAGTTTTTTTGAGGAAAGTGTTAGTTTTGTATAACAAATTTGCACTTTTCTATTGAAAATTTACGCTTTTGTGATTTTCCCAGAGCAAAAGTTTTATTTAAAATATTGTCATAATTGCGATTTTTTTTGATAAAATTTTGCGCCAAATGTAACAAGTTATTAAATTTTTTATATAATTTGTTTGTTTATTTAATAAGAGTTTCAAATACAATTACAAATTGTATTCTAACTTAATTAGCCGGGCAATAGTAACGTATACCTTCAGCCCGTTGTAGTGAAACAGACCAGAGTCTCTGGCGAGAATCGAAACCGTAACCCTCGCAGTGATAGAAAGAGGAACGATGTTGTGATAAATCGGTATGTTTTTATTCTAGAAAATTGAACTTAAACACTATATATATATTCTTGGTCCTTGATTTACCGATGTCCATCTGTCCGTCTCTCCATGTACATGTTGAAATGGGTTTTCCGTTAGCCACAAATATGATGTGGATTTGGTTGTTATATAGTTCTCTCACATATACTTCGGATTTAGTTGCTATTGAAATTCAGCCGGATCGGTCCATCAATGGCTGAGGTACGAGCAAAAAGACCACGACTGTCTCTAATTTTTTTCATAAAATTCCATGTTGTTATTGTTTTTGTACACTCATTACCGAAAGCTACAAAGTATATCTTGTCTTAGTTTGAGGTTTTTAAGACTTTTTTTTAGCGTTTTTTTTTTGTTACATGTAACACATAAATACATAAAGAGAAATGTTAATTAAATGATATCCGTTTCTGTATATCTGAAAAAACGGAGAAAGAACAAGTTTTCAAATTATGTTCAAACGTCTTCGATATTAATTGACAACCTCCGAAAAAATGTGGGTGGAAATGGATAAATGGGATTTATTTTAATTTAAAAAACAGCAAGAGAAAAATACACAACCTACATAATAATGTGGGCGGAAATGGACAAGTAGGCGTGGCACCTCCCGTAGAAAGACAGTATAGATTTCTGTATATCTAGGGAACGGAAAGAGCCAAAGTTCTCAATTAAGGTACAAGTATTTTAGATATCAATGTGAGCGGGATTGGAGATGAGGGCGTGGCTTAACCCATCAAGGTCCTGCGTTGCGTTTTCGCAACGTTCACTTAAACCTCCCTTCAGGCATTTTGTTGTTACGTAATAGTGTTATAAAGCACAGTGAAGTAAAATTTAACTAAATATCTAATCGACCTGTTTTTGGATTTGTATCATACATAAGTTTTTTTTTATACAAATTTTTAATCTAAATTTTTAATTTTTCCGGTTTTTTGGGTACTTTTGAAAAAAGTTAAAAAAAATAAAGTAATATATAATATACCTATCTGAAACTTCTGAAGGAGGTAGCTGACATACGAACATTATTATTTCTACTGAAAAATCCAATCATCGTGGACATTTGAGCCTTTTTTTATGATTGTATATATCCGTGATGCGAAAACGCAACACTGGGCCTAAACGATATACAAATTACATACAATTTTCAAATACAAACATATTTATACAATCACTTGCTATTTAAAACAGCATAATAAAAACATGTATGTATTTTAATTATAAGTTGTTGTTATTTATGTGTTTTGAAATTTTCGATAATTTTTTCAACTTTTTCAAACTAATTTCCAATTTTTAAAATGCAGGATATTTCGCAGAAGGTAAATTCCAATTCTTTTTTTTCCGCAAAATGTATTATTTTCCTAAAGGAAAGCGAACTTACACCAAAGTAGTCCCGTGATAGGTCTTTGGTGATAAGATAAGAAATATCGCTTTAACATGGGGTTGTCATTGGTCAATTGACACTATTTGACCAGTCTAACATCTATTCTCAATGAACGTGTTTAGTGTTAGTTATAACAATGTTAGATTATTTCGATACAATGTAGTATTTTGTCAATAAAACAAGTCCCCAGAACTAGATTTAAGAATCAATTTTAGAAAGTCCCAAAAAAAAGTGTCACACCATCGGTGAAGAATGTAGTGTAATTCATTAGTTTTTAACCTTTTTGTTCTTAATATACCAGTTAGATGATAAGTTCTCCTTGTTCTATTTTCACAAATCCCAGGACCAGGCTGTTGGAACAATTGACACAAATTTCCCCCAGGGTTCTTCAATAGGTACAATAAGAGAAAATCGAACAATTAATGTGAAATTATCCTCTCCCAGGATATTAAAGAAAAACCAGTAAGAGTGCTATATTCGGCTATGCCAAATATTTGATACCATCCACTGACAGCTAGGATAATTCAGGAGTGGGCATTATATTGGACCTGTGGTAAATTATGAACCGATCTTTACGATAGTTGACAGTGTGATTTCTAGTCATTATAAAACTGTGACAGAACAAAATTTATTACAATAGAATTATTTGTTATGGTTTTATACTACTAAAGTGTTTTTCGAGAATGGGCTTTATATGGGGCCTATGATAAATAATGGACCAATCAATTACAAACGTGAGAAATGTGACGTAGCAGTGCACCCAAAGTGCTTTGGAACGTATCATAATTGAATTAAAAATGAAATGTATATGAATATCTTTTTTATTTTTTTTTTTCCTAAAGACGTGAATAAAAAATTTTAATTTAAAATGTTTGCAAATGCGCTTAATTTTTATATCGTTAAGGCCCAACGTTGCGTTTTCGCAACGGGGGTTATCTGGGCTCCCACTTATCCGATTTACCCAAAATTTGTTTTCTTTCTTATTTTGGTATAAATAATAAAATTTTAAAAGTTTCGTCATTATAACTCAACGGGATCATGGCTCGGGCCTTAATGGGTTAAAATTGATTTTTGTTTATATCTAAAGAACGGTATTTAAATAACATTCTGTTCTTATCGCACCGTGATGAAGGGTATATAAGATTCGGCATAGCCATATATATCACTCTTACTTGCTCAATATTATTTTTTTTTTTTTGGTTATAACTTTTCTCTTAAAGATTTCGAATACTTAAAAACTTTAACCAAAATCCACTTAAGGGCAGAAAGGTCACTCTTCAACAGCTGTTATTATCAAATTAATGATATTTCAGGAATGTGCATGCAAATACTTTATGATTTTTGCTTTTAATAAAATACATTTGTACAACGAACTTTTTAAGTTGATTTTTTTTTGTTTTTGAGAAAAGCAAGAAAATTCAAAAACAAAGAACATGTTGAAAAGCAGCAAGTAATTCAAACATTCATTGTTTTTCGACACTACTGAGGTGCTTAAATATTTAAGTGGTCATACTTTTACAAACATATGGGTACATACCACCAGGCAACCAGACCAACTACATTCTGTTTTTTTTTTGCGTTGGTAGAAAACAACAACCTGATGGTACTTAGAAATTGTAAATGAAATATAAAAAAAAAATATACAAAATACGTCATGTACTTAAACAAAGTAGTTTTGTTCTTGTTAAAAACATTTCAAACTTAACACTTAAAGCTTTTAATGAATTAAAGGAACGAATTTCCAGCGCACAAACCGTGTGTTTTTCATCAGCAAACAGTTTTTTTTTGGTTTGTTTTCTAAACTTTTTATTCATTGAAAATTGCATTTTTATGCGGGCTTTCACAGATACTTTTGTTTTTAGTTACATACATATAGAGATACATTTACCATGTACATGTACGGGTATAAACAATCTTTAAGATTGTTACTCATAAACCACATTTGGAATGCCAAACGACCCTATTTAGTTTGCTTCTACTTTATTTTCTATTCTTTGTTGTTGTTGTGTATTTTTTCTGCTCTAAATACCCCGAGGAGTGCTATTTTGTTTTACATTTTATCTATTCCATGGTGATTTTTTAAGTAATCTCACTTCAATTTCCATTCCAACAACATGTTCTTCTTCATAGTCCTCCTCTTGAAAAGTTAAGGTTCATTTACCAGTAAATATGTTACTTTGTTTTACTTGGGATTTTCTTACGACGATGACGCACAGTGGGGGATGAAAAGAAAGGAACATGAACCTTTAGTTTAAAATAAGTATGCAAGTTAAATGTACTCTGGATGGTGTGATTTTTTTAATTTCAAGAAATTAATGGTGTTTTCTTTTCTACAAAAAATGTGACATTTTATTTTAAAAAAATGCAACTTGGAGTCTGTTTCTTAAACATTTTGCTCCCGAAAAGGGTGGCTTGTTTTATTCTAAAAAACTCATCCTTTTTTGCAAGCAAAATTTTTATGAAACAGACACCAAATAGCATTTTTTTAAATAAAATGTCACACGTTTTTGTAGAAAAGAAAACACCATAAGTTTCATCAAAATGTCCCAGTTTAGGTCCACTTAAACAAAACAAATACACTATTATGATTTTTCTAAAAAAAACGACGTTATTGTGATTCTTCTAAAAGAAAATTTGTTGTGTTGTAATTTTTTATCAAAAGCTTATGGAATCGTTATATTCGATTAAAAAATTTGTGTTTTTGTAATTTGTCAATACAAAAATCTACTTCTTTGTGATTTGCTATAAAAAATGTTCGCTATTGTGAATTTTTATGAAAAAAATTTTGGCTTTTTTGATTTTTTATGAACAATATTTAGTCTCTGTTGATATTTTTAATGCTTAAATTTCAGTTTTTCTAATTTTTTTAGAATAATTCACACTATTGAGATTTTTCTGTAGGGAAATTTACACAATGGTAATTTATTAATAAACAGATTTTCTCTATTGTGACTTATCTGTATAAAAAATTTCTACTTTTGTGTGTTATACAAAAAGTAACGTTAATTTGATTTTTTCTGTTGAAAGAAATTTACGCTATTGTGATTTATCCAAAGAAATTAACAAAAATGTACTGTTTTTAAATTTTCAATAAAAACAATTACAAAATTATAGATTTTTTATAGAAAAATTTTTTTTTTATAATTTTTCTGTAAACCATTTAAGCCGTTGTGATATTCCGTCGAAAAACTTACGCTATTGTGATTTTATATCAATTTCTTTAGGTTCTTGTGATTTTTCCAATTCACAATTTACGCTTTTCTGATATGTATTTCTATAAAAGAAGACACAACCGTCACTTTTCTATAGAGTAATTGACACTATTGTAATTTTACAATTAACAAATTTTTGTTATTGTGATATTCTGTAGAAAAACTTATTCAATTTATTTAGGTTCTTGTGCTTTTTCGAATTCAAAATTTACGCTTTTCTGATATGTATTTCAATAAAAGAAGACACTATTATCGCTTTTTAATAGAGTTATTGACACTATTGTAATTTTATTATTAATAAATTTTCGCTATTGTGATTTTTCTACTGAAAGATTTACGCAATTATGATTTTTCTATAGAAAAATTAACGTTATATGACTTTTGTCCAGCTAGATTTGGGATTCGTACCAATGTGCGCTATTGAGATTTGTATTATAAATTAAATAATATAATTCATTTAATTTTTCTTCTTGTTAGTTGTCTTCTTCTTCTTCTTTAAATCAAAAGGACACCCATACAAATTTTATTGCAAAGAGGATGGAGGTTATGTTTTTAAGGGAAAATTTATTAACACTGATTAATGACATCAATATATTTATTTTCATTTGAAGTCTCTTAAATATATGGAAGAGGGTACATGACCTGTACGAAAATTTCCAAAAGAAAGTTGAAATAAAAAAAAAAAAAAAAAATACAAATGTTTGTATCTTTGAGACAGACAGATATCGCTTGATTCTCCATTCATCAAAAAGGTTTATTGTTTCTAATAAAATATCGAAAAAGATTATAAAAGGTGGTACCTGCAATACAGATAGCAATCGATCGTTATGTTAGTACTTATGTGCAAACCAAAAATAATTTCTTGATCTTGTTATAGATAAAAAAAAACTTTTCATTTAAAAAAAAATGAATGAGTTATTGAAAATATTTTTTTAATTGCACAGTACTTTAAAATAATCTTTCTCAAGATTTGCCAGTTATAAACAAATTTGTTATGGATAGAATTTTTTAGATTATCTGAACACAAACATGGTTCTAGGTATTTTATTGATTTCACTTTATTTCAGTCATAAAAACATTTTATGGCAAATGGATTATAGTAATATTTTTTGCATTTTTTCCTTAGGAAATTAACGATTTTTTGATTGTTTTGCCATAGAAATAATACTGCTAGAAATATTGAAGTAGTAATTTAAATTTAAAAAATGTATTTTTCGTTAATATGCCAACAAATCAAAATAAAAAATTTTGATAAAAAAAAAATTTTGGAAAAAAAATGTTGGGTAATTGGAGGGTTTAAAAAAGCCATATCATTAAAACTAGACCTGATAGAGACAAACAGATTACAGTTTTGAATTCAGCGCAAATTAAATAGAATCAGTTGATAAATTCAAAGAAGCAAAAATATTTTTTAATTATGTCGGGCTGTGTTATCGATAACTTTTTTTTATAAGGAAAACTTAGCCACACATGATTTTTTTATAAAACAATTTTTGGTTACATACATAATGTAAAGATAAATTATATCTTTGAAAAAAAAAAATATCGGTATCTAACTTTTTCTATTACAAAATTATCGGTAACCTAATATTTCTATTGACAATTTATTGATAGCTGAATTTTTCTATAGAAATTTATCTTTAGAAAAAGTATCGAAAATAAACTGTTTCTACAAAAAATTATCGATAACATAGTTTTTCTATTGAACATTTATCGATAACTAAATTTTTTAATAGAAAAATTATAGATTACATAATTTATTTTTGAAAAAAGTATCGATAACAAAAATTTTCTATAAAAAAGTTATCGATAATCTAGTTTTTTTATTGAAAATTGTTGGATAACTTAATTTCACTATAGAAAAATTATCTTTACATAATTTTTCTATAGAAAAGTTATCGATACTAGAGCTTTTACTGCAAAAAAATAATCGATTACATAATTTTGCTATACATTACTATGCATATATATTTTATAGAACTTTTATAGAAAAATGATCGATTCCACAACTTTTCTATTACAAAATTATCGATAACCTTATATTTTTATAGAAAAGTTATCGATAACAAAATGCTTTTATAGAAAAATGATCGATTACATAAATTTTCTTTAAAAAATTAATAATTAATTACAAAAATTTTCTATAGAAAATGTATAACATCATTTTCTTATGGAAAACTTATCGATTTTCTTTAGAAAATTTCTGAAAGAATGTATAGAAATGATACCAGTAGACATGATTTTTCTATGGATGAAATAGTGTCTGAAATTAAAAAAATTTTATTACATAGTTTTTCTTTAAAAAAATATAGTCGGCTGTATGACTTTATTATATAAAAATTTTGAATTACATGATTTTTCTAAAAAAAAATTATCGAATTTATAATTATTCTATAGAAAAATTTTCCATTATATAATTTTCCTTAAGAAAAATTATCGATAACATAATTTGGTTATAGAAAAACCATCGATTACATAATTTTTTCTAAGAAAAATATTGATTACAAAATTTTTCTCTAAAAACATTATTGATTACATAATTTGTCTACAGAAAAGTTATCAATTACTTAACTGTTCTATTGAAAAATTATCGATTACATAACTTTTCTATAATAAAAATGATCGATTACAAATGATCGAATAATAAAGACAAATTATTGGTTACATCATTTTCTAATGGAAAACTTATCGATTACAGAATTTCTCTTTAGAAAAAAAATATCGAAGCCATGAGTTTTCTATAGAAAATAAATTGATAACATAGTTTTTCTTTAAACAAATCAGCGACTGCATCATTTTTTTATAGTAAAATAATTAAAACATGATTTTTCTGTAGGAGAATTAGCGATTAAACAATTTTTTATAGAAAAATTGTAGAAAAATTATCTCTAATATAATTTTTCTATAGAAAAATTTTCCATTACATGGGTTTTCTTAGAAAAATGATCGATTACATGATTAGTCTATGGAAAACTTATCGATTACATAATTTTTATTTAGAAAAATAATCGAGTTAATGATTTTCCTTGTGACAAAAATTGTGGCTTCATCTAGTTTCTAAAGATAAAAAGCGACTGAATGATTTGGCTCTACAAAAGTTATCGATAACATGATTTTTCTTTAAAAAAGTATTATAATTAATAGGAAAAAAAATTATTATTTTTACTAGAAAAAAATTCGTTATAACATATTTTTAGAAAACTGATCATAGATATAACTCAACTTTTTTCTCGATAAATTAATTCAAATTTTCAGTAAAAAATTTTCGATAAAAAAACAACTGTTATTAAATTTAACAAACGTTTATTGATTAAAATTTTCATACAAAATTTGTTTTGTAAACCTTTATTAAATTAAAAATATTTTTATAAATACGGCAGTAACAATTAATTTGTAAGAAATTTTTTCTTAAAAAGCTTGATTTTTTCTTTTTTTTTTAAATGAAAATTAATTTTTTTTTAATTTTACTAGGCTGTATTTTATATCTGCTATACAATAATTTAGACTTTGCGAAGTGATTAAGATAAATTTGATACGACGAAAATATATTTTAACTAAGTTTTATAAGACGAATGGATTAAAGTTGGGTTTTTAGAATGTAAATGCGTTTTTTTCCAATTTAGGACTGTTCTCCTTATGACATTAATACATTTACCGGCCTTTTTTTAATCGTAATCTCATTTCCTTCAAGAAACAAAAAGAAACCTTCAAAACGCCAAATGCCATTGTATTTATAGGCGCAATTTTTGTTGGCGATAATCTCTCTTTTTTTTTGCTTTGTGGTTGGTTGGCTGTCTAAGAAAAAACGTATTATTATTTTTTATTTTATTTCATTCAATTTTAATCGATGGTTTTTTAACACGTTAAATTGCAATGTATTCTTTAAAAAAAACCAACCTCAAACTAAAACTGGGCGTAGTAATTCATTTCGTTTCTGTTAGTTATTTCCAATTTTGGCGTTCACGATAATTTAAAATTGATTAGATGTATAAAAAATTCAAAACCATAAACATTTTTAAGGCAGAAACGTAAAAATTGTTTAGATCTTTCAACAATTTTAGAGTGTGGAGTGTAATAGTGTGTATTATTAACTTTGAATGTCTGCTAAGATCGATTTCAATAGAATTTTAATGAATGTGTTTGTATGCGGTTAAATTTTTTTTTTAAGGTGTTGTGTTATTTTTTTAATTTAAGTCAGAAAAACTCATTAGTTTTATGGTCGGTCACGTTAATTTCGTTACCGCCTAATAATTTATTTACAAAAAACTATATTGAGAAAAGAGCTTAAATATGAAGATTACAAAATCAGACCGCTCAAGGCTATTTAAATGAACTGAGTGGACTCTTAATTAAACTTCTTTTAATTTACTTTATAAAAAGAAATTTTTAATACAGGTATATTTCTTTTTAAGTTTTAAATGTTATTTTCAAACTACTACATAACAATGTACAACGAAACTAAAAAAATAGCAAGTTTGCGTCGAAAGATCATTTTAGGGGGAGTTATATTTTCCCCGTTCTGTAAAATTCTTAAAATCTATATCGATAATATTTAAAAAAAAATATCCGATAACTTTTCAATGGAAAAATCATGTTACCGATATTACTATAATCGATAACTTTTCTATACAAAAATCATGTAATCGGTAATGTTATTATAGAAAAATTATGTGCTCGATAATTTTTCTATGTATACAAAAAAATGTAATCGGCAATTTTTCTAGAAAAAAATCGTTATCGATAATTATTCAAAAGAAAATTGATGTAGCCGATAACTTTTGGAAAAATCATGTTACCGATATTAATATAATCGATAACTTTTCTATACAAAAATCATGTAATCGGTAATGTTATTATAGAAAAATTATGTACTCGATAATTTTTCTATGTATACAAAAAAATGTAATCGGCAATTTTTCTAGAAAAAAATCGTTATCGATAATTATTCAAAAGAAAATTGATGTAGCCGATAACTTTTGGAAAAAATCATGTTACCGATATTAATATAATCGATAACTTTTCTATACAACAATCATGTAATCGGTAATGTTTTTATAGAAAAATTATGTACTCGATAATTTTTCTATGTATACATAAACATGTAATCGGCAATTTTTCTAGGGAAAAATCACGCAATCGATAATTTTTCTAGAGAAAAAGCTTGTAGTCCATAATTTTCTAGAGAAAAATCATGAACTCCATAATTTTCTAGAGAAAAACCATGTACTCGATATGTTTCTATTGATAATTCATGTACTTGATAATTTTTCTGTAGAAAAACCATGTACTCTATAATTTTTCTATAGAAAAATCATGTAATTGGTAATTTTTCTATGGAAAAATCATGTACTCGTTAATTTTTCTATAGCAAAATCATGTACTCGATAATTTTTTAATGGAAAAACCATGTGCTCGGTAATTTTTCTATAGAAAAATCATGTACTCGGTATTTTTCTATGGAAAAATCATGTACTCGGTAATTTTTCTATGGAAAAACTATGTACTCGATAATTTTTCTAAAGAAAAACCATGTACTCTATAATTTTTCTATTGAAAAGTCATGTACTCGATAATTTTTCTATAGAAAAATCATGTAATTGGTAATTTTTCTATGGAAAAATCATGTACTCGTTAATTTTTCTATAGCAAAATCATGTACTCGATAATATTTTAATGGAAAAACCATGTGCTCGATAATTTTTCTATAGAAAAATCATGTACTCGGTAATTTTTCTATGGAAAAACCATGTACTCGATAATTTTTCTATAGAAAAACCATGTATTCGATCATTTTTCTATAGAAAAATCATGTATTCGATAATTTTTCTATAAAAAATCATGCACTCGGTAATTTTTCTATGGAAAAATCATAAACTCGATAATTTTTCTATATAAAAACCATGTACTCGATAATTTTTCTATTGAAAAATCATGTACTCAATAATTTTTCTATAGAAAACTCATGTAATCGGTAATTTTTCTATACCAAAATCATGTAATCGATAATTTTTCTATAGAAAAATCATGCAATCGATAATTTTTCTATATAAAAATCATGTACTCGATAATTTTCCAGAGAAATTCATGAACTCAATAATTTTCTATAGAAAAATCATGTATTTGATAATTTTTTTTATAGAAAAATCATGTAGCTCAAAATTTTTTCTATAGAAAAATCATGTTCTTGAAACTATTTCTATAGAAAGTCATGTAAAAAAAAAATTTTGAAAGAAACATCACGATTACTTTTCTGTAAAACAATCATAAAAGTTTTATTTTTTTAACATAATTATAAATAATTTAAGTCAGTAATAAAATGTCTATAAAAATATTAAAAAAATCATAGAAAAAGTATTTGAAAAAATTTTAGAAAAATCATGTAATCGACAAATTATAAAAGAATAAGCAAACAGTAAAATGCGCATAGGAGTAGCTTATCCCATCAGCAATAAATTTCAGTTTATCAATAGTATGAAATGGGAATTAAGCACATTTAAACGAAACCTTGTTGATACATTTTCTATTGTGAAATCGATAACTATTCTTTAGAAAAATCATGTTAATAATATTTTTTTGGAGAAAAATCCTCTAATTAATAATTTTTTATAGAAAATCCTGAAATTAATAATTTTTCAAATAAGAATTGGGTATTCGATTATTTTCTATTTGAAGCAATTATTAATTTTATTATAGGGAAATTAAGTTATCGATAGTTTTTATCGAAAAAATCCAATTATTTAAATTTTTCAATAAAACCGAAGTTGTCATTGTCTTAATTATTGAAAAGTTTTGTTATCGATAATTTTTTTTTAAAATAATCAAGTTTTATGTAATAAATATTTTCATAAAAATTTAGCAATCGACAATTTTTTCTTTTAAAAAAATCAAAACGCTCCGTATTTTGTATCTTATATTTTTTAGTTATCGAAATTTTTTTGGAAAAAAATTTTTCTGTAGAAAAATCAATTTTTTATGAAGACAGTTTTAGTTATCGTTATCATGAACAAAAATCGCATTGAAAAGAAAGAAAGAAATCTAGTTATCAAAAATGTTTTAAGAGATACACAAAAAATTCACTGGCACTGAGGCCAAATTTATGACCCCAAGCGCAAATATGTACCGCAGTTCGGATTAAGTTAGCACGTCTCGATTCATGTATTGAGTTTTTATTTCCTTTTTTAAAATATTAACGTGATAATTTTAATTAGTGTTAATTACCAACCTGAAAGCCATAAAAATCACAAAAACACACAGAGAAAAACAACAAACAATTTCAAAATAAAATACAAATAAATTTTGAAAACAAATCTCTCAAAAGAAACAGACTCTAAAATACAATAAATATTTAAAATAAATGCCCAACTCTATTCAGTGCACTCTGAATGGATGCATGAACTCGCACATACGACTGGATGGTTGATTGGTTGGAAATTCAATGGTCGGCTAAATTTAATTGTTTTGCAGGCAAACAAACATTTATGCAACCAGACAGACATTTAAATGGACAAACGGAGAAGAGGTACCAAGTACCAGTATTGAGATCCGACTGTCCGACTAATGAAATGTACAAGAATGACTAAATTTGTAAGAGTGTTAATGGTTTACGAGTCTAAAACATTTTGATGTTGTTTGTTGTTATATTTGTTTTATTGTCGATTATAAAAATTTTAAAATATCAACAAAAACATGTTTGGAAAACCCACCAGTACAACAACAAAATATTTATGACTCCTTTAAATGAAAAAAAAAAAAAAAACGAAAACATGTTTGTTGTTGCCATTGTCGTCTTTTGGTGGCCATAAAACAATAGAATCTGTTAAAGTGGTTTGTTTTTCAGTTGTTGCCATAAAATTATAACAAGGTTTTGTTGAAAAAGAATGTAATTGTTTTTAGAATAACGTCCGACTGTTCGAGCTGCTTATCTTTCGCAGTTAAAGCTGTTTTTTTTTTCAATAAAATCATTTTCTCATAACTTTGTTTGACTAAAAACATATTAGATTTTCTTTCATAAAATTTTCAATATCAAAAATATTAATTGATTTCAAAGTAAACGAATCAAATTTTTCTATTTTTCTAATTCTTAAATTAACGCAAAAATTATTGTCTATAACTCATTCATATTCCAATCTTTTTTCTAAAACTAAACTTGTTTTCTCTTGTTAATAACATACACTATATTTAACATATACTATTTTTATTTTTTTATATTAAATTTATCGATAAATAATTTGTATATTAAAAAATTGATAAAAACTCCATTTTTTTATGAAGGAATTATTTTCTAGAAAATTATCAGGTACTTTCTTTAAAAAAAATGATCGATGACTAAATTTTTATAAAAAAAATCGATAACATGATTTTTCTGTTTAAAAACACTGATAAATTGATTTTACCACGGAAAAATTATCGCTAATTGGGTTCCTATAATATTGAAATATTGATAGCAAAATTTTTTTGTAGAAAAATGATCGATAACTTATAAGTAATAAGTAATATATCTTTAAAAAAATTATGTTATTAAATTTTTCTATAGAAAAATTATGGATAACTCTATCTTTATATAGACATGTTTTTAATAGCTCAAATTTTCTTTAAAAAATTTATCGATAACTTGACTTTTTCATTGAAAAGTAATTGCCAACTCTATTTTTCTATAGAAAATTGATCGATAACTTAATTATATATAGATAAATTATGGGCAGCTCGCTTTTTCTATAGAAAAATTAACAAAAATATTTCATTAATCCAATATATTGTTTTAAAATATATTTAACCGTCGAAACCGTACGAAGTACGACATTGTCAATTCAAAGCATAGACAACATCCAAAGCGCTGACGGTTTTCCTCTTAGTGTGGTCAGTATAGGTGACAGCATCACAGATAACATTTTTCAAAAATACTTTTAAAACACCTCGCGTTGCTTCGTAAATCAAACCAGAAATACGTTTCACACCACCACGACGAGCCAAACGTGAATCTTTGTGAAGTGTGTGTTTTAAGTGAATAGAAAAATTACGAAAAAGTCTATTTTTCTGAGGAAAAAGGTCCATAGCTCTATTTTTAGATAAATAAATTGTTGAATACTCAATTTACCATAAAAAAATTATCGATAAATTCTATTTTTCTATGGAAAAATTATCGAGAACTGATTTTTCCATAATAAATTATTGGTAACTCGAATTTTTTAAAGAAACCTCAAGTTATATAAAAAAAGTCGATAACTCTATTTTTTTTAACAATTATCTTTAGGGGATTTTTCTTTAGGAAAATTATGGGTAACTCGATTTTTTTTATAGAAAAGTTGTGGGTAACTCGATTTTTTTATGGAAATATGATGAAAAAGTCTATTTCTACTGAGGAAAAAGATTCATAACTCTATTTTTATATTATTGAAAACTCAAAATTTGAATAAAGTATTTATCGATAACTCTTCGTTTTTATAGAAAAGTTGTTGAAAAGTCTATTGAAAATTTATTGATAACTTAATTTTTCTATAGATAAATGATCAGTTACATAATTTAACTTTAGAAGAATTATCAAGAACTGGGTTTTTTAAGAAAAATTATGAAAAGCTCTGTTTTTTTCTAAGGAAAAAAATTCACAACTCTATTTTTACATAAAACAATTATTGAAAACAAAAATTTTCTATAAAATAATTATCGATAAATCGATTTATACCTAGAAAGGAAGTTGAAACCTCTATTTTTGTATAGAAAAATGATCGGTAACTGATTATTCCACAGAAAAATTACGGGTAACTCGACTTTTCTATAGAAAAATATAGAAAGTTTATAAAAAGATCTATATCATTTATTAAAAAGTTGTTGATAACTTGATTTTGTAAAGAAAAAATTAGATAACTTGATTTTCCAATAAAAGATAACCAATAACTGGATTTTTCTACAGGATAACGAAAAATAACCTTATATTTTTACAAAAAATTATTCGATAACTACATTTTTCTACAAAAGAAAATGTCAATAGCTCGATTTCTCTATAAAAAAAATTATTGATAAATCTAGTTTATCAAGAAAATTAATTAAAGATTCGATTTTTATATTGGAAAATTTTCGATAACTCTATGTTTTTGCAGAATGTTTATTGATACCCCAATTTTTATAAAGAAAAACGATCGATAACACTCTCTGTAAACTATATTAAATGACATGATTTTCTGTGAAAAACACTTCCAAAAATTTTATTTTGTGATAATATATTAGACTGAATATCGAAAACATGAATTTTCTGTAAAATAAATTATCGATAACTTTATTTTCTTAAAATGTTATCGATTACCTTCTTAAATGATTTTTCTATTAGCAAACTCAAAATAACATGCTTTTTCAATACAAAAAAAATTATCGATAACTTTATTTTGTGTATAGAAAACTTATCGATAACTTCATTTTCTCATTAATTATTATTAACTTCAATACCAAAATAATTAATTTCAACAGACAAATTGTCTATAACTCTAATTCTTTTAAAAAAAATATATTGTTAAGAAATTATCAATTTTAGTAGAAAAATTATCGATAACTAATTTTTCTCATTAATTATTATTAACTTCAATTCCGAAATAATTAATTTCAATAGACGAATTGTCTCGAATTGTATTTCTATTTTGTATTTGTATTTATTATTAATTTGATTTTCTAACACAACAAGACACAATATCTTATAAATTACAGCATTAGAATCAGACAAGTTAAAGTATACATTGATAAATTAATATTTTCTAAAAACTACATAGATTATATTTAAATTTAAATAGAGTAAAATAAATAAAGTAAAGGTATATAAAAATAAAAAAAATAAAAAAAGTTTTCATTTAAAACATTTAAAAATTTACGAAAAATATTCCCTCAATAACTTTCTAAATCTTATAGCGTTGCTAGTGATTTGCAAATCATTTGGAAGTTGATTCCAGAGACGTATGCTTAATATAAAGTATTGACATTCAGAAGCATGGTCACGATGACGAAATTGTATTAAATGTTTCCTTCTACACGATCTAGAAAACTGCAGACGTTCATAGAGATATTTTGGCTCCTTTGTCGTTATTATTTTGTGAAGTGATATTAAGTTTTTGAATTGAAGATAGTTTGAAAATGACATATTGAATAAACGAAAAGAGTGCTGCGATATATGATCAAATCTTTTTAAGGAGAAAATGTAACGGATGATATTGTTGTATATCACGGTCAGCTTTCTCATATCTTTTGTGTTACAACCAGTAAAAATTTCAGATGAATATAAAAGTGTCGGCAGAAGATATGTTTTTGCAAGTAATATTCTTACTTGTAGAGGTGTAAAGTGCTGAATAACCCATAAATTTCGCAGCATGCCATATACTTTACCCCAAACTTGTGAAATGTGGTTCGACCAGGTTAAAGTTTTGTTTAATAGTACTCCTTATTTTTTTGCTGAATCTACAAGATAGATTCTCGAATCACCAAGAAATAAATTTACCTCAAAATCTACATGAAAGGCTCTTTTACATATTAATATGCACTTCGATTTGTTAGGATTAAGTCGCAAACCGTTAGCCGCTGCCCATGTAAGTATTTTCCCAAGATCATGATTTAATTCCCGTATTTCCATATAAGCCGACTCTTTAGGACTACTGAGATACAGCTGAACGTCATCGGCATACATTTGTATATTAGAATACGATAGTTGGTTTGGGAGATCGTTCGCATATAAAGAGTATAGCCGGGGTCCAAGAATGGATCCCTGTGGGACACCTCTAGTTACTTGTAGAGAACGCGATATAGATTCGGCATTTGCAACTGATTGGCATCTACTTGAAAGGTATGATGACAACAGTTTCACCGCAAACGTGGAAAATCTAAATAATTTGGACAATTTCATGCACAAGATCGAATAGTGCACTGTATCAAAAGTCTTTGAGTGGTCCAATAATACCAAAATCGTTATTTTTTTCTCATCCAGTGCCCATGTTCTGTAACTCTCGCGTCGAGAAAGTTTTCGATTGAAATGTGTGCAATGAAACAAAAATGCCATAAATTGAAACAAACAGATGTTTTTCTCACTTAACTGTGTCTGTAACTTTTTTTGGCGAGTACAAACTGTCACGTAAGGAAATTACTCGCCAATTTACAGAAAAAGTGTGTCTGTAACATTTTGGTGAGAAAAGTTCCCGCTTTGAACTGTCAAATAAACTCACGAATAAAAATGGGGCGAGAAAAAATTTTAACACTAAAAAAGAACTAAAAATGCAAAATGCAAAGAATAATAATAATAACATTTTGTTCTTGGCACATTTTTCATTGTTTTATTGTTTTGATTTTAACATTTTTATAAAAAATACGAATGTCTTCAAAGCTCGTTTGCAAATAACAAATATAAAAGTCGCTCTTTACACAATTTGGTATAGCCGACGGTTGTATTTTCGCCGCCGTCGTTGAAAAATTTTCAATTTTTGTTAATTTTGGTAGCCGTCAACGATATGTGTTACTGGCGCTCTGAACGTCTGCAATGTCACATCGGCTTCGAGTGCAATATTATGACATTTATAACGTAACGCCGTAATCTCTTTTGATAGTTTTCGACAAGTGTTACAGACACACATTTTTCTCACTTTTCGAGAAACGATGGAATATTTTGTTTCACATCTTTTCGATGCAAGAAGTTCTCACAAAAGTTACAGAACATGGGTACAGGTAACTACGAATTTCCTCTATTACATCGGTTAGAGCTGAAGTACAGCCACGTTGAGGTCTGAAACCAGATTGACTATCGGTTAACAGGTTGTTGTTATTAACATGGTTATAAATTTTTTTATGTAACAGCTTTTCAAAAACTTTGGAAAAATAGGGGAGAATCGCAATTGGACGATATTCATTTCCTGTTATTGGTACTGGAACAATTTTAGCGTGTTTCCACTGCATTGGAAATGTACAGGATATAATTATAGTATTAAAAAGATGTGTAACATATCGAATTATCCAGGGTAGAATATTTTTAACAAATCTTGGGTTAATATTATCTAATCCAATTGAATTAGATTTAATTGTCTCGAATTGTTTTTAAAAAATTATTGCTAATACAATTTTCTACAAAAAAAATTATCGAGGCCTTTTCCTCGTGTATGAGTTCAATTACCTCATACATATTTTAAAGTGCAAACATTAGAAGCACCAAATTTCATTATTTTTAAATAAACATAAAAATACTAACAGCAGATATTGGCTTTTGCTCATTATATGACAAAACTGTAGAAAAATTCTAAACAAATTTCATTTATTTACTTAAATATTTCTTGATATTTTTTTTGTGTTTAAATATATTTTTAGATTACGGCAGTTAAACAAATATTTTATGACTTGTGTTCCCATAAAATGGAAAATTAAGGTTGGTTGAACTAATTATTTATTTTAATTTGTGATCGTTTTTATTATAATTTATATTCATTTAAAACTCGTGTTTTGGAATATTAATTTAAAAGTAAATATGAAAAAATATTTCGTTATAATATTTTTGCTAAAGTAAAACAATTTCAAAAAAATAGACTAATACCTACGAGCTGTATAATGTGGCAAGTGTTAATTTTGAATGATAAGATCATCGCTTCTCTTTAAGTCATATCGAAAAGTCTGTCAAAAGTGTAGCTCTGGATGAATTAGGAAACATTAGGTCTATATTTTAGATTATTGCTAAGTATTAAAAGAAATACTGTATCTTAAACATAATGATTGCTAGTTCGCTAGAGCAAAGACTTTACTTAAATTTTATCACCATCTACAACTGCAACAGCGTCCCAAACTCATTATTTTCCATACCTAAGCGCAAAACTAAAGAGATCGATGAAAATGGAAATCTTCAAGTTTTTTTTAAGTATAGTTAAAAGATAAGTTGGGATTAATGAAATTTATCGTTACAGCATACATTACATGGTAAGAGAAATTGTTGTTGGCACTGATCCCTGCAGGTATCAGTTGTTTTAAAAGTTTGGATATAATTCTTTTTCCTTGAAAACTCTATAAGCTACAAAATTTCTTAGATCGTTTTTTAAGTCAAAGTTTTTAATTTACAGCCTGTTCGTCGATTTCGAACGTTAACGTTCGCATAGAAAACTATATTCAAAACAAAAACAAAATTCGAAATCGATGAACAGGCTATTAATATCTTAAAGACATGGGTTACATTTAGGACATATCAAACTTCCTACACGTAACCACTATTTTTATTAAATATTTGTTAGATTTTACACAACATTTGCTTGGTCAAACAGCGCTCAAAAATGTATTAATTACATTCTACCACAACATTTTCAAAAAAGAAATTTTAGGATTAATTTACTTCTTTCGTTTTGTTAACAGCTTAATTTTCGTTGGCATGTGCTTTGCGATAAACATTTTACACCTCGGACCCATACGAATGTTTACCCCGAAAAAAGGGGGTGTAGGAACACAGTAGAATAATAAAAAACGAAATTATCCTAAATACTGAATTTTTGCTTGGTATTGAAAATGGGTCCAATTGACCAATTATTTCTACCATTCAAGTTATTCCCGAAATCACTCTTTTAAGCTCTAACGTCCACCGGTAACAAGCTAGCCCAAAAAAATTGACGCACAACCTTTCTATTTATACCCACTCCACAGAGGGTATTATGTATGATTAAATTAGATAAATTGCCGTGAGAAATGGCAATATTAGGTTGTAAAACTCCTCTTGTGTTTGTTGTAGTTGTGTACGAGAATAAATCTTTTATAGATAATGCCAACGAGAGGGGATGATGATCATCAGTGAGGGGGCAATCTATATTAAAGATTTAATTATAATTACTCAGACGAGTAATTATAATTTGAAGGGTTAAAAAACAACAAAAGAGAAGGATTAGCTTTGTATAGTTAGGTGCTGATTCGTTTACTTAATGCTCACCTCTGTGTTAGGGCCACCGTTAAAACAAGAAAAGGTAACTTAGATATTTCTAGGTTTTTTTGTACTTCACTTTATTTCACAATAGGGTTATTGGTAAGTAGATGTAGGTTTATAAGTACAATTAGGTATATTATAAATAATTAAGGTAGGTACTTAAAAAGGGCAAGTGTTTCACTTGAAGGTTGAATAGCAAGTGATCATTTTATTTTAATTCAATTTATGTGAAACTTCGGTTATGAGTATAAACGAAGTTTGGATAAAATTGACATTTGCTATTTGTAGCGAGTACTACTTATTATCAGGGATGGAAAATTCAAAGTTATTAGATTGCTAATATAAGTGTTATACAATTCAATAGTAATATTATTAATTCACAAATTCAAAAAATATATAAAAAAAAGTTTAACATTTAATAATTAATTTAATTCAAAATTAATTAAACTCAAGTAAAACATAAGAAAAAATAGAATAATTAAATTCAAGTAAAATATAAAAAATAGAAAAATTCAGTTAAAAATACAAATGTGTACAATGTAAATTGTACAATGTATTTGTCCAGATGTGTGTAATGCTAAGTTCACACTTGGGGTTTTAAACGCGTTTAAGCACAATGTTGATTTAGCTAATCAAAGCCGTTCACATTACATTTGAAATGATTAAGATGACAAATGATTAAGAAAAAAAACACACAACAAACACACAAAAAAACTACAAACAAATTAATGTTTCTTTAAAGTATTAAAAATGGATAAAAACACTTTTATAAAGTTATCAGAAGATTATTTTAATCATTTTAATGATGAAATTGTGAAAATGTATGAATTATTTAAGGAAAAAAATAAAAACATTAAGCAGAAATCTTGGCCGGTTGTACACGATCATGTTGGCGATTCTTCATTTGAGGTATGTTCAGTGGATTCTACGTGATTTATGAAGTGATTTAGTTGTAATCATGTCAATTTGAAGTGATTAACAAATCACTTCAATGTATGGGTAATCATCTCGATTTTGAAGTAATTAGAGCTTAATCACGTTCGAGCTGCTTAAACGCGTTTAAGAACCCAAGTGTGAACATAGTATAACACCTTAAAATATTGGTTCTAGACCAATATTAAAATAAACCATCCAGTGTTACCACCAGCAAAATTCAAAATTAAACTTGACATGAAGTAAAGTTACCCGATTTAAATGAAATTACACCTGATATAAAATTGAAGTTTTATTTAATAAAAAGACATTTTAAAAGAAGCGAAAACACAACAACATAATTGAAAGAAGAAGTCTTACTGTTAATATTCTTATTGTACTTTTAAATAAATTAACAAAAATAACATTAAAGACTTAAAAACAATTAATAAAACTTAAAATAAAAATCCAAAAATAATGAGTTTAACTTCCACATTTGGTTGCATGTAAATAGGAAAGGTTCAAATGGTCATTGCCATTCCTTTATAATGGGTGTTTTTTTTTAGCGCCATAGAGCTTACGAAAGGTTAGCTCTCATACTGCTCTTACTTTTTGCTCAGACATATCATCATGAAAAGATTCATGCTTGAACAACGCCACCAAATTATCCAAATTTTACTTTAAAAATCAGCCATCGATTTTCACAACTTGTAGGCTACTTCATGATTTAAATGACGCAACTTATTTTTTTATAAATTATGGCGATTTAGTGAAAATAAATCGACAATTAGAGTTCAAGGCCGTGCGATGTGACACCTCTTGATTGTTTTTCGTCCCTATAGGGCTGTGAAGTCACTGGTTTATGCTGATCAGCCAGCTACAATTGACTTCTTGGAGGTCAACATTGTTCATTTTATTCGTCATGCATCCAGCAATGCTCAAAAAGAGGAACAAAATTGGACGTCTGCAATGCGTTTTGTCAAGGACAGGCGCGGTGCCTATTTGTTTGAAATCCATTTCAAATGGTAGTGCCGTGTATTAATCTGCGATTAAAATTAATTGTTTTTTGTGTTGTCTACTATTTTAAGTTTCATGGTCTTAAAAATACCCTTTATACCTTATTTAGTAGACAAAATGCCTGCATAATTCAGTTTTACAACTGTTAAGGGCGTTAATATTTTTTAATTTTATTGGAGTCTTCTCTTAAAAAGCAACTGCGCATTTTTTATCAACAATATTTAAGAAGAAATAATGTCATTACTTAAACCGAATCTTGATTTTATTTAGATATCTGAAGTAAGAATTTCAAATAACACCTGAATTACAGCTTAGAGAAATCACCCACGATCTACACACGACAGTAAAAATTATACCAAATTCGGGTAATTACCCACAAAGTGGCAACACTGATACCATCACTTTCTTAGTCGATCTAACGATGTCCGTAACGGAATTTAGTTTATTTAAGAAGAAACATTTATAGCTGATTCTAACAGTTATTCATAAAACTAAGTGCATATTAAAACGGATTTTCATTTGCAGTTAAGCAGCCTTATTCCGGTTGTCGTTGCCGTAATCGATCAAGTCGTTTTTTGTAAAAGATTAAAGTAACACGCAACCAGTGTTCTGTCTGTCTGTTGATTAAGTTAAATTCTTCTTTATGTAAAACTAGCTGGCCCGGCAAACGTTGTTTTGCCACATAACTTATTTCTTTCAGATGTAACAGTGTCTGCCAAATTTTAAGAAAAAATTATAGGCTATAGTTCTTTCCAGATTTTACACTATATGCCTGCTCAATGTCAAGAAAATTAATTGATTAGTTAAGAAGATATAGGGAGGGGGAGGTTTTACACCGCTTGCTCTTTTTCACGCCCTAAATAATAAAACTTAAGGCTATAGTTCTTTCCAACTGCAACACTATTTGCGGCTGTAGGAAATATCGCCCAAAGAAAAATCGCCCAAAAAAAATGAAAAATCGCCCAAAAAAATTGCATGCAAAATTGGGCCTGATTTCATATGAAAAATGGCCCAAAATTTTTGGGCTATTTATCGTTATTGTTGGGTGATTTTTCGTTTTTTAAATTTGGGTGATTTTTCATTATGTTGTATGAAAAATGGCCCAAAAAAAATGGGCTATTTTTAAAATTCTACCATAATCTTACATAGCAGAGAAAACCATGTTTTATTATGGTTGCAAACAACAAAACTATTTTTCAAGAAACTAATTTAACCATTATATGGTTGTCGGCGACAATGATTTGGTTAAATTAAACATAATATCGGTAGAATTTTTTTAAAAATGGTTTTGTAGCTTTTTTCTCTGAGTGTATATATTAAATATATACATATATATCGAAAATAAGGATTTTCTCTTCTATGGTATAACAAATACTGGCTTCGCTAACTAAAGCTTCTCTGTATCGCCGGCCTTCGGCCGGGCGCAAGGATTTTCTCCTCTATGGTATAACAAAGACCGGCTTCGCTAACTAAAGCTTCTCTGTATAGCCGGCCTTCGGCCGGGCGCAAGGATTTTCTCCTCTATGGTATAACAAACACCGGCTTCGCTAACTAAAGCTTCTCTGCGTAGTCGGCCTTGTTCGGAAACAAGGCAGTTTTTCGAAGCTTTACTTAGCGAAACCGGTTTTTGTTAGACCATAAAGGAGAAAATCCTTGCGCCCGGCCGAAGGCCGGCTATACAGAGAAGCTTTAGTTAGCGAAGCCGGTCTTTGTTGTACCATAGAGGAGAAAATCCTTGCGCCCGGCCGAAGGCCGGCTATACAGAGAAGCTTTAGTTAGCGAAGCCAGTTTTGTTATACCATAGAAGATGAAATCCTTATTTTGGATATACATATATATTTAATATATACACCCGGAGTAAGAGCTATAAAAATATTTTATCCATATTATGTTTAATTTAACCAAATCATTGTCACCGACAACCATATTATGGTTAAATAAGTATCTTTAAAAAAATCACTTGAAATTTTAACGGTATTTTAAAAAAAAATTTACACATTTTTGATTATAAGTTAAGTTGCGGACGTTGCAAAGTGTCATAACGTCCTCGCCCTCGTCTTCGATGGACATTATGACACTTTAAAAGTGTCCAAGGACACTACGACACTGGACGTTATGACATGTCACCTAAATTTATATGAATAATAAACACTTTTTGCAAATTTAGTAATTTTTTTTTTTATTTTTTGGGAAAAAATTCGTTTATGCTTTTTGGGTCATTTTTCATTTTTTTTTGGGCGATTCTTCATTTGGGCGATTTTTCATTTTTTTTTTTTTGGGCCATTTTTCTTTGGGCGATATTTCCTACAGCCACTATTTGCCTGCGAAATTTTAAAAAAATCGGTTGATTAGTTACAAAGATATAGGGAGGGGGAGCTTTTTGCCCTCTTTCCCTATTTAACACCCTATTCCTTATTATCTTTCAGATGTTAAATTGTCTGCATGCCAAATTTTAAAAAAACCGGTTGATTAGCTTAGAAGGTTGGGGAGTGAGTGGGAGCTTTTACCCCTTTTGCAATATTTTGCGCCCTCTAGCTAACCTAACAAATACATATACAAAATTTCATAACTATCGCTCAAGCCGTTTCGGAGGAGTTCAAAATGCAGGGCGTTTTGTTGATATGTATTTGTATGGGAATAAATAAATACATGTTTCGGAATGAATGCAGTGGTCACTAAAATGGCTATAACTCATGAACCAATACACATTTGAAGACCGTTGATACGTAAAAACCTTGGTATTGACGTCACCTTGGTATCGGTTCACGCATTTCAGAGAATATCAATTATTAACACAATGCAACTTATTTATATATATATATATATATATATATAAGATTAAATGAAAATGTTATTTAAAGTAGCGAAAAGTTCATTTAATTGTTACTGTCAAAAATTCAACCTCACGTTCCGTTAAAACAAAGGAATATTCAGTTAGTTTATGTAATTTAACTGTATTTGTATTAATACATAATCTATGCATTTGTTTAATTTTAATGAAATTTAAATCAGAGATAAATCCACATTTATATAGAAACATAAGCTATGCATTTTGAAAAAAATTGGAGCAGGAGGGGTGATAGTGGGCGATTTCTGCCTCTCAGAATCTATGAAACCGATTTTAAGGAAATTTAAAACAGAGATAGATCCATATTTATATGGACACATAAGCTATTAATTTTTAAAAAATAGAACCACGAGGGGAGATGGTGGGCAATTTCTGTCTCTCAGAAACTATCTGACCGATTTTAATGAAATTTAAAACTTAGATGGATCCATATTTATACAGACATGTGACCTATGCATTTATTTAAAAAAGGACCATGAGGGGAGATAGGGGCCAATGTCTGCCTCTCTGAATTTACCTAACTTGTTTTTGTATGTATTAAATGACCCTTACAAGTCTATTACACAGTGCAACACGAAAAAAAATAACCATATACGGACACCACTACGTGATGCGTGACGACCAAAAACAAAAAGACCCGTGTCTCCCAGTTTTGCCCAAAGTCATGCACTTTTCTTTTTATGGGCCCCCAAAGATTTGGGGCCTCGGTGGCATTTTTGCAAAAAAGTGATAATTTTCTCAGGCTCATATCTTGCAAACCGTTCGGAATTTTGATTTACCCTCTGAGACAAAGTTGTAGCTCTTGTTATAAACAGCAAAAATTGTGAACATATAAAATCAAAAAAAGTTCATCTTCAAAAACTTTAAAAAACTCGAATTTTTTTTTACCCTTTTTTCCATGTTCTGGTCCATAGGTAGCAAACCGTTCAAAATTCAAGGAAACAATCAGCCACAAAAATGTTCGTAAGATCTCAGTGAACAACTTTTGAGAACATATAAACTTCCTACTTCCTAGCCGCAAAAGTGAAAAATTTCCAGAAAATTCGATTTTTTTACCTTTTTTCCCCTGTTCAGCTCCATAGGTATCAATCCGTTCAAAATTCAAGGAAACAATCAGCCACAAAAATGTACCTTAGATCTCAATAAACAACTTTCTAGAGCATATGCACTTCCTAGGAACTAGGGTATTCATTCGGTTAACCGTTAATCGGTTAACCGATTAATTACTACCCGATTAACTGATCGGTTATTTAAAATTGGCTTTTTTCGATTAACGATTAAACCGGTTAATTTCAGTCGATTAACCGATTAACCGAAGTAATAAAATTATAAATTTTTTTGTAGTATTTTAACATATATTTTTGTATTTTACAAAAATGTATTTGTATAGTAAAATATTTTTCCTTCTTGCAATACATTCTTTAAATACAGTACAAGATAAGAATATGTTCGGTGCTGAGCTTTGCCAGGATGAGTCAGATGATGAACTGACAATAAAATAAACTCTCGATTATAACACAAACAATCTTTTATCAGAATTCGGTTAATTAATTAACCGAAGCAATTAGAAGTGTTTAAAATTTTTAAAATTAAAACTGAATTCTAATTATGTCATAAAGGAGGATTTTAAATGTTTAGAGAAATACTGGAAAAGAATTGGGAAATAAGATAAGCTGCATTAAGGATTGCTTTCGAGATCTTCCTTTCATTCGTGAACATATGAACTTCTATGCCAAAGTTTATGTTTCTAGATAAAAAAAAAAATACAACCAGTTGAAAAACAAAAAAGTACCAAAAGTTTTTCTCATCCGCTCATGATATTCCATGTTAAATTATTTTTATAGGTGCAATATTAATGACAATTGAAAAAATTACCAGTAACGGACAAAAAGTACCAAAAAGACACCTCATACAGACTCTCATTCACTGAGGACCTTGCATGTCTGAGGACCTTAGGTCCAATACTAACCGAAACTCAAAAAAAATACAAGTTAAATAACAAAATTGTACCAAAAAATTCTTATCTACTCAGGACGCTTATGTTTATAGGTAAAATATTAACTTTAAATAAAGAAAGTACCATTGTAAAACAAAAATCGAAGGAAAGGAATTAAGTTTCCCGTATTCCCCCTTTTTGGTACTTTTTTTCTCCTCATTAAAATATTAGAAATTGCAATATTGCATTGGGAGCCTGACAATTAACGTTCGAATTTCGAAAAAGTACCGAATTCTTATATGTATTTTTTAGATTAGTTTCGAATGTGATATTTACTTTATTTATATGTTTATTGGTTTAAAAGAAAGATGGGGTGACAAAAAATTTCGCAAATTACAGGTTTCAGCCGTTTACTTCCTAAAAAGGCCAAAATTCTAAAAAGTACCAGACACGTGTTCGCTTATTTTTCTAAAGAGCAACGGTATTACATTTTTTTTTTATCTCTTTTAGTTACGGATATATAATATATTCGAATTTATCCGTTTTTTACCCTTTTTACCCCCTTAACATTCGAACAAACTTTCATGAAAAGAACGCATATAATATTCTCTGAATTCTCGGGAGTTTGCAATGTTTAGGTTTAACATTTTGGCCTAAAGAGCTTGTGACCGGATATTTTTCTATTTCGCTCTTTCTGACTTAGTCGTCGTTTTAAACTTCTAATGCTTCTGTTTTTTTTAAGACACTATGGAGTTACCTAGTTTTGTTAAAAAATGCATGGAGCTATCTACTTTTTACATAAAAATTTTGTTCAAGAATGGTTTTTTTGTTATATCATTGTTTTTTTTACTAATAAATACAATATTAGAAATCATTTTTGCATTTTTATATATTGATATTACTTAATTTATACCAAAACTTTATTAATCGGTTAACCGATCAATTACAAAATTAACCGATTAGAAACCGATTAAACCAAAACCTCGGTTAATTAATCGAGCGATTAACCGATTAAAGCAAAAGCCCGATTAAATGAATACCTTACTAGGAACGATTCTTAACACCGTTTTTTTTAATTTCATTTGTTTTTTCTTGAAGCAAATTTTAGGGCTACGTTAACGGTGCCAAAAATCATTCCTATGAAGTTAATTTGTTCCAGAAAATTGTTTATTGAGATCTTGTGTACATTTTTGTAGTTGATTGTTTCCTTGAATTTTGAACGGTTTGCTACCTAAGGACTTGAACAGAGGGAAAAAGGTAAAAAAAAATTTTTTTATCTTGAAGATGAAGTTTTTTTGATTTTATATGTTCACAATTTTTGTTCTTTATGGCAAGATCTACAACTTTTTCTCAGATGGTGAACGGTTTGCGAGATATGTGCCTGAGGAAATGATCACTTTTTTGCAAAAATTACACCGAGGCCCCAAATCTTTGGGAGGCCCATAAAAAAAGTGCAAGACTTTGGGCAAAACTGGGAGACAAGGGTCTTTTTTTTTGGTCTTTTATCACGTAGTGGTGTTTGTATATGGTTATTTTGCCATGGCTTAAAAAATTACACAGAGTGTTATTTATTTCCTTGACCCCATAGAAATCTGTGTCCAAAAAGGGGGGTTTGTGAGCACAGTAAAGAAACCAATTTGGTCAAAATATTATTTATAAACATAAATTTATATTGAAAATCAACCGAATTTCCCCGAGCGACCTACAAATGTTTCCCCGAGATACGCGGGACAAGTTGATTGGTGTATGTTAAAAAATATAAGTTTTCGTTGAGATGGGGTTTTTTAATTGTTTCCCCATCTCATTAAAAATCATGTCGATTGGTATCAAAAATTCAAATAAAGACTTCTCCCTAGTTAATATTAAATTCTAATAATAATAAAAAAAATTTTGTAATATAAATAAACGTGATTATTTAGTGATTAATTTAAATTTTAATAATGCAAATTCAAAATAAATACAGTTCATTGCCGTCATCATTAAAATAGCGATGCGATTATTATTTAAACAAATCAACAAAATAACTTTTTGTTTTTTCAGCTTTAGAATCGTTAAAAGATTGCAACGTTTAAACAAAATAAAAAAAAAATGTGACCAAAAGCACGTATGTCGTGCCACAGATGGGGGAGAAAATATTTTTGAAATTAAAAGTGAAATTTTATACAAAAATAAAATTGCCTGATTATGGAATTTTTTAGAATTTAGTTTGAGTTAAAAGATATTATCCACAATAAAAGCCAACATTGTACTATTTTTTACTTAATTAGGAAACAAATAACACTTTTTGTATATTTTAATTAGCTGTTTGATATTTTAATTATTTGTTTAGGTAATTAAACCCATGCGAAATGTTTCCATGTTTCATTAACACACAGCCACTACAATTATCGATAAGTTTTTGAGATATTTATTTTAAGGTTTAGGTGCCCTTGAGTTAAAATTCATAGTTCGGCGTAAATCACGAAATGCTTTGTAGTTTTAATTATAGAACCAACCCGTTTCTCTAAAAAAAAAAGAAAACGTGTAAAATGTAAATTTTTTTTAAGTAACAATTAATTACAATAATATTAATTTGGCAATAAATTGTTATTAACAAAATTAATGTGGGTAATTAAAACAACTTTTTTTTGAGAAAATATTATAAAAAAAAAACTTTTTAATTTAAACAACAATTATTTCAAACGTAAAATCTTAAAATTAGTTAAGATTAAAATTTATGACTTTGAGTGTTGTATGAAGGAGGCATTATTAATTACTGACCAGCTTACCTAATAAGTAGCTTTTTGCAGAAAGCTTATATTTTTGAAAGAGTGCGAGTGAAAATATCTCTTTAAATGATGACACAGAGTTGAGTCTTCAACTTCAGGCAAAAATTCTAAAGCCCATAATTAAAACGTCGGCAGTAAAGGGCATAATAAATAAACCACACAAAATGCTTGGCAAACACACACATTATTTCCGTTTGGGGTTTGCCAATAAACGGCACAAATATTCTCCGTTCAAACATTAATTTTCATTTTTGTTTTGTTTTCAATGAATGCAGATGCCAATAGTGCTGCGGCAATTTTGTTGCTTTTAGCTTAAAACGGAGAAGAAATTATAAACAACGAGCTGTTTTGTGGCAAGCAATACTACTAAAAAAAATTTAATTTAATATTAAAAATTAATTGAATTGAATACAATTAGCATTAGACGCCACAAAAAGTTTGACAAATCGTCGTGCCGAAGTTATCTTGCCGTATATCACAAAAATTTTTTTTTGGAACTCGAATCTTAAGGTTCAAATTATTATTCACAAAAATGTACGTGAAAAAAGTTGTCCAATATTTTTGTCAGATATAGAAATTAAAGTTCTTTATCGATTTATGTAAAAATATTTAAAGTCATGGAAAAAAATGTTTAAGTTATAGCCATTATCACGTTTGAAAAAATTTTTCAATTTTGTCGTATACGCCACTTTTTGCGATATATTTCTTAGTTTGTGGGATATAAGTCAAAATAAGGTATTAAAAACCTACATTCACGTGTTCTAGCAATATTGAAAATTAAATTATAATAATTTTCGAAACGAAAATTTATGCAAGTGGCAAATATATTTACGTATAGTTATAGTTTTTACATTATCCTTGTGTATGAATAATTTTAAGGTTTATTATTACTTAAGGGTGGTCTAAACATAATGCACGATGTTAACTGTGAGTCACACCGTAACGACAAATTTTTGCCTAACTTAATTTGTCATTTCATGGTATCAGTGCCAAATTCAACCATGGAGAGGTGCAGCATTGAGCAGCGCGTTAAGATTGCTGAAGCCTTTTACGAAAATGGGCGTTCAAATCAAAAATACATTTTGTGCACATCTTGATTTTTTTGGTCCACAATCGGGATATTTGTGTGCAAATTTTAGCAAACCGGCTCTGTAGGAAATGTGAAAACGCCTGTGCATGCATGTTTGGTGCGGTTTATGGCCAGGCGGCATCATCGCCAAGCAGTTACAGTGAATCGTGTTTGCTATCGCGAGCTGATAATGGATTTCTTTTTGCCAGAAATTGAGGATATGGACCTGGACGATAAGTAGTTCCAAAATAATGTGTCACACGGCCAACGCAACAATGGCTCTTCTGCACAAGAAATTCAATGTTCATGTTAACTCGCCGTCACGATCATATGATTTGACATCGTTGGCCTTCTTTCTTTGGTAATATTTAAAATAAAAAGTGTACGTCAATAAGCCAAGAACAATTAAGAGCTAAAGGGTTAGATAATTAGACACTTTAAGGACATTGCATCTCAATTATGTCTCAGAGGCATTGACAATATGGACCATAGGACAAAGGTATGCTATCGAAGCCGCGACGAGCATTTGGCCGATATTTTGTCTCACGCATAGTTGTCATAGATCCTTCTATATAATAATGAAGAAAAATTCAGATTATTCTCTAAAAACTTTTTGTTTTATTCACAATTAACATTGTAAATTATGGTTGGACCACCCTGAATATTTAACCTTTAATTGCTTAACAATAAAGTGAATTTAGGCAATATAGCAATAATTCCATCAATGTAAATAGCCTTTGTGTACTTCGTCCGAAAAATAGATATAAAACGAAAAATGTTAAAATAACAGTAATAATAATAAGATAGTCTCTTTTTTGTAACATGCTTAATATACTTTGTTCACATACAACAAGATAACGCAAGATTTTTTTAATTGAAAGTTTTCATACGTTTTTTGTCGTACATCCACAATTATGCTACATACGATATTATAACGTATTAAATTTTTCGCAAAAGTGGATATACAACAAAATGGCTTCGTAATATCTCATTAACTATAAGAGATAGAGACGTGGGGATTGCGCAGATCGATAGATCTGTTAAATTTACCAGAGGAAACGGTGCTATCTCATTTTATTCGATTTTGTGATATACGACAAGATAACTCCGGAACGACGAAATATCCAACATGTCTGCCAAATATTACAAATTTTTAATATTTCTGCCAACATTTCTTCAAATGTTTGTCCAAACAGCAAACACCCCAATTAACAACACAAAATGTTTGTACAAACGTAAAATTTTGACATGTTTGCCAAGCCATTTGTGAGGTTTATTATGCCCTTAACTTCAAATTCCCTCTCATTTCTTTCTTTTTCTTTTGTTCTTATTTTTCTTTGAATTGAATGAAAGTATAGTAGAGAATTAGTGACTTTATGTGAGAGCATTAGAAAAAACGTCCTCAAAATAAAATTGATTTTATTTCACGACCGAATTCTCTGGCAAAATTTTATGTCGAAAACATCGTTCAGCCCCAGTTCTGTTTCATCATTTACGCTAAAATAGTATTTTTTCGTGCTCTCATTGCCTTTTTAGCTTACTCAGCAACATCTTCCCTTACCAAGTAAGGTGTGTTGTAATGAAAAATTGCGTTAAACCCTATTTATCTTTTAACTACAATGTCTTATTATTTTAACGCATTTTAGTTACACTAGAAAGATTTACATAAAGACTATATAAAAATATAATATAAAACCCTTTACCACATTAATGGGAGACATAATTTCAAGAGTGGCCCTATTAAGGACTTAATATTCATATAAGAGGTATTTGGGCCAATTACACTGGTTTACAGCCAAAAAATACCAAGAACGCCACATGCCTAGATAACTTAATTGAGACCTCCTGAACACGAAAAACGCTGTAATTTTTTTTTCCTAAGTACAGTTTTTTAGATAACGGTACTTTTGTGTTTTTCGGTGTATGGTCCCACTCAAATATTTTCATCTCATATAAAATTCCGTTTTTTTTTAATACGTTAAAACTGATGGATTTAAAAAAAACGGAATTTTATATGAGATGAAAATATTGTCGTTCCACAAAATCCTTAATAAAAACTTTATTTTTCATCCGATTTTTTTCAAATTACGCTTAACATGTTGGTAATTAAATATACTATAACATTCCAGATATTTAATATAACGTAGAAAAAAACGAAATTAAAATGAAAAATTTTGAATAAAACGTAAAAAATAGGCAAATTTTGAACTTTGAGGTGCCATTTCTCAGCAATTTCTTATCAGATAGAAATTTTCAGCATATCGACGGAAAAGGCATTCAATTAACTTCCCAACGATATGCCATCTATTTCGTTCGGAGTTTTTGGTTGGGCTCCATACACCGAAACACACAAAAGTACCGTTATCTAAAAAACGATGCTTAGGAAAAAAAAATTACAGCGTTTTTCGTGTTCAGGAGGTCCCAATTAACTTATCTAGGCATGTGGCGTTCTTGGTACTTTTCCAAACTTAAAATTTGTAAAGCAGTGTTATTATTTAGATACGTTCATTTATATGAGATTTGTTTGCCTTAACCCTTTCGGGACGGCTTTCGAATTTGAATGCTATAATGAAATTTATGTATTCATTGAGTTAATAGCCTATCGTATAAACATTCTGGTAAGGAAATGTAGCGCTCCAATATCGGGGATGTCTTGGAGGGGCCGGTACACCGTTGTACCATTCGTCTTTTTAAGTGGTACAAATACGTACCAACCGTCTTAAAAAAACATATTTTTGGTATATACAAAATAAAAACATTATCAGTAAAATCGAAAATAAAGCATTTATTTCTTATTTGTATGAGATCTTGTACAATCTTAAAAAAAACAACAATTCAAAATGATAAAACTGAGATAAAAAATGATGATAACTTCGGGTATGTTCAGCTAAACGTATAAATTTATGAATGAAAAGGTGCAAAACAGTTTTTGCATAGTGGAATATTGCACTGCGTGCATATCGTGTATGTTCGAGTTTGCTTTTTTTTTTTTTTTGCTACAACGGGCACAACGACGTCTTGCATTTCCCTGAATGGGAAGATGTAGTGATTGTTGGGGCTTAGGTTGAGGACCTGGTCTCTGCGATCTTCGAACGGTTGTAGTGTAGTAATTTTTGTAAGGGTGTTTACTGGATAACGTTGTTTGGACCTACAAGCACATAATTTTGTCGTGACATAGTCACTACTGTTAAAGCTTTTGTCGCCAGTATGTATGTCAATGGCAACATTTATAAGAAGGTTATGGCATTAAAAGCTGTTTTCGGGAGTAGTATTTTTACGCGAGCAATGGTAAAATATTAACCGATTTCCATAAAACTGGGTAAGATGATTAAGGTTGCAATATTATATGCTTGGACTACATTTTATCTAAACACCAACGTAATAAGATGGGCTCAAAGACCCTTGTCCAAAAAAAAGCTATGTTGAGTTATGAACTGATTTTTAACATTTTCAATAGGCTTGATCTTTATGACAGTTTTAACGCACATGCCAAATTTCATTAACTATTCTCTAAAATTTTGACTTGTACTTTGCACACAGCTTTACATAGACAGCCACTAGGGTGGTCCAAAATTTTTTTTCTGTCGATTTTCCAAAAAAGTAGACCAGTTTTGTGTTAGGTTAGGGTAAAAAAAAATTTGTTAAAAATATGAGTTCGATCGGTTGAAAATTGGCGTGACGCGCACGCACATTGAAATCTGTGAGAATGAAATTCGGGCTAAATGGAGAGAAAAAAGCCCGTAAATAGTGAGGAGTCACCCCTAAAGATATTAAATGTATGAGCAGCCCCCATTATTTTTGCATCCCCAATATTTTTCAAAAACAAACTTATCCTCATTCTTACAGGTTTCAATGTGCGTGCGGCACGGCAATTTTAAACCGATCGAGCTCATATTTTTAAGAAATTTTTTTTTACCCTACCCTAACCTTACACAAAACTGGTCTACTTTTTTGAAACAGATAACTTTTTAAATTTTCCCTTCATTGATGGTCCATTCTAATAAATTAGTTAAGTTGTAATCAGACAGCGACGAGCTCCAGCACCAATTAATTAAACACTTTCTTATGTTAACAACATTTTTTGCATTAGTGTTGTTGATATGAGCAAACATTTAGTTCTTTTAATGCAATTTTTAATTAAAACTGATTTCATTTTGAGATTAACGGTTAATTTGGGAAAAAATATACGAGAATAATTTCTGTGTAAGATCTTGTATTCCATGAAAAATCAGTTTAAAGTGTACTTCTTTTTAAATTTAATTTGGCAATACTTTCTTTAAGTTCTTAAACAAAATATTTTGGTTAAAATTGCTTACAAATTAAACAAAGGAAAAATTCCCCTTTATGGATAAATATTATTTAAGCCCGCAATAATGAATTTCTTAATAATTTTTGTATGAAATTTTTGTAAAACCCAAAATTTGTTGCACGTGTTTTCAATTAAAAAGTAACAAATTTTTTTTTAAAAAACAGCTATAAAATTTTAAATAAAAAACAATTAAATTGTATGTGTACTTTATTTAAATAATAATTATCCCAAAATATTCTAATTAGTAAAATATTATTACGCAGAGAATTTTTAATTAATCAAAACAATAAGACTTTTATATTGAATTTTTTTTTTTTTTTTTAGTAAATTATGTTTCAATTAAAAAGCCATTTGGCAAAGTCAACTTCTCAATAACATGAACAGAGAGTTGAGGCAAGTTTTTATTGAATTTTATAAAAAAAATACTAACTGACCCGACAGACGTTGTCCTGTCCAAATTAGGAAAAATGTTTGCGTTCGATTTTTAAAATCCGTTAAAAAGATACGAACATTTGAAAGAAAAATTAGTCAAATCGATGGAGCCGTTTTCTGATTTTAGGTAAATCGAAAAAGTGGGCCATAAAGTAGGCGGGCCAAAATTTTCTATCCGTAAATACCTAAGTTGGACCATGGCGATGATTTTAAAGATAAAATCGTCCAAATCGGTCAAGCCGTTCTCAAGTTATGCGCTTAATAGAAAAAGTGGGCGTTAAAATAGGCGTGGTACATTTTTCTTTCGATGAAAACGTAGATTAATACGAACATTTAAAAGAATATTTAGTCAAATCGATGGAGTCGTTTTTTTATTTTAGGTAAATCGAAAAAAGTGGGCGGGGCAAAATTTTCTTTCCGTAAAAACCTAAGTTGGATCATGGCAATCATTTTAAAGAAAAAATCGGTCAACCCGTTCTCAAGTTATGCGCTTAATAGAAAAAGTGGGCGTTAAAGAAGGCGTGGTAAATTTTTCTTTCGATGAAAACTTAAAATGGATTAATACGAACATTTGAAAGAAAAATTTGTAAAATTTATGGAGCCGTTTTCTGATTTTAGGTAATTCGAAAAAAATGGGCGTAAAAGTGGGCGGGGCAGAATTTTATTTTAGTATAAATCTAAGTTGGACCATGGCGATCATTTCAAATTATATAGATGTCATTGGTGGTGCAATATGAAAATTGGATTTTGCCACGCCCTTCCGCCCGCAGACCGATGGTCAAAAATCAGACTTCACAGTGTCATCCGCCTGAATATCCTAAAGATTCTCTGAAAATTTCATCAAAATTGGCCCGGATTAAGGTTTTTAAGGGCGGTATTTTTAATAATAAAATTTTACATCGAAGAACTTGATTTATTTGCAATTAAAATAAGTTTTAATTCCCGTATGGATTTTGGTATAAAAATGACTAAAGTATTTATTGGATTTTTGAAGTAGTTTATTTTATAATTTATGGTGTGTGTTAAAAAAATTCGGCATTTACAACAGATGGTGTATTTTTTTAGATTGTGTGTGTCTTTAATAACTTGGCATTTTGAAGAGAATTTGTCTCTGTCATTCTGATAAAGCCATGTAACGACCCAGCGGCAGCTTTGCATACTTAATCACATCTCTTTAATAATGTTTGTCTCACCTTAATAAAAGCGAAACGCGTTCATCGATTTTCATGATTTATGTCTCATTTATTTCATAGGTAATGCGACTTTACGTGAAAGTAATCGGACTTGAAACTTTTTTTTACTGTTTTGGATTTTTTATGAATTAAAAATAAAAAATTTAAATTTTTTGGGCAAAAAATTTTTTTTTCTTCATACATTCATTTTTAACTTCAAAAGTTGCACATATAGGAAAACGGTATAGAAACAGATTAGAGAAATTGTAATTCTTAATTTTTCTAGTTATGTTAAACTACGTTTTTGCCAAAATGTTACAACTAAGCGAAAAAACATCAAGATAAGGAAAAAATTTAAAATGTCATAAAAAAAAACTGACACATACGAACGCCAAACCCTTTGAGGGTTTTACTATACTGACCTAGTACCATTACCCTGACTTAGAGTTTCTCACCCCCCTGATTGGCTGTTGTACTGTGTTATTTTTTACTACTAAAGTAAAGTAGTTTATTTTTAATAAGGTTTAGTTTAAAAATATATCGCGAGTTAAATATATATGGAGCCCTAATAGCAAAAATGATGTTACCAACAACATTTTAGATTTTTGTTTTTTGATGATAATCGATAATTTTTAATCATTTGCATCATCTCTTAAAATCTCATATCTCTGGGAAGTACCGTTACAAAATAAGAGCAAAAGCGATTTCAAAGGAAACCCTAGACTTGAAGCAAAAATATTTTTAAAAAAATCCCTTCTCCAGTAAAATTTTATTTTTGCTGGTTACATCATTTTTGCTATAGGGGCTCGATATATTTTTTTCTCCATTTATAATGTCCTGAAAAAAGTTACAAAATCTAACATTCTGAAATAACGCGAAAATCCAAAAGGTCTACCTGCTTACATTATGTGTGAAGTAGTGTGCAAGTGCCTGCTACTTTCTCACGAAGTTAGCGAGATTATGTACGGACTGTCAACTGCCTGCTTACAGTATGTGCAAGACGCCTTCCACTTGCCCACGAAGTAAGCGAGATCCCAAAAAAAATTGTGCTTCAAACGAAGCAGGTTTGTAAGGGAGAAATGTAAGAGTTTCGCTTACCATACCGCTTACGAAAGACATGAATTTTATATGGCGACTTCCCACCAGAGAACGGCTTTGTGCAATTGTAAAAAAAACGCATTAAATGAACAGCAACAAATACACTCGCTTGCGGTCATACAATCAAACTTGCGCAACCGCAAACATTCGCTGCTGGTTTGCAGTCATTCAAATAATGCACATCGTGCTTTGTTATTTATACCATCGTTAGTCTGAGTTCATACGGCTCATGTCTTATTGACAAGATTCTTTTTTTTCTTCTTTGAACATGAATTGACGACATGTGCTTTTCTGATATTGATAACAATAACAAAATTAACAACGAATGAAAAAGCAAAACGTAAAGACAGTACATGCATCTGTGTACTCGTTTCTTTTCCCCTCGTCCCTCTCGCCTATAAAGTAGCAATCTTGTCAATAAGACATGACCGTATGAACTCAGACTTGGCTTCGTTTTTTAATAAAGATGTTTGTGTGTTCGGTGCGACAATGATTGTTTTGGTAAAGAAAAAAATACAAACAAAAAAGCCAGAAATCAAGCAATTATTACTCATGAAGACATTCAGCAGTAACTATGTAGTACAAGAAAAAAAAAAATTATATGAAACTAAACGCACATATGTAGGTACAAACAATTTCCATAGAAACAGAAGGCTTTTTTTTATTATCTTAAAAAGTACAGTAGTTCTGTATGTACAATGTATTCTAGTTATTGTTGTTAATTTTAACAAAGCGTCTCATCGAGTGGTTTATTGTTGGTAATGTTAACAAAGCGTCTGTCTCATCGAGTGGACAATATACTTGAATGCAAAAGTATAAGAATATGCTCCTTTTGAATTTACACAGTTGTGTTATATTGCGTGCGCAACAAAAATGCAAAGAAAGCACTTTCAATAAAAAACGAATACATGCAAAAATCAAATGTGTACGAAACGATGTAAAAATTACCAACGTTGAACTTTCTTTTGCAAGCAAAGAGTGAATGTAAATTTGAGCGTATGAATAAATCAAGAAAACTAGTGATTTTGCATTTCTCTGCTTCCCACTTTGAAGCAATACATTTTTGACACAAAAAGCGCTTTATTCAACGCATATAAAAACTGGTGAACGTAGGTGTCAGCTTGACACACTGAATGATTTTTTTTACAGTTTTGTTCGATGTTTTCCCTTCCAAACCTGCTTCGTAGTAAGGGAATGCCGTGACACTTGAAATATTATTTGTTTTTTAATTCAACTTGTTAAGAGCTCCTTCAATTACTTTGCTACATATCTGTATGTCTTATTGCGTAGCGCATAATTGTGCGCTTATATTTTAAAATGCACCATTAGTGCATCGCAAAATGATCAAATTTTTTATTGGGATTGTGTATAATTTGTCTACTGCCTGCTTACAATGTGTGTGAAGCAGAACTGAGTTTATGTTTATTGAATGAACACTTCACTATCGCGCTTACTTTGTGTGCAAGTGGTAGGCGTTTACTCCATAAATGCGGCAATGCATTCGAAAAAGTGTAATTGAGATGGTGTGCATTACTATCTTACTCGTGTCTATCACATCATCGCACATCATCGTAAAATTCGCCCCTGGGGAAGAACTCTAAAGTAACACTGTAAACAACAAATTTAATTTTAAAATTTACTTTGAAAAAAATTGTCTGTTCGCGAAGCTTTTTTTTTTGTTAAATGGCTACGTCAATAAAATTTATATTTAGAGCGAATAAAATTACCGTATTTAGAGCGAAGACAATCCTCAAGCCGTCAACGAATCAATTTTACATCCATAATAAATTGGCTGTTTGGCGCGATCGTGACAACTTTATTTCAGAAGTAGTCCTGTTCACAGAACCCCTCTATCGGTCGATTTGACGCCTCTGGATTTCTTTTTATGGGGCTTTCCTAAGTCATTGGTTTGTAAGAAAATTTTGCCTCACTCAACTAAAAGCTACTACTTTGCTACTACTGGAATACGCTTCGCTTCAAAACAGGATATCCGAAATTGGCTTGATTCTTTCTTGGCCTCCCAAAAAGAACTGCTGCGGAAAAACAGAAGGAGTTAACGAATCATGGCCAATTCTTTAAATAAAATTTAATTGTTATCATTTTATAGAATAAATACTTAAAGTTTGGCAAAAATCCCGCATGTTTAATACTAAATAATAAAAACACATTTTGTAAATCCTAACAAACCCTTTTAGTTGGGAATAACCTACCCTCTTTCAATAGTCCATTTAGTTAAAATCCTATTTTAAAAATAGCTCACTAATATAAACTGGGCTTGCTGCATGACTCCACACCCCACACAAGCATAAAGAAATATAAAGCAAAGCCATTTAACAAACCCACAAAACAAAAAAGGGAAAAATAAAGCCAAAATAGAAAAAAATAACAATTTTCAAATGAATTTTTATCTAATAGAAACCACAACAAAAAGCTTATCAAATATACGAGCGAGTACAAACATCAAATGCACACAAATATTCCCAGAGCTGCCCACATTTTCTGTTATTTTTTTTTTGCTCTGTCTCCACAAAACCACCACATACGTTTAAAATGGATTTTTTTACTTGTATGAGTGTGTGTATTTAAAATATAATTTTTCTGGTTTTTATACCCTACAGTAATTTTCACTGGTAAAAAAGTTTGCAACACATATACATATTAGATATATTGGTTTTAGACCAGTAATGGGCTGTACGCATTTCAATTCGCAGCTCTTGTGATTAGACAACAAAAATCTGCTAAAGCTACGTTTGCAACTGTACACTGAAGGATTGAACTCCCTGTTCTTTCCAAAACTACGAAAACATCAACTTCTTAATCTTGTTTGTACATACGATTGCATAAATAGCATGTGTCTTGCCCATCACTGTTCTTAAAGCTTATTATAGTATAGAAATTGACTTAAAGTAATTCTTTTAATCAATTTTATGTTGTCCGTAAGGCAAATTGATCGTCTATGCCAATCTTTTACAGAAAGCTAACATCGGACGAATCTCATTAGAAATAGTAACACATTAATGATTTACTTTGGCAAATCATAATGATGGTCCTTTACACTCCCAAATTATCTAAATTTGCTTTGAAAAGCAGTCATCGATTGACACAACTTTTAAGCGACTTCTTGATTTTTATGGCGCATTGCTCATTTTTGGCTTAACGGGCTTGTAAATAAGCAAAATTGCTGCATCTGGAGTGAAACCAATCCACAGCAGACCAAACAAGTCCATTACATCCAGAAAAATCCACCATTTGTTGCGGATTACACGCTGGTGTCATCATCGGAACTGAAGCCGCAGCTCGCATTTCGGGAAATTAAGAGTTTGTTACTGCACCATGATCAATTTGAAAATTTGATTTGATTTGTTTGAAAATATAGATGCCACTGATCTGGGCAAGAAGTGGTTTCAAAATGCTAGCGCTACGTGCCATACGGTGACCGTAATCATTCGCTGATTGAAATCAAAGTTTGCGATTAGTTATTTTTTAGAAATTGACCTGCCAACACAGAAAAAATAAAAATTAATTCCAATTAAAAAATTTGTAATATTAATTAAAATTAATTCGCTTGATTAAACATTTAATTCAATTGAATAAATTTTTAATTACAACTTATTTTATTTTTAATTAATGCTTTATTAAAAAAAAATTAGCGATAATTTTCTGTGAATTGGGCCCTCAGCTCGTGCGATTTGATACATTTCGACTATTTCCTTTAGGGCTACATGAAATGACTGGATTTTTGCTGTTAACCCAGCAACAATTCGCAACCTTAGGACAACAAGGTTCTATTTGCACCTAAACTTTATGTTAGATAGAACCTTGTTGTCCTAAAGTCGCGTCGCGAATTAATGCCTTTGAAGATGGTATTTTTAATATGATTCGTGATTTATAAACAGCAATATCCGAAAATGTGGCCCAAAATCGGACAACCAGAATGCGCTTCGTCAAGAACAGCCTGTGAGACTATTTTCAAATGGTAATCAGTGTTTGAAATGCTACAATTTTTTCATAATAATTGTTATTCTCATAACTACTGCTTCAAGAAATACATATTACTACAGAAGTAAGTAGTAGCAATAGCTAAAAAGTATTTTGTAGCTATTTAAATCTTATAACTGCTTCTGAATGTTGAAAAGGGAAATTCGTAATGGAGCAGTAATGATAAAGCATAAACAACGAAAGGAGGAGTAGGTTAAGAATTCAATTTTTTGTGGTATATTTTATTATATTCAGTTAAAAATTTCAGTTTAAACTAGTAAAAAATTAGAAGTTTAGGTACCAATTAAAAGTTTTTTCTGTATCGTTCTTAAGATAATGGCGTTTTCTTATACGATTGTAATGAAAATATTTGTTTTTGATTTGTTCATATGCTACTTTATTGCTATATAATGTGCTACTTTAATTATATTTCTGTTGCTGCATCACTTGCTACTTTAATGCTCCACTTTTTGATTTCTGTTAGTTCTATGGTTTTATTATTAGATTATTACTGTAACTACTGCTTTTAGGTCTATATATATACATAATTTCCTCTTGTTTTGTCTATCCAGAGCTTCTTTAAACCTACTGATGGGCTAGAAAGCTGAAAATTGGCATGCATAGTAAAACAGCTAGGCCAAAACCTAACGAAGCCAAATTTTTGGCCAGTGGGCGGAGAGTTAAGAAGAAAAAGAGGCCTGGTAAAATTAAAATTGATTAGCATATAGTCCTTGCAATGGAGCGTAGCCTGAAGTAGTCGGATTTTTGAACTAAGGGCGAAGATTTGACAGGAAAAAGGGATGTGGCAAAATTGTGTTATTTTTTATTTCAGCTAATTTTGAAGCTACCTAAAGACCAATGAAGCTTAGATTTGCCAAGCATATGGTACTGACGTTGGGGATTACCTAAAAGTAATTTTCTTCCTGCCTTCCAGGGACAGATTTAACAGCTAGTTGTATATAAAAGGTGGTTAAATTTTGAGGGCCGATGTTAAATGTGAACCACACCTACACGTCAAGTTATTTTCTGCATTTCATTTGACATTTCTCAATATCAGACTAATTCAATTTGAAACATGGAAAGATAAACAATCGAGCAACGCGTTATAGTTATTCAGGCTTATTATGAAAATGGGCGTTCAAATCAAAATGCATATCGTGCACTTTGTGGTTCAGAGATGAGGCACGTTTTCACCTCAGTGGATTCGTCAATAAGCAGAATTGCCGCATTTGGGCGAATGATAACCCAAGAGTGATTGTCGAAAACCAATGCACCCACAAAGAGTGACTGTTTGGTGCGGTTTATGGGCTGGCGGCAACATCCGGCCGTATTTTTTCCAAAATGAGGCCCGTCAGGCAGTTACTGCGAATGTTGTTCGCTATCGTGAGATAACAAACTTTGTATGGCCCGAATTGGAAGATTGGATGTGGACGATGTGTGGTTTCAGCAAGACGTTGCCACTTACCACACCCAGAGAAAAAACATGTTTAAATATGGTCACCTGTTTAAATATGGTCACCTCCATGTTAAATATGGTCACCTCTATGTTTAAAGAAATTTTTAACCATATTATGTAAAATTTAACCATATTATTTTCAAAGACAACCATATTATGGTTAAAATAGACCTCCATCAAGAAGCCACAACCATATTATGGTTGCCTCCGAACATATTATGGTTAATAATAACTTAAAATATCTTTAACACTTCTAATAGCATGGTTAGTTGTCAATCATAGCATGTTGCTCTTGGAAAAGAGCAAAATACTATTGTTAATTTAAAAACAAATTATTATCATATTCAACCATAACATGTTTAGAGGCAACCACAAAATGGTTGTGGCTTCTTGATAGGGTACAAATTTAACTATAGTATGGTTGTCGGTGTCAAAACTATGGTTAAATTAAACATGCTATGGTTTAAACTTTCTTTAAACAAAGTATTGTTGGAGGTGACCATATTTAAACATTTTTTTTCTCTGCGTGCACACAGCTAACAAAACAATCCGCCTTATTGTAGTTGTCGTTGTAGTATATAACTGTGTCGTATTTTGTAATAGATTAAAGTAACACACAACCTTTGTTCTTGTATCTACTACAATAAACGACACGCTCGTTTACGACAACGACAACCACAATAAGGCTGAATGGCTCTTTTGCACGACAAATTCAATGTCCGTGTTATCTCACGTGGTGGCGATGTCAATTGGCCGCCAAGATCATGTGATTTGACACCGTTGGACTTCTCTCTTTGGGGTTTTTTGAAAGAAAAGGTGTACGTCGATAAGCCAGCAACAATTCAATTCGGCACATTAACGGTATAGAACCTCAATTATGCCTCAGCGTCATCGAAAATTTGGACCATCGGATGGAGGTGTGCCGCACCAGCCATTTGGCCGATATTTTGTTCCATACATTATTGAACCATACTAATGTTATCATAAGAAAAAGAAATGACAATAAGTTCCTAAATAATTTGTGTTTTATTCAAAATTTTATTTCATTTTTGATTTTATGTTTGAGCTGCGACTTCAGATATTGCTAAGAAACTGTTAAGGCAGTAGTAGTGATTAGTTCTTTACTATTTTATAAAGTTTTGTTCTTACTGCTTCTTTAAGTCTGGTTTTGTTTTTTAAATTAATTTTAGCAGTATTGGATTTAATAACACGGTGCTTCAAATGAGCACTTTTTTTATAATTGAAAAGCGACCTAGTGTAGGTTATAGACCTTACTGAGTAGATCATAAGGCAATTTTAAAAAGTTCGGAAACACCCTCAAATTTCGGAGTTATTCCGAGAAAACCACTTGAACAATATTTGAAAAAGCTAAATTTTTCACTTTTGAAAAACCTTAATAACTTTTTTATTTTTTGTTCGATTTTATTAAAAGAAATCTGGTTTAATTCAAAACTAAATTAGCTTTAATAGTGTGTATACATATTGGTATGTTTCTAAACAAACTAATTTAAAAAAATGACACCAAATTTGAAAAATCGAGAAAAAATCAAATTAAAATCAGATATAATTAAGAATATCACTACAAAAATTGTATACACATACCAAAGAGTGTATACATTTAGAAAGGCACACGTCTCTTCTTTCTGAAACCATTAAAAAAATAAAAATCGGATAAAAATCAACTGAGTTACGTGTTCATAAGTACTCGAACCTACCTGAAAATGGTTTTTTCGGTACAACTCCGAAATTTGAGGGTGTTTCCGAATATTTTAAAACTGATTTGAGATCTACTCAACAAGGACTTCAACTTACACTAGGTCATTTTCCAAGTATATTTTCACTGTAGCACCGTGTAATTAAATGGGTATAGGGAATCGTAAACTTCGCCACGTTCAACCAAAATTGTGTTTACATGTTTTAAACAACTTTATTGTTAAATGGAAGTATTTAATAAATCAAATTGTAACAAACCATGTTATTATTACAAAATAGAAATGAAATTTCCAATCACGCAAATTCCATAAAAAATAAAAATATTAAAATCATACACAGAAATAATTACAATACTTTATTAATTAATTAATAATAACCAACCACATGTTCAAAAAAAAAAACTTTTCCAATGTGAATGATACACTCATGGCTACTTAAAAAAAAAAAAAAAACAGCACACACGGACTAATAAGCACAATTTTTTCGGAATAATTATAAAAACGAAAAGTCCAACATAATAATTAAGACTACATATTTGATTTTCCCCCACAAATTAATTCTTCTCTTTGATCATCAATAATAAATGAATGCACAAACTAACGTTCGTTCCTGAATGACAAACTGATGGAGTGAATTAAATTTGACGTAATATGGGAACGGGTTGGACGGTATGTTGTATAGATACAACAACAACAACAACAACAAAAAGTTTAAAGTGAAATAATAAAAATTTATTATATATTAATAATTTAATTTTTTATTTAATATAATCGCTTTTAAGGCATTTTTAAAAGTTTAATGTAGCGGTAAAATAATTTTCGTTTTTTTCAGGAAAACGGGTATAATTATTTTTAAAGAGCTTAATTAAAAGTTTTCATTAAAAAAGTTTTTTACATTTAATATAGATAAAAAAGTCAAATATAGCCCAAGCCAATTAATTATACACTGAACTAAAAATATATAAAGAAAATAAAGTAAAATAAGTTTAAGGGAATAAAAGACCATTTTAACCCAGTGCGCTTTGCTACACAGGAAAAAATTGATTTCAATTAAAAAATTAATTAACGTAATTAAGTTACGACATTTTCTGCAGTTATGCTGTTGGTACAGGTAAATTCATTTAATTAAATTTTTAATAAAAACTAAAACTATTTTTGATTAATGGTTTAATTGAAAAAAATTGAAGAGAATTTTTTCCGTGTTGAAATAAAATATGCAAATTTTTTTTTTAATACAGATCTCATGTATTAAAAACGAATCTATTTCTACCAAAATTTGGAAGTTTCTACTGTTATCGCTCTCTCTGTCGCTCTAGGTATTGATGGTGCCACACCCACTTCTCCAATTCATCGCACTTACGAAATATTGTGTATTGATAACAAAGCTATTGGTACCAAATTTGGATATTTTTTTCTGTTATCCTTTTTCCTAATATATATGGACAAGTTCTTGAAAAGACTTTTTTTAAGCATATTTTCACACACCCAGAGAAAAAACATGTTTAAATATGGTCACCTCCAACAAAACTAATTTTAAAGAAAATTTTAAACATGTTATTATTCATTTAACAATATTATTGTCACCGACAACCATATTATGGTTGAATTAGTCCTCCACTAAGAATCCACAACCATTTTATGGTTACTTCCGAACATATTATGTTTAAAAATAACTAAAACATGTTTAACACTTATAATAGCATGGTTGGTTTTCAACCATAGCATGTTGCTCTTGGAAAAGAGGAAAATACTATTGTTAATTTTAAAACAAATTATTGTAATTTTTAACCATAACATGTTTAGAGGCAGCCATTAAATGGTTGTGGCTTCTTGATGGAGGACTAATTCAAGCATAATATGGTTGTAGGTAACAACAATATGGTTATATTATACATAATATGTTTAAAATTTTCTTTAATAATAGTTTTGTTGGAGGTGACCATATTTAAACATGTTTTTTCTCTGCGTGCAGGGAAACAATAAAATTTAATTGATGTAACAAAATATTTTACAGTCGAACTTCCTTATAGTGAACTTCTATACAATGAAGTTCTCCTTATTATGAACTTAAATCAAGAACACAACCTTTTCGTTCCACTTTCAATGTATTTTGATCTCCGTATAATGAATTTCCATAAAGTGAATTTTTCTTTACAATGAATAAAATTTTGGAACCAAAAATACATTTTACGTGTGTTTTTGTCTCCATATAGTGAACTATTTTTTGCAGCTTTATTTTACACTTGTTAGCAACACTATTTATTAAGAAAATAAGAAATGTACCGTAAATGAAAACAAAAAAGTTAATGATTTGACTTTTAACATCAGTTGACCGAGTTCGTATAATGAATTTCCATACAGTGAATTTTTTTTTTTTTAAATAAACAAAATTTTGCCACCAAAAATACATTTTACGTGTGTTTTTGTCTCCATATAGTGAACTATTTTTGCAGCTTTATTTTACACTTGTTCACATATATTATTGTTAGCAAATATTGATCAAACGTCACCTACATTAGAACACGTTTCCTCTTCACTTGATGTACTACGAAATTTTTGGGAGATGGAGAGCAACGTTTCGACAAATGTATTTAAATGTCTTAATGTAATTGAAGCTTTTATTGATAAAGAAAAATGGAAAAATGTAGTTGAAACAAAAATACCTGATTATTTTAAATAAATAAAAAACAAAAAAAAAAAATTCTTTATAATGAAGTTTCTATATAGTGAAATAATTGTCTGTCCCCGTGGAGATTCATTATAGGGAAGTTCGACTGTAATTATTTATAACCTATTTCGAGATTTACATATGCAAAGTCGAGCAATTGGAGTTTTTTTTCATTTGTATATTTCAATTGCACTTTTTGCTTTGATAAAAGTTCTTAGAGACATAATTAATGCATTGAATTTTTCTATCTATCGGAGGGTACAAGAAATTTAAAATAAAAGAAAACTTACTGAAAAAAACAAGATTTGTGATCTTGGTACTTCTATAAAGTTGGTTAGTGTGAAAATTAAAAATTGGAAAATTATTTTGTATATAGGTATATGATGTATTTATGTAAATACTCAGCTAGCATTTTCAATCGTCTAGGAGTCTCACAAAGAGTGTTTTTGGACCGTCGACGAGCTCATTTTTTAATTTTAGACGATTCCTAGCATGTGAGAAACTGTTACACGTGCTGATTCGTATGAGAGATTCTTCTATAACGCAGCGTAAGACGCTTTTATTAATCGTAAAGGGAATCGTTTGTGATGTATGTAGAGGTTTTCTAACGAGTCTTTTAAAAAGCATGCCAAGAGTCGTATGAGACTCATGTAGGTCTTATTTTACAAATCCTGAAATGCTTAGCCGTATGTTAAAACTTCTAATTTTAATACAATTTACATGAAACAAACCTTTAAGGTTGCGAAACATCTTTAGATCGGTTTGTTTTACTGAAATTGTATTGACAATAGAATTTTCATATTTCAAAAACGCCCTTATTTAGTAATTGTTATATGACTCTTACAGTGAGTCCCAAAAGGTTCATTCCAAGATTAAAAGACGAGCATATCAAAAAATGTATAAAAAAGTAATAAATAAAAAAAAATCGATTTTTTTGTTTTTTTTTAATCGTCAGATAATCATCAGAAGATTCTTTTAGCGGTTGTATATTAAACATAATCGTCTAACAAACAGCCTATGATAGCTGGGTGCATTCATTTGCTTGCAAACACACATGTACATACATACATACTAGTATAAACGCCCCAATAAAAAATGAAGCTTCCAACGAAGCAGGTTTGTAAGGGAGAAACATAAGCGTTTCGCTTACCATTGCGCCTACGGAAGACATGAATTTTATATGGCGAGTTGCCACTTTGAAGCAATACATTTTTGACACATAAAGCGCATTATTCAGCGAATATAAATATTGTTGGATGTAACGATCAGCCTAACACTCTCTGAATGGTTTGATACAGTTATTTTTTCGTATTCTCCCTTACAAACCTGCTTCGTAGTAAGGGAATGCCGTAGCACTTGAAATTTTATTTTTTTTTTATAAAAGTTGTTGAGAGTTCTTTCACTTACTTTACTGCATTTCTGTATGCCTTATTGCGTAGCGCATAGTTTTGCGCTTATTTTTTTAAATGTACCATTAGTGCTTCGCAAAATGATGAAATTTTTTATTGGTGCACTGGGGGCAAATCGCGACATTCGATATCGATCGAAATTCCCATGTTAATTGTATTGCAATTTCGATCGATATCAAATGTCGCGATTTGCCCCATGGTTTCTCTATTTATTTATTAAGCTTGAGGTCTGTTATTATTTTAAAAAAATGTTTATTATCAAAATAATTTCATCCGACTTCTTCAGGAAAAATTAACAATTTAAAATTTTTAATAATTTTGAGATGAATTACAATTTATTATGATTGTTTAGCGGAATGAAAATAACGAATAAAAGATTGTGTGTATGGAAAGCCATTTGATATTTTTTATATATAAACGAACATTTATATACATATCGAGCAGGGTTGTTAGGTTTTTTTCTTAAAAAATCGTCAAAAGTTTTGAAAAAAATCGTCAAAATCGTCACGAACATTTAACAAAATTGTCAAATATTTAAATTTTACAAGTCAGAGACAATTTATTGCATTGATTGGTTCAGAAATATTAATTTTTACCAAGAAATTTTATTTATGATAAGGAAAGTGATATGGTTAAGTTTCATTTCTTTATCATTTGAAAAGAAAAATATAAGTCCCAATTTACATTATACGATTTTTGTCGTTGCGATTATTGTCGTTTCTTCTTCGAAGTCGGTCTGATATTTACATTGTACGATTTTTGTCGCTAAAACTTTTTCTGTGCAACCGAACTTCAATACATTTTTCGTCAAATGAGAGCACAATGAGAGAAGGAATGAGCGAACAAAATGAATCGAAGAGTACACTCGCTTGTGTACCCCTTTAAATTCCTCTCTCCCCTCTCGCCTATAAGGTAAGAATCGTAACGACAAAAATCGTTTAATGTAAAAGCAGACTAAGTAAAAGTATAATTTCATAAAAACATAACAAACATTTATTTCTTTCATTTATCCATATTCACAAAAACATTAAATAAAAAAGAAAATCTCATTTGCTCTTAACTTGAGCTATCTTTAAATGATTAATTACTAGCACTATCACTTTTACTGATGAATGTGCTAAACCAAGGATTCCCTCTATATCAACAGCCTTTTCACTCGATTTGAAACGTTTTATTACGTCCAATTTTAGTTCCAAACTAATACATTTTCTTCTCTTTGCACTAATTTTTCTACACAATTTCTTATTAAGAACTAACTTCTTACTTCCTAACACGCAACTATACTTAGAATAGCTTGCCTAACAGAATTAAATGGGAATTTACCTTTTTACACGCAAATAGAAAAATTCTTCACATGTGATTATGACTTCAGTGAAAAAATCCAATCGTATATAGCGACGCAAATCGAAATCATAAAAACGCGAAGCGGATTTAACCAATTTTTAAAAAGCGACGCAATTCGGGACTCTAATGTATATTTTTTGCAGTATCGATGGCGTGCAATAATTAAATTTTTCAAGTTTTTTGATTGAATCCTATTCTACACATTGAAATCTATATTACCTTTATTATAAAGCATTCCAAAACTCAATAACTACACTGCAATTCAATATCAAATATAATGGTTCAGAGCAAAATGCAATAATTACACATCTTTGCAATATATCGCTACAAGAAATTTTAAAAAAGTCAACTTTATAAATAAATTATGATCTGGTGGTAACTATTAGATACTGCTAAACGTTAGGAATTTTTGTTTAGTTAACACCTTTTGCAATCAAATCAATGAAAAAGTCGATTTTAAATTTTGGGTAAGTTAGGTCCTTTTGCGTTTTAAGTAACGATATATTTTTAATGAAATTGGATAAAGAACACTTTAAACTAAAAACAAATTTTTTTTGAGAAATATTATCACATAGAATAAAAATCGATTCGGCTTACTTCCACAAACCCCTAAGACCCAATTTACACTAGGGACATTTCTTGCTGGACAGACGAAGTTTGATGGCGAGGGGTCGAAAAGGTAGGGTGTGTAGTACATGATTATATGTACTGGACATTTTTTCATTTTTCTTTCTTACTTTTCGTAGTTAAAATACAAGTATTAATTTCTGTCTGACTTCGAATGTTTCATATGTAAACGCTTCAGGTAAGATCAAAAGAGAATTCAAACAAGTTAGAGTGCTATATTCGGCTGTGCCGAATCTTTGATACCCTCCACCGACAGTTCAAATGTTTAAGGAGTAATATCTGTATGATGTTATTATTATCTTAAACTGTGACGATTTGTTATTAATTATGGGTTTAGGCGACTAAACTGATTTTTCGGTAGTAGGGTTTATATGGGGCCTAGGGTAAATTATGGACCGATCATCACGAAATTTCACAGCGTAATTTCTAGTCCTTAAAAACTGTGACGTACCAAATTTTTTTACGTTAGTGTTATTTTTTACGGTTTTAGGCGTACTAAACAGTTTTCCGGGAGTAGTGTTTATATAGCGCTTAGGGTAAATTATGGACGGATCTTCACGAAATTTAACTGTGACGTACCAATTTCTGTTATGATAGAATTATTAATTATGGTTTTAGGTGTACTAAACGGTTTTCCTGTAGTAGGGTTTATATGGGGCCTAAGGTAAATTATGGACCGATGGTCACGAAATTTCACAGAGTTATTTCTAGTCCTTAAAAACTGTGACGTACCAAATTTTTTTACGTTAGTGTTATTTTTTACGGTTTTAGGCGTACTAAACAGTTTTCCGGGAGTAGTGTTTATATAGCGCTTAGGGTAAATTATGGACGGATCTTCACGAAATTTAACAGCGTGATTTCCAGTTAAATAAAACAAATTCTTGCAAAATCTTATCTCATTCCGTGCCTTGTTCCAGCATTTATGTTATTTTTTGTGACAAAATTATCAATTTTTTTAGGTGGTGGTTCCACATTTTGATTCATAGCTCTGGTCCTACTAAACCGATTTTGCTGGATGTCAATCCCAAACTGCTTAGGATAACCAAAAGCAATTTGGCACCAAGTTAGTTCATTTCTTTTAAGTTGTTCGAAAGTGAGCGTGTTTTCAACAGACGGACAGACAGACGGACATGGCTAAATCGACTTAGAATTACTCAAGGACCCAGAATATATATACTTTATGGGGTCTGAGATGAATAATAAAAAAGTTTCACACGGAATGAAAAACTTAGTATACCCTCTTCACAACTAATTTTGGTGGAGGGTATAAAAATGTCCGGCAAGAAATGTCCCTAGTGTAAACTTACTACACACAGTTCAAAGCAAAATGGAATAAATATTATGGTTCGGATTAAAACGCAAAAATTTGTTATCTAAATAACTTTAAAACAAACTGCCAGTAAAATAAATTATTTGTGATTAATACTATTTTTTATAGACAATAATACCTCAATAATTGTTTTTTAAAAAAATTATGTGCTACTTACTTAAATTACATTTTGTAGTTTATCCAAAAAAATGTTATGGTAGTGCTGGGATACTATCGATATTTATCGATAGTTCAAATTTCACTATCGATATATCGATATTACCATCGACTGAATGTTTGTACTTGTGCAGTAAAACTTTAATTATTTTTTATAAGGCTACAGTTCGCTGTTTTAATCACCTAATTGAATGTATGAGACGTATGTTTATACGCACGTTATTTTAAATGGCAGTTTTTTTTTAAATTGATAAGTACCTTTCTGAAGGAACCGAAGTAACAGGGACTATAAGATATTCCATTGTAACTTTTAAAAATTTCTAAATTATAAACCCAAAAAGGTAATCAATCTCGCGGACTTATCCTCTAATGGTCGTTCATTGTTTTGTCTTATGCTTGCAATTGCATTTGGATTTGAATTTTTTTACAACATTACAAAAATATTTGACATTTCAGTCCCTTTATAAACATGTAAAAATTTCGACTTAAAGTCCTTTAATTAGCAGTAAAAAGCACTGCTAAGCAATCCATACCACTTGCCATTCTTGTTGTTTGTATTCATTGCTGTAATTCAGGGCGAATTCATAATACATAGCAAGTAAAAATTTGCGGCAAAAAACTGTGTGTATAGCTGCTGTAACATGTCTTCATAGCTGTATTTTAAATAATTATAATATCGATATTGATATTTTTCCTATCGATATTTTCCTATCGATATTATCGATAGTCTATTGATAGTTTCCCAGCACTATGTTATGGTGTAATTATTGCGTTTTGTTATGGACCTCCTCATATGTAATTGTAGAATTCTAATTACTAATGCTTCTAATAAAAGCCACCTGGTTTGTGATGGGGGAAGAATTTGTTTAATTTCCAATAATTTTTGTATTTCGAAAATTTGATTTTTACGTTTTGGACTGTTCCCAATATAATTGTAAATATTTCTTGTAAGTGTTTTATTGATGCCAGAAAATCGTCATAACACTATTACTTTTAGTAAACAAATCGTCAATCGTCATTTCACTGTATTTTCTCAAAAAAATCGTCAAAATGACGAAAAATCGTCACATATAACAAATAACGTAAGCGAAATGACTTTATTGGCAACACGTGCATCATTTCCTGAAATGTCATGGTCACATAAGGTACCGTAACGATTTCATAGCAAGAACAATTTTATTGTAAGCGACATATTTCATACAAAATTTATATGAAATAAAATAAAAAAGATCTCCCCTGTAAAATTTGATTTTTGTCGCTTATATTCCCCTCGATCCTATAAGGAGCATAGAGCCTCAACAAATTTCTTCCATTCAGATCTGTTCCTTGCAATAGTTTTTACTTAACTCCAGCTTTTATGCATTTGTCTAGCCTCGCGATCAATTTGCCTACGCCATGTATGTGCTGGTCGGCCTCTTCTGCGACTTCCCTGCGGGTTCCATTCGATAGCATTCTTCGCAAGATCGGACAGGAGCTTACGGAGTGTGTGTCCAATCCAGTTTCACTTTCTTCTCTGTATTTCTACTCACGACGGTATTTAACGTGTTTCAGCCCACAGCTTGTGGTTTGGTATTGTTCGTGGCCAGAAGATTCGTAGAAGTATTCGGCGACAATTATTTACGAAAACTTGCAATGTTTTAATGTCTCGGGAGGCAGCGTTCCAAATTTCACATCCCTATAATAGAGTTGATTTTACATTAGTGTTGAAAATTTTATGTAAACGTACATAGAATGTAGATATTAAGATTTTTTTTGCAGTATCTGTCAAGCGGTTGAAATTTGGCTACCGGGAGGTACTAGTACTGTTTATTATGACATTTTTGGTTTTGGGCGTTACGCCCTTGGGCGTTCTGCTATAGCGCCGATTTAAGCACACATTTATTTAAAACCTATAATTAAATGAAAAATAAATTTCATTGTTTAATGCGCAATTTTTGGGATTGATATTAAAACACATTTGTGTTTAAAATCGTTTTAAATACAAAATTATTTTCTTCACTAAACACTTAAATGTAACTTAATTCACCGATGTGTTAGATTAAAATTCATTTTAAGTTTCCATTGGAAAAACTTAGCAAGGTGGTCTCAATATTAAAACAATGCAACAACAATAGGCAAAGCAATAGCAAACAACTGTTTTTGGAGGCCACCTTGTAAATAAACACACTTTTATGAAATTTTTTTGTATTTAGTAGTGCTACCATACTTTTATATTAAATAAATAAGACTTTTTAAGCAAAAGTCAAAAAATCAATCTGTATTTAAATACGATTTAAGTTTATATGAAAATTAATTTAATATTGATTTATATATTATCCTGAAAATTGGGCATACGTCTATGGAAATAGTAGCAACAATAACAACAACGACAAAAAACCGAAACAAGAAGCTTTAAAAAATTAACCAATTGTTTAGACTTTAATATTTATTAAACTTCTAAGAAACAACGCTAAAGTTAAACTGTAATTTAAACAAAAACTTCAAAACAATCCATAAAATAAAAAAAAATGTTATAATTATCAGATCAAAATTTAAATTTATAAGAAATTTTATTTCGTTTTCTTGCAACCATAAAAAACCGGATGCCAGGGGGGCTTCTTAAGTGTGAGTGCTGGTGGATGAGTGTTGACGAATAAGTCTGTGTGTGTGTGTGTGTGTGCGTGAATGCATCTGTGGAGGTTTTTATCCATGACATAAAAAGAGTTTTTTTTTTTGTTTTTTTTAAATTCTAATTATCATAAATAATACAAAACTAACATTAACAACAAAAATATAAATAAATTAAGAAAGAATTAATTGTATTCTTTATCTGTGATGCACAGAAGGCCCCTAAGGCGATCTAAATCGAAGTGAATGTCATAGAATTTTTACAACAATTAAAATAGAAACTTTCAATAAATAACTATTAATCTTTGATTTTTCGCAAATTATATACTTTTTATATTTTAAACAAAATTTGTAAGATCCAGAAAAAAAATTATAATTTGTTTTTGGCTTAACCGTCTAAAGTTTTATAATAAGGGAGACTTCTTAAGGATATTTTAACTTATGATGTTATATCCTCCGGGAAGATCAGGTTTAGTCAATACCAGGATTTCGGCAAAGTTTGACATTGACAGATCCATTGAGATTGCGACCGCCAAAGAGATCCTATATCGTACAATGGGAGTCAGGAGCGCCTAGCAGGTTGGTACCAGCCCCTTCGGGATCACGTAATAGCTGTCGTTTAAAACCAACCAATGTCGTGGGAAGGAAGATCGTCAAAAGTCGGCTTCACAGTCTAATATTCGCCTTGCGCGGAAGCTCGGCGGATCTCTTTAGATACTTTTGCTATTTCAAGAGATACTGCTTGGTCCAGAAACAAGTGGTGAGTGTATGTTTCTACTTAGTTATGTACTCAATTTGCTACCTGTATGTTGATGGCGCACGTACACGGGTGTGGTTGGTAAATGCATCTTAGACCACCGTGAGTTAAGCCACCATGGCAGGTACTCACATAAATCTTTCACATCATTGCAATCTGCCTCCTTCTGTGTTTTACTAGTCACAAAAATCACACCTGTTCGAGTGATAAAAGCAAGCAGAAGGATAAATAAAGCTAGATCGTCCTGAATACCTCGTAGACGCGAAATATGTACTTTATAGGAAATTCCACGTTTATATTACCACGCATTACAAATGGATAGACAAAAGTCAATATACATACGTTTATTTATTTAGTGAAAAAAATATACAATACAATGTGGACCAAATTTCAATAAAACTCATGTTATATTACCCTTATGGCCGTTTTCTCATTAGACGATTACCTGCACATTAAAGGAATTTGGTTTTCTTAATGTCCCATTTGCTTCTTTTCTCTCGCAAAGCTAACCGGCACTCATCTGCAAATTATTTATTTGCAGTAAAGATAAATTCAATCAGCTGACTCCCAACAAAACAAATTTATGTCGACATTAAGTAACAAACAGTTTGTCGGAACGTTGAGAAAATTGCCATTTATATATATTTTTCAATTCGATTAAAATTCCCGGGAATTACCGAAATAATTATGTTGTTATAGATGGGTTCTTAACGGAGTGTATTCAATTGAATTCAGGACTACCGCAAGGCTCGGTTCTTTCTCCTACACTTTTTCTTATTTTTCTTAACGACCTCTTGGGTCTAACTTCCAATCCTTTCTATTCTTTCGCCAATGACAGCAGCCTTTGTCAATAATTTTCCTTTAATCAAAGACCAAGCCTTACTGAGGTTGAAGCAGAACATTAACGAAACACTCAATCATGACCTTAAGACAATATTCGAGAGGGGTCTTGCGAATAGGGCGGATTTTAATGTTGGTAAGACCCAATGTTTTACGCAGGTGCTTGTACGTAGTACATACTCGCCTGTCTATGAGATCACATTCGTTCGTTGTCGACTGTGCAATGTATCGCACAACGCGGTACAAGGAAAATTCGTTTATCGTTCGAACTAGCCGTATGTTAAATAGATCCCCGGCAGATGTCGACTGCCAGTCGACTAAAATTTGGAAACATTTGAATTAACAAAAAGTTAATACAAACCCTACTCGCTCTTTCCTTCTCCTCATAACCGCTTTTCCTAATACCAACAAAAAGCATTGCATTAGTAGGGGTAATCCTCTGAGTGTTGGCTTAAAGTATGAAATTTTCGGGACAAGAATTGTTTGAAGAAGAATTTCATCATAAAGTGTAGGAATTTAATTTAACCTTTAGTTTATCAATTCTACTGTTAAGCTTGTGTTCTTCTTAGCACAGAAAAAGGGGGGGGGGGGGGGGGGGGTTTCTCAACAGGATACAGATTTTAAAATATTTAAAAAATGTCTAGAGACTAACTGCCGTATTGATAAAAAAAATAAAATAAGTTTCAAATGTGTTTTAAGGCAAAATTTTCGTACAAATTTTTCATAAAATGCATTTCAAATCCATTTTAATTTTTGATCAATACTACATTTGGCAATTTATGAACAATATTATATATATATATGTTCCCGAAGATCCTATAAGGAGCATAGGGCCCCTTAAATATAGTTGAGGTTTCATTAATAAGTATTATTTAAGATGCGGTAGCTTATTAGGCTTCCGCATCCGATCCGGGTGCTGGGGCTGCCAGCAACCTCCAGGCAGGCAATTTGTAAAGTTTTTCAAAGGCAGAGATTATCCGCGTTCCCTTCTACTTCCTGAGACGCCCTTAACGAGCCATCAGGATACTTTACAGAAACTAAGTTTCAGAAGTTCTTCCTACTGACCTGAGACGTCCTTCAACCATTCAGGTTACTTAGCCGCCTTCTCACTCTAGCTAGCCTCTGAACGGATGTTCTAAAGCCATTGCCCGGGGAATACCTGGTAAAAATCGGAGGTAGTGAGCTGCTTTGACTGTGACGCAAAGGAATCATCCTTGGACACTCCCAAGTGAGTGGCAATCAAGAACTTTCAACCTTTACTTGTCACAGTCCGTCCCCCATGAACAATATTAGGGTGTAGAAAAGAAAAACTTCAAGCAAATGAAAAAATCTTAAAATTGTAAAACAACTTTTGGGCGAAATATGTTGTTGATGTTGTTTGTTTTATTGTCCAACACAATCTTTTTTAATGCTCTTGTAATTGCTTAACTAAAATTCGGGAAAACGGCACAAGAAGGAAAAGAGATGGTGAATAATATGCTTAAGCTCACTATTTTTATTAGAGTTTCTGTTGTCTGCAAAGTCAGCAAAGCAAGCACTTTAAAAAGAATTGCTTTTGCTGTAGGTAAAAACTTCTTGTGTTTTGCTTTTGCTTAACAATCTTTTTTAATTTGCTGCACAAATTTAAGCAAGGCAAAATATTTTATTAGTGTTGCTGTTTTAAAGCAAACAGTTTTAACACTGGATATAATAAAAAATATCTACTGGTTTCAAGGAAATTCTGGAAACCTTTAGCTTGAACATTTCTCAAAATAAATTACATCTAAATTTTGAGTGGGATAAAACCCAACCAATTGCAGTAGGGGAAGTAGGAAAAGATTAACTCACTGTTTGTGTTAATGTTCTGTCTAAGTATTATTATTATTATTATTGCAAAAAGGCTTGAGTGTTTGTAATTCTCAGTCGCTTTTCAGTTTTATTTGTAGGTAAGAAATCTTAAGCTTTTCCAAAGTCTTTGGAAAAAGGTTTCGTGATGATTTGGCCTAAGCAACCAGTGAAATACTCAAAAGAGCTAGCTTATCCCCCAACAATAAATTTCATTTATCAAGAATCTATCTTGTATCTTCTATATATCGACGGTTTATATTCAATACCCGCCATCCGCCAAAATACAACTTTTCAGGAGAGAGAAAAAATTGTTTCTTTCGAAAATTCTTAAGGTATGAATTAATCTTTCTTTTATAATATTTTTTAAATATGACTACTAAGTCACCCTTATAAAAAAAGTAGAACTTTTAACTCTATTCGTAGCGATATGGTTGATGTCGGGTATTGCAACTGAAATCTTCAAATATTTTTATGACGTGTAGCGGTAATTGCACAGTAATAAAAATATGTTTTTTTGCTCTAATATGTAATTTTATTAAATTAAGCATTTGTTTAACGTTTTTCTAACATAAAAGAATTCAATAACAAAACAATAACAAAAAAATAAACATAATTAAAAAAGGTAATTCAAATTGGACATTGTCACATTGCTCCTTATTACTTTGACTCCATCTGAACTAAATTATCATAAAAGTAATGATAATCTAGTGGTATAACCGGCTTCAAATCTTGAAGATGTTTCCATTTATTAGGCTGGATTAGTAACTGAGCAGTATGCAAATGCATATAATTTAACTGTTAATTTAACTGTTCTGCAACCCGATAATGATGTTAAAAAATTATTAAAAAACTATGCTTGAATTACGTATTCATGTTTTTATACCCTTCACCGAAGGTTAGAGGGTATATATAACTTTGTCATTCCGTTTGTATGTTCCACAATATTGATCCTACTCCCTATAAAGTATATATATTCTGGGTCCTTATGAAAAGCGAAGTTCAAATCCGGTTGTCCGTCTGACCGTCTGTCCGTGTGTATGTTGAAATGGGTTTTCCGAAAACCCCAGAAATGACGTGGACTAGGTTGATGTATATTTATGTCACATATACTCCGTTTAAGTTTGCTATTTAAATTCAGCCAGATCGGTCCAAAAATGACGGAGATATGAGCAAAAAACCACGACTACCTCTAAATTTTTCCAAAAATCCCTTGTTGTTGTATTTTTTTTATTTCTGTATATCTTATGAACGGCAAGAACCAAAGTTTCCAAATTAGGTACACACATTTAGGTTGCCAATACACACCATCCTACAAAATGTGGGCGGGATTGGAGAAGTGGGCGTGGTACCTCCCTCACAAAAAAAATTAAAAATTTTATAAAAACCTAAATTTAAGGGCTGCCATATGTCCAGGGATATGACTTATATATCAAAATATCGGAAATTTGTATGAGTTATAACCGAAATACTGGGGTCTAATCACCGCATACGATATCGAGCAAAATTCATCGAAATTATTTATTTTGGTATCTTGAAACTCGATATCGAATGAAATGTATTGAATTTGAAATAATAGCATTCGACATCGAGTAACACGACATTACATTTATCGAGTTTTCATTCGATACGCCAGTGTCTATCGTTTGCAAAAAAATTCAATAGTTTATTCGATACGATAGTATCGAATGCTGTGATTAGACCCCTGAATTCCCGAAAATTACTCTTTTTATACCCTTCACCGAAGGTAAAAAAGGTATATATAACTGTAATTTCTACAATATTGATCCTACACCGTATAAAGTATATACACCGTATAAAGTATATATATTCTGGGCCCTTATGAAAAGCGAAGTTCAAAACCGGTTGTCTCTTATTTAAAAAAAAATATTTACCAGTTTTATTTAGTTTTTGTCTAGTTGCTCTGTATTCTGCTCGCAAAATGGTGAAGGGTATATAAGATTCGGCACAGCCGAATATAGCACTCTTACTTGTTTCTATTGGCTTTTTCTATGGAAGGTGGGCGTGATCAGGTATATATTTTCAGGAGCCCATTTTACAATTATAGTATTAGAAATCAATGCAGAAATCAAATTTCACACAAATGATTATGAGTGTTTCAAAATGCTATGTGCCAAAAAACAATGCCGTAGGTTAAAATTTAATTTTCACTTTGTATGGGAGGTGGGCGTAAAAGTGGGTGATTCTTTTTGATTTTTCCATTTTTTGCTTGATTCAAATAAATGCCTATGTGCCATGTTTTATTATCCTTCAACAACTTCTTCTATTTTTTGCCGCTCGTTCTATGAACTTCAACCAATGTGTGGCGTATGGCGGGTATTGCATTAAAAAAATCGTGCGGTTGATATCGGTATCACAAATATTTAAAAAAAAAGAACTTATATTAATTTTTTTTTTCTGAAATTTTTGTCAGAGATAAAGCTGGCATCAGTGAACAATTTGCCATCAAAAAGTCATTTTCCAATAATTGGTGTATGGCGGGTATTGAATATAAGCCCTCGATATATAAAATAGGATGTGTGTATGTATGTATGTAAGTATGTTTGTATGTAACGTATGGACTTCAAAACGGCTGGCCGATTTTGATGAAATTTTAAGGAAATCTTCAGAATATTCAGGCGGGTGACACTGTCAAGTCAAATTTTTGATTTTCGGTCCGCGGGCGGAGGGGCGTGGCAAAATCGAATTTTCATATTGCACCACCAATGAAATCTATATAATTGGGACGATATTTTCTTTAAAATTATCGCCATAGTCCAACTTAGATTTATATTAAAAGAAAATTTTGCCCCGCCCACTTTTTTTGAATTACCTAAACTCAGAAAACGGCTCCATCGATTTGACAATTTTTTCTTTCAAATGTTCGTATTAATCCATTTTAAGTTTTCATCGAAAGAAAAATTTACCACGCCTACTTTTACGCCCACTTTTTCTATTTAGCGCATAACTTGAAAACGGCTTGACCGATTTCGACGATTATTTCTTTAAAATTATCGCCATGGTCCAACTGTGTTTTTTTTTACGGAATGTTGCCTCGCCCACTTTAACGGCCACTTTTTTCGATTTACCCAAAATCAGAAAACGGCTCCATCGATTTGACTTATTTTTCTTTCAAATGTTCGTATCTTTTAAACGGATTTTAAAAATCGAACGCAAACATTTTTCCTAATTTGGACAGGACAACGTCTGTCGGGTCAGCTAGTCAAAAATAAAAATTGGGAATTTAAAACACAACCTTTTTAATTACTAATAAAATAAAATTTTGTGTTCCCGAAAACAACTTTGATAAGAAATTGCTCTTATTTCTATCGCGATTTCTTTAAAATATTTTTTGAAACTTCAAAGAGAGTAAACAATGGCATCAAGCATTTTAAAAAGAATTGTTCGACTTCTGTTCGAGTATAAAGTCTTAAAGATATTCCAAGAACATAATACTAACGATTTAGCCATTGTATATTAATAAGTGATTTACATCTTTTATACTTTTTTTTTTTAAATTTCCGATGTAAAAAAAATTTTTATGGGAAAATTTAAAACCCTTATCTTTGATCACTAAATTGTTTGAATAATGTTTTAAGGCTTCCTTAATAATTTTTAAACCTCCACTGTAACTCGTCCAATTTAGTTGTTATATTTCTAATTAAAAAATGTTCTAATTACAAAAGCATCATATTTATAACTTCCGTTTTAGATTTCATATGTCAGAAAGAAAAACCCAAAATAAAAGGCTTTATTTAATACAGTTAAATCGCATTAGCTGTGGTGTGTGTCTAACCCAAAGACCCAACTTTATCAAATACAAGTGGTAAGAAAACAATTGTTTAAATTATTATAAAGCTATAAAGTTTTTTTTTCTAATAATACTTTTTTCCTCAGTAGAGGACACCGACCGACCACCTATAAATGATCTCAAATGAATAAATACTAAAAGAAACAAATTTTCCAAGCCCAGTCTTTTAAAAAACAGACATTCAAACTGTAATAAAAATAACTTTGACATAAGAAAATTTAAGGTCAAAAGTATAATAAAATTTAATAAGAAAAAAGTTGCTACAAAAAACCCATAAACCTTAAAAAAAAGGAATAAATAAAACAAAAATTGTGTATTATGAACTTTGTCTTAAAAAGACTGGTTATTTTACTAAAATGGGCCTTAACTTCAACAAAAAAACAAAAGAAAAAAAAAACTGATAAACTTTTTGTTTAAACAAAATCTTTGGCGAGTTTAAAAGATAAATTTTAAAAATAATTTATGTTTGTGATAAGTTTTCCTTTGTAACAATAATGTTAAGTGTATATTGTATCTGAAGTTCAAATATGCTTTTCAAAAGTTTCCTAAACAAACCTACAAGATACTTTTCCTTTAAACTGTAAGCAGAGATATACATAAATACACCTTAAAGTTCGTGCAAAGATTGATATGGAGATGTAATAGTTGTTGTTTGTTGTTGGAAATATGACTATGAATAATGTTTTGTGAAAAAAATTAATTTGTCTTGTCTAATAAATCTTATAAATTATAAATTATGATGCTGCTTTTTTAAGGAAAGGCTATTAAAAATGCTATTAAACATATTTGGACAGAAAATAAGAAAAAGGGGATTTTTGAATGTTAGATTAGGTGTGTATTTTGAAAAAGGCGGGAGAGAGTTTTTATAAATTTTAAAAGTGTTTGTTGCAAGACATAAGTGAAATATAAATTGATTTAAACTATTGACCTTCGTTATCTATGGCCTTTAAGGCAGAATTAGTCTCTTCTTTCCGTTCAGTTATATGAATCAGCTGATTTGTTTTTGTTATTAAAAAACCTATGAAATTGATTAGTTTTTCTGTTATGTTTCGGTTCAGTTGTTTAAATCAAAAAATTGTTAAGAATTTGTAAGTGACAGCAAAATAAATAATGAAAAATACATATTTTTATTGAAATAAACTGTTTTTTTGATTTTAAGAAATCATAAAATTTAATTTCTTCAAATTCATGTGCATTAAAGTTATTGAAATAAACAACGAACGGTGCAAAACTAATAAATTTGTCATAAATGGCTGATAAGTTACTACAGAAAAAGTAACTACCACAATTTCGTAACAGAACGGCACGGAACAGAACAGAAACAGAAAGTAAAGACTAACTGAGCCTTTACCCATCTATCTGGCAACATATGAATTCCACACTAAAAGGGCTGCTTGTTTTTTTTAAACCAACAACGAATCAAGTCAATTTCGGATACCCTGTTTCTGCATCGATCGAGACAAATGGTAGTCGGACTAAGAGACTTTTGAAGCAAAACTTTCCAACCGCTTATTTGTTAGTAGCTTTCATGATAGAATATTGCGGCTATGAGGTCGGATATTATGGGCTTTTTTAGGCCAATGCTCGCTTAAAATGAAATAATTGCGTTCGGTAACGGTCTGCTGTGATCCTTTGACCCAATTTAAGCAACATATAACAGCTTAAACCATTCTTGTGCCACGTAATACGAAAAATTTCGTTGGATATTCAGCTTGGGCTTTAATTTGACTGATTGTCTGGGCTTCACAATCGATTTCTTCTTCCATTTTTCATCGTAAGGATTTGATGCAAAGTTGTTTTCTTCGGACAAGCAAAACTGTCTTTAAACGTCTCTCGACTTTGCAATGTGTGGTATCCATTAAGGACAGTTTACACAGTAATACAATGTATTACGACTTTGTAGAATATTATGAAATTCTCTCCGTGTTTAAAAGAAAAAAATAAAAATCTTTTGTAAGTTTAATTCATGTTTACACGGATGGTATAAGTAAAATCAAAAATAATAACAAAAAATCAGATGGTTGCAGTTTTAAATTTTTAAAAAAACAACATGAATATTTTCTGAGTTGATTTTAGTTGTTTTTGTAATTGTACAAAAATGCTACCACCTTCAATATACTTTGTTAAAATACACCTCTGGTGTGATGAGAATACATAAGTTTCTAAAATGGTTTAGAAAAAAAGCATTTACCGACCGCTTGTCAGATTTTGTATTCGTATTCTCTCTTACTCAATACATTTTGCTTTTACATGATAAGATTTTTCTCATTCTACATCATTTTTTGCAATGTCGTAATACATTGTATTACCGTGTAAACTTGCCTTTATCCCTGGCTTTTCTATATTCTAGTTTTCTGGGCCCCCAGAAATGCTGTAATGTACCCTAAACATTTTAAATAGGTTTAAAGATATGTAAATATGTTTTAAAATATATATCTTCATATTTATCTCTGAGAGTTAACCGTAAATTCAACAACAAAACATTTTATCGTAATAAGTTTTCTTTGAATTACGATTTTATTATTCATAACAAAAATCTACAATTTGCCAAAAAAAATTCACATGTGAGTATTTACATGAAATTTTACTACTCATGGAAAAAAAAGAAAGAGCCAACCAACCATTAAATAAAAATTAGACGGAAAGCCAGACCCGGAGACGGAACTACAAAGGTTGCTTTGAACAAACATTTTATGTTACTTTAAACAAGTTTAAATATTTTGTTGCTAAAACATGAAAACAAAACATGAATATTTTTAGTTTTACTTTTATGAATTTGCAACACAATCACATACTCATCCATTTGTCTGTGGAATATTTACATATCTTCAAATACAAACATTTGGTTCCAAAAAAATTTTTTGCTTGAAACAAATGGGTGAATCTGCTTTAAGCAACTGAATATTTTTGTGTGGATATCAAAAGATAACCACAAAACTTTTCATGTATTTAGAGGATTTAACATTAAAAAATAAAAAACAAAGCTGAATACAAAGAAAAACAACGGACGGCCGCACACACAGCTAAAGTTCATTTACTGATTTGATTTGAAGGGATTTTGGGCTTAAACTCGAACAAACACACACCATGAATCTCAAAGATACATTTTATACATTAAATACTCGTTGGCTGTTAAGCACACACTTTTAAAATTAAACAGAATAGCAAAAAAAAAAAAAAAACAAACAAAACGTAAAACTAGGGAAAAACTAAATCTCAATGGATTTATAATAACAGCGCTTAGACAAACGGACAGCCGGGCAAATACATTAATGACCTTTTTTACTTTGTGCGTTCAAGATACTTACATGCCCAGAATCAGAGATACGAGTACAATGGAAACAATAACAAACATAAAAGTGACGCCTATAATAGATTTAATTTCTTTAAAGAAGATTGTTTAGGCAAATGTGAATATAAATACTCATTATTCGTTTTGTATATTGAAACAGTGATTTTTCAAATATTTAATTTGACCCTGCAGTTCTGGGAAGAAGGGAAGAAGGGAAGCTACGAAGAGTTTATTCGAGACTGCTACTTTATTCTTTTATAAAAATATTGATTTTTATCTCTAATTAAATTACCTTTTTGAAAAAAGGCATATTTTTGAATAAAAGTACATTTTTGAAATAAAGTATATTTTTGAATAAAAGTATATTTTTGAATAAAAGTACCTTTTTGAATAAAAGTACCTTTTTGAATAAAAGTACCTTTTTGAATAAAAGTACCTTTTTGAATAAAAGTACCTTTTTGAATAAAAGTACCTTTTTGAATAAAAGTACCTTTTTGAATAAAAGTACCTTTTTGAATAAAAGTACCTTTTTGAATAAAAGTACCTTTTTGAATAAAAGTACCTTTTTGAATAAAAGTACCTTTTTGAATAAAAGTACCTTTTTGAATAAAAGTACCTTTTTGAATAAAAGTACCTTTTTGAATAAAAGTACCTTTTTGAATAAAAGTACCTTTTTGAATAAAAGTACCTTTTTGAATAAAAGTACCTTTTTGAATAAAAGTACCTTTTTGAAAAAAAGTACCTTTTTTAATAAAAGTACCTTTTTGAATAAAAGTACCTTTTTGAATAAAAGTACCTTTTTGAATAAAAGTACCTTTTTGAATAAAAGTACCTTTTTGAATAAAAGTACCTTTTTGAATAAAAGTACCTTTTTGAATAAAAGTACCTTTTTGAATAAAAGTACCTTTTTGAATAAAAGTACCTTTTTGAATAAAAGTACCTTTTTGAATAAAAGTACCTTTTTGAATAAAAGTACCCTTTTAAATAAAAGTACCTTTTTGAATAAGAGAACCTTTTGAATAAAAGTACATTTTTGAATAAAAGTACCTTTTTGAATAAAAGTACCTTTTTGAATAAAAGTACCTTTTTGAATAAAAGTACCTTTTTAAATAAAAGTACCTTTTTGAATAAAAGTACCTTTTTGAATAAAAGTACCTTTTTGAATAAAAGTACCTTTTTGAATAAAAGTACCTTTTTGAATAAAAGTACCTTTTTGAATAAAAGTACCTTTTTGAATAAAAGTACCTTTTTGAATAAAAGTACCTTTTTGAATAAAAGTACCTTTTTGAATAAAAGTACCTTTTTGAATAAAAGTACCTTTTTGAATAAAAGTACCTTTTTGAATAAAAGTACCTTTTTGAATAAAAGTACCCTTTTGAATAAAAGTACCTTTTTGAATAAGAGAACCTTTTGAATAAAAGTACCTTTTTGAATAAAAGTACCTTTTTGAATAAAAGTACCTTTTTGAATAAAAGTACCTTTTTGAATAAAAGTACCTTTTTGAATAAAAGTACCTTTTTGAATAAAAGTACCTTTTTGAATAAAAGTACCTTTTTGAATAAAAGTACCTTTTTGAATAAAAGTACCTTTTTGAATAAAAGTACCTTTTTGAATAAAAGTACCTTTTTGAATAAAAGTACCTTTTTGAATAAAAGTACCTTTTTGAATAAAAGTACCTTTTTGAATAAAAGTACCTTTTTGAATAAAAGTACCTTTTTGAATAAAAGTACCTTTTTGAATAAAAGTACCTTTTTGAATAAAAGTACCTTTTTGAATAAAAGTACCTTTTTGAATAAAAGTACCTTTTTGAATAAAAGTACCTTTTTGAATAAAAGTACCTTTTTGAATAAAAGTACCTTTTTGAATAAAAGTACCTTTTTGAATAAAAGTACCTTTTTGAATAAAAGTACCTTTTTGAATAAAAGTACCTTTTTGAATAAAAGTACCTTTTTGAATAAAAGTACCTTTTTGAATAAAAGTACCTTTTTGAATAAAAGTACCTTTTTGAATAAAAGTACCTTTTTGAATAAAAGTACCTTTTTGAATAAAAGTACCTTTTTGAATAAAAGTACCTTTTTGAATAAAAGTACCTTTTTGAATAAAAGTACCTTTTTGAATAAAAGTACCTTTTTGAATAAAAGTACCTTTTTGAATAAAAGTACCTTTTTGAATAAAAGTACCTTTTTGAATAAAAGTACCTTTTTGAATAAAAGTACCTTTTTGAATAAAAGTACCTTTTTGAATAAAAGTACCTTTTTGAATAAAAGTACCTTTTTGAATAAAAGTACCTTTTTGAATAAAAGTAACTTTTTGAATAAAAGTACCTTTTTGAATAAAAGTACCTTTTTGAATAAAAGTACCTTTTTATGCGTTTAAAGATGGTTTATATATTAAGTGATATATAGATTTGTTGGTTTAAACACATTTCAAACCAAAAAGATAGTTTAACTACCTCTGATTTTTTAGCCCTTAGAAACCCTATAGTCAAAGGAACATATGAGTATAATGATTTCTTTGATAATCCGTTTTCTAGCTACAAAGCGTTAAGCGAATGACTACACCTAATTACACTTTAAGTACAAATCAAAATAAAAACCTTGGTTTAATTTAAGGATTGTCACATAATAAATTTCAATATATTAATAAGTATAATTATCCTAATTAAATTCAGGCCTAACTAAACTAATAAAAGTGAATCAAAAAAAAATCTTAATCCTTAAAAGCAATTTCTGTTAGACATCCCATCTTAGTTACAATAAGAGGCATTTAAAGTTAAAAGCGTTTTACTTAAGCGCGATATTACAGAAAACTTATTAATACAAAACGAGTCTACTAAATTGACCTTGACAGTGAACCAGAAAACCTCTATATATTATCAGCAAAGTATTCGCTTGTTTGACCTGTTTTTGTAGTATTTGCTTGTTTTGGTCAAATGAGCACGTTGGAGCCTTAACGATCATGGTCGTTAAATTTTAGTTCATAAGAACCCAAATCAAGAATTAAAATTAATTTAAAAATTGGGTCCCTTTAAAACGTCCCCCATTCTACGGCAAATATGTGTTGCATTGTAAAATTAATTTAAAGAAAGGACTTTTAGAGAATAAAAAAATTGCTTCTGGTAGCAAAAATTTACCAAGTGGTGCCACAAAAGAAACCCTACAAGAGTAGTTATTTCCAGGTTTACACTACCAACTTCAAAACTACAGGGCATTGACTGTCTGTTAGTCGCTTAGTATAGCTTTGATTATGTCTATCTGTCTGTCTTCTATTCGGCTTGTCTGTTTGTATTTCATTTTGGATTTGTTTAAATTTGTACAAAACAAAATCATATCAAAGATTTGATATCTTTAGTGTTCTTTATTGCTTTATATTTTGTCTTTTATTACACTTGAAGAAAATTAATAGGAGAAATTTATGATAATTACAACACAGTTGAGATTTTGTTGAACAACATTTTAGAAAGCAATCGCTCAGTGATAGTCCAGTCCGCATTTTAAAACGTCTCACTAAATCTTCTCTAATGGGAGTTTTTAAGAAATTGTCGAGAATTTTGTGATATTTAAGTATTCGTTCTATTCTCGATCAAAAATGTGCTAGAAAATAAATGTTCTGTTGCTATAATTATGATTCTAAGCGAACAAAGCTTTTGTTAGAAAAGCTGATGTGTTTTTATATCTTTAGAGTAGTTCCTGATTTAAAATTTTTAACTAAGAAACGCTTGCTCGCAAAATAATTGCGTTTGCTCGCGAATAGATCGAAATTTGCGTTCGTAACTAAAAGGCGATTGCGAGCAAATATATAAAAAGATAATGTACCAAGTTTGAAAAGTTATTTGTTAAGGAATAAACCTGATAAAGTAAGGAAATATTGAATAAGAAGTAATTTAGATTTCTGTGGAATCCGGAAAATGTTTTCTAACAATTTTATTGTAAATTGCCCAAAAATTTTAATTCAGTTTAGAAAATTCTTTATTCTTATTTAAGCATCATAAATATATGTATCCATCCATGTCAAAAAAAATTTCTCTTGGTGTTCTCTTGACACTGGATACAATTTTAATAATAATAAAATGAATATACGTATCAGTATCTGTACCTTTCCATTCCCATTTATTATTTCATAGGGGCATTGCTGTCTTTGATTATTGTATTTATGATAATTTTATAAAATACTATTTGTGTGAAACTACAAATGTTTTTTTTAATTCTTCGTAATTTTTTTTTAAATCGATAAACGAACAAAAGTTTCCTATTTTAAATGTCAGCTAGAAAAATAAAATATTAAATTAATATAAAATACATGTGTAAATGAAGTGTAACTAATACCCAAACAGACAGTACCCATACGAACACACGGATAAACTAATTGAAAAATATGATTTGTGTTCTTTTGACAAGAAGAACAAAATCTAAAAGGCATTTATTTGTTCTGTTAAGAAATGTGTCAATTTTTATTAAATCTCTACAAATTGATATTAAGTGATTTTTGTCGTTATAATTTAAGCTGCATGAAGAATATTTTTAGACATTGAACTTTAAGAAGGAGGGTTGTTTAATAAGTTGTTCTCTAAATGATGTTAAACATTGTATTTTACAAATTTTTCGGATGGCATTGAATTTTTAGTTGTCAGGCTTCTTAAAATAGTTTTTCCTTTTGCAAATCAAGGTCGATTTAGCTATCACATGTATAAGGTATATTGAATTTTATTGAAAAGCATTCAACAATAGTGTAGAATGCAAACGTTGTTACTTTTTAAAGATATTGTTCTTAATTTAAAATTAAACATACAATTTGGTTGATTCACAAGGTAGTCATAAAGTTGTAAAGTCATATGTCTTAAAATAATTACAAGAAATATATATGACTGCAGAGGGCAGCCGATTATAATTAAGATTTCTACTGCAAAGTTATGACGAATCAATGAACACAGCATTAAAGTTTTTATTTTGTTTGAAACACATATATTTTTAACAATTGTAAAATATTATTAAGGACATTATGACGATATGTGAATCACCTTGTGAATCCCCCCAATATTGTAAAATAATTGAATTTCAAACATATTATTGTTATAAAGTATTAACCGATCCATACATAACGAAGCAACTTTAGGCGTCACTCATTCGACCTATCTTAGAATATGGGTCAATCATTTGGGATCTATATTACAACATTCATATTTCTCGTATTGAATCTGTCCAAAAACAATTTTTAATATTCTGTTTGCGTGATCTTCATTGGAATAACTCGACAAACTTTCCTTCCTATACTAGTAGACTGGCATTAATAAAACTACCATCGCTCAAAAGACGTCGTACAATGTAAAATGTATCTTTTATGGTTAATCTTATTAATGGTAATGTTTGTTGTGATTTTCTGTTAAATTCTGTTAAATTTAAAATACCTTGTGACAATACTCGTCATTATAATCAGCTTTTTGTTAAATTTGAAATTACGCTATTGCTGATCCTTTTTCAAGGTTATGTAGATAATTTAATTCTCTGTCAAAATTTTTTGATTTTTCTTTATGTTTAAATTCCATAAAGCATAAAATTATTGTTTTTCTGAACTCATAATTCTGTAAAGTTTTAAGTCAATAGTGTTATTAGTCAGTTAGGATAATGTCCATTGATTAAATAAATAAATAAGTAAATAAAAATAAATAAATAATTAACCATAACATGTTTGGAGACAACCGTAATATGGCTATTGCTTTTATATGGATGAATTTAACCATAATATGATCGCGGTGACAATAATAATACGGTTAAAGTAACCATAATATATTTAAGTGTATGGTTGAAGCTTTATTTTATATAAACATTATATTGTTAAATTCAAGCATATTTGAAGTTTTAAGGGAGGTCAAAAACAAGGCTTAAAAACGCAGTCGAAACCAGAATTGACAAAAAAAAAAAGACAATTTATGTACAGCTTTTTGCTACTTGAGTTGGTTTGACATCCACTGTTTATATTTAATGAATCAGAAATAAAAACAACCGTATTTTTTGAGCAATGTCAAATAAAGAAATGACAGTTAGGGTGAGTTCCAAAACATCAGTTGCAAAGCAACTCGCTTTTTTAAGTGCTTTCTACCAAGCAACCGTGAAAAATTTTACAATGTTATCTGTACCAAAGTTCACTAAAAACAATATCGATGCGCACACAATAATTAAACTAGATATAGTTAAACTCTATGATACTTTTTTGACTTTGACTGCAAAGTATTATGATGTTTAGGAACTCAGCCTTATTCTACTTTAACTGCAGCTCTTTTAAGCTGGTCAAAACTTTATTGCTAAATATGAAGAAACAAAATATTATCAATCGTGAAAAAGTAATGTTTAAAACAGTATTCGAAAATGAACAGTACATTATTTAACATTCGGCTCACACACCCAGGAACGATATCTATTTTTTTAGTGATTGTGTAGACATACACAACCCTTAATACCGTTCGTAACTATTTTCAAGAAAGAACCGAACATTATATAATGTTCGGTTCTTCGTTAAAAAACAGAACAATTGTAGTGATACTGTAGACAAACATTATATTTTAATGTTCTATAATGTTTTTTTTCGTGTGTGTATTTTGTTTTTGTAAAAAATGGTTTTTTTACCAGCCAAAAGGGACGAACATTAACGAGCCGAACCGAACACATTGAAGTTTGTGGATTTTCAAAAAAACCGAACGAAATTAAATGTTCACATCTTTTGTTGAGTTTGATAAAAACAGTAATATTTTTGTGTTCGAAAGATGACTAACAGGGAAACGTTATTTTTTTTAATGATTTTTTAGCGTTTGTGTTTTCCATAAATCTACCGAACCGAACATTAAGAAACGATATTTAGTGTTTATTTTCGAACAAAAGCTTGTTTGTTGCCATTGCAGGGACCACAATGTGTTATTTTTAACCACACTTCCACCATGTTTTTTCTCTGCGTGTATATTCCAATTTTAGCGTATGGATTTCGGCTAAAACCAGTAAGCTTGTCTTTTGCAAAGGAGCTGGAGCTTATAAGATTAAATGCTAAAATACAGAGAGCCGACAGAAAACCGAACATCCCTACATGGGTAGAAAATTAGAACAACGTCCCTGGGGCAGATAGGATCTCTGCCCAGTCACGATTTTCCCACCAAAGATGAAGCAGCAAGAAGTGTCCCCAAGATGTTTTAATACATATCCCGTGTGAAGACTACAACGCATGCAGTGTTGCCAGGTAGGGGAAAATCCCTCCATATAGAATTTGTATACTTAAATAGAAGCGTAGGGGAAATCGGACAGATTTTTCATAATCTTATATCGTATTATGTATAAAATAAATGTTGATAAAAACGTTTTTAAATGATATTTTATTGTCAAACCCCGTTGAAAAATATTGTTTCCCCTAAAATAGTTTCAAAATATATTTCCCGAGTTGTTTGTGGTTTAAAAAGTTGGCGACACTAATATGTATGTATTAGATTTTTCTTAAGTTATCATTCAATAGGTGTGTTTCCGTACTTGTTGGGTAACGTTCGGTTAAATGAGAGTAAACAAAAATTTCTGATCCAAAAGAAAACGTTAATATGAAATATGTTTAAATAAAAACATAAATGACACATTAACGTGCATAAAATTAAAATTCAAGCATTTTCTAACATATTTCAACATTTTCTATTGTTTATTTTAAAAATATTTCTTATGTTAATTAATTTGGCTTACTTGTTTGCATTTTTTTTTTATTTATTTTTGACACAGCTGATTGTTTAACAATTTTATAAATTTGCCCAAAAAAAAAAGTACGGACTGCTTCATGCAAGAAGAAGAAGAACATTTTTCTCTTAAATGTTCTACCTTACCAAACTTTGAGTACGGCAACAGTTTTCGGTAAGATTGGGATCCCACGGACTCCCAACGTTGAGAACGGGAGCACACCGTATGTTGAGAGACTTAATTGAATTAAATTAAAAGCACACACACATGTATTATTTTTTCTAGTTTTGTATATATTTTATGACAAAGCTTTAATATACATATTCGAGGAAACTTAATTTTTTATAACTAATATTTTTCTTCTTTTTTAATGATAATAATGCGTAGGGATTTTTGTAGTGAAAAGTAGGATTTTTACTACCATGTGTAGGTATTTTTTCGAAAAACCCACTGGCAACACTGAACGCAATTATAAATTGCCGCAATAAACCAAAAATCAATATCGGGATGAAAAAATCGCGCAAATTTTAGGGTTATGATGTTTTCATTAAACGTTGAAGATTTTTTGGTATTAGTCCACAAGCACATAGCCAGGGCGCTAATTCTGGCAGTCGTGATCGAATACTTTCTCGATTCGAAAGCAATTTATTGTAAAAAGCTAAGGCAAGAGCTCTTTGTTTACATTTGTCCTTCAAGTTGTGCTGAAAAAGGTCAAAAAGGAAATACAAAAAAATTAAAAACAGAAAAATGTACTTTGGACTTCAAGAAGAATTCTTAACAAAAAGTACAAAAAAACAGAAGTAAAGAAGAACATGTAAAACAATTGAAATAGATAATCATTCAAAGCTAATTTCGATCTACCAAAGGTTAAATACAATTTGATTTAAAGATTGATGTTTGACTATTGACTGCCAACAGTTGTCAATGGCTGTGAGTGTTAAACGGCAACACGCTCTGAAGAGATTGAGTGGTTGCAATTGAAACATGTCAGTGTAAGCTGTCCGTGAAAGCCTGTGCTCGATTCCCGCGGCACTCAAGAATGAAAAATGATCAATAAATTTAAATTAATTTCATGTTCCTCCTTTCTTCATAAAAATAATTTAATGAAAATTAAATTTGACTAACTTTGGCCTATTTAAAATATCAAAATTTGGATTAAAAACCATAAACAGTTCAACAAAATAACCACAATGCTAATTTATTTAAATTTTTTTTCAGTCAATACGGAATACCGTTCATAAGCATTTATTTGGGTTTTCACAACACTGAGAAAATTATTTCGATACGTTCAGTATCGACCAAAATAATTGCTTACGAACCGAGAAAGTAGCTGATTACAACTGCCCGAATTGGCCTCCTGATGAGTAGATTTACTAAGCGTTCCGTATTTTTCTCTTCTTCTTTCAAGCCAATAGGCAAACAGATAAATTCGTATAATCAGTATAATTAAAAGAATTATTCAAACAGACTCTTTTAAGGCCAATTAATTTTAATTCTTTTAATTTTTTTGTTTCTCTAATCTTTTAAAATACTTAAATATTTATAATTTTTAATAAGCGTTAATAGTTTGATAACCAGCGCTTTTGTTGTCTGCTTTTCGAATTGATTTTATTTGAACTTTATAGTTTTCATATTTATTTTAATTGAATATTTAAATGTGTTGCTTTTAAGCACCTTCAATACAACAAAAACAAACAAGATACAACTTCGAAAGTTATTACAAACATTTTTTTTTATTGAAATTAATAGCGTTATAAACAAGTGGACAGTAAATACCTAAAAAAGGTTTTAATTACCCTACACGAGATAGTTAAAGCAACATGCACATTAAGAGAAGAGGTGTAAAAGAGAGTAAAAAATCAAATTCTTAAAATGAGGAAAACATATTCCTAGAACTTGAATTTATAATAACTGTAGACATATGAAACTTTATTAAAAATACGTTTAGAAACTGAAGACTTTTTACCCCGTCTTCCTTCAAAACCTCAATAACTTAAATCACATTTTTTTTTTAATATTTAAGCAGAAATCCATTTCAGAAATATCGGGAAAAACAAGTATCTTTTCAATGCAAAAATAAAAAAGCGGTCTAAGTTGGGTAAAAAAAATTTAGGTTTTCTACACTGATAGAAAAGGCGTCATATCGCTGATGTATTTTGATATCAGTACTATGACAAGTAAAATACGCTTTTTATCAGATGACACTTTTCATCATTGTAATGCCACTTGGCCAAACTGTAAACAGTACCCATGTTCTGTAACGTTAGTGAGAACTTCTTGCATCGAAAACATGTAAAACAAAATATTCCATCGTTTCTCGAAAAGTAAGAAAAATCTGTGTATGTAACTCATGTCGAAAACTAGCAAAAGAGATTACGTCGTTACGTTATAAATGTCATAATATTGCACTCGAAGCCGATGTGACATCGTAGACGTTCAGAACGCCAGTAACACATATCGTTGACGGCGACCAAAATTTACTAAAATTTAAAATTTTTCAACGACGGCGGCGAAAATACAACCGTCGGCTATACCAAATTGTGTAAAGAGCGACTCTAATGTTTGTTGTTTGCAAAGGAGCTTTGAAGACATTCGTATATTTTATTAAAATGTTAAAACAAAATAATAAAACAATGAAAAATGTGCCAAGAACAAAATATTATTATTATGTTATTATTATTATTATTTGCACTTTGCATTTTTAATTGTTTTTTAGTGTTAACATTTTTTCTCGCCCCAGTTTTATTCGTGAGTTTATTTGACAGTTCAAAGCGGGAACTTTTCTCACCAAAATGTTACAGACACACTTTTTCTGTAAATTGGCGAGTAATTTCCATACGTGATAGCTTGTACTCGCCAAAAAAAAGTTACAGACACAGTTAAGTGAGAAAAACAGCTGTTTGTTTCAATTTATGGCATTTTTGTTTCATTTCACACATTTCAATCGAAAACTTTCTCGACGCGATAGTTACAGAACATGGGCACAGGTGAATTTATCTCATCAATGGGATGACACATCGGCATCACAGAAATGACAAATCGGAGTCAGTTAAACAAAAAATTTCATCAGTGGTATGCCTCAGTAAGATCGGAGGAAAGACTCATTAGGCTCAATTTGCCACAATTCTGATGTTAGGGCATCATCAATATGAAGATCTATTTTTCTATGAGTATATATGCGCTATTTTGGGCTCTCTAAGGATTTCGACCGATGGCGTTTTTTTTTTAGACATGGTTTGTGTCTTTAAAATCTTATTTCTTTAATCCAATGTATCATTTAATTTTACCTAGTCATTAAACGAAATAAGGTAAATAAAAAGTTTTTTTTTTTCATTGAAAATGCCGGAAATTGTGCCAACAAAGCATTACCGAGAAGTATTTATATAAAAAAATGTTCAGCTGAAGCACATCAATAGCTAATCGCAGCTTATCCAAAATATGTTCCATCGATTGCAACGCGAGGGATGCTTTGTGCAGTTCATAAGTGGTGATTTTGACACTGAAAACAAAATGGCCCAGGCCAGCAAAACAAAGTATGAAAAAGGTGACTTTAATGCATCCATCTATAGAGATTGTTTTTTTTTTTTTTGTAAGGACCAGCACTCAGGGGATTACCCCTACTAATGTATTCCATTGTGTTGGAACTAGGAAAACAAGTTATGGGAATGAGGATAGAGGGAGCGGTGCTTGTGGACATTCGACTTTAATTTATTCATGTTGAAAGTGAGAGGGAAGACTTTAGCAGGAGGATTATTCCACATACAAACAGTCAGGCCAAAAAATTAATATTCCCTGTAAAGCGTTTCAACACGCACCGCACCGCAGCAATAAATAAATAAAAATATCCCAAATTTCATCAAAACACATCCGATTACACAGTGCAACAAAATTCGGGTCATCGCCGCCAGCCTCAATACTTGTAACACGAAATGAAACAAGACTATTGGTAGACCAAATCTGCCAAAGGGGTTTGAAAAGTTAGCTCGGGTTCCCGAAATATCGGCCCCTAAGGTTTTTGAATTTTCTGACAAGGCGTTTGGTATAAGTAAAACAAATTTACTAAATGTACTTCAGAGCTAAAATACTTTTTCAGATGTTTTCAGTTGAATCGTATGGCTTCTTAGAATTTATTAATCCTCTAACTCTCATTTTAAAGCAGCGATCATCACGCTATGCCCCCGGGCCCGAGCACTTTTCGTGAATTTCACACACACACAACACGAAGATTAACGAAACAATTGTAAAAAGCCACAATTTAAAAAAAAACAATAACAAAACGCATAGTAAATGTCTCAAACGAGTAAATTTATTTTCCTCTCTTTGCACTCACCACTACATGCACATTTTTAACTGTCTCTCTTTGTGATGACCGCTTTTTTAGAGTGTCACTAACATTTCAAAACCCTTTGGTAGATTTGCTCTACCAATAGTCCAGTTTCTTTTCGAGTTGCAAGTATTGAGGCTGGTTTTGCTTGTTTTTGTTTATTACTGGCGATTCAAAATAGAATTTGTATCACAATCTGAAATGCATGAAAAAGTACGTGCAACCCCCCGGCCTATAAGTTGAAACAACGCCAAAACCTAATAGTCATGGCGTCAAGCTAAAGCTCTGTGTTAAGTGGGACCAGGAGGATCCCATTCATTATGAGCATTTAAAATTGAGCCAGACGATCAATGTATTAAACACAGTAGATTTTCCTTAAGTGAACATCATCCGAAAACGCCCGGAATTTCAGAACAGATATGAACACTTATGGAAAAATGCATCTCCATACTGATGATGCATTAATATCAGAATTTTAACATCAATTTTATTACAAATGGCATCAATGAGGCAAACAGTGACATCAATCCAATGACGAATGTTATCATAAAATGTTGTCATATTTGTTTACCGTCATCTATTCTCTAACTACAGTGACATTAATTCGATGCCGCATTTTGTGTATTATTAACATTATTTTCATGTTTAAATGTTAAATAAGACGCTAAAATTCCCATTTTCTATACCTTTTAATTGTTTAGTAAAATAAATTTTCAAAGTAGAATGATTACGAAAACCATATCGGGCAGTGTATCGTGGCATCATTACAATTTAGTGATGATTTCTTAAAAGTTAGCAGACGGATTAAAGTTTGTTTCGAATTTAGTTTGTGCTAAAAAGCTGCTAAACTTAATCCGCCTTCTAGTTAGCAGCAGCTCGTTGTACGTAGTGTTCAAACGAAGGTGAAATTTTTGGTATGAGTGCCACTGTTAATTTCCACCAACATTTTAAAAGGCAACTTTAACCGTATCGATAAATTCTCATATTCTATTTGTTTAAATAATTAAGTTAAATACATAACATTATGAAAACCATATCGGGCATGCTGCTGGTGAATTACAATGGAGAGTTCTTCTGTAAACAAAAGGTGAAATACAACAAAAGAGAAACAAACATGTGTAATGGGAAAGCAAATAAAATATTCTGTCACTTTCTCCGATGAAACTGATTTATTGCACTGATGACATTTTTTATTAAACTGACACCGATTCCTCATTTCTGCAATGCCGATGTGTCATTTCATTGATGACATAAGTTCACTTAGAGACAATATGCCAAGTGAGGTTAAGACTGGCATCCCAATGATGAAAGGGTAAAAAAACGAAGACACTTTTGATAGTACTGATGTCAAAATACATCAGCGTTATGACGCCTTTTCTATCAGTGTAGTAGCGTTTAATAAGCTTTTAACGAAGCCAGTTCATGTCGCCTAGGAAAATTTATTTTAGAAACTTTTTCTTCTTATGACCTTTGCTGCTGTAGAGCATCTCTCATTTCTACTTAATCTTAGAGCAAAAATCTCTTTTTTTAATTTGAATATGATTCCCATTAATCCGAAGTAAATCCCTTTTTACAACATCGTTGTCATTATTATCTCATCCATTGCTTTGGCTATTGGAATTAAAATTAACACCCATCTCTGTGTCTAATAGCGCAGCTGGAAATTGATAACGTTTTGTTTTCTCTCGTTTTTTTTTATCGTATTTTATTATTTTTTGTAATTGTGTTTTAATAAGTGGAACTCATTAGCAGATTTTCTGTTTAATTCATCCAACTTGTCTTCGTTTTAAGTTGTTTAACTTTTTTTTCTTAATAATGTATTCCGAAATTCAAGAAGCTAATTTGAATGAAAATTTATATTGGTTTTTTTCAGTTCTTCATATTTCTTCATTGTGTTTTTTTTTTTCAAAGAATTAAATTAATTAGAAACCATGAAATTAAAAATCTCCATAAAATATTTAAAAATGTTTATATTCTACTCGTGTACCCTACAGCGAATTGTGGAGCTGGTTTCATTATTTATGGTTTTTATTAACGCTGCAGTTATTTAATGAATATGTGTTTTGCCTACACCATAATTTCAAAATGAATAAATGTTTCCTGTTGTTTTTGAAGAGATTAAATTAATTTTTATTTAAATTTTTTTTTTTTAAGAAACTATTACAATAGTAGACAGAATTTATGGATTAAGGCAAGTCTACAGAAATTTGTTTTTGTTGTTCCTTTTAGCTTGAAGTTTTCAGAAAGTTTCTTTAGACTTATAATTCTAATGTCTACGCTTAAGAAGGAGATTCATTTGTGTTGAGATGGTAAAGAGTAATGACCGTAGGAATTTTATATGAAAGTTAAAATCAAATATTCTCAAACTGTTTTTTCGAATGTGCCCTTAAAAGTTTTGGTATTTAGAATTAATTAAAGATAAAAAAAAAAAAAAAGGTTGAACCAAAAAACACTACTTTTACACACAGAAAAATATAAAAATTGATTTCAGTTAAAAAATTTGTGGGAAAATTAAAAAAAATTTATTAAATTTGCACCAGTAAACAAATTAATAGTATCAATTAAATATTTTGTTTGCAGAAGTTTTGTTGATATAAGTAATCGTTTAATTTACTTGATTAAATTTTTAATTTTTTTTTAATTTTTAATTTTATTTTTGATTAAAAGTTTAATTGAAAAAAATGAATGCGTGAACTGCTGCATTGCTCTGATAAAATAAATTACATTATTTTTTGCTTAATTGCGAAAAAAAATCTATATTAACATCTTTAAGACGCTGTTCTTGTTTTATTGTGTACAAACGTGGCACCCATCCTGCGCAAAACTTTCTCATCATAAAATTTTCAACCAATATCCGATGTATAGCATTTGTTATTGCCTGTAATTTCCGCTAGCTCACGATTCTTCAGCCGACCATCATATAATGCCATTTTATGGATTTGCCGAACAGTTTCCGTTAATTTTTGCCCACTACGTTGTTCGTCTTGACAAATTGTAGAACCATTTTTCAAGCTATGGACCAGATATAAACGAAGGAGCGGATCCCCCAGAGTAAAATCTAGATCGGCTTTAATATTAGTTGCACTAAGACCTTTCCAATAAAATTACTGTAGTGGTTTCAGACGATTGTCAGTTTCTCAAATCAGTTTTATAAATTTTAAAGGTGATAAATATTTTCTTATCTGAAGATTTCGAAAATGGCAAAATTAAATTTATTACTTTTTAAAAGATTCCGTTACTCGTGCCTAATTCCCAATTACCACTGCCGATAAAAAAAAAACACTGAAATTCATTGTCGATGGGATAAGCTATTCCCATACGCATTTCACTGGTTTATTAGGCTAGATCGTCAGGAAACTTCATTCAAAGATTTTAGAAAAACCAAAGATATTAAACCAAATAAAACTGTTAAGCGAATAAGAATTATAAGCAACAATTCTTCTTGTAACAATATCAAAGTTTAAACAAAAACAACAACAATAAACAGTGAGCTCATCTCCTCCTACATTCCCCACTACAATTGATTGGAATTCTCCCAACATTAATTGTAGTTGTAAGTAGGTTAACAAAAAAACAAAATGAAAACAAAAACAACTTGCAAAAGCATGTGTCAGTTAAGTTTTTATAATATTGGAAATATGAATTTTTTTTAGTTTGAATAAAAATCTGTTTCTATATATATTGAAATTGAAGAGTGCATGCTGCCGGCGTTCATTAACAAGCTTATGCAAGCCTATATTAAACGATGGAAGAAACACTAGCTTGGGCTAAGAACACTGTGCATTTTTTCAGATCAACAATATCTAAAATAGTATACATTTTATCAATGATATAATGAAATCAAATTATTATTTAAGTTTGGTTATTACTTCAATATAAAAAAATTAAGTATAATTGTCCTTTCGATATCGGGACAGAATAAAAATGACTCATATGCCGAAATACCAATACATATTTTATTTAAGTTTAAAAAAAAAATATAAATAAATGAATACAAAATTTTAAAATGGAAAAGTAGTTTCTCAAAAGGAATGAATTGCGAATTATACTTGTCGGGGCGTGAAACGTTTATCGAAGGTTTTGCTGGTTCTAGGTAGATGTAGGAACGGTGTCTGCGGACCTTAAAAAAATAGCTGGTTGAGGCAGCAAAACTAACCCTTATCTTCTGTGACCAACTGTTGTCCCCAATAATTCTCAAATAAAAAGACACTTGTGGTTTGGTTTACCTTTACAGTTTCTTTATTTAGTTTTCGATGTATTTTTAATTTTGTCCCAATTTACACTTTAATTTGATATTTTGTATTTTTAATTTGTTTGCCGGCGTCTGGATGCAGTCGGTTTTATGTACTGAGAGTGAAATTGACAAGTATTAAAAAAAGATAACTCAGCACGGAGCCACGATTAACCTGCACGTGTCAACACGGGAAAACAAAATCACTAATGATTTAAAGAAAACACCATATTCACATCAGCCAGAAGCCAACAACACTTGATCTGCACCTTAAAGAAATTACCCACGCTCTAGCCAAGAAAGCAAAAATCACACCAAATTAGATTAACTACCAAAGAAGTGGCTACTCTGTAATAAACAAGCTTACTGCAAAAAACTCCTTGAATTAAGCGTCGACAAAACTGAGGAACTACAGTGATAGAAAAGGCGTCATAAGCTGATGTATTTTGACATCAGTACTATGACAAGTGTCTTCGTTGTTGACCCCATGACACTTTTCATCATGGTGATGTCAACCTTAACATCACTTGGCCAAAGTGTCATAAGGGTAAAAATTCAATTATGTCATCAATGGGATGACACATCGGCATCACAGAAACAACGAACATGCCTTCAGTGCGATGACGCAGTAACATCGAAGAAAGGACACATTAGCACCAATTTAATGACAGTTGGTCATTAAGTAAAAGTGAGAGAATATTATTATTTCTTACCCGTTAAATATGTTTGTTTTACGTTTGTTGAATAACGACCTTTGTTTACAGCTGAACTCTCAATAATAAGACACCAACACCATGCCCCATATGGTTTTTGTAATTATTCTACTTTAAAAACTTCATGTATTTAAATAAATAATTTAAAAAAATAGAATATAGGAATTTTTGCTTCTTATAATATATTGTAATCATGAAAATAATGTTAATGATATACAAAATGTTGCATCGAATTGATGTCACCATAGTCATAAAATAGATGACACTTAAAAAATGGCAAAATTGTTCGAAGACGCTTGTCATTGGATTGATGCTACTTTTTGCATCATTGATGCTATTTGTAGTAACATTGATGTCACAATTCTGATGTTAGGGCATCATCAATATGAAGATGCATTTTTCTATCAGTGTTCTACAATATTCGACATAAGCTTCTTTTTCATATGGGCTCATTTATACATATAGGCATATAATGCCATGGTATCACCTTAACCTTTTTAGTAATATGGTATCCACTAATATATCATCTGATTTTTATTGGGTACTCCACCAAGCCACATCGACTTATAATTCGTTCTCTACCAGACAGACAAACACGTTAAAAAAGTAAGGTTAAAACGATTGCATATGGTTATTGCTGAAAAACGCAAAACTTTAACACAGTATAGTTATTCGACAATTGGAGTGCCCTACTTTCAGTATAGTTAAAGGTAGACTGGAGTACCCTACTTTAAGGCAATCTTATAAAATTCAAATTCCTAAACATATTTGTAAAACTTAAATTTGAATGGAACCCTTCTTACAACAAAAAATTTAACAAAATTGAATACCTCTAGAAACTGCAGATTAGTTTCCAATTTTTTTAAATCCTTCCCAGTGTGTCATTTAAAAAAAATATGTCTCTACTGTAATCAATATTACAAAAATACTTTTAAAATTAAATAAACTAAAATTTTACAATACATGAAATCAAATTAATTAAATTACGATTATTTGTATAATTTAACATTAAAATGCAATTTTAATTACATCAAAAACGAACACACCATTTCAAATAAATAAAAAAGTTACAAAATAATTTCAATTTTTTCAATACGAATTTCAAAAAAAAAACCACCACAAAGCATAAAATGTTATTTAATTATTTTATACTGAATTTTATTCTATTTTTTTCTGCAAATACACAAAAAAAGAGATAAAAATAACAATAGAGATATTTAATTATAATCCTATTTTATTTATACTTGTATTGTATTTTTACTTTTAAACAAAAAAAAATATATTTTTTTGTTATTTCAATTTCACCCTGTATAATGTTAAATAAACAACTAACAAAAAGAACAAAAGAATTTGAAAAATGTTAAATGTAAAATTGTAAAATTCAAATAAACTATTGGCCTGATCAAAGAACAAACGAAATATAAATTTTCGAGTGTGTCCGTGTGTGTATGTAGAGTCGTCCCCCAGCACAAGTTTGTTGTTTAGAAATGCATACATATTTCGAGTGCGAGTCATGTGCAAATTTCAATTGTTTCTATAGTTGAGTTCAAAATACCCCACAGAAGCCGACAAACAAACAAAAATTTTGCAATATTTGAATTCAAATAACAATTGCAAACAATTCTTTATGAAAATTTACAAACATTTTCTAGTTAAAGTCTATAAAATTATTAAAAAAAAAATAACATAAATTAATAAAATAAATATAAAGTAAGAAGAATTAGATGAATTTTATAAATAAATTGTAGAAGTGATTTTAAATTAAATTTGAATGACCTTTGAAAATGTGGGCACTACGCCATTTGCAATGTTCAGGCATGAGGATTTTACTTCATAATAAAAAAAAAAATAATAAAAAATCTTTGTTAAAATCATACTACGTTATCCATAAAAATATTTTTAATTTAATAAAAGTTTACTTTACAACACAGAAAAAATTCTCCAACATTTTTCACCAATTAAATCATTAATCAATACTAAAATCAGTTTTAGTTAAAAATTAAATCATGTGGATTAAACGTTAAATTGATACTACTAATTTGTTTAAATTCAATTAATTTTTTTAATTTATAAGATTTCGTTCGTCGTGCTTAATTCCCAATTTTTTTATTCTTGATTAAAACACTGAAATTTATTGTTGATGCACTGAAAGAATTTTCTTCGCAATACCAATGAATTTTGACATTAATCCCATGAAAAATTGCATTAAAAAGGAACCTATGCAGCGCTTCGTTGGATCAATGAAACCTGTTTCATTAAAAGGATTTAATGAAACATTACATTAGATCTATGAATATTATTCATTGGATGAATACTTTCAATAAAGTAAAAAAATTTTTTTTTATTAGTTTTTTTAATTTATATTTTTTTAATTATTTTTTTTTTATTTTATTTTACTTTATTTTATTTTTTATTTTTTTTTCTGTCTATGGCGGGATTCGATCGCACAACCTCGGTGCTGATAGACTAGCTCCCTACCAGCTAGTCTACCGGGGCATTGTAGTTTTTGAATAAAAAAACTATGTTTTTTACTCAATTAAGAGCGTAAATATGAGATTAAATTGTCCATAATAACAATAACAACGTTGATTGAAAGTGGATTGAAAGTTTTTGTTTCATTACTATAATGACATTTTTATTGTCATAATGAAAATTTAAATTTATGAAGGCAATTATTGAAATATGTTGTGTTTATAAAAAAAAAAGAAAAAGAAAGACAAAAAAAAATGAAAAAACAAAACAAAATATGTACTTTGAACTTCAAGAAGAATTCTTGACAAAAGTACGAAAAAGCAGAAGTAAAGGAAGAACATGTAAAATAAATTAAAATAGATAATCATTCAAAGCAAATTTCGATATACCAAAGGTTAAATACAATTTGGTTTAAGGATTGATGTTTGACTAATGACGTCAGCAGTCGTCGATGGCTGCGAGTGTTAAACGGCAAGCCCTCTGAGGAGATTGAGTGGTTGCAATCGAAACATGTCAGGTTAACCTATCCGTAAAAAACGCCTGGGTTCGAGCCCAGATTGAGTCAAGAATGAAAAATTATCAGTAAAAATTTTAATTAATTTTCATGTTGTAAAATTCCTTTCTTCATAATAATAATTTAATGAAAAATTAAATTTGATGAACTTAAGCCTAATTAAAAATATTAAAAATTTGGATTAAAAACCATAAAAAGTTCAACAAAATAACCACAATACTAATTAAAATTTTTGATTTCATAAAGTTAATGGCATACATGTAACACTAGATGTATGAAATTCTTAAATCTTAAATTTTTTAATTAACAATTAAACATTTTTTTAAGGAAACTATAATTTTGTATTAATTTATGAATAAAGTTGTGTTTGTATATTGTTTTTTTTATGTTCCAAATTAAAATTTTTTGTTTAACTTGGACAAACTTAAGTTTTCATAAATCCAATGAAAATTTTTAACGTAATTACGAAATCCAATGAAGCGATTTTAATGAAAATACTTCATTATAACTATGAAATTCCATTTAAGCAATGAACATTTTCATTTACCCAAGGAAATTTTTTTTATGAAAATGATTCATTAAATATATGAAGCATTTTTCTTTCAGTGTGGGATAAACTATTCCTATGCGAATTTCACTGGTTGCTAAGACCAGATCATCGGGAAACTTCATCCAAAGATTTTAGAAAAACTTAAAATATTAAACAAATAAAACTGTTAAGCAATTAAGAATTATAAGCAACAGTCCTACTTTTAACAATTGTTTTCGCAAAAAAAAAGCATGTTGCCAGTTTAGTTTTTTTAAGCCGGGCACTTGCCAGTTTAATTAATATGACAAATTTTTTAATTAAAATAAATTTTTATTTTTTCTGTGTAATTTTCTATGTATATTTCGCTTTAAAAAATTTTGTTAAATTTGTTTTTTAATAAGGGGGGGGGGGGGGGTCTTTGAAACTGGTATCGCTAAATCTTGGGTGAAAATTAATTGTAGTTCGTTCTGTAATCTAGTAAGCAAAATTGATTAACTAGATCATAATGGAACAATTTTGAATCCTTCTGTGTCTCATAAGGTTCCAAAAGATCCAGGATTTTAACAAACCCTTTACTCTTGTCATTCAAATACATTTAAAATACCGGTTTAAAGGTTAAGCAGCAGACTTTTGCGTTGCAAAACTCCAACACAGAAGTGCTATCGTGCAGCAGTGTTTTGTTTCTTGTATCCTTCCTAGAGGAGCATAAACCTCTTGGCATTACTATATCCGGAAAAGAAAAGTGCAGCCTATACCAGAATTCTATCTTGGTATTCAAACTGGCATATCTTCTTAGCTTAGGCAAAATCAGAGTTGTGTGTGATACCACGGGAACTAGTAGGGAGTAAGATAAGTCCTACTCTAGCAGTGGGTAAGGTCCCTTAGAGGAACGCAAAGTTGTAAAAACGCCGGGATATGCCCAATGTTGAGCCACTAACATCGTAAAGGTGGGCCTGAAGGAACATGTCCCTGAGTGCCGTTGCTAACCTTTGGGTAAGTACCTAGTTCATACAATCATATACTCAAAATATCGCTTGGGATTAGGTAAGCCTTCGCAGAGCTTAGGCCGTAAAAGAAGCTACTAACGTTATTCTTGGAAAAATCTTTTCTTTAAAACACCCTTGAAGTTGATAGTGGGAGTCCTGAGGTAGCATCTTACTATTCGTTTTGCTTACTCAAGACTGCCATTACCTTATGGCGTCAATATTACCATATCAACAATCTGGTCGCTACTGACCATAAAACTCCTTAGGATTTTATAGATCTTGGACTGTCTGTTCATTGAGCACACTTTAGTGATTTGTTTGTAGTTTATAACCGTGTTCGCAAACATACATTAAATATTTATCTTTAGTGTTCGGTACTGTATAAATATGGAAACGCAAACGCTACAAGTGTTTGTGTAGTGAATATCTTAAAAAACGTTTCTCGGTCTGTGATATTCTTACACAATAAAATTCTATACTAATCCAACTCAATAGAAGATGAGAACATTTCTTTGCGTTCGGTTTTTTGAAAAAAAAAAAAAACACAAACTTCGTTGTGTTCGGCTCAAAACAAAAATGTTGTTTCGCTGCAGTTGAGTTCAGCGGCTTTTTGGTTATTTGTACTGCGCTCATTCAAATTGCCAAGCAACAACAACAATACAAGTAAGAAGCATTGCATTGAGCTTTAATATATAATGCAAGTCTACAGAATCACTGCAATTACCCTGTTTTTTAACGAAAAACAGAACACTTGAGTGAATATATGTAGCTATGAACGGATTAAAGGGTTGTGTACTAATACACAAACAACTACGCTAAATGCTATTCGGTTTTTTTTCAAACACTGTTTATCATCAAACCGCAGAGAGCAAGACCATAAAGTTGTTTGCTTAAGGTCTGGTTCTCTCTCGTGACATAAGATCGAAGTCGATCTAACGACAGATTAAGTATTAAAAAAGAGCAGCTGCTTTCACAGCGTTCAATACCTCCTTCTCTCAACCGAAAGTTTGCCATAATCGAAAGGGTTACGTACATAATAAGGACTTTTCATCTAGCGATAAAAAAAATAACTAGATTTCATCTAGCCATAGCCTTTTTTTATTTTCATTTTTGTTGTAATAATTTTTATGTCAATTTTTTGGCGCCCAAAGCTGATTATTTGTCATCTGATGAAGGCTGGAGATGTAAAGGGTGGTTAAATTTCAAGGGCCGATGTTGATTTTGAATAAAACACAAACTATTTAGGAAATTATTGTAATTTTATTTTAGTATGATATATTGGTATTACTCAATTATGTATGGAACAAAATATCGGCCAAATGGGCGCCGCGACCACGGCGGCACACCTCCATCCGATGGTCCAAATTTTCGATGACCCTGAGGCATAAAGGAGGTTCTATGCCGTTAAGGTGCCGAATTATCTCATCCTTTAGCTCTTGAATTGTTGCTGGCTTATCGACGTACACCTTTTCTTTCAAATAACCCCAAAGAAAAAAGTCCAACGGTGTCAAATCACATGATCTTGGCGGCCAATTGACATCGCCATTACGTGAGATAACACGGCCATTGAATTTGTTGCGCAAAAGAGCCATTGTTTCGTTAGCTGTGTGGCAAGTGGCACCGTCCTGCTGAAACCACATATCGTCCACATCCATATCTTCCAATTCGGGCAATAAAAAGTTCGTTATCATCTCACGATAGCGAACACCATTCACAGTAACTGCCTGACCGGCCACATTTTGGAAAAAATACGGCCCGATGATGCCGCCAGCCCATAAACCGCACCAAACAGTCACTCTTTGTGGGTGCATTGGTTTTTCGACAATCACTCTTGGATTCTCATTCGCCCAAATGCGGCAATTCTGTTTATTGACGAATTCACTGAGGTGAAAATTGCCTCATCACTGAAGATGATTTTCTTCGAAAATTGATCATCCACTGTTGCCATTTCTTGCCACCATTCTGCCCATTCACGACGTTTGGAATGGTCAAGAGGCTTTAGTTCTTGAGCCAATTGCACCTTGTAAGCGTGTAAATGCAAGTCTTTATGCATAATGTTCATCAACGACGAGCGTGAGAGGTGCAATTGTTGGGTACGACGACGAGTTGAGGTGGACGGCTCTTCAGCCACACTATCGCGAACAGCAGCAATATTTCCATCAGTACGAGCTGTACGAGCATGCACTGGTGTTCTCACATCTTCTACAGACCCGGTTTGCTCGAATTTTTCCACGATTTTTGCGATTGTACGCACATTTGGACGATCAAATTGACCAAAAAAATCACGAAGTGCACGATATGCATTTTGATTTGAACGCCCATTTTCATTATAAGTCTGGATAATTTTAACACGTTGTTGGATTGTGTATCTCTCCATGGTTCAAATTGAGTAAGTCTGAAATAGAGAAATGTCAAATAAAATTCGGAAAAAAACCACCCTTTAGATGGAAATGGGTTGCCGCAAAACTTGCCCCAACCTACTTTTACATTGAATCATGCGAAATTTGAATTCGGAAGCCCGAATCAAGTGTCGATGATAATCAGGAATACATAGAAAATTTATTGACTCTTCTGATAATCATCTATACCATCTCAAAAAAGAAATGTAGTGAAAAACAAGATAAACCCCTTTTGAGATTTCTCGTATGCAGCAGTTTTACTCAGCCTCAAGCTCCACAAAAGCATCAAGACCATTTGTATTGTCTTGAAATCATAAAAAAGTGAATTGATTCAGTGGGTGAAATATGACGATGTATGGTGTCAATGGCTATTCCCTGAGTCCGACTTTTCTGATTGCACTGACAGAAATCTACGTGCAGTTTGAACAGTTTTTGAAGCTGAGTTGAAGAAAATGCTTTGTAACGAATGTTACAGTAAAACAGTGAATAGTGGACAAGAGCACCCAAAAAACCGATGAATGAAATGGGAGTTTTTCTTGGTGTCCTAATTGTTACAGATTTTGCTTCAGTTCCTTCAAATACAAATATAGAAATATAGAAAATACATTATAATAGTCTGGTAGTGTATAAAGTCATTTCTGAAAAATTGTAGGAATGGAACTATTACAAAAAAGCTTTATAAAATACATAACTGAAATTTAGCTCATAGAATAAATTCGAAAAATTAAGAATGTTGATTATTGTTTTAATAAAAGTGGTTTAAAAATTAAATGGTTTCGGATTCTATTCAAAGAAATTGTTTAGATGCGATATTTCGTAAATATATATATGTATTTTATTGTTAATCTAAAACAGTGATAACCAAGCCCCGAACTTACCAAGCCCCGAACGCACGAATACAAAGATATTATGCTCTTGTGTGCGGTCGCAGAGACTGATGATAGTCTGATGTTTTGAAACGAACAAAGTTGTTGTATACATGTGAATTGGCGACCGTGTCTGTGTGAAAAATACGATTATTGACTGCCTGGCGAGGCTATGGAGTGTCTATCACTGATGTAAAACAAGATGCTGATAGAATTTAGAAACTAATTTATATTTCTTTCATTATATTTTTTGTGTGTAAAACGCATTAAGTAAAAAGATAGTTTCTGTTAGCTTTTGTGTAATAAATCGATTGTCCACTGATAGGTTTATGTTATATTTTATATAACATAAAACCCATTCAGGCCAGATAGACAAATTTTTTTTTAGTTAAAAAGAGGTTCATTCGACAATAATATTTAATTAAATAATCATTACATGTTTAATTTCTGGGTTATATATTGCTGCTGTTAATAGTTTTAAAAATTTAGCCGTTTCTAGCGATTTTTAGTTTCAATTCTAGCCTTTTTTTGAGTTGTCGAGTTGGCAACCTTGCTTCTAATACAAGGGAGCATTTCGTTATGTTAAGTTTTTTTGGAATACTTTAGAGAATGACAACTTTTAACTCTCCAAACGAGAAGTCGCAAGATTAACTATAACTTTTCCGAACCAGGCCTTGCAAGTGCATATCACTTTTGCTCTGAGCTGGGTTCTTAAGCATCTATAGTTGGTCAATATAAAGTCGTATGGGAAACTCATCAATTTAGGCCAATAGCTATGTAAAATCATCAGCAACTTTAAATTAAAGGTCAATTCTCAATCCAAAAAGTCCGGATTTTCTAAACAAATATCATTTCTGGTCTTAGCTGCCTTCTCCAGCGCCTAAAGCAATACTGAATGTTACGAAGTTTCATCAACTAAATCAGTCCTTAATCCAAGATGCCCGAAATGCTCACATAGGTAGCAGCACAACAGTTCGGGTCCATTATAATCGAATTAATGTCATGATCAAACACCATTAACGCCCACTTTAGAGTCATCATGGACGTATTAACAATTCTACTTTGCTTGCAGATCGCTACCCTTAAGTCCCAATATGTTACGTATCAGATTTTAGAAAACCACGGTAAATGAAAACGATCCGTCAATGTATTTCAAGCAAAAAATTGTTAAAAGAAGTTTTTACTTCTTATTCTTTAAGATTTTAGAATTCAATGTCACAAATTAAATGTAGAACAAATCATAAGATAACTTATGAATAGCAAATCATATATTCATGTTATTAAAATATTTTGCAATTACAAAGAAAAAATCAAAAATTGTTTTAAACAATCCAACAAATTTTCAAAAGAATTGAACAATTGAAATTAATTGAAATCAAATACACAGAACAAAATGAAAATAATCAATTCCAGGAGTTAAAAGATTAAAGGGGAAATTTACGATTTCAATATTAAAACAAATTGCATATTAAACCCTTAAATAAACAAAAAATGAAATATGCAAATAAATAATTGAAAAAAAGATTTGTTAAATTTTAAACAAAATAAGCATTGAATTTATTGCCAATTTGGCTAAAGTGTTGGAATTTCACTTTAAATTTTTGACAAACTCGGGACATAATTAAGTGTTAAATTGTTTTATAATCCTCTAGTCGGGATTTATCCACACTCCTCGTTTGGGTGACATTATCATAATGAGTCTCAGAGATTAGTTCATAACTCTGTGTTTACTTTTTTAAGTAAATAATGTTCCAATCACGTAAATATGTATATTAATACAGAACAATTTTTCATTCTCCATCTTACGCCCGATGCTATGAATCCCCATGGTTGGCATTTGTATTGTATATCGCGTATATGGATCCAAAACTGTTTGCAATTTATTGAAACTGAAACTTGTAAGCAGTGTATATTCATCATCTCCAATTCAGCGGATCTAACAATTTTTCTTTTTGGAATTCCACTGTCAAGCTCTACTTCCTTACAAGACTGTGCTTTTTTTGAATTTTTAAAGTATTCAAAAGTTTCTAGAACCAAATACCATCCTTGTCGGCACTCGCTAATATGTTTTGTACAAAAATTGTTTTCTAAACTCTTGGGATTTTTTTTCGCGCTTTTTGTTAGGCCAATTCTAGCTTTCCACACACTTACTTGACCAAGCCCACGTCCGTTCTATCAAACATTTGCTGCAAAATATTTGAATTGAAGGTTGTTTTACTATATACATGCAGTTCTTATGAGTTGTGTTTTTTTTTTTTTTTTGTTAGAACCAGCACTCAGGGGATGGCTCCAATAATGCAATACGTTGTGTTGAAACTAGGAAAATAGGTTATGGAAAGGAGGATAGAGGGAATAGTGCTATGTGAACATACGACTTGAAATCATTACAAATACTTATTCATGTTGAAAATAAGTATTTGAAGACTTCAGCAGGAATGTTACTCCACAGTCCGGCCAGAAAACGAATTTTCCCTGTAATACGTTGTACAAAGCACCGTCCAATCGACCACAAAACGATGGGCTCTACAATTGTACGAGTTTCGGAACCAGATCCCATATTTCATCAGAACACTTTCCATTGTAGTAACGATAAAACAGGCAAATACCGCCCACATTGGGCTTATTACAATTGGATACCCTTCTCTCACCAGTGAGAACCTTCGCCCTTTCCTGCGCGCGATCTAGAACTCGATCAAAAAGCAGATCCTCTTCCCATCTCATCAACTCAGACCAGTGATGCCAGATGATATTTCAAAAATTCCCTACGTGTCTAAGAAAAAATCCCTTTTTTCTACACTTTTCCTTACGTTAAAAATTTATTGTTTTTAGCAATAGGCAAACATTTTATAATAAAAGCATTTATTAACAACATGAAAAAAACCAAAATGCACATATAAAAATTCAATTTCAAAAATAACACTTTTGGCTGAAACGCCTTTTAATATCGTTTAATTTAGAGGAAAAACATAGTCAAACATCGTATTTGATTTTTTTATTTCCTTAAAAAGGATATAAACTTTTTAAAGAGCTTAATATTTTTCAAGAATACTTATTTAAATAATTTTTCTTTTTAATAAAAGTATCTAATCATTTTTAGCAAACTTTATCTATCTATCTATAATATATATATATATATATATATAAAGCAGGATGTGTGTATGTATGTATGTAACGCATGGACTCTAAAACGGCTGGGCCGATTTTGAAGAAATTTACAGGGAATCTTCAGAATTTGGACGATTTTTTCTTTAAAATGATCGCCATGGTCCAACTTAGATTTATACGAAGAGAACATTTTGCCCCGTCCTCTTTTACGCCCACTTTTTTCGAATTACCTAAAATCAGAAAACGGCTCAATCGATTTGACAAATTTTTCTTTCAAATGTTCGTATTGATCCATTTTAAGTTTTCATCGAAAGAAAAATTTACCACGCCTACTTTTACGCCCACTTTTTCTATTAAGCGCATAACTTGAGAACGGCTTGACCGATTTGGACGTTTTTGTCTTTACAATGATTGCCATAGTCCAACTTACGGAAAGAAAATTTTGCCCAGCCCATTTTTTTTGATTTACCTAAAATCAAAAAACGGCTCCATCGATTTGACTAATTTTTTTTTTTAAATCTTCGTATTAATCTATTTTACGTTTTCATCGAAAGAAAAATGTACAACGCCTACTTTTACGCCCACTTTTTTTATTAAGCGCATAACTTGAGAACGGCTTGACCGATTTAGACCATTTTTTCTTTAAAATCATTGCCATGGTCTAACTTAGGTTTTTACGGAAAGAAAATTTTGTCCCGCCTACTTTAGCGCCAACTTTTTTCGATTTACCTAAAATCAGAAAACGGCTCCATCGATTTAACTAATTTTTTCTTTCAAATGTTCGTATCTTTTTAACGGATTTTTCCTAATTTGGACAGGACAACGTCTGTCGGGTCAGCTAGTACCAAATAAAAGGGAAGACTTTGTAAAATTTTTAAAAATATTAAAAAAAAAAATTCCTTTTAAAAATATATCATTCATTATCCTTACAAGTTTTCATTAAACATTTTTTAAAAATTCGAAATTGTATGGTTTTTTTCTTTTAGTTTAGAAGGTGTGATTGCTTGTTTACAAATTAATTATAAATTTTATTTGTTAGATCTTCGATTTTAATATTCGCATACATTTCAGCGAATGTGAGAAAATCCATAGTCCTATAATTATATCTTAGGGGGCGAGACGAATATTCGGGTACATGGTTTTGGCAATTGTTGAAGATTGCCAGGCTGGTATGACTCGTAGTATAGGGTTTCTGTTAAAAAATACTATTTTATATGAAAAATTTTAATTTTTGTGATAAAAATAAGATGAATATTTACGTATTTTTAAACAACATTTTGAAAATGAGATAATATTTTGAATTTCCCTACATTTGCCTTAAAATCAAAAATCTTTCCTTTTTCCCCTACGCTTGAAATTTTCTGAAAAAATCCCTACAAAAAAGGAAAATTCCCTACTATTGGCATCACTGACTCAGACTTTCCTACAAAAAACTTTCATAGTGTGAACCAAGACTTATAAAATGAGTTCCACTGTCCCTTTTTAAGGAACACTGCTTTACATACATTTCTTTTAGGTACATATTTATAAAGCATTATCCTCTGTTAATTCTTTTTTATTTATTATGGCAATAAAATTTCTTAGGTTTATTTACTAAATTAAAACATAAAATTTTTTCTTAAGAACTTTTTATTACTTTTATAAATTTATTAATAAAAATGTTTATTCCGGCCACAAGGTGATCTTTATTTAAAGTCATTGAAAAACCAATAATATTTATTTTATTTAGAAAAAAAATAAAAATTTTTTTTATTAAAAATGTCGCATGTCTTGCCATTCAACGGAATTATTTTCTAAATGTCATGCATATAAGACAGACTTGAGGACAGACGACTTGTTCCAATGATTTCACATGCTTGAACACAATTTGTTTTAATTGCCAACTTGCATTAAATGAATAGAAAAATATTTATTATTCAATTATAATTTATTGTTATTGAACATTCTACATATGAATGAATAGTATTAAATGTTTATTTCCCTCGCCCAAATGAACTTGTGAAACTGGTGCTTTTGTATTTGCAACGAGTTTTACTGGAACTAGTAGATTTAAGAAGAAGAACAAGCAGCAGATAATTTTTTGTATTTATTGTATCCAATTTGAAAGAATTTAATGAGAGAAATTTTTAATTTGTTTTCTTAATAAAAAAAAAAAAATTAAAGAAAAAATTTAATAGACACGATTAATTGAGTGGAAATTTCGCAAAATAAAACAATTAACAACATCTACATTTTTTTTAACACGTAAAAATGCTAAATTCAGTTGTGCCGAATCTTATATACCCCACACAATAGTATTGAAATTCGTAGCAAAACTTTTAATTCGGGACTACACTTGTTTTTTTTCATCACTACAAGTATTCTACTAACTTTATTTCACAAGAAAAATAAAGTTTATAGATTATAAGAAAACTTAAAAAGAGTAAAGGCTTAAGAGTAAAAATTAGAGGTAATAATGATTGTTCATATTTCAGTAATTTTTTGGCCGATCTTGCTATATTTCAATAGCAAACTATTCCAGACTTTATGTTACACAAATATATAACATACATTCTGGTCCCTATTAAAATTTGGGGCTTCTGAAAACCCGTTTCAACAATCGACTCCTCTACTTATAATGATCCAGAACATATATATACTTTATAGGGTCTAAGATCCATTAGAAATTTCAACAGGAGATGTTGGTACCTTATTTGGAATCTTTGCCTCTTTTAATTTTTTAGGTACCGGCTCAATTTAAGGTATAAATAAATAATGTTTAAGCACACTTAAGTGATCACTTATATAATGTTCCTAAACAAAATTTTTAAAAAACAAGTAAGAGTGCTATATTCGGCTGTGCCGAATCTTATATACCCTTCACCATTTTGCGAGCAGAATACAGAGCAACTAGACAAAAACAAAATCATTTTTACATATACATACATATTTACAATACTAAAAACTTCATTATAATTTAAATTTAAAAAGCGAAAACGGGAAAATATTTTTTTAAAAATTAAAAAAAAAAATTTGTTGTTGAAAAACCAAGATTCGAACCAGCGGACTCACAGTTTCTACCCAGTAAAAAGAATGTGGGTTTTTTTTTTGAAGCACTTAAGAGAAAAAGCGCATAATCGAGCGCTTCAATAAAAGAGCTTTTAAAAAGCGGTAAATGATACAGAATAAAATATACAAAAAAGCTGCTATTTTAGTGCTGACAACGAAGAAGGTTGCAAACCGAAAAAAATAGAAATATGCGAAAATTATTTGCATGTTAAAAGAAGCGATTATTATCGGCAGAAAATAGTTCTCCAAACCGGGAACAACCCATACAAAAATCAGGCATCCCATCAGCAGGTTTGAAGCGATTTGTGATATGAATTCATACACAAAAGCAGCTCCTTTTGGAGCACATTTTTTACTGGGTAAGCTCAACAAACCCCCTAGACAACTGCACCATGAAGGAACATTGTTTGAATATCATTTAAATAAAATATGGCCCGTTTTATTGTTCACAACTAGAGTTTTTTTTCCCGGAGTTTTTCGATTCCCGGGAAAGCGGGAAATTTTTTAGAATTTCCCGGGATCCCGCTCCATATAAATAATAAACATTAAATTTGTTTTTAAATAATGAAAAAAACTTTTATAAAAAAACGTAAGGTAACTTGTTTACAAAGTAAGTAAAAGAAATCCTTAAATACTACAAAATTAAATGAAGATTAAAAGAGGAACTTGAATTATTATTACCTTACGGTTTTATATGTAAATTCCGTATTATTATTATGCTCTAGATACAAGATAAAAAATTAAGATAAACATAACAATTTAATTCATAATGCAATAATAAAAACAAACACAAATTGAGGTACTCAAGATATGAGATCAAAAAGTTAATTCATAAAATAGATAAAATATTTAAAATAAATATGTTAACATTTTTTAACGGATTAGGAAATAACTTTCTGACACACTCAAAGCGCTAAGTAAGTTGTCAAAAAGTATATTGATTATTTTATTTGCTAATTACCATGTTTCCGAAAAATTTCGTTCACTTTTTTACCGAGGTTGGATAAATAGTTAAAAGTGCACCGTTGTAGAACGCTTTTGATTCACAATAAGAAGCATTTTTTTTTTATAAACAACGTCTATATCAGTCAAATGTATGTCAAAGTTCATGCAAAAAATAGCATCAACCTCTTACAAACCTTTTCATTTCATTAGGTCTATCTGTAATCTTTAGGACAATGTGTTTTTTAAATTGTATGTTGTAGTATCTTACAGGAGTTTCAAAATTTTTTTTAATTTCGGTTTCCCCGCACTTCAAGGGTATATACACCAACACAAATTGAAAAAAATTTGTGTTTATCACCTAATAAACATATCGCTCCTTCATTGCAACATAGTCATATCTCAAAAAATCAAAAATTGTAAGTTATTTAAGCAAAGAGTTCCTTCATGCCTTCTCGTATTTTATCTCAAACTGAACCGAAGTTATAGCAAAATATATCTTTAAATCGGTACATTTTGAAAACTTTAATCGCATTTTGCCAAGTTCATTTGTTTTTGTAGATATGACTATGTTGCAATAAAGGAGCTATATGTTAAGGTATCTGCTATTTTTAAGACTTGTCCATGGACAATTAAACTTTACTACCTGCATCTTATTTTGAATTAATGTTCTTTATTAACTTTTCACTTCACTAAATTTATTAATTATCAACTGTTGCACTGCCTATTCTGCTTAAAGTAGAATTATTGCATCAGGATTTACGTATGTACTCACTTCTTGTAATTGATCTTATCGACAACCCATCCACTGATGCTTATTTTAAGAGAATAGACAACTAAATTTCAAAGTATAAATACAGTATTTATCGGATATAAGAAACTTGAAAAATCCAGGAAAAAAGTTTCTTATAAGCGTTTCTTTCTTATATACAACTATTTTATATAAGAAACTTATTTCTTATATAAGTAGCTATGGCCATAAGACTTTCATATTTTGGTTTTCTGTCTCTTTTTTTTGTTATATAAGGTCTTCACCTGACAATTTTTTGTTATAATAAACGTAAAACTTTGACGTTTGGTATGACAAAAAATTGTCAGGTGAAGACCCCATGTTAACGTTTCTAACTTTTAAATAATTATTTTCTATGTCTTTTGAGTTTTTCACTATTTTAGATAACGTTGAAAGTCCAATATTATATTTTTTTTTTGCAATTTCGCTTCTTTTTATACCGTTTTGTATTTCTTTTAAAATTTTAACTTTTGTTTTTATTGGCAAAAAACACAAAGCTTCTCATGAGTATCAGCTCGCTCATCTAAAACTAAAAGTAAAAAAAAAACTTTGTTCTTGTTGTAAAACTGTCATAAAACAGAGTTATCCATGCAAACTACATAAATTATGTTTTGCCGTTGGAAGTTTCTTATATAAATTGTTTTTCTATACATTTTGTAATTTTGGTGTTTAAGAAAAATGTTCTTTTATCAGTTTTTTTCTTATAGGCGTTTTTCTTATATGAAACCTTTTTTGTTAGAAAAATCACAAAAAATGTTTCTTATAAGCGTTTTGTTCTTATATGAGATGTTCTTATATCCGATTAATACTGTAGCTGTTTTCTTAAACTATGAGGAATTTTTTATTTCCCGGGATCCCGCATGAAAAATCCCGGGAAAGCGGGAAATATAATTATTGAAATTCCGGGAAAAAACCCTATTCACAACTCAACCCATTTGAGTTGTAATTATTTTTGATGTTTTTGTTCACCACAATTTAGCAAAGTTGTGAACCATAATACAAAAATTATAAATCAACTTATTTGAGTTGTGAACTGTTATAGGGGCCTATATTCACCAAAATGGTTTGTACCATATATGTGTGTTTGGTTGTTTGTTTTTTTAGTATAGGCATTGTTGTCATACCGTAGATTTATCTTTTTTGGCGAGTTTTTAAGTAGCAATTACTAAAGATTTCCGATCTTTTGATATGCAAGGGATAACCATAGGTCCTATAACAGTCCAAAAAATCGGGTTTGTATACAATTTTTGTGATTTTTTGTACGGGAGATACCACGCCCACTTCTACGATCCCGCCCACATTTTGTGGGATGCTGGACGTGCTAAATTCCCAATTTTGTATACATATTTGATAAATACGCTGAAATTTATTGTTGAGGGAAAGATAGCTTCTATGCGCATTTCTCTGGTTGCTTAGGCCAGCTCATTAGGAAACCTTTTCAAAAATTTTAGAAAAGCCAAAAATATTTAACAAATAAAACCCTAAAGCGAATAAGAATTATAAACACTCTAAGTCTTAATTGGTAACAATATCTAAGCTAAAACAAAATACCAACAATAAACAGTGAGTTTATCTTTACTTTTGTTTTTAAAAATTCATATAAAATTGGAAAATGCAGCTATGCTTCTAATTTTTTGCAGACGTATAAAAAACGAAATTCCACACAAAACAAGCTATTAATAAATAAATTCACAAAAGACGAAAAATGTTCATTAAATCTAATAATTTCATAAAACGCAATACAGTATTTATCGGATATAAGAAACTTGAAAAATCCACGAAAAAAGTTTCTTATAAGCGTTTCTTTCTTATATACAATTATTTTATATAAGAAACTTATTTCTTATATAAGTAGCTATGGCCATAAGACTTTCATATTTTGGTTTTCTGTCTCTTTTTTTGTTAACATTTCTAACTTTTGAGTTTTTCACTATTTTAGATGTTTTTGCAATTTCGCTTCTTTTTATACCGTTTTGTATTTCTTTAAAAATTTAAACTTTTGTTTTTATTGGCAAAAAACACAAAGCTTCTCATGAGTACCAGCTCGCTCATCTAAAACTAAAAGTAAAAAAAACTTTGTTCTTATTGTAAAGCTGTCAGAAAACAGCGTTGTCCATGCAAACTACATAAATTCTGTGTTGCCGTTGGAAGTTTCTTATATAAATTCTTTTTCTATACATTTTGTGGTTTTGGTGTTTAAGAAAAATGTTCTTTAATCAGTTTTTTTCTTATAAGCGTTTTTCTTATATGAAACCTTTTTTGTTAGAAAAATCACTAAAAAGACATGGTGTTTTTGAAAATGTTTCTTAAAAGCGTTTTGTTCTTACATGAGATGTTCTTATATCCGATAAATACTGTATTTGTATTGGAGCCCCCCTAAGGGGTGACGATAAAGGGAAAGTATGATATCAGAAAATATTAAGAACAAAAAACTAATGAAGGTCAGTCATACATTTTATCTCCCTGGGGGCGACTCCTGGGCATTTATGGGACTTTTTCTTCAATATATTTCTATATTTTGTATGGGAGCCCCCTTAAGGAATGGAGATAGCGGGTAGGTATAATAGAAATAAAGGATTGATATGAAAAATAAAGTGGGGGTTGGTCATATATTTGACCCATCTGGGGCAATCATAGGCGATGCAGGGGCTTAATTTAAGAATTTCATTTAACGGCCATATTTGTATGGGAGCACCCCTAAGGCGTGGAGATATGGCAGGTATGCTTTAAGAAAATGTTAAGAACAGAAAACTAATGGCGGTCGGTCATACATTTATCCCTCTAGGGGCGATTCCTTGGCAGTTATGGGGCTTTTTGTTCAATATATTTCTAATCTGTATTGACTATTTTGTTTGGGAACACCCTTAAGGAATGGAGATAGCAGGTAGATATGTTCGAAATAAATGATTGAGATGAAAAACAATGTGGGGTTGGTCATACATTTGACCCATCTAGGGGCATCCTAGGTGCTGCAGGGGCTAAATTTAAGAATTTCATTTAACAGCCATATTTGTATGGGAGCACCCCTAAGGCGTGGAGATATATGGCAAGTATGTTTTAAGAAAATGTTAAGAACAGAAAGCTAATGGCGGTCGGTCATACATTTATCCCTCTAGGGGCGATTCCTTGGCAGTTATGGGGCTTTTTCTTTAATATATTTCTAATCTGTATTGACTGTTTTGTATGGGAGCCCCCTTAAGGAATGGAGATAGCAGGTAGGTATGTTAGAAATAAATGATTGAGATGAAAAATAAAGTGGGGCTGGTCATACATTTGCACCATCTAGGAGCATCCTAGGCACTGCAGCAGCCTTATTTAAGAATTTCAATAATACATGTATGGCGGTTTAATAAAATTCTTAAATTTTAATCATTTATGGCTTGTTTTGTTTGCAGCTTCTTTTTTATGTGTCTGCAAAAAATTAGAAGCCTAGCTGCATTTTTAATTTTTTATGAATTTTTAAAAAACAAACATTTCGAAATTTTGATAAAAAAAATTAATAAAAAAAAAAAAAAATTATGTTTCAAAAATGACTGCTCATATTAAAAAAAAGTTTTACTTTTCTTAAAGGAGTAATTTCAATAAATTTAGCCGTTTTTGAGTTACGCGAATATATGTTGTGCAACCTCCTCCATTTTCGAAATAACGGTATATCTCGAAAACCAGAGCCAATAAAAAAAAAAAAAAAAAAACGGCGAGCAGCACTGGATTCAGCGTACCCAGCTTGACTCAAAAAAGTGTCAATTTCTTGAACAGTGTTATTAGGGTTGGTTTTTATAATCATGACAAATTACAAAATATTAAAAAATTTTTAAAAAAAAAACTTATTACTTTTATTTTTTTGTACCAAACTTTTGGTTGAAAATATATTGGGTCTATAACTTAAAAATTCTGTATTCTCAAGAGATAGAGGGAGTTTACACGGTGTCTATTCAGACATGTCTAACAAACACGTTTGTTTTGTTTGTTGGCGATCGGGGTAGAGCAAAAAGAGGAGTTGCCAAACAGACATGAAATGAGTTTTCATGTTTGTTTATATGAATTTCCATGTTTTTAATTTGTATGTATATGTATATGTATATTAGTCTATTATACATGAAAACAGAGATGTTTGGAAGGACATCGCGAAAAGACAACAGGCTTTTGGAAGCATGTTTAAAAGAGAATGTCGAAAACAGACATGTCTGAAAAGACTCCGTGTAAACTCCCTCATAGCTTATATTTAAAACATGGTTTGTGTCTTTAATAACTTATTTTAGTGTTAACCTTCTGCTGAAGCAGCAAAATTTTAAAACGTTCATACACATTCATGAATGAACAATGAGTGAACGTTTCTGATATTATTAAATGAGAAATGCTTTAGAACTGCCTGGCATGGCATGACATTTATTTTTACAGTCTGTCTGTCGTTGTTTAGTTCATTTATTAGTCATTGTTTTAAGATTATTTGTAGTAGAAAATGCAAGTTCATAGAGAGACTTTTTTATAATTTTTTTAATTTATTATTATTTTTTTAGTTTTAATAAATTGCTGTCGTTTATAATGTGAAATGAAAGTACGCCTACAAAAAAATAACCAAAAATAATGATGAGTTTATTAGTATGACTCCTCCGTATGTGAACTGGCTGTTATAAAGCCATTTATGACAAATGACTGCACACAGTTTTAAATAAATAGTGATGTTTTTCTTTATTTTAAAAAGTTTTTTTTTATAAGAAATTTTAATGTGTCATGACAGTTTTTGCGACTTAATGATGTTTTAGCTAAGACATAAACAAAGTAGTTAATATTTTAATCCATAATTTTATTTAAATTATTCTGGATTTATAAAATACATACAGAAATTTGTGTAAATTTTTTTTATTTGACTTGACTTTCTAACGAAAGGGAAACTTTTTGGCAGCCGATTTTTTATTGCTTAGAAAAATATTTGTACTTAAAACATAAATTTTGGAAACAAATATGACTTCTATGTGTTTTCTTATATAAAAATATATCGCAAACTGACCGCTTTGGATTTTAAACTTTGTATACAAATTTGGAACGCTAATCGCAATTTTATTACAATTTTTAAAATCATTATTGCAGCAGGGTAAGTAATAAAACTATAACAGTGTTTTAACTGAGGCTGCCATTATTTTGCTTTGCAATTAAAGTACATTTGGTTATTAAAGGTTAAGAAAACAAGTGCACAGTATCAAAATAAATTACAATTTATTTTTCTTTATTGTTATATTTAAAAACGTATTTTTTATTGCTTTTCGCAAGTTTTTAAATATAATTATCATTGCTAAACAATTGCACAGCATCTTTACAGTCTAAATTTAACATTGTACTAAAATTTAATTGTTTCTTTTGTGACAAGCTGGGCAACTTCCGTTTTAACCCAATTCGGGTAAGCTGAATCTAGCGGTGTTAACCGTTTTTTTTTTTTAAGTTAGCTCTGTTTTCGAGATTTACCGTTGTTTGGAAAATGGAGTTTTTTCAATAAGCTAAAGCACTTTTGAGTTGCGCGAACATTTGTTGTGCAACCTCCTCCATTTTCGAAAAATTTGAGAAAATGTTAAAAACAAAAAAACTAATTGAGTTTGGTCCTAGGTGCGACTATTGGGCAGTTAAGGGACTTTTTCTTTAATATAAAGGGTGGTTAAATTTTACGTGCCGATGTTGATTTTAAATAAAAAACAAATTATTTTTTTTTTTTTAATTCCCTAAGCTAATCCCGCGAAGCTCCTTGTCTGCAAGTAAGAAACCAGAGTCTCTGGCGGGAATCAAAACCGCAACCCCGGCGCTGATAGACTAGCTTACTACCATCTAGCCTACCGGGGCACTCCACTTTAGGAAATTATTGTCATTTCGTTTTCATTATGATAATATTGGTATAGTTCGAATATGTATAAAACGAAATACCGACCAAATGGCTTCCGCGACCTCGACGGCACACCTCCAACCGATGGTCCAAATTTTCGATGACGCTGAGGCATAATTGAGGTTCTATGCCGTTAATGTGCCGAATTATCTCATTATTTAGCTCTTGAATTGTTGCTAGCTTATCGACGTACACCATTTCATTCAAATAGCCTCAAAGAGAGAAGTCCAACGGTGTCGAATTACATGATCTTGGCGGCCAATTGCTATGTCACCATGTGAGATAGCACGGCCATTGACATTGTCGCGCAAAAGAGCCATTGTTTCGTTAGCTGTGTGGCATCGAACGGTTGGAACTACATTTCGTCCACATCTATATCTTCCAATACGGGCCATAAAAAGTTCGTTATCATCTCAGAATAGCGAACACCATTCCCATAAACCCGCCAGACCATAAAACGCACCAAACAGTCACTCTTTGTGGGTGCATTGGTTTTTCGACAATCACTCTTGGATTATCATTCGCCCAAATGCGGCAATTCTGCTTATTGACGAATCCACTAAGGTGAAATTGTGCCTTGTCACTGAATATGAAATGCACGAAATGCATTTTGTTGTGAACGCCCATTTTGATAATAAGCCTGAATAACTTTAAAGCGTTGCTAGATTATGTATCTTTGCATGGTTCAAATAGAGTTAGTCTGAAATTGAGAAATGTCAAATGAAATGCAGAAAAAAACTTGACGTTTGTGTGTGGTCCACATTCAACCTCGGCCTTTAAAATTTAACCACCCGTTAGTTCTATTCTTTATTGAAAATTTTGTATTGGAGCCCCCTTAAAGAATGCAGATAGCGGATAGGCATGTTAGAAATAAATGATGTAGATGAAAAATAAAGTGGGGTCGGTCAAACATTTGACGCGTCTAGGGGCATCCTAGGCGCTGCAATGGCCAAATTTAAGAATTTCATTAAACCGCCAAGTTTGTATGGTTGAAATTCTTAAATTTGGCTCCTGCTACTAGACGGGTCAACTGTTTTACCAACCCCACATTAGTGTTTATATCCATCATTTACAGTAGACGCTCGGTTATATGAACTAATTCAGACAAGGTCTGTTCACTTAATGGAAAAGTTCACATAATCGAGACAATACATTACAATACAAGTATTTCAAATCTGTTTTAATATGTGTACATATGTACATAACCTATGTATATTAAGTTTTTATTGTAGATATTTTTTTGCTTTAAGGGATTTCTGTAATGCCTTGTCCCTGCATTTTCGCAATGCCAAATATCATTATCAGATACATTATTTTCACTCCAATCAATAACTTTACAAACACCAACCATCTTATTAATGTTCCTTTGCATTCGTACATACACATTTACTAGCTTATTTTGGGGGAAGAACAGATTTATAATAAAGGGTGTTTTTTATAGAGTGACACAAGTTTAAATCATAATAAAACAAGGAAATATATTTTTGATATCAATGAAACGGGCTTTATTGGAAAGAAAAATGTATAATTTAAATATTATTTCTGCCATGTGGCCGCCACGGCTGTTGTCGCATTCTGACCATCACCGTTTTTGAAGACATAATGGCCAATGACTCCGCCAGCCCATAAAGCGCACCAAAAAGTAATTTTCTGTGGATGTTATGATGTTTCGACAAAAGCTTGTGGATTCTTCTCACTCCAAATTCGACAATTCTGCTTATTTACGTACAAGCTTCATCGAAAATAAAATTTTTAGTAGAAATTCAAAATCTATACCAATTTGTGCTTCAGCCCATTCGCCGAATAATCTTGAATAAAAAATTCAACAATTTGCTCGTTGCTCGATTCATTATAAGCTATAATTCGACTCATAATGAAATTTCAAAGCAAACTAAACAAAAAGCAACTATCAGCTGTTAAATGTGTGCTCAAATAAAGCAGTGACGCCAACTCAAAGTCGTGATACTCTAAAAAACACCCTTCACAACAAATAGTTACAAAGTGCAAGTTGTTCACATAATAGAGATACGTTGTGTTCACTCTTTAGAACCTCATGTGTAAAAATTTTGTTGTTCACTATTCTGGATGTTCATATAACTGGGTATACATATAACCGAGCGTCTACTATATTTCTAATGATGATCATTTCGGTACCGGTCTCAATACTGGTATTAAATTTTAATCGGTATTAAAGTGGCATCGGGATAAAGGCAGTGGTTGCCAACCTTGGTATTAACATTTTCTAGACTTTGGGGATAAAAGTAAAGTGTGCTAGTTCAACACAAATAGTCATATGATGATATTACTCAGTTATATAATTAGCATTTACAAACTTCTACTTAAAATGTCTCGAAAACTCGATATTTGCTTATTTTTAAAACCCAAATTTACGACTTATGTAAACAGATAAATGGTTGCCATACGAAAAAAAAATCAAAATTAACAGATTCTCAAGAAATATAAGTCTAGGTCAGGATTGTTAAAAGAATATTTCAGTGATATTTTTCCTCTTAATTTATGAAAAAATTTCAAGCTTCATTATGATAATATGTAATAATAATAATGATGATGTAATTTGATGCTGTTTCAAATTGAAATTTTTTATTAAAAACTGTTTAGCATAATAAATTTTAAGTGCTATTTTTCAAATAATTTAGGTTGTTGTCAAGTTTTATTTAAATTAAACTCATTTATTTATTTTTTATGTTTCTAACTAAAAATGTAGTTTTACTATGCAGGTAGAAAACAAATGTTATTAATGTTATTATTAGCAGTGATTAGTATTCTCTTCAGGTTCGTTTTATTATAATTTTGTCTATTATTTTAAAATTTAATTTATGTTTTTAGGCTTTAACAAAACAGCATTTTAAATATTTTGTGGTTTTCATAAAATATAATGGTAGAATTGTTTTTTATTTTCATTATAAATAACAAAATTGTGTATAATTTCAAAAAAAAAATATACTGGTTATTTATTTAGTTGATTTCACCTTGGTTTTCAATATATATATTTTTTTTTAAATAATTTTATCTAGTCAATCGTTTTAGCACAATTTATGAATCGGTTTTTGTGTTTTTTCAGTGATTTATATTCTTCAATACTTATTTATGGCCAGTTCCTTTGATTATTTTTTAAATGAAAAAAAAAACGTTATGTATAAAATAAAAACAAGCTCCAAGGGGGGTTTTCAAAAAATAAACTTTAGGCTTCAGTCTTAAATAAAAAAAAGTGACGATAATGTCACCTTTAAATTTATGAACGAAATCATGTTTTCTTTAAGTTTATTATTTGTAAAAGACTCAATTTTGTTAAAAAAATATATATGTATAATGTAATGGCTAGGGGTCGGATTTTTATGCATTTGGTTTTGACAAAGAAAAATCAATCCATAAATGGAAGTGTTCGCCTTTCCTTAAACTTAACCTTTATAGCTCTTAACAACTCAGTTAACCAAAATAAAGTTGTTGGTGACAATAATGTGGTTGAAGTTACAATAATATGACTGAAATATTTCCATTACACTGAAAGAATTTTCTTTGCAATACCAATAAATTTTGACATTAATCCCATGAAAAATTGCGTTAAAAAGGAACCTATGCAGCGCTTCGTTGGATCAGTGGAACCTGTTAAATTTAAATATATTTAATGAAACATTACATTAGATCTATGAATATTATTCATTGGATGAATACTTTCAATAAAGTAAAAATTTTTTTTTTTTTTTTTTATTTAATTATTATTTTTTTTTTTTTATATTTTTTTTATTTTATTTAATTTTTTTCTGTCTCTGTCGGGAATCGAGCCCGCAACCTGAGTGCTGTTAGACTAGCTCATTACCAGCTAGTTTTTTGCCATTACTCAATTAAGAGCGTAAATATGAGATTAAATTGTCCATATGTCCATACATAAACTGTCCATTACTATAATGACATTTTTCATTGTCATAATAAAAATTTAAATTTATGAAGACATGCTGTTTTGAAATATTTTTATACTTTTAATTATTGAGACTAAAGAGTTATTTGAATGTTAAAAATATTTTTGTTTTCAATTATTGAAATATGTTGCTTTTATAAAAAAATTTTTGATTTCATAAATTTAATGCATATTACATTAGATGTATGAAATAATTAAATCTTACATTTTTATACCCTTCACCGAAGGTAAGAGGGTATATATAACTTTGTCATTTCGTTTGAATGTTTCACAATATTGATCCTACACCCTATAAAGTATATTTATTCTGGGTCCTTATGAAAAGCGAAGTTAAAATCCGGTTGTCCGTCTGGGCGTGTGTATGTTGAAATGGGTTTTCCGAAAACCCCAGAAATGATGTGGACTAGGTTGATGTATATTTATGTCACATATACTCCGTTTAAGTTTGCTATTAAAATTCAGCCAGATCGGTCTAAAAATGACGGAGATATGAGCAAAAAACCACGACTACCTCTAAATTTTTCCAAAAATCCCTTGTTGTTGTATTTTTTTATTTCTGTATATCTTGAGAACGGCAAGAGCCAAAGTTTCCAAATTAGGAACACACATTTAGGCTGCCAATACACACCATCCTACAAAATGTGGGCGGGATTGGAGAAGTGGGCGGGATTGGAGAAGTGGGCGTGGTACCTCCCGTACAAAAAAACTTAAAAATTTTATAAAAACCTAAATTTTAGGGCTGCCATATGTCCTATGGATATGACTTATATATCAAAATATCGGTTCAGATACAAAAAAGTTATGACCAAAATTAATTTTTTTTTTTAAATATCCACTTTCGGGAACCATAGATCTCCCCGAGTCCAAGCTTTATAACTAAAGTAAATGTTAAATTTCTTCTTCAACACGTCGGCATATAAATCTGCCAAATCGGTTAAAAAATGGCAGAGTTATAACCGAAATACTGAATCCACAAAAATTACTCTTTTTATAATTAACTTTGTTAAAATATATATTTACAAGTTTATATAAATGTTTATATATAAGTATAACCTAAGTAAATGGTAAAATTCTTCCTTAACACGTCGGTATATAAAACTATCAAATCGGTTAGACAATGGGTCATTTATGAGCAAAATACTCCAAAAATGGGCTAAAAAACATTAAAATTTAAAAAAAAAACCTAAATTTTAGGGCTGCTATACGTCCTATGGATATGACTTATATACCAAAATATCGGAAATTTGTATGAGTTATAACCGAAATACTGGGGTCTAATCACCGCATACGATATCGGGCAAAATTGATCGAAATTTTTTATTTTGGTATCTGGAAACTCGATATCGAATGAAATGTATTGAATTTGAAATAATAGCATTCGACATCGAGTAACTCGACATTACATTTATCGAGTTTTCATTCGATACGCCAGTGTCTATCGTATGCAAAAAAATTCAATAGTTTATTCGATACGATAGTATCGAATGCGGTGATTAGAACGCTGAATTCCCGAAAAATACTCTTTTTATACCCTTCACCGAAGGTAAACAGGTATATACAATATTGATCCTACACCTAATAAAGTATATATATTCTGGGCCCTTATGAAAAGCGAAGTTCAAAACCGGTTGTCTCTTATTTAAAAAAAAAATATTTACCAGTTTTATTTAGTTTTTGTCTAGTTGCTCTGTATGCTGCTCGCACAATGGTGAAGGGTATATAAGATTCGGCACAGCCGAACATAGCACTCTTACTTGTTTAATTAACAATTAAACATTTTTTTACGGAAACTATAATTTTGTATTAATTTATGAATAAAGTTATGTTTGTATATTGTTTTTTTATGTTCCCAATTAAAATTTTTTGTTTAACTTGGACAAACTTAAGTTTTCATATATCCAATAAAAACTTTTAACGTAATTACGAAATCCAATGAAGCGATTTTAACGAAAATACTTCATTATAACTATGAAATTCCATTTAGACAATGAACATTTTCATTTAACCAATGAAATTTTTTTATGAAAATGATTCATCAAATATATGAAGCATTTTTCTTTAAGTGTAGAAATAGATTTTGTTAGCAACTTTTAGATGTTTGCTTGAATTTTAAGATACTTATGGCACCTTTCATAAGTCAGAAAGGTTTTAACAAATTCGGTGCCTAAGGAATCGAATACAAATTGAATTATATAGAAACTTCTAAATATTTATTTATTGATTAAAAAATTTTATTTTAGGAGGAAATTTTAAAGGGGTCTAAGTTAAGTAAAACCCCTATAAAACTATAGACCACCACAAATTTCTTCCATTTTGATCTGTTCGTTGCAATTGTTTTAACTTCACTTAAGCTTTTATACATTTACAGCCTTGTTATCAATTTGCCTACGACGTGTGTGTGCTGGTCGGCCTATTCTGCGACTGTCCTGCATTTTCCATTCAATATCATTTCTGGCTAGATCGGACAGGATCCGGTTTCACTTTCTTCTCTGTATTTCTACACACGACGGTGTTTGACGTGTTTCAGCCCATAGCTTGTGGTTTGGTATGGTTCGTGGCCAGAAGATTCGTAGAACTCTTCGGCGACTTTATTGACGAAAACTTGAAAAGTGTTAATGTCTCGGAAAGCAGCGTTCTAAGTTTTACATCCTTATAACAGAGTTGATTTTGCATTGGTGTTAAAAATTTTGATTTTAACAAGGCGTGATATTGAGAACGATTTCAGTACTGTACTGAGCTGGCCAAAAGATTAAGTGGCCTTTCTTATTCGGCTGACAATAGCTTCACTAGATCTACCAGTTCGGCTTATAACAGCTTCGAGACAATATAAAATTTCAAATTCTTCTAATATTTCATTATCTATTAGAAATAGATTCAAGTTTCCAGAATTTATTCGCATAACTTTGTTCTTTTCTTGATTTTTAACCTGGCTTTCTCTAATATGTATATGAGATGCCTAAGTTGCGCGGTCATGACAGTATAGGTATGGGAGAGAAGGCATATTCGAGATGCTCCAACCTTTCGTGCAGCCCAAATACGATCTTGCGGATTCCCATCACTGCCTGGTGCATTACACTAGGCAGCACTATACTGAAAGCAGTGGAGACATCACACACCCTTGACGACCGCCAGTGCCAATCTCAATCTTACGACTAATGGCTAAAATATCACGGAACGTTAAAACGCTGGTTCAGTTGAACTGAACTTAAATGTATATGCAATTTAAACTCAACAGCAGTAAATCAGTATCGCATGTATTATATGTAGCTTAAAAAATAACATGTGGTAGCACTACGATAAATGTTGTCAAATTCATATGATCTGTATTCGTAGCTTAAACGCCCAATTTTCTGCGTTTGAAGATGGTTTATATTTTAACTGATTTATAGATTTGTCGTTTTAAAAACATTTTAAACCAAAAAGAGAGTTTAACTGGCAATGATTTATTAGCCCTAAGCATGGCATCGAGTAGAATTCGCCAGCTTGCCCCAGTAGTATGTACACTTTTATTAATTTAGTACTCCTTAACATTCGAGAGAATTCTAGATAACATTATGGGCCAGGGTGTCAAATGCCTTCTCGAAATCAATAAAGATAAGACACAGAGGAGACCTCCATTCAACTGACTGTTCCACGATTACTTTCAATTACTCCCAATTACTCCCTATTGAACCGACCAGTGTTATTTTCAAATAAGCTTTATTTTGAGAAAATATTTAAGCCAAACTTCAATTTCCATCTCTTTCTTTCTAACCATATTTGTCAGCACCCCAGATTTCTTTCAGAACTTTTATATGTGAACTATGTGAAATAATTTGTTGATCTTAATAAAATCCTAATTTGAAAACTGTATCTTTGAAATAATGGTCGGATTTTAATTTCTCAGTGCTTTAAATACTCGCACATTATGATTCAGTCGAATTTTAAACTATTTTTGCCCTCCCTGCTTACTATCATTGAAAATGCATCTTTATATTGATGATAACATCAGAATTTTGACATCAATGTTATTACAATTGGAATCAATAAGGCAAACAGTGACATCAATTAGTCAACGACAAACGTCTTCAAAAAATTTTATAATATTTTATGCGTCATCTATTCTCTGACTACAGTGACACCAATTCGATGCCACATTTTGTATATTATTAACATTATTTTCCTGTTTAAAGGTAAAATAAGAAGCAAATATTCCCATATTCTATTTGCTTAAATTATTTTGTTAAATACATCAAATTTTAAAAGAAGAATGATTACGGAAAACTTATCGGGCATGCTGCAGGTGTCTTATAATAAGGAGTTCTTCTGTAAACAAAGGGCAAAATACAATAAAAGTGAAACAGACATGTGTAACGGGTAAGTAAATAATAATATTCTCCTCTCACTTTGCTTTAAGTCAATCCCAATGACGAATGAGCCTAATCAGTCATTTTTCCTATTTTATTGAGTCATCGCATTTATGACATTTTTCATTATACTGACTCCGTTTCGTCATTTCTGTGATGCCGATGTGTCATCCCATTGATGACATAATTTCACCTGATGACAATTTGGCCAAGTGATGTACAGGCCGACATCCCAATGATGAAAAGTGTCATGGGGTCAAAAACGAGGACACTCGTCATAGTACTGATGTCAAAATACATCATTGTTATGGTGCCTTTTCTATCAGAGGACACAGTTTTGTACTGGTAAATCCATAATTGCTCATAGGTCCCATATAACCCCTCTCATATAGATGTTGATATTTTGATGGCACTAAGAACTCTCAATGAATCTTAATCCCATAACATAATTTCGTTTTGCCAAGACTTGTCTTTATATACTCTGCTTGGTATCAATTAAACGGGTTTAACCGACTTTTCTGTCTTTCTTTTGAGATAAATTGAATTACGTGATAGGGTTTATATGGAAACTATGGCCTTATTAAACCAATTCTATAAAAATAAAAAAAAAATAATTCTACGTATTAGATTATTTTACTGTAAGCACCGAGTTGACTACAACACTCGTCGGAACTAAAAAGTCGATGAGTTGATTAGCAAAGTCTTTGTGGTTCTTTTAAACCGAACAATTCACTGGGTAATGAATTTATTATTAGACACATCTCTCTACATATATTTCGTCCATCCATTTTTAAACGAACCTCAACCATAATTAACAGAAATAATTAAACATTTTTTTTGCGCTAAAATTATTTCAAAATATTAATGCAAATTATACTGCAACTAATTTTGTTTTTACATCAAGGCAAACATTTTCCACATTTTTATATTTATTATAATTTGTTTATTATCTATCTATAACTCTTTTGCATTTTTAATGAAACAAAAAACTTGCATAAATAATTTAATTACAAATTCCCTTGAAAATATAAAATTTCTCAATAAAAAAAATATAAAAAAAATAACAATAATAAACAGACATACCGCTATAATTAATAATAACTACAACAAAAAATGAGATTAAATTAATATTTAAATATAAAAAATTTAAATTAATATTCGTTGAATTAATTTAACACGACAGCTAAAAACCATTTTATACAAAACTATTAATAACAAAAAGAATTTAACAAAAAAACTAGTAAAAAGGTATAGTCGGGTAAGTCTGACTAAATGGTACCCTACCTTATAGTGATTAGAGACATATTTTCAAAAATTTGGAATTGGTGCGGCAAAGCAGGGGTCTAATCACCGCATTCGATACTTTCGAATAAACTATCGAATAGACACTGATGTATCGAATGAAAACTCGATAAATGTTATGTCGCGTTACTCGATATCGAATGCTTTTATTTCAAATTCAATACATTTCATTCGATATCGAGTTTCATGATACCAAAAATAAATAATTTCGATCAATTTTGCTCGATATCGTATGCGGTGATAAATAAGACCCCAGAATTATGTTTTGTGGTTAAGATTAATATAAGAGTTCTTTGTGCCGAATGAGATATAGATATCAACATCGATAAGAGATTTCTTTGTCTAAAAGCGATTTTGGTAAGGGGGTTTATATGGGGCCTTTGGTTTTAAGCTGGCTTTAATTTCAAATTCGTACTTGAAATAATCTGAAAGTAAGATTTTGATTCTAATCTAAACACTTATCCCAGTGAACCAGAGAGAAAGAATATTACTATTTACTTAACTGTTTTCACACATGTTTGTTTCACATTTTTTGAATTGCCCTCTTTCTTTACAGAGGAACTCACAACTATAAGACGCCAGCAGCCAGTGATGCCAGGAGAAATTTCAACAATTCCCTACGTCTCTAAGAAAAAATCTCTTTTTTCCCTACAACCAAAAATAAGTGCCCTACACTTTTCCCTACGTTAAAAATGTATTGTTGTTAGCAATAGGCAAACATATTCACCCCTATCGTGAATAATTTTTCCCTCGTAATTTTTCCCCTTTTCCATTATTTGCGATCATGAACAACTCCCATCAAAAAATGTAATTCAAAGAAGAATAATAACGTGTAAAAATTTTCACGGGAATAAAATTCCCCTTATCGTGAAAAATTTTTTCCCTCGTAATTCGTTCACATATCCCTTAGATTTTCTCACTTTATTTTTGCTAGGGAACAGAACATGTATGTAAGTAGTTCCTCCTATAAATCAAATATTAATTAATTAAAGTTAATGACAAACAAACCGTTATATTGCTCAACAAAATGCAAAACAATAGGTCGATTGCCTGCGGATTTATGAAGCTTTCGATAGACTTGGTGGCAGAATTTTGGAAAATATTTTACTACATAAAATTTAAAAAGTGCAAAAAACTAACGTTGTAATCAAACTATCCCTCCAATACAAAATTATTTAAACTTTTCTTTAAACTATTTCCTTGTACATTTTTGAACAAAAGTTTCATTGATTTTTAATTTTTCTTCTTATTTTTACATTCACTGGAACTGATAGCGTGAAAAATTTTTCACATGAGATTCACGATTGCTTTTTTCCCTTCGAGGGGAATAAAAATTTCATGGGAACAAAAATTCCACTTGTTATTCACGATAGGGGTGATTATAATAAAAACATTTATTAACAACATGGAAAAAACCAAAAATAAATATGTGTATATGGCACATACCCAACAAACACGGAGGTTTGATTTCAAATGGAAAATGATTTGAAATTTTGCCCCGCCCACTTTTACGCCCACTTTTTTCGAATTGCCTAAAACAAGAAAACGGCTCCATCGATTTGAATAATTTTTCTGTCAAATGTTCGTATTAATCCATTTTAAGTTTGCATCGAAAGAAAAATTTACCACGCCTACTTTTACGCACACTTTTCCTATTAAGCACATAACTTGAGAACGGCTTGACCGATTTGGACGATTTTTTCTTTAAAATGATTGCCATGGTCCAACTTAGGACGGAAAGAACGGAAAGAAAATCTTGCCCCGCCCACTTTTTTCGGTTTACCTAAAATCAAAAAACGGCTCCGTTGATTTGACTAATTTTTCTTTTAAATGTTCGTATTAATCCATTTTACATTTTCATCGAAAGAAAAATTTACCACGCCTACTTTTACGCCCACTTTTTCTATTAAGCGCATAACTTGAGAACGGCTTGACCGATTTGGACGATTTTTTCTTTAAAATGATTGCCATGGTCCAACTTAGGACGGTAAGAACGGAAAGAAAATTTTGTCCCGCCCACATTTTTCGATTTACCTAAAATCAAAAAACGGCTCCATTGATTTGACTAATTTTTCTTTTAAATGTTCGTATTAATCCATTTTACGTTTTCATCGAAAGAAAAATGTAACACGCCTTCTTCTACGCCCACTTTTTCTATTAAGCGCATAACTTTAGAACGGCTTGACCGATTTGGACGATTTTTTCTTTAAAATCAACGCCATGGTCCAACTTAGGTTTTTACGGAAAGAAAATTCTGCCCCACCCACTTTAACGCCCACTTTAACGCCCACTTTTTTCGCTTAACCTAAAATCAGAAAACGGCTCCATCGCTTTGACTAATTTTTCTTTCAAATGTTCGTATCTTTTTAACGGATTTTAAAAATCGAACGCAAACATTTCTCCTAATTTGGACAGGACAACGTCTGTCAGCTAGTACCAAATAAAAGGGAAGACTCTGTAAAATTTTAAAAAATTAAAAAAAAAATTCCATTTAAAAATATATCCTTCAATATCCTTTCATTAAGTTTTCATTAAACATTTAGTTTTTTTCTTTTAGTTTAGAAGGTGTAATTGCTTGTTTACAAATTAATTTCTATGTATAAATTTCATTTATTAGATCTTCGATTTTAATATTCGCATACATTTGAGCGAATGTGAGAATATCCATAGGCCCCTAATTATATCTTAGGGGGCGCGACGAATATTCGGGTACATGGTTTTGGCAATTGTTGAAGATTGCCAGGCTGGTAGGACTCATAGTATAGGGCTTCTGTTAAAAAATACTATTTTATATGAAAAATTTTAATTTTTTAATAAAAATAAGATGAATAATAATTAGTATTGTGGTTATTTTGTTGAACTATTTATGGTTTTTAATCCAAATTTTTAATATTCTTAATTAGGCTTAAGTTCATGAAATTTAATTTTCAATAAATTATTTTTATGAAGAAAGGAATTTCACAACATGAAAATTAATCAAAATTGTTATCGACAATCTTTCATTCTTGACGTGGCTGGGGCTCGAACCCTGGCCGGCAGGTTACCATGACATGTTTCGATCGCAACCACTCGATCTCCTCAGATGGATTTGCCGTCTTATACTCGCAGCCATCGACGACTGCTGACGTCAATAGTCAAACATCAATCCTTAAACCAAATTGTATTTTAATATTCGGTAGATCGAAATTTGCTTTCCTGAATGATTATCCATTTTAACTGATTTTACATGTTTTTTCCTTACTTCTGTTTTTTCGTACTTTTGTCAAGAATTTTTCTTGAAGTCCAAGTACATTTTTTGTTTTTTCATTTTGTCTTTCTCTTTTCTGTTGACCTTTTTCAGCACAACTTGAAGGACAAATGTACACATAGAGCTCGTGCCTTAGCTTTAACAATAATTAGTATTGTGGTTATTTTGTTGAGCTATTTATGGTTTTTAATCCAAATTTTTAATATTTTTAATTAGGCTTAAGTTCATGAAATTTAATGTTTCATTAAATTATTTTTTATGAAGAAAGGAATTTTACAACATGAAAATTAATTAAAATTGTTATTGATAATCTTTCATTCTTGACGTGCCTGGGGCGCGAACCCTGGCCGGCAGGTTACCATGACATGTTTCGATCGCAACCACTCAAACTCCTCAGATGGATTTGCCGTCTTAACAGAATGAAAGATTATCGATAACAATTTTGATTAATTTTCATGTTGTGAAATTCCTTTCTTCATAAAAATAATTTAATGAAAATTAAATTTCATGAACTTAAGCCTAATTAAGAATATTAAAAAATAAGATGAATATTTACGTATTTTTAGACAACATTTTGAAAATGAGATAATATTTTGAAATTTCCCCACATTTTCCTTAAAATCAAAAATCTGTCCTTTTCCCCCTAAGCTTGCAATTTGCGGAAAAATCCCTGCAAAACGGGAAAATTTCCTACTATTGACATCACTGCCAGCAGCATGCCCAATATCATTAATTTCGTAATTATTCCACTTTGAAAATTTGATGTATATTACAAAAGGAATTCGGGAATTTTTACTTCTTTTTGATGTTTCTATACGAAACGAGCAATTTATTTTTTTACCTACTTTTGTAGTGTTGTTGTTTTTACAACAAAATTTTACAAACCCACGCGAATGCACGCATATAGAATGCAGTGGGTGTTGAAAGTAATCTCATTTTGTTTTGATTTAAGTACTATTTGGTGTTATTCGTACTTAAAGTGGAAAACATTTAAATTTTGAACGAGTCGTTTCTTTCTGTGTAAAACTTGAAAAAAAAACTTGGTCATTATTAAGGCAACACCGGGACCAAATTTCGAATTTTAAAGGACGAATATCTTTTAAACTACGCGAGAAAATCTATAAGACCGTCCCTTTTTCCATATATAGTGAGATTTTTTTAAATCTGACCGAAATGAAAAGAAAAGGTTCATTTGAATTTTGCTTTAAAGGAAGGAGCTTAACTAGGACCCCTTGTCGGTCTACCCGTAAGCAAATAAATATAGATTCCAAATTCAATACTTAAACTCGACTACAACTCTGCTATGACAATGTGCACCACTTGTTATGAAACTGCAAATTTATTTCCCTCTTTAAAAATTCCCTTAAATATAAAAGCTTCTTTTCTAGATTACATTGCGTTTTCAATAATTACCATCTTTATGACCTTGTCTTTATTGGAAGCTCCTGTTGCAGCTTAAACTTTTGCTTTTACCTTAAAAGCTCTTATCTTTTGCACAATTTATGTTCATCGAAATATTTGCATAGAAGGCAACGTGAAAGCTGTGCGGCAGAGGGTTAATATGATCCATTTGTGTTAACTCTTCATCGATCCGTCCAATTAGGCATAGTTAGTACAATATTGCAGGGAATTTTAAAGTTGGTTCTTAAAATGCATCCATACAAAATTTAAATTCTGCAAGCACTGCTACCGCTAGGTCACCAAACAGGACATTGATAGGTTTTTATTTGTGCCACCCTGTATAAGCTGAGTAAATACATTACTGGCTTTTAGTAGTCTGTATTACATTAGAAGCTTTCACTGCTTACTTAGTCACTTTAATTGCTTCTTTCAGTATTATCTTGTGTCGTAAAAGATCACAATTCCCAGATTTAGCTTCGCTTTTTATACAAATAATTTTGCATTATTTATTCGAGCCAGTTTCAGTTAAACCAACAGAAGTGATGACTACTGTAGCCTACCGTGGGCATTACTCAGCAACCTTTAAAGCTTCTTTATGCATTACCTTGTATATTTAAAGGGATCTTGTAAAGGAAATGTAAACTTTAACAAATATTAAGAATATTTTTTTCTTCAAATAGTTTGTGAGAAATAAAATTTTAGATTAAATTTTTTTCAAATATAAACCAAGTGTATATAATAAAACCGCTTATCTTAAGCTTTTAAATAAAAAAATAAATTAATATATTTAATTAAATATTTAAAATAAAACATTAACAAATGGAACAACAATAAACAACAAAATCGTTATCATACTAAAAGGTTAACAATAGAAACCATTAGAGATCGACAAAATCGTTGTATGTATTAACAAGAAATTAACTTAATTAATAATTGATGAAGAATTTATGCAAAAAAACTATTAAAAATATTTGTAGTTAGCATTTTAAATATAAAAGATATATACATACATAAAATAATAAAAAAAGATTTAAATAAATTAAATGTCACAGCAAGTTTCGAAACTCCGTATTCAAAAATTCAACTACAACTTAAAGCGGGACGGACTACATAAAAAAAGATGTGGAAGTTACCCCCTAGAATTAAAGATTTGTCAATAAAGTTTCTAAAACAACTTTTTTTGCCACGCCTCCAAATACAGCATCTAGGGGGTTACTGGCACAACCTTTTTTGACCCGCCTTTGTGTATAACTTAAAAGAGCATGATTTTGGAAAATGTTTTACGCATTCAAGTATTGGCCATCGTAAACTTTGACCTTTCCTATTTTTCTTGCAAAATATGGATTCCATACCAAAAGTACATCTAATTTTTTTGAGCAAAATAAAAAACGATTTCGGATGAAGTTAAACATTTTAGATTGTTCAAGGTCAGGGGCCAAATTCTGGCAGTCGTGATCGAGTACTTTCTCGATTCGAAAGCAATTTATTTCTAATTTTTTGAACGAATCGAAATTATTTTTTCAGTATTGTGAAACTCAAATTAGTGCTTTACAACACTGTAATGGGTTTTGCATTTGATTTATTGCGCTTTGGATTGTTGTAATGGATATATTTTTTGACGCTAGTACTACCACTGGAGCATTGGGCGCTAGCATTAAGGGTACACTGAAAAGAAAAATAAATCCATCCATACTTAAATCAAGCCCAAGCAATGTCAATAGCACGGTAAATACGGATTTCCCTAAATCAAGTACAGAAAGCTTGATTCAAGTATGGATTGTTTTAGTGCACCGTACTTTAAATAATATAAAACGGGATGGATTTAGGTAAAACTGGAATAAAAAATAATTTTAAACTTTGCTTGATTTAAGAAGTTGGTTTAAGTTCCAAATTCGTACTTGGAATTATCTGAAAGTGGAATTTTGTTTATTCTAACCTAAACACACTTATCCCAGAGAATGAAAGAGAGATAATATTATTATTAACTAACCCGTTTACACATACATATCGTCAGCTTATTTTTGGTTTGGCGCATATGCCAAAAAGTCGTAGTGGAGAAAAACGACAATTGAAGCACAGCCGCGAATAACGTTTTAAGTTACAAAATGATAATTTTTCAGGAGAGCAAAAAAACTTTTTTTGACAGGCAGAATTATTTGTTTAAAAAAATTTCTTTTCTATTATTAAAAATAATGATAATAAAAACTTTTATGAAAAAGGCTTTTAAAACATTATTCCGCACTGCAAAACCATTTCGGTTTCGTCATTTTGTTAGTAACTTGCAATGTTCTTCCACAGGCAGACACTTTGTACGCCATTTTGAAGGCGTTAAGGTGCATAGTTTTGGTTGATTTGATGTTTAAACTGTGTAAGAGAGTAAGGTCAACCGTTATCTGCAAAAAAACAGTTTTTGAAAAATGTGGCGTTTACAACGTTATTCGCGGCTGTGCTTCAATTAATGTTTGCATGAAGTTTTCTGAAAATATACCCGCTAGAACTAGGGAATGGTAAATCGATTTCGATTCCAATTTTTTGCAATCGAATCTACGTTTGCGGTTTTATACTGAAATCGATTATTGGGCCTTTAAAATCGATAATTGAATTTTTATCAAAATTTTGGCAATTTCTAATTTAAATCTTAATTAAATCGATAAATTATGGGCATGCACAATAAAACTTGAGATTGTTTTTGTGAGTACACACGTGTGTAGGTGGTACATATGTTTATGCAGTTTTCTAAATTTAAAGTTGTAGTTTTACGTATTTACGTATTAGTACCCTTAGTATACTTTCAAGTTACACATAGGGGATCTTGTTCTTCAGAAATTAAAGTCAATGGACAGTGAACAAAACAGTCCAAACATATCGTACCGAAACAAACACTGAAAGTCAGCTCTGTGATAATCAACATATTATAGAAACACAACAGGTGAATTTAACCATGGCATTCCTGTGGAAATACGCTTATATTCAAACAGGCCAGTGTGTAAGTCTGAGTTCATATGGCTCATTTCTTATTGACAAGATTCTTCCTTTTTCTTCTTTGAACATGAATTGGCGTTCAAATGATTCATGTCATGTTGGCGACATTTTGTTTTTTTGTATAGTCTTGCGTATGCATGTGTGCTTTTTTGACATTGAAAACAATAACAAAATTAAACAACGAATAAAAAAGCAAAACGTAAAGACGAGTACTGTGTACTCGTTTCTTTTCCCCTCGTCCCTCTCGCCTATAAAGTAGCAATCTTGTCAATAAGTCATGAGCCGTATTTACCCCAAATATATCTCACGATATTGCGGTCGAGTTACCAGCTGTTGCTGCTAGAGCAGCTGTTCCGCTAAGATTTGAGATAAGAGAAATCGAAAAGGCTATTTGTGATTTAAACCCCAAGAAGGCTCCTGGTTTTGACAAGATCAGCAACAAAATGCTTTTGGAGCTACCCAGCATAGCAAAGAAAATTATTCTTTTAATTTTTAATGCTACTTTACGCCTTGAATACTATCCTCAAAAGTGGAAGGTCTCCTTAGTCACCATGATACCTAAACCTGGAAAGGATCACACAAAAATTGAGTCATATAGGCCTATAAGCTTACTTTCTAATATATCAAAGCTGTTTGAGAAGCTGTTAGCGTCAAAATTAAACCCAATTTTAAATGACAATAGATGTTTTCATAACCACCAATTCGGCTTTAGAAGAGAACACAGCACAATTGAGCAAACCCATCGTATAGTAAACGCAATAAGAAAAGCCTTTGAAGAAAAAAAATATTGTCCCGCTCTCTTCATCGATGTTTCTCAAGCTTTCGATAAAGTCTGGCATGAAGGCTTACTACATAAATTGAAGATAAACTTACCAGTAAACACACACAAGCTGTTAGAAAGCTACCTAGTCGGTCGAAAGTTTATTATTAAAGAAGGTGATTATTTAAGCTCTCCTCAGCAAATTGACGCTGGAGTCCCTCAGGGAAGCATCCTGGGCCCACTTTTATACTTAATATATACCTCGGATATGCCAACAAACAACTACACACAAACTTCAACATTTGCTGATGATACAGCTTTTTTGAGCGTGCACGAAAACCGTCAAGAAGCATCTCGATACCTACAGGATCATATATTTCAACTCGAACTATGGTTAAAGCAATGGAGGATAGAGGTCAATGAGCAAAATTGCGTACATATAACATTCACCTCGCGTCGGGAATCATGTCCCCCTATTAAAATCAATAATCAAATAATACCTCAAAATTCGCATGTAAAATACCTCGGTATTCATCTAGATCGCCGTTTAACGTGGAAAAGCCATATAGAGGCAAAATTAACTCAAATGAAACTAAAAGCCATCCAAATTCATTGGCTTATTGGAAGAAACTCTGTCCTTAGTCTCGACTGCAAACTTCTTCTTTACAACTCCATCTTAAAGCCAATCTGGTGCTATGGTATTCAGTTATGGGGCACTGCCAAGGCCTCTAATATCGAAAAAAATTCAAAGGCGCCAAAATAAACTACTTCGAATAACCACAGCTGCCCCTTGGTATGTTAAAAACTCAAATATTCACAAGGATCTCAATGTTCCATTAGTTAAAACTATGATTACGAAATATGCAGTAAAATACTTAAAAAGGCTCAAATTGCACCCGAACCCACTAGCACGAAATATTTTAAATGATAGCGGCCACACTCGCTTAAGAAGAAGAGACACTGCAGCACTTATCCAATTAGATGAGCGATAAACACCTATAAAAGTGAACAGAACCCGCGATGAAGACAATTTTTGTCTGGCACTGGCAGGACAAAAAATAACGTATTAGGTTAAGATTTGATTAATTATTGTTAGTTCATATTTAATATATGAAGATTCAATAAATAAATAATGAAGAAGAAAAAAAAAATTAGCCGTATGAACACAGACTAAGCGATATTTAAATCAAGTTATAAGAAGAGTGGAAAACAAAAAGCATATAATCAATGACATGCAAATGTTTGTTTTCTATTATCTAATTCATAGCTGTTAAGTAATGATTAGTAATTTTAATAATTACGTATTAGATTACTTTTTTTAAAGGGTAAAGTAATGATTACAATTACGATTACTTTGGGTTTTGCATGCTTACTAATTGATTACGATTACAAATAATCAACAAATAATCAGAAGTACCGGCGATTACTACAAAATAATCAAAAAGAATCAAAAGTAATCAAAATGTAATCCGATTATTTTCAACGATTATTTTTGATTCTTTTTGATTACTTTCAAAAATTGCGTATTCATTCGTACAATAATTTTTTTTTTTTTTTTTTTTTGGAAACAGTTACATGTTATAGTTCTGTGGCTTGGCCAATGTCACTTTTTTACTATTTTGAGTTAATCATTGCATTAGATTTGTTTTCTTCCTATCTTTCATTATGGTAAAACAGCTAAAGTCATACTTAACCCTGAACAGCTTCATAAATAAAATGCTGGCCAATGTCACTATGAAAGCATCTATAAAAGTTTTTTCTTCAATTCCAATTTTCTCAAAAGTGAATATTTTTTATTGGCCCTTTTATCTCCAAGCCACAGAGTTATTCAAAACTGTACTGGCGAACACTTATCCATATAAAATTTGTCTACTATTGGACTCCAGTTATTTATTTAATACCAAACAAAAAATGTAATCAAATTGATCGGTATTATGTTTAATTACATGATACTTAAGGCTAATAAATCAGCGCAAGTTTAACTCTCTTATTGGCTTAAAATGTGTTTAAACCACCAAATTTACAATTCAGTAAATATTTAAACCATCTATAAACGCATACAATTGGACGTTTAAACTTCCAATACAAGCTATATCAATTTGACAACATTTATCGTAGTGCTACCACGTTATTATTACAGATGATGCAATTGAAACAGGTCCTTCTCCACAAGACCATCTAAAACCTGTTCAGTCGATTATTTCTTGATTGATTAATCGAACAATTTTAGACGATTAATTGTTCAACTAATTTTCGATTAATGGATTAATCGACGAATTTATACCGATTAATCGAATGCTAATAATATATAGAATTTCTGTTCAATGTATAATTTTTTTAAAATTTCAGAGTTTTATTGACTCTTTTAAAATCCAAGTGCCCAAAGTGAAGCAACAATTTGGAGCTACAATGCCAAGTTTTTTTTTTTGAAAAATAATGATAATTATACCATTTTTTTTTCCAAAATTATCGAAAAAAAATCTAGTAATTTATAAAATTTCAGGATTTATAATTATTCGATTCATTTTAAAATTTTATTCGTTTAATCTAATAAGCTAAAAAGGCCAAATATCGGTTAATCGTTTAATCGAACAGAATGCGTTTTTGAGATATACGCGAAAATCGTGTTTTTCTGCAGTTGTTTTAGGTATTTCGAAAATTCTTGAGAACTGTTGAACTGAATTGTACAAGATTTTGCATAAATATCTCTTTTCTCTTTCAGAACATGTCCAAACTGTGTCATTCGGTTTTACTGAATTATAGGACTTTAAACTTGAATTTTTACGACAAACAAAATCTTGTAAATAACAAAAAAATTTTGTAATATTATTGTTTTTTTTTTTTCTTTAATAAATTAGTTTACAACTTACTATTTCTTTAGCTATTTTTGTTTAGCTACTTTTAATTACGTGCTGTAGTTAATGTTGTTTATGTTTTTTTTTTTAAATAAATATATTAAAATTTATTGATTATGAAAACTTTAAACAGGTTATCAATTGTTTCGAAAACTTTTTTAGTGCAAATGAATACACAATTGTTGAAAGTAATCAAAAAGAATCAAAAATAATCGTTGAAAGTAATCGGACTACTTTTTGATTGCTTTTGATTCTTTTTGATTATTTTGTAGTAATCGCTGGTATTTCTGATTATTTCTTGATTACTTGTAATCGTAATCAATTAGTAATCAGAAATTTTTTCTTATAGAGTTATATAATCATTACGATTCTTTTTAAAAAGTAATCTAATTGATTACTAATCGTAATCGATATTTAACAGGTATGATCTAATTTAATAGTAACTTAGCAAAGAAACAGTCGTCACTGATCAGGAACTATTGTAACAATCCTTTGAAATACAAGAACACAATTTTAATGGGAAATGTACATGCGCACTTATAATCCTCTAAAGGCCATCTTAAAATTTACACATTTTATTTTATAAAGCTTTTTGTAATAGTTCTATTCCTTTAATTTTTCAGAAATGACTTTATACACTATCAGACTATTATATTGTATTTTCTTTTTACATTTTACCTTAGGCTTCCTTTGGAAAGCAATGAAGTATATTGAATGTACTGAAAAATTTACAATTATTAGACACCAGCAGAATGTAATGCATTTTCTGGCCCGCTACGGCCTTCGTCAGCATTCTTTGTGTCTTGTGAAATTTATAACAAGCAGCGCCTTAAAATATATTGAACTTATTTAGGATAAATAATAAAAGTAAAAGAAAGTTTCCTTTAAATAATGCTTTATTGGCACAAATTACGACATTTTTAAAGCAAAAGATAGTTACTTCGTTAACCGACAGATGTTAAAGGGCTAAATAAACCACACAAACGGTTTAAACAAACTTATAAGAAAAAGTATAAAGCAAGTTTGTGTAAATAAAAACAAAATTTATAAAACAATTAAACTATATTGAACTTTTTGTTTTTAATTGAAATTTAGATCTTTAATTTAGGCTTAAGTTTATTAAATTTAATTTTCATTACATTATTTTAGTGATGAAAGGAATTTTATACAACATGAAATGAATTAAAATTTTTCTGATCATTGAATTTTGGATTGAACTCGTGTGGAATTTAAATATTTCGAGAATAACTGCATTCCCTTCATCAGAATTCTTTTCAGTTCCAATTCAACCGTTTTAATCCCGTTAGTTCGGTCAAGAAAAAAAATTATTAAAAAAAAAACTAATTAATTTCATGTTGTAAATTTCCTTTATTTAGTAAAATAATTGAATACAAATTAAATTAAGCCAAATTTTAAAATATCGAAAATTTCTAAATTGTTAATATTCACACAAAGATCTTGTTGTTAAAGAAACAAATTGTATGTTTGATTTTTGCTAAACTCATACACTGATAGAAAAGGCGTCATAACGCTGATGTATTTTGACATCAGAACTATGACAAGTGTCTTCGTTTTTGACCCCATGACACTTTTCATCATGGTAATGTCAGCCTTAACATCACTTGACCAAAGTGTCATCAGGGTCAAAATTAGATTATATCATCAATGGGATGGCACATAGGCATCACAGAAATGACGAACATGTCCTCAGTGCGATGACGCAGTAACATTGTAGAAAGGACACATTAGAATCAATTTAACGACAGTTTGTCATTAAGTCAAAGACATTGGAATTGATTTAGGTCAAAGTGAGAGAATATTATTATTTACTTACCCGTAACATATGTTTGTTTCACGTTTGTTGAATAACGGCCTTTGTTTGCAGCAGAACTCTCAATAATAAGACAAGCACCAATCCCCATATTGTTTTCGTAATCATTCTACTTTAAAAATTTCATGTATTTAACTAAATAATTAAAAAAAAATAGAATATAGGAATTTTTGCTTCTTACAATACATTGTAATCATGAAAATAATGTTAATAATATGCAAAATGTGGCATTGAATTGATGTCACTATAGTCATCAAATAGATGACACGTAAGAAATGACAAAATTTTACGATGACGTTAGTCATTGGATTGATGTAACTTTTTGCATCATTGATGCCATTTGTAGTAACATTGATGTCACAATTCTGATGTTAGGGCATCATTAATATGAAGACGTATTTTTCTATCAGTGTATAAATAAATAAAATAAATGACTAATATTGTTTTTTTTTTTTGTTATTTATTTGTTTTTATTGTTTCTTTTAAAAAGGTAATCAAATATCCAAAATCTTAAATTTTGTTTCCATTTTAATTAGGAATAATAATTTCATCATCATAAGTGTATTTTAAAAAAAATCATAAATATTTTTAATGTTTAAGAATAAAGTGAAATTTTATTTTTTTTTTTTTTTTATTAATTTTAAGTATTTGTGTTCATTAGTATAATTAACACCTTCAAAAGAAGTAGTTTTTTTTGTTATTTGTTACCAAAAAATTAACATATTTTTACGGTTTTTTTTCAGTTGATTTAAACTAATTGAAAATTAATGCTAATTAAGCTACAAAAAAAACTTTATTTATATTATTTTAAGCAGAAATATAGTGACTCAAATAAAATGCGTATTTTTTTTTTGGTGTTGAAGTGCTTTCCAATTATCATGGGAAAAAAATATGTAGTAGTTATCACGTTCTCGTGAACTCATGATTATTGTAAAATTCGGTTTTAAAAATTTTATTATGAAATAAATAATGAATAATATTTTACTAGTGAAATTGTTTACAAAAGATTTATGTGTTGTTTTCAGGTGACAAGCAATTGATTGTGTAGTAGAATTTCAGTTTTTTTAGTACTCTTCATATAAATATTTCTACACAATCAATTGTTTGTTACCTGGAAACAGCACATTAATGTTAAATTCCTAAAAAAAAAACTTATCGATAAGGTTAAAGTTGCCTGGTAAAATGTGTTGTAAAAATTAACAGCGGCACTCATACCAAAAATTTCACCTCAATTTGTACACTACGTGCAGTGTGCTGCTAACTATAATGCGGATTAAGTTTAGCAGCTTGTTAGCTTGTTAGTTAATTATTAAGAAACTTTTATTCGTCTGCTAATTTTTATTTAATCAACACTAACATGGTAATGATGCTACGTTACACTGCTCGCTATGGTTTTCGTAATCATTCAACTTTGAAAATTTAATGTATTTTACTAAACAGTAAAAAAAATAGAATATGGGAATTTTTGCTTCTTATTTTACATTTAAGATATGAAAATAATGTTAATAAAACACAAAATATGGCATAGAATTGCTGTCACTGTAGTCACAGCATAGATGACGCATAAAATATGACAAAATTGATGACGTTCGTCATTGGATTGATGTCACTGTTTGCCTCATTGATGCCATTTGTAATAGCATTGATGTCACAATTCTGATGTTAGGATATCATCAATGTAAAGATGCATTTCTCAATGTGTTAAGGTTTAGGTCAAAAATGTCTTGCAAAAACCTAACAATCATCGGTTTCCAATAAATTTGTTATTAATTGATTAAACTTTAAAAATTTCCTAGAAACACTTAAAAAGAAACCCCTCAACAAAATATAACTTTTGTGTTTTTTTTTTTTTTTTTTTTAATTTCCCAGCAAAAACTTACATTGCAAAGTAATGACTTAAAAAGCTAATATAACGACTCTTCACTACTTATACAATGGCATTTTAACTCATTATTTTAACACGGTGATGTCATTGGAGGCAAGTACTTACCACCCTCGCTTATAAATAAGGAGTTAAATAAGTCATTACCACATTCGCTTACAAATAGGGACTTAAATAAATTATTACTCTGATGTCACCAAAATTACAACTAACATGTCATGACTTTAAAAAAATTTATTTTTTATTATTTTTTTTAAATTATTTTTTTTCTATTTTTTCTTATTTTATTTTACTTTACTTTATGTTTTTTTTTTCTATTTTTTCTTATTTTATTTTACTTTGTTTTATTTTTTATTATTTTTTCTGTCTCTGATGGGATTCGATCGCGCAACCTCGGTGCTGATAGACTAGCTCACTACCAGCTAGTCTACCGGGGCAGTGTAGTTTTGTATAAAAAAACGATGTTTTTTACTCAATTAAGACCGTAAATATGAGATTAAATTATTGGAGGCAACTACTTACCACCCTCGCTTACAAATAGGGAGTTAAATAAGTCATTACCACATTCGCTTACAAATAGGGACTTAAATAACTTATTACTCAGATGTCACCAAAATTACAACTAACATGTCATGACTATAAAATTTCAGTACAGCATAATTTTTCATATTCAAATTTATTACAAATTGTTTTTTATTTATAATAAAAAAAAAACAAATTGTAAGAACAAATATTTTAAATCAATTTGTGTTAGATTTGAAAAACTTTAACTTAATTTCGTTAATCAACTCATACACACGTACTTAGGTATCAGATTATATGTCAGCCATTACCAAACTACTTCTATGTAATGCAGATGGTATGAAGTAGTCATTGAAAAGTAAGTTGTTCAGTAATGGCAAGTCATTACCAAGTTTTTGCTGGGTTATTATCAAGAAACAGATACAATTTCCATTAATTGCATGTCAATGTTGTTTAATAAAACATATTTAAATTTTATTTAATTAATGAAAAAACCGCCAAAAATAAAACATTAAGCAAAATTATCTGATTATTTTTTTTTTTTTTTTTTTTTTTGAGAATTAAGAAACACTCAGACTCTTAAAAAACACTGTCAAATGTTTAGTGTCAATGTCAAAAATATAAAAAAAAAAGAAACAAAAAATCTCAATTTTAAGCTGAAGTCATAAAGTCATGTATCATTTTTTAAAAATATAATTTTAGACATTGTAAATGTTTAACAAACAAAAAATTATTAACAAAAAAAAAGGTATTTAAACTGAAAGTGAAAAATACTTAAAAACAAATAAAGAAACAAAAAAAAAAAAAAAACTCATTGACAATAAACACTTTAATTTAATCATTAAAAATATTGTTTAAACGACAAAAAAGGCCTCTTGAACTGGAAGTTGAAGATTAAATAACAACAATTATCAGCAACAACGACGTTGACGACATCAACAAGACCAGCAGCAGCAACAATTTATTTGCCACTTAATAAAATTATAAAAAAAAAATTGTAAAAAAAAGTACTAAAACAAACATCGTGTTTATGAAATTTAATAACAATTTAAAACTACGTCTATAATTTTTTTGTTTTTTTTTCTTTTCTTTAATATGGGGCCATAAAAACGACTCAACACCATAAACAACAGAAAACCAGTTGGTACTTGCAAATGACTTTATCCAGAACCCAGTAGTTTTGAGTGCCAATGTAGCTTAATTAAACAGTATAATAAGTTCTTTGCACTTCTTACAGTTTGATTTCGAATAAAATGCTTTTTAAAGCTAGAAAAAATTAGCTTAGTCCATAGTAGATTACCATGGAATGTATAAAATAGGCAAAAGATTGCTTAAAACTAATTGACTTCCTGCGTTAACACTCTTATTCGAAGTCCTGTTTCGTTTTCACTTTTTTTAAAAACAAAAAATAAAAATTTATTTCAATTAAAAAATTCCGAGCGAAGCCGCCCCGGCTTCGCTCGGTAGCTGATTACTAATGATCGATGGTGCCGTTTTCTGATTTTAGGTAAATCAAAAAAAGTGGGCGGGGCAATATTTTCTTTCCGTAAAAACATAAGTTGGACCATGGCGATCGTTTTAAAGAAAAAATCGTCCAAATCGGTGAAATAAATAGAAAAAGTAGGCGTAAAAGTAGGCGTGGTAAATTTTTCTTTCTATGAAAACTTAAAATGGATTAATACGAACATTTGAAACAAAATTAGTCAAATCGATGGAGCCGTTTTCTGATTTTAGGTTAATCGAAAAAAGTGGGCGTGGTAAATTTTTCTTTCTATGAAACCTTAAAATGGATTAATACGAACATTTAAAAGAAAAATTAGTCAAATCAATGGAGCCGTTTTTTGATTTTAAGTTAATCGAAAAAAGTGGGCGAGGCAAAATTTTCTATCCGTAAAAACCTAAGTTTAAAGAAAAAATCGTCCAATTCGGTCAAGCCGTTCTCAAGTTATGCGATCAGCAACAGACAACAATTCATTTTTATTATATAAAAGATATCAAGAATAAAAATTGAGAATTAAGCACGAATAAAAAAATCTTTTAAATTTTTTAAATTAAAAAATTAATAAAATTTGCACCAGTAAACAAATTAATAATATTTAGTAAATATTTAATGATCTTAACAACTTTTTTTTGCAGTCATTGTGTTAATATAAGCTAAAGTTTAATTTACTTGATTAAAGTTTTAATAAAAACTGATTTTATCTTGATAAATGTTTTAATCGAAAAAAAAGAATGGCGAGCATTTTTTCTATGCAGAATATATTAACTTATTCCACCATAGATTGCCTTGGAATGTAGAAAATAGGGAATATACTGCTTGAAACTTATTGACTTCCTGCGTTTACACTCTTATTCGAAGTTTAATATCGTTTTCACTATTGTTTTAAGCTGCACAGAAAAAAATAAAAATTTATTTTAATTAAAAAATTTGTGATATTAATAAAAAAAATTAATTAAATTTGCACCAATAAACAAATTAATAGTATCAATTAAATATTTTATAAAATTAACAACTTTTTCTGCAGTCATTTTGTTGATACAAGTACAAGTTTAATTTACTTGATTAAAGCTTTAATAAAAACTGATTTTATTTTTGATTAATAGTTTAATGGAAAAAAATAACTGGCGAGTTTTTTTTTCTGCATAGAAATTATTAACTAATTCCACCATCGATTACCTTGGAATGTAGAAAATGTGCAATAGACTGCTTGGAAATGCTAGAAAACTGGAGGAACTCTTGCGTTAACAAATTAGTTCGAAAAAAAACTTGTAACATTAAGCGAAATCCATTGCTTGAGAACAGTTTTCCGAATTGTTGGGATCTTTTTTGTTAACAACACTTTTTGAAAATATACATACAACCTAAACCTCCTCGTTTTGTTTTTGGTCTTTTTTTTAATAATTGTGCATTATTTTAACAAAATCATATCTTTAGAGAATTCCAAATTTGGTAACAGTTTTTTTCTTAATATTTTTTAAGCAAATTTCAAAATGGTCAGATTTAAAAAAAAAAAAAAAAATTTAGAGAATAAAAAACATACTTGACAATTCTCGGACAATTATAGGCGACAGCCATGATATTGTCTTGTTTAAAAGTTAAGGTTACTTCCTAGGAATTCAAATACAAGGACACTTTTTGATTTGAAACATCTAATACATGCATATTCATGAAGCAGCAAACACAAATGGAGCATTTTAAAAATAAATTTTTAATACGCATGATATCAAAATTGCGACACAAAACATAAAACTGTATGAGATTTGGCTTTCAAAACTAAGCACAATAATCTCTTTCTACGTCACACAAACCATCAACCAATTAAAAGCCCTGCGCAATGCGTAATCTTGTTTATATAATTTATGAAATATATTTTTACTGATATTCTAGATTTATATTTAATTTTATTTTACCTTTTTTTTTTAAATATTATAAGATTGAAATGTTTGATATTTTAAAATTTAGCTTAAGTTCATCAAATTTAATTTTCATTTAATTATTTTAGTGAAAGAAGGAATTTTACAACACGAAATGAATTAAAAAAAAAAAATTTTATTTTTTTTTTTTGACTAAAATTTTGAACTCGGGTAAAATTTACATGCTTCGAAAATAAACACATTCCCATCATCAGAATTCTTTGTAACTCTACCGTTTACGTCGCTGAGGCTGCTGTCAGTCTATATTCAGTAGGCAGTTTTGTAAGGGAGGGAAGCACAATACCCCCTTACAAACCTGCTTACAAGAAGCATGACTTTTATATGGCGTTTTCCCACTTGGAAGAACTTCTTCTTTCCTCTCTGTCAAAAAAAAAAAAAACAAGTTAGAGTGCCGAATCTTTGATACCCTCCACCGACACTTCGAATGTTTTAGGAGTAATATCTGCATGATGTCTATTTATTATTATAATCTTTGTAAAAACAGACATCTGCATTAAAATTTGTTGCGGTTTAGACCTATATAAAATTATTGATCGACAATCAGAATCAATTTTAAAAAGTTTGAGTAGAATATCAGTTTAAGATTAACTTAACTGATTTTCAAGAGCACAAATTATATAAAAGCCATGGTAAGCTATGAACCAATCATCCCAAATTCTGCAGAACGATTTCTGGTATTAAAAAAACATAAATTTCAATACAGCGGTGCAATTAGTTTAAGCGTTTGCAGTAAATTTCAAAAGGCTGCTAAAATGGAATATAAGGAAAATTATGGACCGTATATCACAAAATTGCATAACATTTTTTCTGGCCATATGAAGCTAAACTGGAAGAAAGTTTACCGCGTATTTAATTATTTTACCAGAGTGGGCTTTATATGAGGCCTATGGTAAGCTATGCACCGATCTTCACCAAATTTCACAGTGTCATTTCTAGTTCTATAAAACTGTGATGTATCAAATTTTGTTATGATAGCATTATTTTTTACGTTTTTAGGCGTACTAAGCTGTTTTCCGGGAGTAAGGTTTTTATGGGGCCTAGGGTAAATCATGGACTGATCTTCAGGAAATTTCACAGTCTTATTTCTAGTCCTGTAAAACTTATATGTTCCAAATTTTGTTATGATAGCATTATTTTTTACGTATTTAGGTTTACTAAGCTGTTTTCCGGGAGTAAGGTTTATATGGGGCCTATGCTAAATGATGGACCGTTCTTCACAAAATTTTAAAGTCTTATTTTTAGTTCTAAAAAATTTTGATGCACCAAATTTTGTTATGATAGCATTATTTTTTACGAATTTAGGCGTACTAAACTGTTTTCTGGAAGTAGGTTTTATATGGGGCCTATGGTAAATTATAGACCGATCTTCACGAAACTTAATAGTTTCATTTCTAGTCCTATTTAACTGTGACGTGCCAAAATTTGTTATGATAGCATTGTTAGTTAGGGTTTTAGGCTTACTATACTGTTTTCCGGGAGTAGGGCTTATATGGGGCCTAGGGTAAATCATGGACTGATCTTCAAGAAATTTTACAGCGTGATTTCCAGTTTAATTAAACGAACTGTTGCGAAATCTTATATCATTCTGTGCATTTTTCCACCATTTATGTTAGTTTTTGTAACAAAATTATCAATTTTTTTTAGGTGGTGGTTCCACATTTTGGATCATAGCTCAGATCCTATTGTACCGATTTTGCTGGATTTCAATCCCAAACTGCTCAGGATAACTACAAGCAATTTGACACCAAGTTTGTTTATTTCTTTTGAGTTTTTCGAAAGTGAGCGTGTTTTCAACAGACGGACAGACAGACGGACAGACGGACATGGCTAAATCGAATTAAAATTACTCATGGACCCAGAATATATATACTTTATAGGGTCTGAGATGAATAATAAAAAAGTTTCACACGGAATCACAAACTTAATATACCCTCTTCACAACTAATTGAGGTGGAGGGTATAAAAACGATTTGATGACTGATTGCTTCGAATGTAATTTCCATGTTCGGTTATATTTCAGGTATAATCGTAAACAGATTTTAAAATCGTTGCAATACAACCTGCTTCCATGTAAGGGAATAGCCGAAGCACTTAGATAATTGTTCGTGAATTTTTTCTTTGAATTAATGATTTTAATTTTTCACTTACAACCTGCTAACTTATAAGGGATAATGTGAAGTTATTAAATAATTTTTATTTACTTAAATTAAAAAATCACTTCAATGTTCATCGCTTCTCTGCTGCTTCACATGTAATTTTTGTGCTTTCAGTAACCTTAAAATTTTTTACTGGTTTTGATTTTTTAATTAAAATTTTATGTATTTTTAAATTAGGCTTAAGTTCATAAAATTTAATTTTCATTTATTAATTTTAATGAATGAAGGAATTTTACAACATGAAATGAATTAAAAATAAAATTGTATAGCTTTTTTTTTTGACTGAACGGGGATCGAACTCGGGTCGAATTAACATGTTTCGAGAATGCGCAATTCGGGTCATCGCCAGCAGCCTCAATACTTGCAACGCGAAATGAAACTTGGCTACTAGTAGAGCAAATCTGCCAACGGGATTTGAAAAGTAAACTCAGGTTTTCGAAATTTCGGCCCTTGAAGTTTTTGAATTTTTTAAAAAGGAATAAGTCAAAAAATATATACTTAATGTACTTAAGTATGCCAAAACCGCACATTTGGAGGGTTAAAATGTCCTACGAATATTTTCTGCATCAAATTTCACTAGGGGTCTTCGAAGTCCAAAAGTAAGTGCAATATATGTAAAATGCTTTATAATGGAAAAAAGTAGCATACATATATTGTAATTTTTCACAAAAGCAGTGGTAATTAAGTCAAAACAGTGTAAAGTGTTTCTGAGCAAATTTTTTTTTAATATTTATACAAAAATAAATCATATGGCATTTTTTTAAGAAAAATTAACCCTATATTTTCAGTTTCTGGGGTCTTTTTTCCTGCTTAAAAAAAATGCTTAAAATTGTAAGTATTGAGGCTTTGCAGCTCTACCGTTTTAATGGCAAATATTTTTCAAATTTTTAATTATATTTTGTATAACATAAACTGCAGACACCACGTGATCAATAACGGGTCTTAACAAGTTAATAGCGTAGTAAACAAATTTAACTGCTTTTTGTTTTTAAACGGGTTTTTAAGCCGCATAGAACTCTCGAAAGGGTTAGTTGCCAAACGAACTATCATACTACGGTCCACACATTAAAATTTACTTTAAAAATCAGTCATCGAAGTTTTATTGCAAAATTGTTCATTGCCGCATATAAAGTGAAGCCAGTCTAAAATGCAGCATTTGGCGCGGTTTGCATGCTGTTGCCTCACTGAACTTATTTTTCAAAAATGCAACAGAAGCTCGCGTTACTGTCAATGGCTGCACAGAAACAAATTTCACCAATTTTTTTTCAATTAAACCATTAATCAAAAATAAAATCAGTTTTGATTAAAAATTTCATCAAGTGCATTCAACATTTACTCATATCAACAACATTACTGCAGAAATGTTGTTAATATCAAAAAATATTTAATTGATACTATACACTCAAAACATTATGTAGGTAAAATCAACGTAAAATGAAATATAAAACAAATGAAAATTCATTTAAAACCCGGTCAACTCATTTTTCATTTAAATCAAACTAAAAATCCTAAATGTTAAAAAATAACTCACTAATTACAGTAAAAATTACTGATTTTAACTTTTATTCCGAAAATTTAACTATCAAAAAAACAAACTACAATTTCCGTAAAAATTACGGATTTTAACTTTTGTTTAAAAAATTTAACTATCAAAAAAAACAAACTACAATTTCCGTAAAAATAACGGCTTTCAACTTTTGTTTCGAAAAATTAACTATCAAAAAAAAAACAAACTACAATTTCCGTAAAAATTACGGATTTTAACTTTTGTTTCTAATTTTTAACTATAAAGAAAACAAGTTTTTTTAAAGAAAATAATTTTTTATTTTTATAGCTAAAAGTATATTTACAATAGGAACTTATAAGATACGCTTAAAAAATAAGTAAAAATTATTAGCTGAAGCGTGAAACAAGCTTGAAATCGAAAACAAAAACATAATTCAGAATTAATAATAATTACATATTAATTGCATATGTAGTATGTGAGTTTTAAAGAAAAGGAAGGTTTATCTAAAATTAACTTATTATATGTTAATATGTTATGATATATGTATGGATATGTACTTAGGAATATATATTACTCTTGTATACATATGTATCTTAATATCATTTAAATAAATAAATACATAAATAATAAATTATAAGCAGTTTTAACTAACATATTCATGTACATATGTAGATATGTGTTAAAAACGATGTTATATTTTTCAAGGAGTTCCCTATGAAATCGCCTTCTAAATGTATATCAAATTAAATTTTCTGCACAAATAACCAAAAGTTGGTGCATTTGCTGCTGTAGCTCAACTTGAATATTTGATGTATTTTAAAACATTGTGCCAATGTACAGTACCAACTTTATAAATTATTTGGTCAGTCACAACAAAAATTTCTTTAATATTAAATACATCATTTTTTATAAGAATAAATGGAGTGGTGCCAGCGTACAAATCTATTTGGATATCAGTTTTAACACATTTTATAGAAGATAATTGCGATTCTGCAATGGTAGCTCTCCCCTTTTTTTGGACATTCGTTCAGGCTTTAAAATTCCATGCATCACGCAAATAAAAACTGCATCTTTAGAATCTACAAATTTAAGAAAATAAAGAAATTCACACTTTAATGGTTATTATGTAAATACTATTTAAGTTATTTATGTTTTTCTTACTTCGATCCAATGTAACCCATTTTTCTCTTGCTTCCATTCACAATATCTTTAATTAAGGTAATCCTCTGGCTTTCATAACGGGGTTTCACTCTAGTACAAATTGAAAACAGCGAAAATCCTTCTTCAGGGCTTTAAGAACAAATTGTTTTATATATTTTCATATTTGGAATGTATTTACGACTTTATACGAGGATAACCTGTACAGTTAAACCGATTATTAGCTATGTAAATATATTATAATAAATAGTGGCATGTCATAACGTTCAGTTTCATAACGTCAACGGACGTTATCACACATCAAAAAGTGTCATAATGTCCACGGGCGCTAGGATGTGCGACCATATATATGTTACCTATATATAGAGAGGCCATAACTCATGCTTTTTGTAAGACCAGTATTTTTAATCACAAAAATCTCGGCTTAGCAAAAAACATGAGTTAGAGCTTTCAATATTATGGTAACGACAAGTATTTTAAGAAATACATATGTATGTACATACCTAGTTAAAATTCGTTTAAATATTTCTTCTTCTCCAGAAAAATTGTGCATATATGAATGTAGATATAATGCCGTTCCTGAAGAAATGTTATCTTATATTATTTATTAACGAGATTTAAGAAAAAACGATTAATACGTACCAATTGATTATGTCTATTTTTCCAGACAATTTTCGAAATAAAATTGTTTTCCTTTTAGAAGAAAATTTTTTTGTTATGAAAAAAAAAAAATCAAACAAACTAAGTTTTTTTTTTAAATAAAAAAACAAAAAAACAACTGAATATTTTAAATGAACGGAAATTTGGTTCGTCCTTTGTAATTTGTTTTTTAAACAACGTGCCGAAAAAGTTAAAAAGTGATTTTCGTACTAAAATAACTATATTTTGGTTTAATTTTAACTAAACGGAAAACTGTTAAAATAAACTACAAACAGTAAATGTAAAACTTTTTTGAGTGTACATTTGTTTACTGGTGAAAATTTAATTAGTTTTTCTGTTTATCGTTACCGCACCATGATCAATAAGTTTTTGTTTGAAAATACGCAGGACATTGATCCGGGCCATATGTTTTTTCAATAGGATGGCGCTTCGTGCCACGCGGAAACCACCACCATCGAGCTTTTAGAATCCGAATTTGACTTAAAGTTTATTTCGAGAAATGGACGTGTCAATTTGCCTTAATGGTGGTGTTTGACAACTCTCGATTATTTCCTGTGGGACTAAGTGATATCACTTTTTTTATGCTGAAAAACCAGCAACAACTGACGCCTCAGAGGTATAAGGCCAGCCAGCAATGCTCGAAAAAGCGGCCCTAAAATTGGACGTCCAGAATAAACTTCGTCAAGAATAGCGGCAGTGCCCATACACACCCGCTATCATTTTCAAATGTTAAATAAAAATATTGTTTTAATTAAAAATAATTATATTTTATTTCTTTTTACAATTGTAAGTTTTAGTGGGCTTTTTTATGGAATTGTAGTTAATTAAAGTTTCTTAAATGCCTGCAATTCCGATTGCACTTTGTATTCTAGACAACATTTCGACAGTGATGCCTCCAACTCTTGGTTTTTGTCTTTGAAAAAGACATTTAAGACATAAATAAAAGTCTTATAAGGAATATGCAAGTAGCAGTGAGTAACCTTTTAGGCCGGGCTTTCGATATATGGATAAAGTTTAAACTTAGTTTAACGTAGTCTGAAACTCGTATTTTTCCGACGAAATAGAATTTTTTTTAAATTTCAATAAAGACCAACATTTTAAGCAAAACTAAGCTGTTCCGTCTGAATTTTGTATACAAACTTGGTAATTGCGTTACAAATCTATTTTCAGATTAACTAAACCTAGTTTAGCTGAGATCTCAACAACCCAGCCTTAGAAAAATATATTTTATGACTAGATCTTTCTCATCCAATGTCAAGAAGTTTGTTTTTGTAAACTTATGACCTTTAAAAATTTTAATAACTACAAAAATATTGTCTGTATTTTTGAAACAAAGACTAATCTTTTTTAAATTTTTTTATATTCAAATCTTTAATTTTTTTTTTATATTCGCTAATGAATTTTGTTAATGTTTTTTTTTTTTGTAGTTTTTTGCTTCTCTGCTTAAAAAGTTGTTCAATTTATTTGAAACATTTCATTAATAATAAAAAAAATTTCCACAATATTTTTTTAAAGTTTTTTTTCTAAAATGCATTAAGCAAAATTTATGATTTTTTTTTTTTTTTTTGAGACTAGTTATTTTTATTACTATGTATTTTATTAATACGACTTTGCCAAACTGCTGTTTTTTTTCTTTTTTTTTTGTTAATTTAGCTTATTATTTATGAGTTTTGAGTAATCATTTTATTTAATACCAAAAAAACAAAACTGACAAAAAATGTTTAAAGCATTTAAATATTTTCTATAAAAAAAAAAAACGAACTCATACACATACATGACTAAAGCAAGTAAGAAAGTACAGTCGGTCAAGCCCGACTATTTAAGACTCTGCACCACAGTATTTACAGAAAAAATTCCTGCACTGATAGAATAATGCATCTTCATTTTGATGATGCCTTATAGGGTATTCATTTAATCGACCTTTTGCTTTAATCGGTTAATCGCTCGATTAATTAACCGAGGTTTTGGTTTAACCGGTTAATAATCGGCTAATTTCGTTTTTGATCGGTTAACCGATTAATAAATTTTTTTTATAAATTAAGTTATTTCAATATATAAAAATGCATTAATTGCTTATTATTTGGAGTTTATAAGGAAAAAAAAAAACAATAACATACCAAACATAACAATTCTTGAACTGAAACGAGCAAGCAAAAGAAAAACAATTCATAAATATGTAATATGCATTTTCCAATTAATGCACAAGGTGTTGTATCAAGTCATATCGTCATAATATCCTAAATAAAATTTAAAATTGTTTTCATAAATTAATTCTCATAAGGCATAGCAAAACTTTCTTCAAATTGGAATTTTTTTATAAGGGAACTAATTTTTTTTTTTTTAAATATTATCACCATTTTTACATAAACTGTTTTTTGGCTCTCCTGAAAATTTAAGAATTGTGAGTTGTTACAGTTTAGTATTTAGCGTGCGATATGTAAAAACCATCCAGTTTTTATTTTTAAATCCAACAATATATAGAAAAAAAATTAACGTGTACTTCATGTACATAAAAACGTTGAAAAATAATAAAAAGTTGAGCTTAAAATGTTCTAAACTAAAATAATTTTCAGAAGATTGCACTTTTTCTAAAACTTCATTTCGGTCTTTGATATAAGTAGTTATAAAACAGGTAATTAAATTAAAATCAAACTTACATTGAATAATACTCTCCAGTGATTCAGTCTTTAGCGAGTTTCTTTATTTAGTCCCTTAAGCAGACTAAGTACTCAACTTGAAAAAAATCATACTCTTTTGATTTTTCTTTAACCAACTGGACAACTGTCAAACTAATCAATTGAAAAAGTCATACACGCTTTGATTTGGACAAAGACCGACTCAGTTGACAATTGAATTGAAACGTGTATGGGCTGCCTTAGAGAAAGCAATTTGTTATCGGTTTTCGATTAGTTATACAAGTTGTTTACACGGTATAACTTTTCACTGCCACTAGTTGAAACAAAATTTGAAAGAGGATTGACTATCATCTAATATTATTGAAAGCTTTTACCAGCTTTACACCAGATAACGGTTGAATTTAATTAAAGTTGTTTATACAATTAGCTTATGTTAGCAGTGTTATAACAGAAATCTTAACCTTTGTTAACAATTTAAACCAGCAAAAAACAATTTGTTTGTCTTTACCTGTACAAAAAACCAGGACAATTTAATAGTGGACCAGGACACCAGGACAAGTAGTCTAAAACCAGGACAATCCTGGAAAACCAGGACGTATGGCAGGCCTATGTTAGTTGTTAGTATGATTATTAGAAACAAAATTGTGCTTATACCCGAATAAATGATAGCTGCAACTGAATTAACACATAATTGGTGTTCATAACAAGAGATTCGATTGTCGTTATCAATATATTTTTTTAACCGGTCAAATGTAGCCCATAAGGGGCATGGACTTGTCCAAAGGTAATCCCAATGAATGGAAAAAATGGCTTATTTTACAGTTCGATGTCCTAGGGCAGGACCATATAACCCAGCTTGCATTACAAAGGAGAAGTCTTAAAACTTCTCCATGGTATACACCAGAGGATTAGCTTTGAAATCGTTTTAAAACGAAAACATGTCGTTAAAAAACGAAGACATGTCGTTTCACTGTAAACTCTTTTTAATAATGACATGGTCCATACTTGCACTACATTGGACCAGTCCAGGATAGAAATTGATCAAGAAGTCCAATATAATTTGCAGGGTAAAAAAAAATAATACATACATTCATACATATGTACGTGTATATGTTCATACCTATAAGAATACGTAAATTACTTACCCCTATTTATTAAGTTTTTCACATTTTCCATTTTTGACCGCAAAGATATTTTTTAAATAAAATATTAAAAATTAATTTAATTTATCAAATGTTTTGACAGAAAATTTAGTAAGCAATTGGGGCTTTTAACTATTTTTTGGTTGTGAATTCCGAATAATTATATTTTCATTTGTTGTACTCGAATTGAATCTATTCCAACATTCAATAATTAGTTGCAATAAATGAATAAACATTTATATAACAAAATTTATTGACGAAAGCAAATTATTAATTGCAATGACCAATATTCAGTATTGCCCTATATTAAATTCGGTTGTGATTCTAACCATTTGTACTAATTTTTAGAACTTAATTAAATTAGTTATCATAACTAATAAAAGAATTGAAGGAATCATATTTCAGTTGCAACCTCATTTTTATAATCACGAGAATTAAAAATCAGTTCGAACTATACATTTTTAATAGTTGCAATAAAAAATCATGTTACTTGATCAATATTTTATTACTGCAACCGTTTCCCAACCAATTTGTTTTCTGTGTGTATTTATACGAAAATAAACTGAGATAATTTTATTAGTTATTTCAATCGTTAAAGGAGATCTTATAAAATGATCTTTAAAAAAAGTTATTTATTTTAAATGTTTAGGATTAAAGCGACTCTTTTCTTTAGTTTAACAAAATATGACTTGGAAAATATTATTTCACTTATCAAAGATGAATGTCTAATTTTTCAGTCCTTTTCCAGGATTTCTCTTAACATATAAAATACTCCATTATGCCATTAAAGTTGTTTTAAATTTTTAACCCTCTAATTGTTTCGGTTAATTCTGTTAAAAGACTGATATGAGAAGAAACAAATAACTAAACACATACATATAAAAAGTACGTGACACAAAAAAAGGTGTTGGCAATCAAATATTTAACCCATTTTTCGCCACATTCCTGTTGATCGATGATGAAGATAAAAAAACATTGTAATTTTAGTCATCGGTCGGCGAAAAATGGGTTAAAATTAAGAGAACTGAACACCTTCTTTGTTTGTATGAAAAAATATTTACTAAACAAATACATTTTGTATATGAGACGAAACAAATAAATAAAAACACAAAAAAAATATGTTATAATACTACAAAATATTGAAAATTTTGTTACTTCGGTTAATCGGTTAATCGACTGAAATTACCCGGTTTAACCGGTTGACGGTTAACCGAATGAATACCCTAATGCCTTAACATCAGAATTGTGACATCAATGTTACTACAAATGTCATCAATGATGCAAAAAGTAACATCAATCCAATGACTAACGCCTTCGTAAAATTTTGTCATTTTATACGTGTCATCTATTTTATGACTATGGTGGCATCAATTGGATGCCACATTTTGTATATTACCATTATTTTCATGATTACAATGTTTATAAGAAGCAAAAATTCCTATATTCTATTTTTTTAAGTTATTTAGCTGAATACATCAAAATTTTAAAGTAGATTGACTACGAAAACCATATGGAGCGCTGGTGTCTTATTATGGAGAGTTCTGCTGCAAACAAAGGTCGTAATTCAACAAACGTGAAACAAACATATGTAACGGTTAAGAAATAATAATATTCTCTCACTTTCACTTAAGTCATTTCGAATGACTTTGACTTAATGACAAACTGTCGTTAAATTGATGCTTATGTGTCCTTTCTCCAATGTCACTGCGTCATCGCACTGAGGACATGTTCGTAATTTCTGTGATGCCGATGTGTCATCCCATTGATGACATAATTTTATTTTGGCCCTGATGACACTTTGGCCAAGTGATGTTAAGGCTGACATCACCATGATGAAAAGTGTCATGGGGTCGAAAACGAAGACACTTGACATAGTACTGATGTGAAAATACATCAGCGTTATGACGCCTTTTCTATCAGTGTTGCCGTACCCAATTTGGGACCCATGGACAAACATGAACCCGACAAAAGAATATGACGTAAGTTGTGAGTTAAGAGCTCTTTGGGCCGAGCATTATTTAGATATCTACATCTTAATGTGACTTGTTCGTCTTAAAGTAGTTTTAGGGAGGGGCTTTATATGAGAACACAATATTAAAGAAATAATTCAAGTTTGCACGCAGAAAAAAAATATTGTTGGAGGTAACTATATTATAAGAGCAACATACTATGGTTGTATTTTAACAATATTTATGTTTGCAGGTTACCATATATTATGGTTAAATATGACCATTATATGGTTAAATATGACCATTATATGGTTAAATATGACCATTATATGGTTAAATATGACCATTATATGGTTGAATATGACCATTATATGGTTAAATATAACCATTATATGGTTAAACTAAACAAAAATCAACCATAATATGGTCAAAATTCATAAAATTTTCCAGAATTCTTTCCTCTTAACAACAAACTCACAAAAAAAGCTTGTTTCCGAAACAAAGCTCACTGTTTTATTCGTCTTTCCCATTTCACCATCCAACTTGAATGTGTTGTAGCAAGTGTTTCATAATATGGAGAGGGCATTGTCCAATTATAAGGTCTAAGCAGAACTACAACAGCCCGCATTTTTGAATGTTATTTTAGTCAAGCTAATAGGGCCTAAATTTCTTCAATGTAAATAAAATTCAATTTATAATTACAATATGTATTTGCTTTTGTCAAAAATGATAAAGATGTCAAAAACAAATGCATGAATAACAGCTTAGCTCAGCCAAAAATCGGCAGGCGTTCTCCATAGACAAAATGCTTGGATCATTAACGAGAACTCTTGGATGACAACAAGCAGTCATGCCAACTCTTGGGACACTAAATGCGTGAAGGCAGTTTTCACAGCTCGGTATAACCAGAAAATTATAAATGAAGCCACACCGGAGTTAAGAGCTAAGAAATTTTTTCGCATTTCAGGTTCTTAAAACAACGGCGGAATCTAGCCCAAAAAGGGCTTAAATGGCATCACTGAAAATAAGCAGCGAAATAAAAAAACATTCATATTCACATATGAACGAACGATGAGTGGAAGTTGCAGTACTCCGCTAAAATTCGTTTTTGCGGACAAATTTTTCTAAAAAGTTCTAAAGCAAATCATGAACCGCAATTAACAAATTTCAAAAGGCTTCATTCTTAGGCCAGTTAACAAGCGGATAAACAACCATGTTTATATACAAATGCAGAAGGAAATCATTCTAAATCGAACGGTATAATCAAAAACAACTCTAGAAATAAAAATTCTCTGTGTCACAAACATCAACATAAACGCCCAAAACCCTGTCTTTTTCATGATGTAGAGTATAAAAAGTGAGTGTGAGTTTTGTGTGCATATAAATTTCAGTATGTGTAAAAATGTCTTAATTCTTTTTTTAACATTTTCATTTTATTGCTTCTAAATGAAGGCATTTGGGTCAGAGACGCCTTATAAACAATAAACAAAAATGTAGATTTTTCATTAAAATAATAAACAAAAAACGAACATAAAAAAAAAACTTAAACTATTCAAATGGATGGGCCACATAAAAAGTAATAAAAAAAAAGAATTCAAATATTTAGACAATAATTACTGGCTTGTTAAAGAAAAAAAAATTAACGACACAAAATATTCACACTCAGGAATTGAAATATTTAATTAGGAAACAAAAATAAAAAGTTTATAATAATGCAATTAAAGTTTTTTGTTATTGCTTTTCTCATTTGTCATTATTTTTTATTTATTTATATCTTTTGTTTGAAACTTCCCTAAAAATTAGCAACTTTTTTAAATTCACATCACATTCGTTTATAGTTTACATTTTTTGCCAGTTTAACGATTTCGAACGTCAACGTTCGCATAGAAAATTATATTTAAAACAAAAATTTGTTTTTGTTTTAAATATTATTTTCTATGCGAATGTTAATGTTCGAAATCGATGAACAGGCTGTTTATTTTGTTTTATGTTTAGTGTTAAACAAAAAGTTTGATTATTTTTTTTGTTTATTTTTTAAAAATTTTTCGTTATATTTTTGAAAAGTGTATTTTTTATTTATACGTGGGTATATAATTTTTTTTTTTTTTAAATTAAATCATGAATTTATGAAATTCTGAGTATTTTAAATTTCATAAAATCTCATATGGCATTTGTAACATCCGTTTGTCGGTTTAAATATGTTACCATGTCAAAATTAATTCCCCTGGCAGTTTAAATTATATTTTAAACCTCAAATAGAACTGTCAATAACTCAAACTTTGTCTTTATTAGAAATGCGATTTAGCTTGTAAATCCATTTACAAGCATTGCACTGTGGGGGATTTTCAGTAAAAGGGGAAGGTAATCTGTAGATACTACATGTTTTGTTTATTTACTTAACCCATTGGTGCCAGTATAATATTTCAAAAATACCTACTCACCTAAAGTTTTTTCCTACAAACATTTTTTATTTCCTATTTCTAAAATTAAATAAAACAAAGTATGCGTGAGAGATCCTTGAAATTTTTCATAAGTTTGATAATTGAAATATCGATTCAAATGTTCGCAATTCGCTTCAATGGTTGCCTCGCATTCGAAATATGTATCCAATATGACGTAAAGGGCTGCTGTAGTTTGCGGCTTGTTCGCATAGACCTGCGGCTTAAAACAACTCTACAAGAAAAATAGGTTAACAGGCTACAGCTGAAGCTTTTGGAAGAAATATGGAAAATAATTTTGGATTTTGTAAAAGAGCAAAATAAATCACAAAAATGGCTTTGCAAACACACACTTGGTTTCGGTTTCTTTTTGCAAATAAACAGCACAAACATATTTCATACAAACATAATTTTTTAACAAGGTTTCGTTTAAATGTGCTAAATTCCCATTTCATACTATTGATAAACTGAAGTTTATTGTTGATGGGCCAAGCTATTCATATGCGCATTTCACTGGTTGCTTAGGCCAGGAAACATCATCCAAAGATTTTAGAAAAACTAAAGATATTATACAAATAAAACTGTTAAGCGAATAAGAATTATAAACCCCAGTTTTACTTCTAACAATATGAAAGCTTAAACAACAACAAAAAACATTAAGTTTAACTTTTCTTACTGTCCCGATAATTTTTTAATTTTTGTGTTGTTTTCAGTGAATGCAGAACACGATAGTTGTGCGACAATTTTGCCCGCTTGGTGTTTAAAACGAGGGACAAATATAAAAAAGGACAATAATTCAAGGTAAAGAGTTTTTTAACGAGTTGTTTTGAATTTGAATTCACTTGTGAAAATGATTTAAATGCTTCTTCTTTTACTTCTTCACTCTCCAAAGTTTTCACAGATATCTTCACATTTAGAACTAAATGCCACAAAAAGCTTGACAAGTGTCCAATATGTCTGCCATATTAACATTTTTTAATATTTCTACTCAAACGTTTGTTCAAACCGCAAACCACACAAAACATTTGTACAAACGTAAAATTTCGATATGTTTGCCAAGCAATTTGTATGGTTTATTTTGCCGTTTATTTTGATTAAAGGCTTGTATTCGATTTTAGTTTTGAAGATGAAGTCAAAAGTCCTATCAGGGCGGTGCAATAGGTCTCTAAACTTGAATACATGTCCTCAATCGGACTTACCAAAAATATTGCCATCTTAGCACAATCTAGTTGGTAAGTTAAGAACATCTCCACGTAATATGACCATGCCCTCAAACCGCTCGTGCAGAATGATTTTAGTGTTTAAACCGTATTTTTAAGCACTCAATTTTTAAAAACGAATGATACAGTTTTGTAGATAAGTCTTTAGATGCGAAATGTGCATTTAAAGTGTGTTTGTGTTCACAACGCAGCAGTTTGGGGACGCTATGGCTGAATTTCAAGCTTTTCGGGATAATTAATGTAGATGTATAACAACTTAGTCCCCATCATATCTGGGATATTCGGAAAACACATTTCAATGGATGCACGGACAGACAGACGGACCTCGTTAAAGCAACATCGATACTTATAAGGACCCAGAATATATAGACTTGATAGGGTGTAAGATCAATATTGTAGAAACTACAAACAGAATGACAAACTTATATTAACACTTTTCAGCTTTAGTGAAGGGTACAAAATTATGGAAATATCAAAACTTATGAGAAGATATGCCCATATCTATAATAATAATAAAAAATACATAATCTGTAAAAAATTATTGGATACTTTTAGGGCAGGTACATCTGTGTGTCTGGGTTTGCACTATGAAAGTTTTCTTTCAGAAAGTCTGACTTTATGCGTGAGAGGGGAGATAAGAAAAGCATGTTCCCTTCCCCTCTCGTCAATAAACTCAGACTTTCTGAAAGAAAACTTTCATAGTGTGAACCCAGACTATAGAATACAACATCAATTTACAAACAATTGGAAGAAAAAGCACAATTGGAAGAAAAATTTTAATCTTATTTGAAGATCTAAAATAAAATTATCCGTTATAAAGTTTATCTAATCAAAATTAATTTTTTCAGCTCAAATTATAAATCTCGGCACCAATTTAACGAAAATCAATACAAATGTATGGAAAATCCTGCTTTGGTTTGCGTCGTTTCGGTTTTTCCGGTCCCAATTAGCGACGCAAGCCGGGGTATTGGTGTATATAAAATTCTTTAATTTGGTAATACGTTCGATGTATCGATATATCGATATTTTTGAAATAATAAATATCGATACTCATAAATAAAAAATCGTTCGATATATATCGATATATTTTTTTAATTTGCCCATCCCTAATGGAGATTATGATATGAAACCCGCCATATGTTATTTTTTTCTTAATTTGTATCTAGCAAGTTTATGAAGACTTCTGTTTCGATAGGAAAAATTTTATGCGAAAAAATTGTTTTTGATTGCAGAGGTGGAGGCCGATTTTAATGAAATACCATATTTTCCCTAATCAACACAATATAATACTCGGTGGAAACTTTCAATGATCTACGACTACATCTTAGAGATTTTGAACAAAAACGTATGAAGCCATCCCACTGTGCATTAACCTGTTAAAACCACATGTCGTTGGTGTCCATATCATCCGATTCTGAACGAAAAAAGCCGGTAATCATCGACCTATAGCGCACTTAGTTGACGGTAATGGATCGACCAAAGGAGTACTTTTCCTACGCATTGGTCACTTTTGGATCTCATGTGGATTAGTATTGTCCCAAGTTTAACAATTTGGTTTGAAACCGCTATCAACTGCAAAGTTCGGGAGTCCTTATTGAAATACCCGTTACTTGCAAACTCTCCTCTATATTTAAATAAAATTATTCCACTTAACTATTATAATAATTACTTTCACATTATTGCTCTGTAGCGCTTTTATTGATGTTTTTAATCGAATTACAAATAAAAGGAAGGGAAAATTATTAATTTACAATAGAAATAAAAAAAATTCATTTAAATAAAATTCACTTAACTTAAACAAGTCAAAGTATTAATTAAAACATGTTTTTCTAATGCATAAATAATCATAAATTTTGCATAATAAAATGTAAATTAAATTAAATTTCAAATAAATTGTGTCAGAGATTATAAAACTGATTCGAATTTTCAGTCTACGATGGGTTTTTTTCAACGTATAAAATTAACATAAATAATTAGTTTAAATGTCGCAGATAAACCTACGGCCTGTGGCAAAGAATAAACGGATTCTCACAAAATTGGTTTGCGAACTTCATGCCACATAAAACTAATTTGTAGCAAGTTTCACAACACTATCGGTTATTTGTTTAAGTTTAGGGCGCAAAACTGAAGGTCCACACCAAGCGTTTTTATGTCAACGTGTTGCATGCTTGTTTTACTTTATTTGCGTTCTAAGATTCCAGTTACATAAAACGTTTATTAAGCAACATCACCACAAATAAAAATACAATTTTATTTAACGAAATAAGCTGATTTGCTCGGACGATTACAAAAGTAGAAAGTATTCCTACAACGGGTCTTATGCTACGCGTCAGTGAATCCTATTTGCATTCTTTTGTGCATTCTTTTTTTTGACAGATGTAGACCTCCAGCTTAACTGAGAACCTAAACAAGAGCGGCAAGCGTTTTTTTAAACATGAAAATTCTACTTCAAATACAATTGCAATAAAACAAACCGACATATCGATCTATTAATTAAAATTTTCTAACCGGGTGTCGTCTAGTTCACATTCTAAAGGTTTGTTTCGCTCTTATTTAGGTAGCTCACTAAGTCTTTCTTGAATGTGGTGTACAACTTATCCTTATATATATATATATTTATATATATACTTATATGTCCTTTATTTATCTAAAAAAATAATATGAATACAAAAAAATGTAAAATAAAATATTTAAATAAAATGTTCACGGCGAAATTTGTTGACGTTTCTGTAATAAATTAGGTTTAAAAAGATCGACTGATTAGGCAAAAGCTTCTGATCCTAGAGTGTGGACTGCCAACAAAGCGCTAGGCCGGCTAAAGACAGTTGAGTTTCAGCGACTAATTGTTATTTGATTGTCACCTAGTTTCCAGAGACGCATCCGTGTTATCATGCACTCTGGATACTCGGTACTGTACGCCTTCTCACTTTAGCTGCCACCAGACGGAAGCCTGAATGACATTACCAGGGAGCACTTGGTCTAACTAAGACCGGAAGTTATGAGATGCTTGGGAATTTCGACAGAGGAATCGCTTCTTGCTACCCCCAAATGGATAGCAGACAGAGAGCTTTCAACCTCTGAGAAGAACGCCACCCCTCCAAAAAGTTATCCTTATAGACTAATGACACTTATTCGTGCAAAATTTCATAGCAAACCCGATTTTCCATTACTATCCGTCTACAACAGACATGATTTGCTGTTATAAGCATCAACAATCGTTTTATAACATAAAAAAAAACTCTTATATGATGGGTCTATACTTAACAGTTACATCATATTAGAGTTCATGTTAAGCATTTAATTTTTGTTATAGACTGGGTGTAAGCAGTTTATGCCATTTTTTGCATATTATGTCGCGCAAAATATTTGTATAGTGTGCTTGTAAGTTGGCGTGTCAAATCTTTTTACACGAATAGCAATGTATCGCCAAAGTACACTTAAAAGAATATTATATTAGATTTGTTTCCGTACTTAAATTTGGGATCCCATGTTACCAAAAAGCGTTGCCGTAGTCTAAAATTAAATGCTGTTTCTTATCAGTTGGGTTTCGCTTTATCCCAATTTTGAGGAAACTTATTGGTCTTTGTACAGTATTTAATGCATTTTTAAAACCCGGTTATTTGCATACACAGCACCTAAATAAAGTAAAACTCGCTTAATTAAAATCAAATGCTTAAATACGATTTTTTAAGGAATTAATAAAATTATATGTTATATTGTGGTACGTTAATACGTGATATGCATATAAGCGAATGCTTATGCACAACACAATTTCGGCTATTTGGAATAACAAACTGTATTTGAACAAGTTGGAATTACAAAATAATTTCTTTATCAATTTGGAATTTAACAAGTTGGAATTACAAAATAATTTCTTTATCAATTTGGAATTTCTTAAGGCGTGTATTATTGTGTGTATAACCTTAATATTAGGGGTTTACGGCAAAATATTAACCGGTATAAAACATCAGTACAATATAAATTTATTTAAAATATTTGCGAAAAAAAAACACATGCGCATGTGGCTCTGACGATACTTTGACGTCATTACAAAGCCATAATATCCATTGTGTGTTCTGTAATGCCGTCAAAATAGATTTTCACAATCCGTGTACTAAAGGCTTTAGCTTTGGCCTTTTCCCATATTTTAGCCAAAATACGGATTTCGCGCTTAAAGAATTTCTAATATTTTTAAGCCCAAAAAAGAATTAAGTCAATATCAGATACCCTGTTTTCAATTAAAACTTATTATAGAGAAACCGTTCTCCATTGATCAAAACAAATAATAGCTTGAGTGGACAAGATCTAGACAGGTGATGCAAAACATCCGAATCGCTTTTTTCTAAATGGCTTGTAACTGCTCCTGCAACATTTCGAGCCCTTACCCCAAAAATAACTTAAGCGACGTAATTTTTTCGTTTTTCTTTTTAAATGAATATATTGGCAACACTTGCATCATCTTCTTAAATGTCATGGTCATATAAGGCACCGTTAAGATTTTATAGCACGAACAATTTAAGCTTAAGCGCCAGCTTTCATACAGAATTTGTATGAAATAGAATAAAAAAAACTTCTGTAAAATTGGGTTTTTGTCGCTTAAGCTTTTTTTGCCGTTAGGGCTCGATGTGGTCCAGTGCTTTTGTAATAAAATAAAGTTATTAAAATTGATGTCTGAAAGCTTATTCCCAAAGTTTTTAGGACACCGCTTCTTTCAAACAAATTAATTCTGTTTGGCCCTTCGGCTAGCGCGATATTTAACCTTTTGGTCCTATCAAGAACGTTCAATTGTATTGGCGCCGTCAGAATATTCGTCTTCGATGTTTGTTTGGCTAGTTCGCTGGGCTTCACATAGCGGATAATGTATAATTATACCGCACGTTGAGAACGTAATGGATCCATTTTACATTACAATTAATGAAAACGGTTCCAACAGCATTTCAAACATGCAAAATCGTCTCTCACGGTCTTAAATGCTATGTTTACACTTGGGTTTTTAAAGGCGTTTAAGCAAAATATTGATTTAGTCAATCAAAGCCGTTCACATTACATTTGAGATGATTAAGATGACAGCTGATCAATAGATAAAACGCAACAAGCAAACTTATATTTCTTTAAAGTATTACAAATTCATTAAAAAAAAAATTATTTAATAAAGTTATCGGAAGATTATTTTAAGCATATCAATGATGGAATTGTGAACATTTACGGATTGCTTAAGGACGCAATAAAAACATATAGAAGAAATCTTCGTAGGTAGTGCACCTAAAAGGTACGTTTATTATCGCGGATGCTACACTATGCTCAGTTTATGTATGTTTAGAGGACTCTATGTTATAAATAAAATGATTTAGTTTTAATCATGTCAATTTGAAGTGTTAACAAATCACTTAAATGTATGGAAAATCATCTCGATTTTGAGTTGATTAGAGCTTAATTACGATCTAGATGCTTAAACACGTTTAAAAACCCACACGTTTTTAATTGCTTCTTGAGAGGCTTCTAATAATCATGGAAATCTTGGTAGATCATTTTCAACAATTTTTGGCTGCAGTGGGCGGTCGTTATCAAAATCATCCCTTATTAAAAGCACAAACCATCTTTTATATGTAGAAATAGGCTTCAGTAAACTATTAGTGTCCTTTAACTTAATACACGGTTTTCAAAATTTAAGAAGCCAAGCAAAACTTCCCGTAAATAAAGCTTTGTAAACACAAAATTCGACATTTCATCAGCTTATTTTTTGTTTGGCGCATATGCCAAACAGTCATAGTGGAGAAAAACAACAATGCAAGTTTATTTGAAGTTTTCTAAAAATATACCCGATAGATTTTTTTTTGTATTTTCACTACTACTTCTAACTTTATTTTTATTTATTTATTTATTTATTTATTTGGTCTATAGATTATAAATCCTTACAGACTAAAGAATATAATACAGGTGTGAATATATTAACTATTTAAATACAAAATTAGTTTTATTTTTAAAATATCATTGTTTTCAGAAATGTCTATAATATGATACAGTTTATTAAAATTTTCACAAATGCGACGAAAGGAGTCATTATTAGCATAAACGGATCTGTAGTAGTTAAGACTGATGAGCTGAAAGTTACGAGTTGGCCTATTTGGAACCCGAAAGTTAATTTTACTAAGCAGGAACGAAGAATCAACTTCACCATGAATCAATCCAAGTAGAAAAGATATACTCAGCATAATACGGCGGCTTTTTAAAGTTGGCAGCTTAATAAGAGCAAGTCTATTAACATACGATGGCAGAACATATGAGTTCCAACCAAGACCACGTAAACAAAAAATCAAAAATTGCTTTTGTACTGATTCAATAATATTTATATGAATGGAATAGTAAGGATCCCATACAATGGATCCATATTCAAGAATTGGCAGCACCAAAGATGTATAAAGTTGTTTCGTGACATAGGGGTCAGAAAATTCTCTAGACCACCGTTTAATAAAACCAAGAACACCGTTTGCTTTGTTAACAGTTAACGCAATATGATTACGGAAATTTAGCCTATGATCCAACAAAAAGCCCAGATCAGTTATGCTGTCCACTTTTTCAAGTATTATTTTTTTTTTTTTTTTTTTTTTTTTTTTTTTAATTCCCTAAGCTAATCCCGCGAAGCTTTACGCTTGTCTGCAGGAACCAGAGTCTCTGGCGGGAATCGAACCCGCAACCCCGGCGCTAATAGACTAGCTCACTACCAGCTAGCCTACCGGGGCACTCCTCATTCATTACTCACTCATTAACATAGTATCGAGAATCTAATTTATTAGTTCTGTAGAATGTCATATGTTTACATTTTTTAATATTAAGGTCCATTAAATTAATTGTACACCATTGGGAAAATTTATCAATATCAGACTGTAGTAAAAGTTGTTGATTAGAGTCATTAAAACTCTTGAAAATTTTGACATCATCTGCATACATGAGTACATTGGAATGCAAGATAACAGATGGGAGGTCATTTATAAATAACGTGAACAGTGTAGGGCCAAGATGACTTCCCTGGGGAACACCAGAAGTTACGTATATGTCTGTTGAGGTAACATTTCTAAACTTTACTTGTTGAGTTCTATCAAATAAATAAGAACGCAGCCACTTTAGGGCTGTACAACTAAATCCCATTAGTGATAGTTTGCTTAGTAACATTTCATGATTCACTTTGTCAAAGGCTTTACTGAAATCCATGTAAATTACATCTGTTATCATGTTTTTTAAAAATCCATCATTTACCATAGTAGTAAGTTCCAGTATATTAGTTGTCGTGGAACGCGACTTGCAAAATCCATGTTGACAAGGAGATAACAGCGAAGAAATTTGGTGTGATAAGCTGTCAGTTAAAATTTTTTCTAAGAGTTTAGGAATTGCATTCAGCTTAGCAATTCCTCTATAATTTGCAACATTGAATTTATTGCCACTTTTAAACAAAGGAATAATAAACGATTTTTTCCATTCGGCGGGTAAATGGCACAATTCAATAGATTTGTTGAAGATTGTAGTAAGTGGGCCGTACAAAGTTTCGGCACAATTTTTAAGAATACAACTAGGTATACCATCAGGGCCATAATTATTGGTCGCTTTTAACGATCTTAAGTTTAATAACACTGTTTCATTACTCAAAAATGAGAAATGTATACCAGCTGAATGCGATAAATTAAATGGATAGGGATAATTACGATCGTAGGTTTTTTTAGAATATGTAGTAGCAAAGAAATTTGCGAACATGTTGCTAATCAGTGTGTCGTCATCAGTAATACAGGAACCATATTTAAAAAATTTAGGATAGTCAGAAGCTCGACGTTTCGAATTAATAAATTTATAAAATGCTTTAGGGTTAGTTTTCATCTTTAATCTCATACGGCCTAGGTAGTAATCATATGCCAATTTGTTTGTAGTATTATATTCGGAGCGCGCAATACAGTACTTTCTAAAATCAATTAGGGTTCCAGAGCTCTTATATTTCTTGTAACATTTATTCTTCTTATTTTTGGCATTAGTTAAGAATTTATTATTCCAAGGCGGGCCTTTTTTATCACAACTATTTACTTTTGGGACAGTTTTAAAGATGAATTCATATAGTGTTGAGTAAAAGTTAGAAACAGTATGGTCGAAATTATTTCCAGAAAGTTTATTGTTCCAGTTGACATTAGATAACAAATAATTAAGTTTTGTATAATTAGTACGTGGAAAGCAAAACACTTTGTTAAGACTATGGTTGCATCTCTTTGAAATAGGTGCTAATTTTTTTGCTTGAAAATATATTTCAACATCTAACGCAGGATGGTAGAGATCTTCAGGATATGTGAGAGGAGGTATATTTCGTACATGTATATCCATCGGCTAATTAACAAAAGCAAGGTCCAGAAGTCTCCCACATTTATTATGAATATGATTAACTTGAAAGAGCCCAAAGTCGAGTAGTGATTTAATAAATTCATTTGATACAGTAGGAATTAAGTAATTTAGTTCATAAGTTGAGTTCCATGATATATTTGGAAGATTAAAGTCTCCAAGAACGACAAAAATATCATATGGCTTAGATTGCAACCAAACTGTATTAATTGCCGAAATATGTGCATCATAAATATCGGAGGAAGAGTTAGGAGGAATGAAAGAACAAGTAATAAATAAAACACCATTTGGAAGATTAATTTTGACGGCAACAAATTCAATATTGGCATTGTGCGAAAATTCAATGCGTTCACATGAAAAAGCATTTAGGACGGCAATAAGGACTCCCCCACCAAGTTTGTGAGGACGATCATATCTAAATATTTGGTATTTCGGACATAAAATTTCGGCATTATGAATAATTTTCTTGTCATTTAACCAAGTTTCTGTTAAGACAATAAAGTGGTGTGTAAAATCGAAACTGCTTGCGTAAAGTGTTGTTAATTTTGTGTTAAGACCTCGGACATTTTGGTATAAAAACAGTTGATTTTTGTGATGCATAGTTGCGGGTAGAGCAAAACAATACTTAATTAACTTTAAAATAGCTGATATGGAGCAAAATTACTGCTTATTATCTCAGAAGCCATAAAAACTTTGGTGAAAGCGGTTTTGGATTCAGAAAGGGGATATTGAAAATATTTATACCTCATAACTAACTTAATTTTGTTTTTGTAATAGTCGGTAGGTCAAACCAATAACGAGCTGACGATTTGTTAAGCACTTTTTCGTTCAATTACTTCTTCTGCTGCCTTCTTCTTCTACTCTGCTACCGCATTGTTGTGTTTATTTCAAAGCAAATCTTCTTTGCTTTACACAAACAGTCGCAGATATCAGAGTAGTGTTTTTTTAACACAACTGATTTAGAACGTTATGCAGACTTTTAATTTAAAACCATTTTGGCGGATATCCTAAAACTGCAATTTGCACTGAAGTGATGACGTCATATCTAATTCTTTGTCTTAAAATCCGTTTTCTTATTTAAACCTCTACCGAAAATAATAAATCTTACTGATTGATAATATTCATGTAAAGAAAATTAAGGCTGTCATGTCAGCTTCCTGAACAAAAAATAGTTCTTGTAACTATTTTTAAAAATTTGTTCAAAGGACCATTTTTTTATATGCATAGAAACTTTGGTTACTACACATTATCTTTTAATTTCTTCAAAAAAAAAAATCTTTAAAACTCTTAACAAAATTTGACTACATTTAATATTAGCCAATCGTAAATTTCCTTTTTAGGTCAATCGTTTAAGGTTGACATGTACGAATTATTATTAATTTTGTCCATTCTCCTTTTCTATTCCAGGAACTAAACAAATAAATTTCAAACATGAGTAGATTAAAAAAAAAGTAGGTAGTGATAAAATATATTTAGCCATATTTTATTTCATAGACCCTTCTCTTTTGTGTTTTTTTTTTCTTTCTTTTTTCCATTTTCATTGTCCGCAATCAAATGAAAATGATTAAATATGAAAAGGGTCATTCAATTGGAAACACAGCTAGAGCTTAAGATTCTATTCATCTGAGTTTGTTGAACATTGAAGCTAAAAACAAAACATTTCTAAAGTATAATTAATAAATAAATTCACAGAAAAGGGAATATGATTTATGTAAAGAAGTATTATTAGCATTTACGTTACGATTATGAAGATTGGCAAAACCCATTTTTTTGTGGTTAAAACTCACAGAAAATCAGAAAAAAAAGAAAAGAATTTTTAAATAAAATTAAGATTTGATTAACGAAACTGTTGGTAACGGATTATAAATTTTAAAGCATCATGTAATAAAAGATTTTAAAACGTTTTTTAAGCCCTACAGCGATTTTGGAGACTTTTAAAAGAAAAGTAATTAATTACTGGTTTTAAAATCAGCTAAGAGATTACAAAAAGACAGTCAGCAAATCCTGATTTCTTGAAGAGAGAGATTCAGGTGGTAATATGTTGTAACTAGAAGTGTTAATTACCAGAAAACAAAATTAAACATTTTAGTTTAAAAAAAAATTTAATATCCCTTGAAGCATTTAAAAATTATCACAAAATTCGAAATTATTTTTAATTTGCGAAAGTTGTAAAAGCTTTTTAAACACTTTTTTTGTAATAAAGAGGGCAAGTTTTTATATTAGAAAACAACGAAATATTTCGTAAACTGTAAACTGAGAATTTTTGAGGATCAAACAGTACCTAAAAAAATGTACAATGCAACCCGCTTTAGCCACCTTGTTCAGAAGTGGCAATTCTGATTTTAAAACGAAGTACTTTCTTAAAGAATAAGCGCATTTAAAGCATTGATGAGATTCGTCCAAAAATAAGAAAGTCGGTTCTAAGATTTCTGCTTATCAAGGACGTTGAATGTCAACTTGAAATATGGGTAAATACAAAGTGTTGAACGTGACAGTCGTACGCATTAAATGCAATAAAATATTAAACAACAAATATCACTAAGAAAGCACTGTTATCTATGCTAAAGTTTATGGAGGGCGCGATTCGAGGCCAAAGATAATGGCAAAAGAAGTAGCGGTTCGAACGTGAAAAAAATAGAAGTTGTTTTTGCGGCCATGTATAAAAAGGCGTAATTAAGCGAAACCTGGCACAATTTTTTAGTCAAACTACTTTGAGAATTTTACGTAGCAATGTAACATTAAAATGTCTTTGGTTTGATTCCAAAATCTTCTGTATTTTCTTTTTTTTAAGCCTAAATCTGGGTCGATACGTGACATTTTGAACGTGAAATTTTTTCCATAATAATTGAACTGAATAATGATTGAAACAAAATAAAAATTTACCGTTAATCCGAATAACATATTGCTCTTTGAACTCTTCTTTAGATTACAGACCATTTAAGAAAATTTTTTTGGAAATAAATTTCATCAAATATCACCTCTTTTTAGGAAGATAATATTAAAGAAAACATACAATTAAAAATTCTCACAAATAAGATATTACGTTTGCACAACTTTGCAGTCTGATTGTTCATCTACATAATTGGACAAATTTATGTGTAAATTTATAAAATTAGTAAAATCTAAATATTTCTCTATAACAATATCGTAAAATAATCAGCTTTTAATAACTTTAAAATATTCGGTCACGGTGGACCTTTTGACGGATATGCCCATATCCGATATCTTACCTAATGCTGCAAAAAGAAGGGTTTTTTGTGTTGGGTTTCTATTGAACTTGAACTGTTCTATTTGAAGGGCTTTAAAATTTTTCTCTAAAAGGTTTTGTGGTAGCCTTAAAAAAGGGCGGTTCGCAAAATTACCCCAGGAAATATGGCCCTAAAGGAAAGTGAAAAACGGTCATGAGAACAATAACACGCAATTTTGGGACAATTTTTTTTTATGGGTTTATTTTCCATTTTTGCCTTAGGGTGTTTTTGCATCTTTTTGCAAATAACCGCAATATCAAGGAATGCAAAATGGCCCCAAACAAAATCACAATTTTTACTTTGCCGCTATTTTTCGTTTTTACTAATTAAAAATGCAAATTTTAAGAAATGAAAAACCTATCCTAAACATTTTTACACCAATTTTATAAAATTTTGTGTAAAAGTTTTTAGGGGTAGTTAAAAAACCCGAATTCTTATACCAAAGTGGAGAAAATCCTTGCAGGTTATGCAGAGATGCTTTAGTTAGCGAAGCCGGTGTTTGGTATACCATAGAAAAGAAAATCCTTGCGCCCGGCCGAAGGCCGGCTATGTATTGAAGCTTTAGTGAGCGAAGCCAGTGTTCGTTATACTGTAGAGGAAAAAAATCCTTGAGCCTAACCGAAAGCCCAACGGTGCTACCAATCGTACGATTTACTATACCATCAGAGGAGAGTCGTACAGAAGGGCTCAGGGGAGATGGCAGGGGGAGCATACCTGCTTGATCGCCAGGACTCTATGGCCTGGTTATGACGCGGCGAGATCGCGCGTACTACTTGGTCCCGGCAGGGACCGAATGAGGACAGTGATACCGGTCATCACGGGTTAATAGGGACTCATGCTAGGAGGATGGGTCTTGCGGTGTTTCACTTTCTTTACGGTGTTTCACTTTCTCTGCCAATGTCCCGGTCTAGGAGCATAAGGTTTAGGCATTTTGGGAGACCAGAATTGCCATGTCTGGACGATTTGTCCAATGTGGGACTGAAATCGATCTCCTTGTTCTGCAGGAAATCGGGGTGGTTCGGGACAGCAGTCACCTCTGGGGAATAGTCTGGTGGATACTGGCTGCCTCTTGTCACTTGCTAGGGGTATCACAAAGGGACCGCTTAAAGAACCCAAGTGAATCGTCGTCGTGACGGCTACCCATTTAACCTAAACTAGTTCTAATATGTTTGCTATCGAATGGCATTAACATTTTTTAAATTAAACTTTTGGCCGATGAAATTAAATTTTAAGCCACAGTGCGTCGTACGTCGACATAAATCTAAAGGCTCAGTTAGCCGGGAGTACCAGTAACTTACCGTAAAAAAGTAGAATTTTTTTTTTCTTTTTGGGTTAAATACTCGTTTAAAGTTAAATTTTTGGTAGTTTTTGTTCGTCCTTTGTATATATAAATACAAATACCTCTAGAGCCAACTTCAAGAAGAATATTATCACCCCTATCGTGAATAACAAGTGGAATGTTTGTTCCCATGAAATTTTCATTCCCCTCGAAGGGAAAAAAGCAATCGCGAATCTCATGTGAAAAATTTTGCACGCTATCAGTTCCAGTGATGTAAAAAAAAAGAAGAAAGATTAAAAAAAAATTAAAAATCAATGAAATTTTGTTCAAAAATATACACGTATATATTTTAAAGAAAAGTTAAAATAATAAAGCAAACTATTTAGTATTGGCGGGACAGTTTGATTACAACGTTAGTTTTTTGCACTTTTTAAATTTAATGTATTAAAATATTTTCCAAAATTGTGCCACCAAGTCAATCGAAAGCTTTACAAATCCGCAGGCAATCGACCTGTTGTTTTGCATTTTGTTGAGCAATATATCGGTTTGTGCCTTACTAACTTTATTAACCTTTAATATTCGATTTATAGGAGGAGCAACTTACATATGTACATGTTCTGTTCCCTAGCAAAAATAAAGCGAGAAAATCTAAGGGAATTTTTCAGGGGAACATTTTTTCACGTTATTATTCTTCTTTGAATTACATTTTTTCATGGGAGTTGTTCATGATCGCAAATATGTGAAAAAGGGGAAAAATTACGAGGGAAAAACAACACAACACAGAATTGCAGAGTCGATGAAACTGAGTACCCCACCCCAATCTTCTCCCCTCTCTCAACAATAAACTCAAGAATTACTGCAACAAAAATTGCAAGTCTGGACGATGAATAAGGCCGGGTTTTGGCGAAGTGGATTGACTTTAAACTTAACTTTAAGTTTTACTTAGTCTGAAACTCGGATTTTTTTTTTTTAGATTAACTAAATCTAGTTAAATTGAGATCTCAATAACCCAGCCTTATGCTACAAAGTTTGTTAAACAACCGACGGCTTTTTAATAAATGCATTTTTGTTGCAGCATCGTTTAAACTAAAAAGAAAAACTTAAGGCCTGTTCGTCGATAGCGAATGAAGACTTCGTTCGCTTAAATTACATTTAAAACAAAAACAAATTATAAAATATTGTTTTTGTTTTGCATGCAAGTTAAGCGAACGAAGTCTTCATTCGCTATCGACGAACAGGCCTTAAGAGAAAATATTCTAAAACAATTTGAGTTGGAAATAAAACACAGATTTTGTTTTAATTTTTGGTAACATTTTTTCTTGCACATAAATCGAGATTTATGGCATTTAACATGATTTTCATTTTATTTATTTATTTATTATTTTTAGTGTTATTTTTGTATTGTTTTCATAATTCTTTTTCTTCATTTTTTTCTTTCTTTTGTAGTTGTTGTTTTTTTTTTTTTGCATTATACTTTTTATTGTTTGTTGTTTATGTTTTTAGATATATGCCAAACAATTTTGTTGTTGTTGTGTTTATTATTATAATAATTATATATAATATATATATTTACTATACAATACTTGTTTGTTGTTGTTGTTTGAAAATTGTATATGGGCATTTCTCCAGAAATGTCAACCGCAGCCAAAAAATTCAAAGTCTATAAAAGTATGTTGTTTTAACATATTTTTATAGGGAATCTATCAACTTTCAATAATGTAAACAAATTTTACATTTATTCATAACACACTTTGAAATATTCAAATGCAAAGTCGAACAAGTGCAGAAGTTCTGTTTTGAACCTTTCTATTGCAAGATTTGTTTTGCTAAATGATCTAAATGAGAAACATTATGCATTTAAAAATCTTTTTTAAATATCAGTTAATATTCAAAGAATATAAGAAAAATGTAAAAGGAACGATGCGATTGCCAATTACGGTAAATTTTTTCTTTGCTTTACCATATATTTTGATGTATCGTGCGACATTGAAAAATAACATTTGTTATCAGTGCGTCATAGGTATTTGTATAATGCGAAGCAAATATTTGTTACAAACAGAGATTTATATTGCGATTTAAATAAAAAAAATTTTGTTGGAAAAAAATCAACGCTTTGCTCTTGGTACTTATTTGAATTTTGTAGCGTGCGACATCGTAAGTGTAAAATGCATAAATAAAATATCTTTCTTTGATTATGTAAATACAAATAATAAAATGTTTGAATGTAGATAAGTAAAAACAGCGCCGAGAAAAATAAAGTTAAGTTAGTTTCTTTTCTTTGTCTTTACAAATACTTTACATACATATAATACTATGTTCACACTTGGGTTCTTAAACGCGTTTAAGCAGCTCGAACGTGATTAAGCTCTAATCACTTCAAAATCGAGATGATTACCCATACATTGAAGTGATTTGTTAATCACTTCAAATTGACATGATTACAACTAAATCACTTCATAAACCACATAGAATCCACTGAACATACCTCAAATGTAGAATCGCCAACATGATCGTGTACAACCGGCCAAGATTTCTGCTTAATGTTTTTATTTTTTTCCTTAAATAATTCATAAATTTTCACAATTTCATCATTAAAATGATTAAAATAATCTTCTGATAACTTTATAAAAGTGTTTTTATACATTTTTAATACCTTAAAGAAATATAAATTGGTTTGTTGTTTTTTTGTGTGTTTGTTGTGTGTTTTTTTTCTTATCATCTGTCATCTTAATCATCTTAAATGTAATGGGAACGGCTTTGATTAGCTAAATCAACATTTTGCTTAAACGCGTTTAAAAAGCTAAGTGTGAACTTAGCATAAGATAAATAAATTTATTTTTATTTGTTTTTATTAAAAATTAAAAATAATAAACATAAAAGTATGATGGAACAAAATGTCGCATGCAACTCGTAGCGTGCGACAGTGATTAAAATTAAATAAAAAACAAACTACACAATATTTTTGAATGAAATAAAAAGCATTATTAAGATACACCAATGCATAACATTTTAAATTAGTCGCATTAAAATATTTTATCAAGTTTCGCTGAAATCAGTGTTTGAACTGTTTGCCGTAAAAGCGACTTCTGTTTTTGTCGCATGCAAATGCCTTGGTTTTTTTTAATTTTCTTGAAAACGAACAATTGCTCAAAACCAATCTTTACCACAAATTATGGTGCTAATCAAGAGCTATAAGTTTCGCCTTTTGTCAAAATAAAATTAATGTTTTGATATATGTTTTTTTCACTTTTTAGGCGTACGAATGTCGCATTCGACATTAGAGAAATGCCCATATTAGAAATTATTTATGAAAAAATAGTTTTAAAGAAAGATTTTGTTTTCTGTAAGAATTTAAAATTTAAAGAAAAAAAATACAGTTAGAAAAAGATAAAAGAATCAGTTTAGGTCTATGGGATTAATGAGGCAATTTTTTCTTATATAGTTTTTACAATATTGGATTTTTTTTGTTTTTTGTTTTTTTTTTTGAAGGAAATTTTAAAGTGGGGAGTATGAGTTTTTTTATCTTTTTTAATTTTTTTTATACTTATTAGAGTTTGTGGATGTTTTAAATATTATTATAATATTTATTTAGTATATTTTAGATATATTATTTATATATGTATATTAATAATATATATAGTTTATATTTTTTGTTTAAGTTAAATTAATTACTAAAAAATTAATTATTTTATAACAAATATCACTACCATAATTTAATATTAATTATTTTTTTTTTTGTGTTTTTAATTTGTTTTTTGAAATTCTTCGACTATTTTGTTGTTGTTGTTGCATGCATAAATATGCTGTTATATTTAATTTTTGTTGATAATGTTAATAGTTTTTTGTCTAATATTTTGTTGTTGTTTGCTGTTTTGTTGTTGTTTTTGCTCTTATTTTTTTATATTTAAATTAATGCTTAAATATTATTATTATTTGTTTTGCAATAACAATAATTATGATGATTAATGTAAACTAGTTATAGATTTACAAATAATTTCTTTGCTTTATATAATTTTTTTTGTTTTTTGTTAAGTTTTTCATAATTGTTTTTTTTTTAATAATATTTTTTTCCAAGCATATAATTTTCTTTATTAACGGCGTTATGTTTTTTTTTAATTATTTGGATTATAAATTTACATAAAAAATAATATAAAAATTTTGACATTTTTTAAAATTTAATTATTTTTGTTAACTTCTTTTTTTTTTTAGCTATTTAACGAATTTTGTTTTATAAAGGATAAGTATAAATATCTGTATCCCAGCTTAATAAACAATTTGGTTTAGAGAGTTATAGAAATTGGGTATAATTTTAAAACTTGGGAAAATATAAAAGGAAAACAAAAAAATATTTTAAAGCATTATTAAAATAAGCTTAAGTTTTTTTTTTTATATATATTAAAGAGGTTTTATCTTGTAAACGGTGCACAGAAAAAAATAAAAACTAATTTCAATTAAAAAGTTTGTAATATTAATTAAAAAATTAATTAAATTTGCAATAGTTAACAAATTAATAGTATCAATTAAACGTTTAATTCACCTAAATAATTTTTTAAGTTTGTAATATCAATTAAAAAATTAATTAAATTTGCGCTAGCTAACAAATTAATAGTATCAATTAAACGTTTAATTCACCTGATTACATTTTTTATTAAAACTGATTCTATTTTTGATTAATGCTTTAATTGGTGAAAAAGGTTATAGAATTTCTTGACAGTAAAAACAAATAGTAGCTCAGCTGTGTTTTCAACGCCACCTGAAAACTGAATTCGTCTTAGAGGTTATATTCTGTTATAGACAATTATTAGTTCGTTATTTAAGTAAAAAAAAACTTTTAAAATAAAGATTAAAATAAAATTTATAAGTTTTAAACAAATATTAAATTGAAATCTTCGATATGAAAAGCATTTTTTGCAAAGTTTGTTTTTGGAGAGAAGGAAGAGAAGAATGAAAGTGAATACCAGCAATGCCGTTTGGTTACATTTCGTCGATTGATTATTTAATTATCGTATGTGGATACAAATTACATACGACATACGACAATTAAATAATCAACCGACGATTTGTTTTAATTTTCGTTACTGTTGAAGAACAAACGTAACATGTATAATTTTGTTATATGTAGCCAAATTTTCGTAACTTTTGCTACATGGCACAGAACGAAATAATCAGAGGCCTAATCACCGCATGAGATATCGAGCAAAATTTATCGAAATTTTTCATTATGACACTCGATATCGAATATAATACATCGCAATTCAATTTGTCAGTATCTGTCGTATGCAGAAAAACATGATGGTGTACTCTATCGTATCGTATACGGTAATTAGACCCCAGTTATGGCATAGATATCGAAAAACGAAACGGCTTAAAACCGATTATATCGTGTTCAGTATTTTAAAAAAAAAATTTTTTTATTAACTTTCCTCTTATTTTCTGTTTATTATCTTCCGAATATTATATAATATACTAATGTTAATTAAAACTTCAAATTAGAAACGGATATAAAAATCACTCGAAATTCATCACATCTTTGAAATACGATCTTATTGAAATCGATCGATTTTCATCACATACGGGAATATTTTTGAAAAAGCACTTGATTCACTAAATAAGATAAGAACGTTCCGTCTTTGAAAGAAGTTTTTTTTAAACATATCAATGCGGTGTGTGAAGAGAATATTTAGCCAACTAAAACTTATAAAAAACTTTTTTTTATTAAATGCCACTATAAGCATGCGCTTGAAAGTTAATCAGCTGTGCGTTTATATCTTTTATTTATAAATTTACATACGTCTTCATTTGTATTCTAAGTTGTGATTTTGTTTAATAAATTAATTTATTGTCTTGTCATTATCACTGAAATATGGAATAAAAGTATTTTTTATGTATAACTCACATAAATTTTGACTATTTATTCAAGAAATATTACAAAATGTACACAGAAAAAATTCTCGAAAATGTTTCACCAATTAAAGCATCAATTAAAAATGAAATCAGCTTTAATTTAAAATGTAATCAAGTGAATTAAACTTTTAATCAAGTGTATTAAACGTTTAATTGTTACTATTAATTTGTTTACTGGTTCAAATTTAATTGAAATCAATTTTTATTTTTTTCTATGTTGCTTTTGACGAGTTAACGTAACTCTTTTAAAGGAAAAGCGCAACTATTTTATTTGAAGCTATCGCAAAGTGGTTTCTTCTTCGTTCGTCGTTGTTTTTGGTTTCATGTTTAAATAAAGATCAAGAAAAAATTTGTCAAAATAAATTTTGAATGAGCAGAACTGAAAGAAAAAGTTTACAAGAACATTCAAAAGCTTTTTTCAAAGTAAGGATTGCGTATGAGAATTGAATTTAAATAAAATGTAAAATTATATTTTTCTTAAATCGAAAAAAAAACTATTTATTCCTAAAACTTAAGTGGAGAACAGAATGGTCGCTGTAGTATAACGTTATGAATAGCGCCCAAGCTGTCAAACGTTAAAAACTGCAGTTTCAAAGTGCTGTCAACAAAATACGTAGTTGTTGTAGACGCTGCAGTTGAAGCTGAAGCGCAAAATTCGAAATTTTGAACTTTGTCGCGCTACAGAGCATTTGTCAGTTTCAACTACTACTACAACTACTTTATTCTGTTATATGGGTCACCTTCCTTAAGCGGATATCTGCATTCGACGGATACTTTTCCCTGGTTTCGGCAGCATTCTAAATTAAAGCATTAAGTTCTTTTAAATAGTCACTTAATTGCAAAAAAAAACACACAAATTGCTTGTCAAGCATGTCAAAATTTTACGTTTGTTTAAATTTCTTGTGTGGTTATTTGAGATGTTTGCTGTTTGAACTAACATTTGAAGCAATGTTTGTAGAAATATTAAAAGTTTTTTATGTTTGGTAGACATGTTTGGTATTTGTCAAACTTTTTGTGGTTTCTAGTGTTAAATGTAATCATTTTAGCCAAAACTTTGCAGATTGAAAACGTTGAAGAAGAATCATTAAAATCAGTCGTGAATTCTAATTTTTTTAGCCACATTGCTTGCCACAAATGGGTTTAAACCCATCTTGACACCAAATTTATTTCCTTTATTTTTTAATTTCTTCTACGTTTTAAATAAAAAGCGAGCAAAATTGCCGCAGCACTTTCGTCATCGCCTGCATTCATTAAAAACAAAATAAAAAATAAATGTTTGTAGGAAATAAGTTTGTCTTGTTTATTGGCGACCCCAAAACGTAAACAAAGGGCGTGTTTGCCAAGCCATTTGTGTGGTTTATTTTGCCCTTTAGGTGTCGGATCATAAGAAATTGCTCTTTATATTTTGAGCATTTGATAAAACGTGTTAAAAAGAATAAAACTAAAGCTTAAAGCTGAAATTTTGTCTCGAAATATTATAATTTCTTTTGAAACTAAAGATTTTTGGGTGCTAAAATTATTTTCGATTAAATTTAAAGCAAAAAAAACGACACAATATTAAAACCCTTAACTTCACTTTGTTTGAAATCTATTTAAGCTTTTTTTTTTTTGACATTTTTACGTTTAAAGACATAAGAAGGGTATTAAAAGATTTACAATTTTGGAAATTAGTTTTGTCGTATAAATTTTCCTTGAGAATACGTTTGAAGTTATTCGTGTTTTCTTCATTTTGAAAAATTTTGTGTTCTATCTTTAAATTGAGAAAGAATATTTTAAATATATTTTTCAATGTAAAATACCCAACAGATCCAAGAATTATCGATAGAATTTTGAAATATATACTTTTCTGTTTCTTTTTAAGTTTTCCTTTCCCAAATTCAGTTGTCTTCTCTTAAATAAAAATAAATCCATTTCAATTATGTTTTTCCATATTAAATTTTTTTCTTTTTATATTTTCCCAATATTTTTTTTTTTTTAAATATATTACATATTTTACAATTTAAGCCAAAATGTAGATAAAACTGCATTTAGTCAAAATTTTTTAAGATTTAGAATAACAAAAAAACAAAAAGTCAAATAGAATAAAAAAAGAACATTTTAATAATAGGTAGTTAGGTAGGTACAACAAATTTTGAAATTTTTTTATTTTTACAAATTAATTTTGAAATAAATAAAATGCAGTTAAAACATGTTTAACTTAAATAAATACAAAAAAAAAATTTGCCGTTTTTAATCAATATATAATCAAGATACTGACTATTAAAATGTTTTAATTTAGTTAAGCCTTTTCTTGGAGTTTAAACAATGTATATACCTATTTTTGTATATTTTTTAAATTTTACAACAATTCTTTGTTTTTGCTAGTTTAGTTTTTTTAAATTTTTTTTTATTAAGTTTAAGTTATAAATTATGTTATTATTATGTTTGTATGTATGTTTATATAGATTCCCTTGTATAGATTTTAAATATGTTTTTTATTAGCTGTTAATTTTCTTTTTTTTTAATAGTAATAATGTAATAGTCTCTCACCAAATTGTTTGCTGGGATAGTTAACAACACAATAATATAGAGTACGAAAAAATAAGAAAACAAATTTAAAGTTACTAAAAACCGTTAGATAGTCTTGTTAAATACTCTTCTTCTAGTTGATGGATTTGTTGCTGTTGTTATTCTTTACTTCTTCTTTTTGTTTGCCATCAGAAGATATCCACTAATAACGTGATGACAACTCGCCAGAGATGTTTTTATTAGTGAGTGAGAGTAGTGTTTGTGTGGGGGTGTAGTACAAGTAGAATATTTTCTGTTTTTTTTTCTTCTTTTTCTGCAGATATTCAGGCATATCCAAGCATTACAACAACTCAAACATCAAGAAAACTAAAAAGCATGTCGAAAAATTAACTCCTTCATTCTCCTTTTGATTGCTCCAACTCCTGGTGCTCTTAGTTTTAAAACTCCTTGGGTGTTCTCTTGAAAAGAGTTAAAGTGGAGTTTTTTTCTTTTGATGTTAATTTTTGTTTGCATATTTGGTTTTTTTAAGGTTTTAGGTTTTGTTTTTAATCTATGACTATGGCTAGTTATTTTCTTCGTTTTTTTGTTTTTTTTTTTTGTTTTAATTTTTTGTTACTAAGTAAAGCTTTATGCAAAAAAGTTTTATTCAATTAAACTTTTTTCTTTATTTATGTAGGTAGGTATTTGTTTTAATAAAGTGGCTGTTTTTTACACGTATACTTTTTTTGTTTATATTAAACCTTGAACCTTTTAAACAAACTTTTTTCGAAAAACTCTATTTACTTTTAACTCTTTTTCACACCTCTTTTTGTTCTCTCTAAATATTACCGTTACGCTTTTTTATAAATTTTGTTTTTATCACTTCTATGCTGCCGTAATTTGTTTTCAAAATTTCTTTGGATTTTTTTATCATTTAAATAAGTTTTTTTTTTAATTAATTTTATCACACATTATAACAGGAAATTTGTTGCAAATGTTGGAATGATGGTGTGGCTGCTACAGCAGCCGCCGCTGCAGTGGCGGCGGTAAATTGTGGAAAACTTTGTTGTAAATTGGCCGCAGCGGCCACGGCGGCTGCACTTGAAGAGGCCGCCGCTAAATAGGGATGCATACGTTGAGATCTTAAATATTGACGATATTTGCCACTTATTTTATCGGGATAATGTTGGGAGTGATGGGCGGCAGCTACCGCAGCGGCATGATGATGATGGTGGTGGGATGTCATGGCCGCCGCCGCAGCAGCTGCTGCTGCCGCTGCTGCAGCCGAGGCGGTATTAGTGGGCGCTGATGTATAATGGCTGGTAGTGGTACGTGTCTGTTGGTTGTGGTTGTTGGCATTTGAACTTTGGTTTAGTAGGGGCGTGGCCTCAGGACCAGCCTGATAATTACTAGGAACTGTAGCCATAGGACTGCGATCCATCATAAGACTTGTTATATTGGCTTGAGAATTACTTAAAGCATTTGCCGCTGAGGTGGCTGCCGTAGCGGCGGATGTAATTATACTATCCGCTTGATTTGAGGAATTCCACAATAGTTGTTGCTGATGATGCTGCTGAGATTTGCTGCCATAAATGCCACTGCCGGATATCATAGCATCCCGTTTACCCACATTGCCATTTTGCGTTTTATTGGCACTGTTGTTGGTATTACTGCTACTATAGACTGGAGTCATGGAAGTACGGGCAGCAATGGCTGCGGCTGCAGCCAAATGATCCCATTGCTGGGTTTGTTGCTGCTGCTGCTGTTGTTGTTGTACCAATTGGTGACTTTGGCTTGTTCTTTGCGGATTTTGTCCGACCGTTTGTGTGGATCTTTGGTTAGACCGTAAATAAGTGACATTTGTTTGGTTGACATTATTCGTGGTGGCGGAGGAAGAGGAGGAGTTTGAAGTTTGCAGATGATGTTGCACCGGATAGTGGGCCTGCTGCGACATTTGCGACATTTGCTGTGATTGTTGCTGCTGTTGTTGCTGATTATGCCTGAGTTGTTGCTGTTGCAAGTGTTGTTGATATTGTTGGGCAGCTACGGCAGCCTGTCTTTGTTGCTGCTGCTGCTGTTGTTGTTGTTGTTGTTGGTGATGTTGTTGCTGTTGTTGTTGTTGTTGTTGCTGCTGCTGCTGTTGTATAACCTGAGTTTGTCGGGCTCTTCTGGAAGAAGAGGCCACACTTTGTTGTTGTGTACTACTGTGTGTTTGTGTACTAGCTAAGGCGGCCGTATTACGAGCAGCCGCCGCTGTTGGCATATTATTGACAAAAGGACTTCGTCTTTGTGATTCCATTTTGCGAAAATAGCAAGGATGTATCATCAGCAAAGGCTCGACTCTTTGGCCAGCTGGTGGCTTGGGCTGATTGGGCAATTCATATTCCACACTACAGTCTACGTGCAAGGGTATTGTGTAGTCTTTGGCCGTCGTTGTTTGTGGAACGGCGGAATTGAGTTGCTGTTGTTGTGAGGCGGGTGTTAAAGCTGTTATAGAGGCATTTTGGTTACGTTGTTGTTGGCTGGCCGTTGAAACGGCTCCTGTGTTTGAAGAGGTGTTTGTGGAGGCTGATGCCGCTGACGATGATGATGAAGATTGTGTAGAGTTTAGCAAAGCGGCGGCGGCGGCCACAGCTGAGCTATTCGAGCTCATGGCATTTTGGGAAGCCGACGCCGCCAATGTTGACATTCTATTGCTAGACTGTTGCTGTTGACTGCTGTGGTATGTATGTTGTTGAGGCTGATGATGTTGCTGCTGTTGCTGATGATGTTGCTGCTGTTGTTGATAAATCTGTTGCTGCTGCTGTTGTTGTTGTTGCTGCTGATGATGGTGATGTTGCATGAGGGCAGCCGATTGTGTTTGTGCCATGCTATGAGTGGCCAAAGAGGCCATATCATAATTGGCATAACAAGCAGCCATAGCCATGTTGGCGTTTTTATCAAGCGTTTGCCGATGAGGGAGAAAAGGATAAAAAATCCTTTTTCCTACGCCGTTAGGCAAAGTAATATTTGTTTTTTGTTATTTTTATGGGGTTTAAAAATTATAAGCACTAGCACTTTTTGTAATTTTCTTAAAATTCTTTTAAATTTTGGCAAAATAGACACATTTTTTAAGCAATTTATTTTTAATATTCTTCTTAATTGGGGTTGTGTTTAATATTAATGTGTGTGTGTGTGTGTGGATTTTGAGGTTAGCTATTTTTATATTTTTATTATTTTTTCTGTAATAATAATTGGCACTGGTAATCCAAGCTTGTTTTATGTTATTAATTAAAAATATATATAATATAGGTAATCCACAGGGCTATTATATATATTTTTTCTATTTTTTATTATGAAATTTTGAATTATTTGATTTGTTAAACTATTTAGCAGGAACGTTAATCCATATATTGAGTGTAAAATATTTTTAAATGGGTTTTTTTTAATTTAACTTTAATTTATAGCAGGTATTTTAGTTAATTTAATTACTTTTTTATGTTTTTTAAGACCCGTATTATAACTATTCTTAGCGTTTTTTGCTTGTGTTTTTTTTAATTATTTTATATGAATTTAGATAGTTTAATCAGTCTTTATTTTAGTTTTAAATTATTATAGGTAATTATAAAAATTGTTTTGTTTTAATTTTCAGTGTTTTCATTTATTTTGTTTTAAATTTTATTGTTTTCAGTCTTGTTTATTATAAAATTTTTGTTTTACTTAAGCTGCTTTAAAACGACGACGGTTTTTCTTTTTTAATGGGTATTTGGCGTATTTTCCGATATTCAAATTACGGTAATTGTTTTAGTTTATTGTCCGTCTGCATAGCACGAGCAGCTTAAACGTTATGTGAAAGTTTGGAGGAAAGTAGAGTAACAAATTCTTTGAAATGAATGCGTTACGTTGTAAACGTTTAACATAAAATTGCGTTATGATTTCGTTTAGTGTTATTTTTTTTCTTTTTGCTGCTGCCTGTGAGAATTGCTTATTAACATAAAAAACACTCAGCTCTTAAAACTTATTTAAATGAGTGATTTTGTTTTATAATTACTTATGAGAACTCTTCTTTTTGAGCTTTTCCAAAAGTGTTAATTTTCTCTCTCTTTTTTTTAATTTAAGTTAAATGAGTGTTTTTCTCTAGCACTCAATTTGTAATTCTTTTTACACGTTTTTTTCTTCCTTTTTATTTAATTTTTTTACTTTTTTTAAATTTTAAAGACTCGTTTAAAGGTCTTAACTTTCTTTAAGCATTCTTTGTTGTTTCATGTTTTAAATATCACAATAAAATTTCTTTAATGTTTCTTTTTATTTATTAAAAAAAATCAATTATATTTAAGTTTTTTTACAATATACATATAAGCTGAGCTCTTGTCACGTTTTCTTATTAATCAATTATAATTAATAAGATAATTTATTTGCTTGTTGATAAATTTGATTCTCAATTTTATTTCGCGTTCTTAGAAACGTAAAAACGTCTTTACCATACGAGCTCTCTCAACCGACTGAGCTGCTTAGCCATACAATTTGCCGCATATGAATTTTTGTATATTTTTCCCCATATTCTGCTTTACCTGTTTTTTTTTTTTTTTGCTGATATAGATTTAATAATTATCATCTCTCTTTTAAGTTATCACTCTTTTCATTTACTTACCCCTGTGCAGCATAAAAACTCAACATATGTTTTCCTTAATTACCTAGAATTTTGAGTTAAACTTTTTCTAAACAGCTGTTGTTGATTGCATTACAACAAAAATAACCTTGCCAAACTAAACCACTGGCTCTCTCTGTGCTTATTACTATTTTACACTGAAAAAACAAGAACAACTATCACACATTGTACTCATTTAGGTTCGTTCAACAGCCAATTACAAAATATAACAAATTAAAATTATCACTCTCTTTTATCTTAATGACTCTTTAAGGAATGGACATCATGTTACAATTGTACTTATATTTTGGTACAATTTAGACTTTGTTCGTACCATGGTACTACCGCGATTATATGATACAATTTAATAGCGAAAGCTTCTAAATTAATAAGATTTGTTTGTCGTGCTTAATTCCCAATCTTTATTCTTGATAAAAAGACTGAAATTTATTGTTGACGGGCTAAGCTATTCCTATGCACATTTCACATCAGGATGATCCTAAAAAATAAAAATTGGTAATTAAGCACGACAAACTAATCTTGTTAATTAAAAATTTTGTATTCCCAAATATTACTTTGCTGAGAAAGCTTTCAAATTTCAAGCTGCTATTTTTCCATTTGTATCTCTTGGCACTGACTAATTTGTATGGAATCAAAATTCGACATATTTGACTGAAGATTTCATAGAAATGTTTGTCGATTATTAGAATGCCACTTTAGATAAGTCCATATTTCTCAGGAACGGCCTAGCGTTTCAACAGCAAAATTGTTTTTTTTTTTTTGAACTTAAAATATTTCTTATCAAGGTTTTGTTTTAATGTGCTAAATTTCCAATTCGTACTTTTGATAACCTGAAATTTATTGTTGGTAGGATTTTAGATAAAATTATTATCAACAAAAAGAAACTACTTCAAAAAAATTAAAAATATACCGTCCTTTAAAAGTACGTTTTGTAATAATTTGTATTGTACCAATTCAATAAGAAATTTTCCATCCCTGTCAAAGAGTCTTTTTTTTAAATGAGTTTGTTCTGTTTGCTCTCTAATTCTCAATTTATTAAGAAAAAATATTTTATTACTCTCTTATACTCAAATTTATTTAGTGGTGTGCTCATTTCTGTTACTTCTTTGTTATAAATAAGTGCTCTGTTATTGTGTTTTGTTACTTTTACACTACTGAGTATTTTACTGATGGGTTTGGTTGAAAAAAAATCGTCAATGGAACTAAAAGTGTACTTAAGGAAAAAAAGTACCAAATATGTGAAACTTTTGTTTTTATTATAATTTATGTACATCATTTGAATCGTACTGAGTATAAACTTTTTATTGTATATTATTTTTATATTTTTTATTTATATTTTATGTACATATTTTATAAAGCTTATGCACATCAGCTGAAACTGAGGAAGTAGAGTACTTTTAACCATGATAAAATAATACGGGTGGCAGCACTAAAGCAAAAAATACATAAACAAATACACTAAAACCGTATGGACGTAGTAGCGTACGACGTTGGTACGTTGTCAAATTAAAACGTATAAAATTTTACACAAAGTCACACAATAGCTGGCGTAGTCGTAAAAGCGTATCTACGTCGTACGACGACATAGATCTAATTCTATTTCATACGCCGGTTACAACCGTATTGTCATAGAAAAAAAAAAATAAGAAATATAAAATGAAATTATTCTTGTGTTTTCAGATTAAATATTTGATAACAAAATAAAAGGATAAATATAAACAATACTTTGAATAATTCGGAATTTTTTAATATTAATATCAAAATGAAATAAAATACGTTTGCGACGGTATTGTGGGCAAGTGAAGGCGTTACAATGGATGATATTGGCCTCTGGGCGAGGGTATTAAGTCGAATTCGCTCCAACATTTCAACTTAACCTAACCTAGCCAATTTTTATTACATAATTTTAATTCAAATAATCAAAAACTTTAATACAATATATAAACTAAATATTGACATAATACAAGGCAAGCAAAACTAGAGCAAAAAAACGTCATCAGCCGCAGTAATGATACCGGTTTATTTCATCATGCTTTTGAACATTTTCTGTTAACACCTTAAGTTTTTAAATCACGTTCGCATTGCCAGTTTATAATAAAAATTAAAGCTCTAAGAGGATTCAATGTCATTTATTAAATCATTTAGATTAGACATTTAATTCATCTAGAACTTATTCAGGGGGGAAACTTAAAAATTCTTGGAATTTAAAATTGGGAATATTTTTTTATCCATTTATTTCTATTCTATTCTATTTTATTCTATTCTTTTCTATTCTATTCTATTCTATTCTATTCTATTCTATTCTATGACATTCTCACTATAACATTATTATGATAAATATTAAGTTCCTTATTAATATATGGATTGCGTAGCAGAAAGTCGAGAAAGAGACGTACATATTATGAAGCAATTGCTTTCACTTGTTGTCATAATTTTTATAAAAGAAGAACGAAACTTCTTACAGGATCCAAATAAAAGTTGGTGTATATAAACACCACAAAATTATTTTATATTTTTGGACTAAGTGTAATGTTTTGTGTTAAAATCTTGATTATTCCTTACGTCTTCCGCCTAGATTTCGATTGATTTACTCAAAATTCAAGACTCTATTATTGTACTTTTAATGTCCCTTCTTGTTTTATGTTACCCTAAAAAAGGTACTTTACCACAAAAATTTTATTTTTAACCCCGATAATAGGTTTATTTCATACTTATTACTTTACTCAGCCTTAAATTTACTCTCATTTTAGTTCCTCTCTCTTTCCCTATGAGTACTTTGTTGTTCGTTAACAAAATGTAATAACAATTCGTGTACTCGTACTTTGTCGACAGCAATGTGCTTGCTATGATCTGTGTATTGGTTTGTTTTTATATGCCATATTTTATTTTGTTGTTGTTTTTGTTTAAATTCATTCAGCCATTGTACGGCGGCCATCTTTATATTTGAGTTTAATTTATTTTCTTTAAATGTATAGATTTTAGGCTTATTTTTTCCGACTTTCTGTTTTTGTTATTGTTGTTATTATTACTGTAGTTGTTAGTGTTGGGCTATTTGTTTTTGTTTAAAGAGTTGAAACAGTAGAAAAATCACATGTTTAGTGTTCTCTTTCTAACATTTTCAATTCAATTTTAAATTTTGGTTTTTCTAGTTTTTAATGTTTTTGTTGTTGCTAGTTAGTGTTGAGGGGGAGGAAAACAACACAACTGCCTTAAGGGTCTTTGAAATAAAAAGGAGCTTAAGTTTTTTTTTATTTATTTATCTACCTATTTCTAAAGGAAAATATATTTATTGTTGGTTTTTGTTGTTTTCTTTTTCAAATTAGTGTCACTAGTAGATTGTGTTGCTTTAATTTCTGGCATTTGTTGTTGGTATTGTTGCTCAGGAAGTACCTACACAAATGGCTGCCAACAAGCCAATAGTCATCTCTTTTTAGTGTATTTGTATAATTTTTTATGTTTTTCAAGTGGCACCCATAAAAAAGGATTGGAACGTGGGAGAAAATTTAATAAGTTTTGAAAAAAAAAAAATGTTTTAAATAAATAAGTACACGGAAAGAAGTTTATATTCCAAAGTAAGCAATTTCGTTTCTGAGAACAAGAAAATCCAAAATCTAAAAATTATTTCTTGACTTTAATTTATTTCGTTCGTACCTATTAAAAAAATGTTCTTAAATAAAAAAACATTTTGCTTAAACCAAGCCAATCTATATTGAGCACTAACAGCGGAAATAACGTAAGCGACATCATATTCAATTTTTGGTTTTTTTTGTTTTAATAAATGACTTTATTGGCAAACACTTGCATCATATCCCAAAATGTCATGATCGCATAAGGTACCGTTACGATTTAATTACAAGAATAATTTAATCTTAAGCGACAAACTTCATACAAAATTTAGGTAGGTAGGTATATGAAATAAAATAAAAAATTAGATTTTTGGCGCTTAAGTTATTTTCGCGGTTAAGGCACGATTTGCCTATTCAAAATAAGTAATTTTTGGCTTGTACGAGAATCATGCAAAATTTTCGTGGTTCAAGCCATATTTAGTAAATAATTCTTTCCGTGTAGGTATGTATGTACCTGCATGCGTACATATGGGCATTTCCGTCAAAAGGTCCACCGTGACCGAAAATTTAAAAGTTATTAAGAACTGATTAGGTATTTTACGATATTGTTATAAAGAAATATTCAGATTTTACTAATTTTATAAATTTACTCATAAATTTGTTCACTTAGATGAACAATCAGACTGCAAAGTTGTGCAAACGTAATTTCTTATTTGTGAGAATATTTTATTGTAGGTATGTTTTCTTTAATATGTATCTTTCTTAAAAGAGGTGATAGGTATTTGATAAAAATTATTCCAAAAAAATTTCCTTACATGTTCTGTAATCTAAAGAAGAGTTCAAAGAGCATTATTCGGATTAACGGTAAATTTTTATTTTATTTTGATCATTATTCAGTTAAATTATTACGGAAAAAATTTCACGTTCGAAATGTCACGTATCGGCCCAGATTTTGGCTTAAAAAAAAAGAAAATACAGAAGATTTTGGAATCAAACCAAGACATTTTAATGTTACATTGCTACGTAAAATTCTCAAAGTAGTTTGACTAAAAAATTGTGCCAGGTTTCGCTCAACTACGCCTTTTTATACATGGCCAAAAAAACTACATACTTCTGTTTTTTTCACGTTCGAACCGCTACTTCTTTTGTCGTTATCTTTGACCTAGAATCGCGCCATCCATAAACTTTAGCATAGATAACAGTGCTTTCTAAGTGCTATAATTTAAGGGTTAAGATAACGTAAAAATATTTATTGCTTAAAATTTTATTGCATTTTTGATGCGTACGACTGTTACGTTCAACGCTTTGGAATTACCTATATGTATAATTTAATGGGTCAAAATGCTGCAGGAGAGCAAAAAATAAATCTTTAAACATTCTTTATGCATCTATTTGCACTATAGGTGTAGGTATACAAATTTAAATAACTTGGCCGATAAAGTTTTTCAAATAAATACCTACCTATGAAGTTCTGGAAATCGAATATTTTATTTTATTTATTTATTAAGAATTAACTTACAATTTAAATTATAAGGTAATTTAAAAAAAAAAAGAGAGCAACAGCAACTAGGGCCTTCAGCTCAAAAGTGTATATGTAACATAGTAATGGTGTTATTTTGTAAAGTTAAACAAGTTTTGTAACAAAGTAATATTTTACATAATTTTTGTAGTTTAAGTAGATTAATCTGATTTTTGTAGTTAAATGCAATTGTATATATTTATTGATTTTAGATAATTTACTATTGTTGAAATATTTTCATCTGTTGGATCAGCAAGTAGTTCCAGGGGGTCCCTATTGTTAAACCATCTAGATCTTTGGCTGTTGAACAGTGCGCATTCGCATAGGAGATGTGACGGGTCGGTGGGGTAACTTAAGTTACAGTTGCAGGGTAACTTGATTGTAAGTTTAAGAATACAGCCATGTGTAACTTTGGTATGTCCGATTCGAAGTCGTATGATTTTTATTAAATCTATCCTTTTTGTGTTCATATTTTTGTTAATGTTTGTTGTTAAGATTCCAAAATTGTTGGTGTTGGTGTTATCTATGGAAATTTGTTATTAATATTTTTAAAAATAAACGTCGCTTTTTTGCTCTTAAGAGCCGTTTTCCAAAAGACGTGATTCTTAAATTATACCTACTGTTTTAATTTAGGATCGTTTTAAGAATTTGATTGAATTCGATTAAAACTTCCGGAACAAGCGAATTCATTAAAAGGTGACTGCAAATGCTAAGCTGATTATTTTTTTACGTCGGTGCCAGGCCGATTGAATTCGATTTTTTCTATGAATTCATTTTTTCGAACATACCTATTATATAAATTCGCCTTGGCTGTGTTTTCTTTTTAATTACTAGGTACCTACCTACCTACCTACATTTTAATAAAAAATAAATAAAATTTTATAGGTAGGTACCTACCTATTGTAATTTGTTTAATTACATAGCTACTTACATACATAAGTACCTATGTGGGTATGTATTTTGTTCTAGTTGCAAAGCCTAAAAAGGTAATGTAGTTTTAAAGGCTATTAAATATTTTTTGAAAATTCTTCTGATCCAGCAATATTTTTTTTAATAATTTAATTTATTGGTAGGTATTAACAGGTTTTTGAGAAAAAAATTATTGCAAAAATCAAATTTTCTAGAATCTATAAACATTTTTCCCCAAGAATAGCTGTTACAACTAAAGTATGTACCTATGTGATATGTTCCTATGTATATGGAATTGTTACATGCACATGAACACATTTAATTCTCGAAAACAGCAAAAACAACAACAGTAAAATATCATCTCTTGTAAAAATCATGAAGGTCGTTGGCATAACAGCCATTATAGCGTTTTCCAAAAACAATTTTGTGTTTGAAACACTAATAAAAAATCATAAAATGTAAACTAATTGAGGACGTCTGCACATATTATTTTGTTGTTGTTACTGCAGTGTTTTTCACTGAGAGCTTACAACTTTACAACTCATTTTATTTACTTATTTAAAAAAAAAAAGAAACCAAAGAAAAAATGCAGCAATAAATACCGGACTTCCTTTTTCTAAAAACAACAATAAAAATACGAAAGAAAAAAGTTCACCGAAACACTTTACTCTCTATCTCCAACAAATACTCTCTTTTTCTTAAAACTCAGCTGTTTTTTGTTTTCTACTGAAGAAAAACAAACCAAAACATTGTTGTTGTTGTTATTGTCTATGCTGCTTTTGGTAGTGGAAGGTAAACAAAAACAAAATGTTTTTTTCGCTGGCTGGTCTAACAAATCAGCTGTTTTTATGGGAAAAAATATAAACACTAACACAAAAAGCCGAATAGAAAAGAAAAACACATGTATACAGGAGGTGTGTTTCTCGCGAGTTTGCCCAGTAGTAAAAAGAGACTTAGGATACAATAACACTCATTTAAACAAACAAAAAAAAAACGAAAAAAACAACTCAAGATAGAGATTTTCCCTTGAAATTAGAGTTCGAAAAAATAAAAACTCATTTTAAAGTTAATTGAGCGCTTTTGCTAAAATATTTTAAAATTTTGAGAATGAGTAAAGAGAGTTTAAATTTGCTGCCCTTCTAAATTGTTTGCAATCAATTGTTGTTGTTAGCTGTTTTTCTCCTTGCTGTAACTTCTTGTTTTTATAATACATAAAAAAAAACTATATTGATAATCATTTATCTCTGTCAATAGCAACAATAAAAACGACAGTTTAGAAAATACAAGAGTGTTCATTTTAAGAATTTGTTTTTTTGTTAAGTTTTTCTTAAATTTGTTCATCATATTTTTAATTTTCAGTAATTTTTGTAGTGTGATAGGTACCTACATTAGGGCGGGTCGATTTTTTTTTAATCGTATAGCAAAAACGTAATCTACATAAAATTCTAAGAAAATTCTCCGAAGAAACCATGGGTCTATGGCCTCTCGACTGGAAAATGTATCTGCCGCCTTTGCAAAAAAAAAAATTTTTTGAATAAAAAATATCTTTTTCCAAAAAGAAATTGAATTTTTTGAATAAAATTGTTTAGTAAGGTGTTCTTTAGTAAGGTAGTTCTTTTGCTGATACTGGCTGACCCTTGTCACTGGCTAGGGGTATCACAAAGGGACCGCTATAAGGACCCAAGTGAGTCGTCTTCGTGACGGCTACCCATTTAACCTAACCTAACCTAGTTCTTTTGCACTTTATATTTTTTACACTCAAAATTTTTTTACATTAAAAAAAATTTTCACCCAAGTAAAAAATGTTCAAGGCGAGAGGCGCGGATTAGGATTTTATTTTAGACCCATGGTTTCTACGGAGAATTTTCTTAGAATTTTATGTAGATTACGTTTTTGCTATACGATTCTTAATTTTTTTTTCATCCATAAAAATCGACCCGCCATAACCTAAATACTTAAACAAATTTAGATACTTTTCGTTCAGAATGGGAACATTTTGTAAGTCATCGGTCCGACTTGCAATTTTTGCTTCAGCAATTTGTTAAGATTCTGCTTTAAAATTGCACTTCTGTCCGGATTATAAAATTCTTGATTTGCAATTTTTATTTTTATCGTGTCCTCTTTATACCTACAGTGGTTGTCAGCTTAATTGATGAAAGCAAATTTAAAAAACGTAAGTCCATATATCTCGTAAAGTAATAAGAATATTAAAGAGAAACAAAAATCGCCTTAATTGGCAACATGGACTCTTTTATTCAATAACAAAAAATACACTGTTTTTGAATCCCTCAGCTGATTTGATGCAAGAAAGGTTTAGCTGTAATTTTACCGTTATATTTAAAAATAAAATGCAATTATTTACTATTTTGCCATTTTTTTTTTTTATCAAAGTTTGTATAACTTTAGTATTCTTTTTGAGTCAGAAAGTAATAAGCAGGTTTTATTAAATATGGGTCGGCGGAAAACAAAAGAACATCAAAAATTGGTAATTCACCACTTAAAAGTGGGGAAACTCAGCGCAAAATAGGAGAAATATTAAATTTGTCTTCATCTACTGTTCAGCATATAATAGAGCGCTATCCAAAGGAGAATAGAATTGAAAACAAAGGTAACAAGATTTTGTCAACATGTGATGAACGTTGGATCATTAGAAAAATCAAGGAAACCCCAAGATCATCAGCACAAAAAACAGCTGATGAAGTGACCACTGGTGTTGGGAAGATGTGTAGTGCATCAACGATTCGGCGCGTTTTACGTTCACATGACTTTCATGGTCGAGTACCACTAAAGAAACCCTTTATTAGGCTAACAAATAAAAGTTCCCGATTAGTGTTTGCAAAGACCCACATTTCCAAACAGCCAGAGTTCTGGAATACGGTCATATTTTCAGATGAATCGAAATTTAATATATTCAGGTCGGATGGAAGGTCCTATGTCTGGCGGAAGCCAAATACTCAGCTGCAATGAAAAAACCTTCGCGCCATAATGAATCATGGAGGAGGAAGCCTTATGGTGTGGGCTTGCATGGGCGCAACGGTTGTTGGTAAATTAGTTTTTATTGAAGGAAATATGGAAAAACAATGTATTTAAACATCCTCAAAGAAAATTTGATTCAAAGTGCTGAAAATTTGGGTCTAAAAAGAAATTTTCGTTTTTACCAATATAACGATCCCAAGCACAAGTCCAATGTTGTTCAAACATGGCTAATATGGAACTGTCCACATTTATTGGAACCACCTGCATAATCTCCGGACTTGAACGTGATCGAAAATTTATGGGCGTTATTGGAAAATAATATAAGATATTACCAAATTCCCAGCAAAGAAACGTTGAAAAGTGCTTTAATCAATGAGTGGAACAAAATAACGGCCAAAACCACACAAAAATTGATGGACTCGATGAAAAATCGGCTAAAAGCAGTTGTAGACCAAAACGGTTATCATACTATGTAAATACTAATTTAAACATTAAATATAAATATGTATCATTAAAAAATTTGTATTTACAACTTGGTACATCAAATAAGCAGCTTCATTTAAAAATTAAGTTATTTTTGTTTTTTTTTTCACTTTTTTTTAAGATATCAGCGAATATGAAATAAATTAATAAATATTTTGAAGTAAGAAGTATTGTTAATACAGTGGCGTTTTTAATTTTCAAAAAACAAAAATAATTTTAAAGTTATATGAATTTTAATGTATTAATTAAACAGAATTGCAGAGTACATGAAACTGAGAACACCATTCCAATCTTCTCACCAATTTCACCCATAAACTCAAGAATTGGTACCTACAACAAACATTTTAATTCTAGACAATGACTAGTTAAAATCGATAAAAAAGGGGGGAATTTATTAAAACAATAAATTTCAGTGTATTTATCAAATATGAAAAATTGGGAACTTAGCACGTCATACAAAAATCTTAATTATAAAACAAATATTAGTTTTTAAATAAATGCTGACCTTAATAGTTAAAAATCAGTTTAAATTGATCCCACTTTGTTTGCCTTTCAAAATTATGAGTCCACAACTAAACAATTGGTTCAGACAATTAAATTTTTGCCAATTTTGCCCCACACAAATTAAGCAAATTAAAAAATGTATTGCATAAACTAAAAAATACACAACATATGCACAAACATTAAAATTTTTGTGTTTTGATTAAAAATATAAATTTCAGCAAACAAAAAATTTATTAAAAAAAATATTGTACACCAATTAATTATTTAATTGAACAATTTTTGGCAAACATTTTTTCTGTGAACAAAAGTCAGACAGAGCAATGTCTGGTCCAATGAAATTTGTTTGCTATGGACTTCAATAATTTGTTCAAAAATTGTTGACATTTCGAGCCGTAAACAGTAAAACAGGGTACACACTAAAGCCCTGCACGAATGCATTTGAAAGCCGTTTCGAATCATTCGTTTGTTTTTCAACTCGTGATTGTCGATTGCATTTTGCTAACGAATCAAACTCTGTATTGTGAAAAACACATAAAGCACGAAAAGAATATAAACACACAAATGCAAATGAATTTAAATTTGTGTGTTATAAACGACCAAATACGAAGTGTAAAGAGCACGAAATTTACTCCATGAAACAACGAATCAAACGAATAACACAAACTACACCAACTCAAACGAATCGCACGAATCAAACGAATCAAACGATTCAAACCAAACAACAGTTACAAAATAGATGATAAGAATTATCTTTTTTTTATTATTAGGTATGACTAGTAAATTTGTATTGAGCAAAAAAAAACAAATGAAGATGCAAGATATTTTTATACAATGTTTAAGTTTTTATTTTAAATTATTTTATTCAAAAGTTACAAAAATATATTTTGAAATATTTTATTAAAAGTAAAAAAGAAATGAAAAGCTAAATTCAATTAATTGCAAAATTAAGATAAAAATAATATAATGAGCAAAATGGTTTAAAATATATATTAATTTGTACAGTTTAAAAGTTCATTTTGTATTTCAGTTGCTTCTATATTTGAATGAAGAAACATTATGGCATTTATAGAATCACCGTTTGAAGCAATGCTGCATCTTTTTTCAGAAATCAAATTCCGAGCTACTGAAAAAACTCTCTCTGAAGCTGCACTACTAGCAGGTGTTGCTAATATTTTACAGCTCACTTTGTAGAGAAGTGGAAATTCATTTTGATGTAAGTTCCACCATTGCAAAATGTTGAAATCTTCATTAATACTAACATTTAAGCTTTCATACATTAGCAATTCATTGGATACTGCATCAAGTTGTGTAGTATTTTCAGTCGGTGGTAAAAAATCAGAATATAATTCTATGAGATGGCTAGATATTGCTGTTTCACTTTCAAATCGATTTTCTGATTCATGTTGCTCTTGAAAGTGTTTTCTCATAATGTGCATGCATTTGTCTTTAATCGTGAATTTTTCTTCTTCACTAAATTGAACTAATTTGTTTAATGGAGGGAAAAGAAAAACAGCAATTTTATGGTAAATAGTTAGATTCCGAATTACTATGGAATCTATCAAAATTGCTAATTTTTCTTTAAACTCTTTAGTAATTTCTAAGTCGTTGATATCAGCATTGCATTTTTTCTTTAAGCGATGGATATAAATATAAACAAGGTGTATTGTCGGATACTTTTCCCCTTCTAACTTTTTTAAAGTTTCTTCGAAAGGTTCCAAAACTTTAATCAAAGCTGTTATATGGTTCAAATGAATATTATTCATTCTATTGAGCTCGTTTTTTTGTTGCAAAAGTTTAACTATTTCGGACCAATTTTTTTCAACAGAAACAAATAAATAGTAAATTGAATTCCAGCGGGTGGGTGAAAAGCTTTTAAGGGTTGTTTGTAAATTTACATTAAGACCAGAAATTTTAAAATATTTTACGAGTTTAGTACATAAACTACATAATTCTGAAACAGCAGCTACTTCTTTCATAGCTTTTTGAATAGTATTGTGCAGTAAATGGTCAATGCAAAATATGTGGTTATTGTTCCGAAAGGCAGCGACCATGTTTGCTCCTCGATCTGTGACAATAATGGCTTTGTCATCCAGATCTAAATCGAACTCATTAAGTATTTTTATTACCTTTCGACTGATATTATCATCTAAACATATATATATATCAAAGTTTATAATAAACCTATTTATAAATATATATTATCAAATAAATAAATATTACTTGTACATTGTTCACCATCCATAGAATTAATGCCAAGAAGTCTACTAAACATATGTCCATCTTTTATGTAGTGAATGGTCACACCTATATATGTTCTTCTAATAAAGTTATCGGTCCAAAGGTCTGATGTAAGACCAAAACCAACACTCTTCACAGAATTAATGTCAGTCTTTATTTTTTCAAAATGTTTATTGTAAACATTCATTATATTTCGGGAAATTGTTGTTGAATGTGGCAAAAGACTTCGAACATCTACATGTTCGCCGAAATTTGCGCCAACCGATAGAAGAAACTTTGCAACTTTGTGAAAGCCAGTATCTTCTACTAGTTGGAATGGTCTGCAGTTCTCCACAATCCATTCTGTAAATATCAGAGTTCCATTTTGTTTTGTCCCTGCATTTACTTCTACTTTTTTGATGTTCTTATTATTAGATGTCAAATAACATTTATGTCGAACTAAATTAGATGTAGTTGCTCCATTATATTTATAAACATTTAAACATTTTCTGCAAGCAACAACGTCCTTTATTTCTTCCTCTGACATATTTTCAACTTTTCCGAATACTTCCCACACCTTACTTCTTCCTCTTTTTGAGCTTATTTTTAACTCGCCTCTTACAATTGAATTTCTAATAACAGGCGTACTTAATGAAGTATTTGAGATACTTGGGGAAGGATTTGAATTAAATGAATCGTTTGCTGACATCTATTTTAAATATGTTTGTATACATATGTATGTATGTACATAAATATAAAGAAAAATAAACGAATTAATAAAACTAGGTAGATAAATGTAGACAAAAAATTTAAAAAAATTAAATTTAAATAAGCCAAATATTTTTAACACTAAAAAAGTATTACGTATGGAGGTATGGATGTATATTAAATTACCTTTTCCTAATTTCTTTTTCCACTTTTGTGCATAGAAATGCATTTCCCTGGTCTATTTATTCAAAAAAAAAAATAATCTAAATGAGAATTATAACGTGAAAAAGTTATTTTAGTAAACAGTTAGGATATTCATAGTGATAAGTAAAATAGTAATGGTATTCACGGTGTTGGGTTACTTATACTTCAAACATCTATGCATACATTTTAATTATATCATAACATTTTACAAAATACCAAATGCGCACCTGAGTTTGCCTGCAAAAATGTATAAAGTCATTATAACAGGTCAAAGTTTCGTTAAATAGTTACCATAAATAGGTAAGGTTAACTCTTTGGGCTCGGTCATATAATTGTAGCATAAAAAGTATGCAGTAAAAATAGTGCGAAACAATAAAGTTTCATTAATACATCAATGAAACACATCTTTCTACCCAAACATGTTACCTACTGTCACATTTGCTATTATGTATATAGGTTATTTACACTTAAATTGTAGCAAAACAATCCTTTTTTTAACTTGTTTTTTTTTACTTACTTAAGAAAAGTGTTTTCTAAGAAAAAATAGCCGAACCGACGCGATTGGTACAGAAACCAAAATATTTTTACAAGCACAAAATACCAACAAATTCTTGTGGCTATTTTTTTCTTAATAATTTCTGTATTTAGGTACGTCTTTTTATCGTAGGAAAAAGGAACCCTTTTACAGGTATCAAAGAATTTTTTTTTTGTCATCATAAAGTTTTTTTCTGTCAAGATGAAGCAAAATAACATAGCATCCGCTAGACATGTAACTTGTCGAAGTCACATCGACGACTGAATTGATGATCATAAAAATATGTGTTAGTAGTGGTACGCACAACTGGGCAAAGAAATGGAATTCCCTGTTATAGAGTCTATAGACTCACAATTGTTGTGTGTTATGTTTTGTTTCACATCGAATCATACATTGAGTTGATTTGTTTTTTAAAATCAAACTACTGCTTAACAACGAGTTGTTTGAAACGAGCTACTGTTAAAAGTTGATTCGGTTTTTCATTGTGTATCATTCGAATTGATTTTAAAAAAAGAACTCAGTATTTGACACAACAATGAGTTGGTGTGGAGAAATGTGAAAAAGAAACGAATGCATTCGTGCAGGGCTTTAGTACACACACAGAAAAAAATATAAACTGACTTCAATTAAAAAATTTGTGTTACCAAATAAAAAACTAATAAAATTTGGACGAGTAAACAAAGAAATAGTACCTATCAATTAAACGTTTGATTAGCTTGATTAAACGTTTAATTCACTTGAGTAAACATTTAATTCACTTGATTAAATTTTTAATTAAAACTGATTTTATTTTAGATTAATGCTTTAATTATTAAAAAATTTTGAAAAAGTTTTCTGGGCACTATCGATCTTGATTAACAAACTAATTTGTGGTTGACTGTTGACTTACAAAAATTAGCGCCAACACTATCGAGTAAGCAAAAATTGTAACAAAACTGTCGCTCATGATCGAAAGTGTGAAGGTACGCTGTTAAACTATTATTTGCCAAAAAAAAAAAAAAAAAAAAAACTGTTGATTTTACATTGTTGTAGTAGTGCATTAATTTGCCTTGGTCAGAGCTTTTAGGCGGGTTGATAAAACTTTTCGCTCTTGTTACTATCTAATTTTTTTTAGTCAGTAGATCTGTGTGTGCATGTAACATGTTACGCAAAACTACACAGTTTATATTTTTGGCAGCTGCGTAGATTACGAAAAAACGTCTAACGCGTTGTGGGAGCCTCCAGTTTAAAAGATTAAAAAAAAAAATTTTTTTTTCATAAAAAGATGTTTAAGTATTTTTGCAAACATTAAAAAATCTAAAAATGAATTCAATATGTACCTAACTAAAAAGGTACTAAAATATATTTTCGGTTTTACCATAAAAATTTCGTACTTGCACTTTAAAACAAACATTTTACTTATTATCTTGTGTAAAAATCTCGGTATTTTTTTTATTTTGTATAATTTTTATAACAAATACTTGTTAATTGTTTATGAAAAAGGTGCTAATTTTTCGTTAGCAAGTTAAATCGAGAGTTAAGACCGCTTAAAATCAATACAAACTGGTCTGTTTATTTAACACCTTTTTTTTATCATAATTAAATATTTTAGAGATTGTATAATAAATGTTCATACATACATAAATACATATTGTTAATTATGAAATGATCTAGAAAATATTTGGTAGGTAGCTACAAAATGTAAACGGCCTCATAAAAAATAAAACAGGTTAATAAAGGGCTTATAAAACGGATTTTGTATCAAAATTTTTTAATGAACCTTTTATTAACCTTTTTTTCTTTTTATTAGAGAAAGAAAATGTTCCGCTTTCCGTTCTTGTTGAGGTATGGCTGTAGGTTCAAATCAAGTGCGGATCCAAGTGCTAGTAGAGTTTTGGAATCTTAAAATCATAAATTGGGCTTCCGACTGAATTGCTTCCCAAGAATTTTCTTATCACAATAAACGTCACTTGGTTAAAGAAGATTTAGCTGGAATGTTTTTTTTTTTTTTTTTTTGATAAAAGTTTTTATAATTTTTGTGCTTTAATGTGATTATTGTCACCTTCGTTCGTTGTCATTTGTTGTAATTTATGAAGAAAAAGTTTTTAAGGCGATTTTCTTTAGAAATTTCTTTCATAAGATTCTGTTTTTAAAATTTTTTCTTTTTTTTTAGAAAATGTTTGCGTTTTCTCTTGAATATAAATTTAAGTTGTTTTTGGTAAAAAAAAGTTGGTTTGGTTCTTTATGAAAGCTCGAGACTTTTGATAACAGGATTAGATTTTTTAAAGGAGATTTTGCTTTAACGCCGCCAGTATTTTGGCTGGCTGTCATAAGAAGAAAAAGTTTTGTAAAATAAAGTATTTTTAAGTTTTTAAAGTTAAAAGTTAATGTTTCTAAGCGGAAAAAAGTTAAATTTTTTAAATATTTTTAAAATTAAACGGAAAATGAAAAGAAATTTACTTTTAAAGTAGTTTTTTTTAGTATTTTTTGCACATTTGTAAATGTCTTAATGCAGTTTTCTCAAAAATATCAATGGCACATTTTGGCCAAAAAAATAAAAAAAAAAAAATTTACTAAAAAAAAGAGAACTATTTGCTTAAATTTTTTATAAAAGGTACTTTTATTTTAAAAGGTACTAGGAACCGATTATCACAATTTTCGGCCCCTATTACGGTTCACAACTCAACTCAGTTGAGTTGTAATTAAGACAACTGGTTGTGATCAGTTGTAATTTTTGTTATGTTTCTGTTCACAGCAACATAGCAAAGTTGTAAACCATAATACATAAATTACAACTAAACTGAGTTGAGTTGTGAACCGTTATATGGGCATTCAATAAGTTTGGTACTTGTCACAATTTTCAATCTTTGGAATTGCTAGCTGGACGCGGTTTCTCAAAACTACAAATTGCAAATCTACAAGTAAAATATATTTGAAACAAAAACAAACCTTTTTTTAAAGTATTTTACTTGTAGATTTGTAACTTGTAGTTTTGAGAAACCAAACGGATTGACTTCGCTATATCGATTTAAAAAGTGACTACAAGTCGATCGGTATTCTAAGGGGTGTTACAAACATCGGCAGAAACATATAATTATCTCTTCACAAAGCAATTAATTTAATTAAAAAATTAAAATAAAAAAACATGAAAATTAAAATACAACATAGAAGTCATACACTTTAAGAAAAGATAAACTCAATGTTTATTGTTGTTGTGAAATTGGGCTTTATAATTCTTATTCGCTTAACAGTTTAAACTGTATATTATTTTTAGTTTTTCTAAAATCTTAAGATGAAGTTTCCTGAGGATCTGGCCTAAGCAACCCGTGAAATGCACATAGGAATAGCTTATCCAATCAACAATAAATTACAGTTTATCAATAGTATAAAATGGGAATTATGCACATTTAAACGAAAGCTTGTTAATTAATTTTGTGTATCCAATATTTTCCCGCAAGCATGGAAAACTGCAATTGTTATCCCAATCCCAAAGCCTAATAAAGATCACCACACTGTTTCTGGATACATACCGATTTCTCTGCTTTCTTGTGTCAGCAAAATTTTCGACAAAATTATCGCTAGAAGATTAATGTGGTTCATTCAATCAAATAATTTTCTAACACCTAATCAAATTGCATTTATGAAAAAGAAAGGTACAGATGATGCCCTTCTTTACCTCCAACATTTCATAGCTAAAGCTCTGTCGAGCAAAAACCATGTCTCTATCTTATCCACTGACTTTGAAAAAGCTTTTGATAGAATTGGCTTTCACATTATTTTGAAGCAACTAGATGAATGGAAAATAGGAAAAAACATGTTTTTAACAATCAAAAACTTTTTATGCAACCGTAAATTTAAGGTTAGAGTCAATGGGAGTCTTTCTAAAACTTCACCACTAAACAACGGCATCCCTCAAGGATCACCATTGTCTGTGATTTTATTTATTATATCGTTTAACGAATTTAGTAAAATCTTATCTGCTCAAAAACACATAGAACACACAATTTATGCTGATGATGCAGTTATTTTTACAAAACTTAACGACAACAACAAAGTTAAGAAGATCTTCGAAGATACTTTAAAAAAAATAGATGAATGGTGTTTAAAGTCTGGAGCTAAACTCTCTATAGAAGAATGCAATATTCTGCACATCTGCAAAAAACACAACTGCACGTTCTCTGACATCGAGTACAGTAACGTAAAAATTAGACGCGTTAATAACTTACGAATCCTTGGTATATTTTTCGACAAAGGCTTTACTTTTAAGGAACACTGTCTACAACTGCGTAAAACACTAAACTCAAGATTAAATATTATAAAATATTTAACATCTAAAAACTTTAAAATTCATATTTCCACTATGATAAACATAACGCAGTCAATTATGCTCTCAAAATTATATTACGCTCTTCCTATATATGGATGGTGCGCATACTCGCATCTCAAATTAATACAAGCACCTTACCATGCTGCAGTGCGTCGAAGCATCGGAGCTTTTCCAACCAGCCCCACAAAAACTCTTTTGGCAGAAGCTGGTATGCCTTCTATCATCGATCGAACTAGCTATCTAACGTGGAAACTTATTCCCAAACTTTTCAATTGCCGGAATAAAATGTTATTTGAAGAGTTTAAAAAAACTATAAATAGAACTAGAATACCTAGACTTCAATCTTCCATCCGACGGTGCATAGATTTCTCAAAAAAACTAAACTTACAGCTTAGTCCTTCACTAATGACCCATTATGAAGATCCACCTTGGCTGACAAATGAACATTCATTTATTTTATCCTTGGCGGACTTGCCTAAGGCCACTTCCTCCTCCTACATATACAGAGCCATGTTTAAAGCTATCACCGAGAGTTTTTCTGCAAATAGCTGGAATTTTCTCTACACTGATGGATCCAAATAAACAAACTACACTACCTTTGCTGTTGTAACCCACGAGGGCAGCCTCAAAAACACCGGTTTCATCGACGATTATTGCTCCAATTTTACAGCTGAGGCATTGGCCATCCTAGTTGCAGCACAATACGCGACAAAAAATAGTTTCAAGTTTATAATCTGCTCCGACAGTCTCTCAGCAATTCTTGCCGTCAAAAACTCTTGGTACGAATCACCGATAATCAACCAAATAAGAAATATCTGCAACCAAAATTTAAATAACATCAAATTTATGTGGATACCTTCCCATGTTGGCATTATAGGAAACGAACACGCTGACTCTGCCGCCGAAGAAGCTAAACTGCGACCTTTGATTAAATACTCGACTATGGAAACCCGGGATATCTTTAATATCATCAATACATTTTTGACGTCCACAAAGGCACAAAAATGGTCCGAGTACCAGCACAATTATAAACACATCAACCCAACGGGAGACAAACCATTATATCCCAAAAACTGCTCCAGAAATGAAACTATTTTATTTGTACGCCTTAGAATTAGTCATTGCAAAATTCCCCATCAACATATTTTCGAAAGAACTCAAGCTCCAGTATGTTCCACCTGTAACACACACCTCAACATGGCCCATATTCTTGACGAATGCCCTACATACAATTCATCCAGAACCCGCATTTTCGGAATGAATACACCAACTGGTCTCCTTAGACACACGTTTGATAAAAATATTAAATTAATATACAAATTTGTAACAACAAATGGTTTACAAAACCTTATTTAAAATGTATATACATACCAACATAGAGTCGAGAGCCTCAGTTGCTAGTACTCCTTTACTTTATTAATTATTATAATTTTAATTTTTTGAATTCCACGAAAAACTTTGATTAAAAATATATCGTTACTGGCTTTCTGCTAGGGCTAACTTTAACAGACAAATATTAAATAAAAATTTTGTCAGTGTAACGCATAATACATTTGTATACGAAGTTCGTATTTTCTCACAATAAAAACTTTATGTTGAATTTATAACAATTGAGATGTATTATCTTCGATGCGTTTCACCATAAAATCCTAAGTTATACAATAACAATTTTTAATTAATTTAAAAAATTTTAGATAACACTCAATACATTCTTTAGAATACAAACAATGACGCATACTAAAAGAAGAAGAACGCTTAAGACACAGAACTGCGGAAAACAACAAATAATAAAAAAAAGCTGTTATAAATCTTACACTAAAAGAACTTATGTTCAATTGCTTATACGATTTATAATCACGGTAAAGCGGATTTTATTTTCAAATTTAAGTGAAGAAATATTTTACAATACTTTAAACGGACACGACAAAAGCATTTAAAATTAGAATCACCCATATATATCTTCTTTGAAATTTTTTTTTTTGCACAAAACTACCTTTTATTCAAAAAATTACCTTTAATTCAAAAAAGTACCTTTTATTCAAAAAAGTACCTTTTATTTAAAAACTTACCTTTTATTCAAGAAATTACCTTTTATTCAAAAAATACCTTTTATTCAAAAAAGTACCTTTTATTCAAAAAAGTACCTTTTATTTAAAAAAGTACCTTTTATTAAAAACGTACCTTTTATTAAAAAAAGTACCTTTTATTTAAAAAATTACCTTTTATTTAAAAAGAACCTTTTATTTAAAAAAGTACCTTTTATTCAAAAAAGTGCCAATATTCAATAAAGTACCTTTTATTCAAAAAAGCACCTTTTATTCAAAAAAGTACTTCTCTTCCAATGAAGTACTCTTGTCCAAAAAATCACCTTTTTTTGAAAAAGAAGTTTTTGTTGGGAAAATAATTTTTTGTTGGAACTAGAACTTCTTTATTATTTACGTTTTCCTTAAAAATACATGGTTGCTCTTAAAATCGTTAAGTTTCCTTAACCCGCAACCCTCGATATGCGCAACCACTCGTAACATTGGTGACTCTGTAAACACAACTTTTCAAAAAACAATGCCTCAATTAACGCAACTTTGCAAAAGCAAAACAAGTAAGACTTTTTTTGTTTGTTTTTCTTTAGTTTGGTTTTTGATAAATTAATTCAAAACTAAAGCGCGTGGATGTAAAATCTAATGCTTAAGTGTAATAGTACTTTTGATTTACCGTTATTCTAAGAATGACAAATATTTTGTGCGTATTATGTACTTCTAGTTTTAATCAATTTAGTTTAGAAACTTCTTTGTTTATTAGTGGTTCTGCAATGGGCAGTGGGGAATACCTGTTCTTTTGAGGATAAAATGGTATTGCAAAAGATTCGTAAAATTGCAATTCCAAAAAATATGACAAGCACAAAAACTCAGTCGAAAATTTCAGACTTTTTCCCTTAAAAACATGAATCTTTAACAAGATAACAACCATCAGTGCAAATTAACATACATTTCGAGCCCTAACCGCGAAAATAACGTAAGCGACATGATTTTCAATTTTCGTTTTTTTTTTAATAAATGACTTTATTGGCAACACTGGCATCATCTCCTAAAATGTCATGGTCACAAAAGGTACCGTTACGATTTTATAGCAAAAACAATTTTATTGTAAGCGACAAATTTCATACAAAATTAATATGAAATAAAATAAAAAAGCTCTCTCCTTTAAAATTTGATTTTTGTCGCTTACATTATTTTCGCGGTTATGGGTCGATTTGAATGTCAATTTTATTAATTTTTTATTAAATGTATATTTTGTTTTTCTACTTTTATTCTTTATTTCAATCAAATAAATTTTTTTTTATAAAATTCTTGAATGGTTTAAAATAAGCTTTTTAATAGAAAAATAAAAGAATTTGTGACTTGTTTGCATAACAACTCAGTTATCGCAACAGCCCAAAATTTCTATTGGTTGCGTTCACCGAGGTTACACTGTACGTGCATAAATATGTATGTTTATATTTTTTGCGAATTACTTTTTCTTAAACTCATAAAAAATAAGTTTTTCGAAGAAAAAGTACGTGAAAATTTAATATTGTTATAAATATTAAAAAGCTATTTTTTTTGTTAAAAAAGGCGTTGTATATTAAAAAAAAGAGTTTTAATAAAATAAGAGTTTTAATAAAAAAAGAAATAGTGTCTTTTAGGCAAAATTTTAACTCTTCTGTCAAAAAGTACTCTTTTATAACGAAGATACTGTTTTTAAAATAGCCATTTTTTTCTTTCTTAAAAAATCCATTTTTACTTAAAAAACTTTTTTGTAGCTGGAACCCTGCTACAAAGGAACCTACTGCAACTTCTCTAACCCTTCTAGTCATAAATTCGCTACAATCAATAATTCTACAAAACAACTTAGGTCGCCTGTCTAAACTGAACATTCAACTAAACAACTTTTTAATCAGGCCATTAATCTGCCACTAAAAAAAGCAGCCAGTTAAGACAACCAAGTAGCCCGGTTTATTATTGTTTTTTTCTTCTTTTTTTTCTTAAATCATCATCAGCATCATGAAATAAATCTCTGGCATTTACATATTTCAATTTAAACTACCGTCCTGCCATGTGCCTAAAATTTTGGTTAGCCCAACCATCATCATCATCTGCCTGTCTGTCCTTAAGAATTAAAAAAATAATTTTTTTTTTAAATCCTAAAACAAAAGATTTTTATTGTCGACAACAGTTGAGTTGTTTTTGTTTGGTCGCCAGTCCTTTTTTTTTGTTGTACATGTATTTTGACGAATAATTTAAAAGTTGTATTGTATGATTTTTTTGTAATTTCGCTTTTGGGCAGGGAGGATACAAGAACACACACATACAAATACAATACCCACTTACATTCTCTTTTTAAGTGAAACTTTTAGGAATTAATACAATTTTTTTTTTTTTTTTTTTTTTTTTTGAAAACAAAAATTACTGATACTGGTTCTTTTTCTTGTTTGTCTGTTTTTTATTATTAAATGGAAACGTGTTTTTCAATAGAAAAAAAATTTCGCAGCAGTAGAAAAAGCAAAAAAAAAAAAAGAATCCTTTAAAAAAATGTTAACAAATACATCCATTTTCCGAACTTAACGAATTGAAAACAATTTCAAGTTTAGGTTTAGTTAGAAAAGCAACATTTTTATACTGAACACGTTTAACGATATTTGAAAAGCTGAACAATTTTGAAAGGGTTCCAGTTAAAATTATCCATTAAAAACTTAACAAAAATCGTAGAAACTCGCTACTTTAGTGCAACATAGTCGAAAATCTCTAAAAAAAAAATCTGTATTATATCTTAAACTAAAGTAAGAGCAAAATATAAATTATTAAATCTGTATAGAAAGGTGCATTTTGAAAACTTTAATCGCATTTAGCCAAGTTTGATTTTTTTGAGATATGACTATGTTGCAATAAAGGGGCGATATGTTAAATACAGGCTTACCGGTTAAGCACTTTTAGTGCTAGGTTAGGTTAAATGGGTAGCCGTCACGACGACGACTCACTTGGGTCCTTATAGCGGTCCCTTTGTGATACCCCTAGCCAGTGACAAGAGGCAGCCAGTATTCACCAGACTATTCCCCAGAGGTCACTGCAATCTCGAACCAACCCGATTCCCTGCAGAACAATGAGATCGATTTCAGTCCCACATTGGACAAATCGTCCAGACATGGCAATTCCGGTCTCCCAAAATGCCTAAACCTAATGCCCCCAGACCAGGGCATTGGCAGAGAAAGTGAAACACCGTCTCCTCCTCCTCCTCATCATGACAACTCCTACAGTAGTCATTATACGCAAGACCCATCCTCCTAGCATGAGTCCCTATCACCCAGTGACCCGTGATGACCGATATCACTGTCCTCATACGGTCCCTGCCGAGACCGAGTAGTACGCGCGTTCTCGCCGCGTCATAGCCAGGTCATAGAGTCCTGGTCATCAAGCAGGTATGCTCCCCCTGCCATCTCCCCTGAGCCCTTCTGTACGACTCCCGTCTGATGAGAGTCCTGCAGTGGGCCATTGAAGTGCCAATCAGGCCGTCGACGAACATGTCCAAGAGACAGCCCCGTTTGGCCATATTGTCCGCAGTATGGTTACCCAGGCTCCCACTGTGCCCTGGTACCCATGTCAGCGTTACACTGGAATGTTTCGCGATCTCATTCAGAGACATCCGGCATTCCACTGTCAACATAGATGTCGTAAGGAAACCAGCAAGAGCTGCAATGGCAGCCTTGCTGTCGTAAATATTAATTCGAAATCAATCGAAGATCCTGTGCGTAGATAGTCTTGTGAACATCTGTCTGTGCTATTGTAAATATGGGTTTTCCAAGAACCCCAATTATGCTCCAATCCAATCATTTTGCTATTGAAAATTGGCAAGATAAATGGCTAAAATATGAGTAGTAAAAAACCACCCACAGTTGTCTAAAATCTTTACCCACAAAACTTATTTTTAAAGTCTTTTTCAAATTTATGAACTTTATAAGTGAACTTAAATAACGATTCGTAAATAGACCAATTTTAGACAAATACTAAATATTTGCCCAAATAGAGTAAACACCCTGTAAGCTAATAAGGCAATATTTTGCTTAGATACCCTGCAAATAAAATTGGACCACCTGATCCATTTTGATAAAATGGACTACTCCATGGACTGGTCCGATGTAATGCAAGCATGGACCATGTCATTGTAAAAAAGTGTTTTTAGTGAGACGACATGTCTTCGTTTTTTAACGATGTGCTTTGGTTTTTAAACGACTTCAAAACTAAGTAGTCCAAAGGTGGGTTATATGGTCCTCCCCTAGGACATCGTTATGTTAAATAGACCATGTTTTTCCATACGTTTGGGTTACTTTTGGACTAGTCCTGGTCCCTTGTGGGCTACTCTTTACACGCGTGTTTGGACTGGTCCTATTATTTGCAGGGTATTTTCGGTGTAGAAAGTATTATCTGCATTAAAAACAGTGTTCGAAAATAAACAGAACAATATTTAGCGTTCGGCTTTCACACCCAGGAACCCTAGCTATTTTTTTAGTGCCTGTTTAGACGAACATAACCCTTAATACCGTTCGTAACTATTTTCAAGAAAGAGCGGAACTTTATATAGTGTTCTGTTCTTTGTTAAATAAACAGAAAAACTGTAGTTATACTGTAGGCAAACATTATTTTTTTATGTTCTATAATGTTCCTTTTTTAACATTGATAAAGAAATGCAGAAACAAAAAATTTTAGCAACGATCGCAGCAAGAACAGCTTGTATTTGTATGTTTTGTTTGTGTAAAATTATTTTGCTGGCCTTTTGTTTGTTTTTCGTATGTGTATTTTGTTTTTGTAAAAAATATTTTTTTACCAAGCAAAAGGGTAGAGCATTAATGAGCTGAACCGATCACAATGAAGTTTGTGGCTGTGGTTTAAAAAAAACCGAACGGAATTAAATTTTCTCATCTTTTTGTTGATTTGAATAAGAACTGTATTATTTTTGTGTTCGAAAGATGATAAACCGGGAAACGTCATTTTTTTAACGATTTGAAACACATACACTATCAGCGTTTGTGTTTTTCACAAATTTACAGAACGGAACACTAAGCAGCGATATTTAGTATTTATTTTCGAATACTGATTCAAAATAAACTAAAGCGGTCCACTATTTCACAGGACTTTCCGAAGTTACACATGCTCTTGCCAATTTTTTTTCAATTAAATTTTTAATCAAAAATAAAATCAGTTTTAATTAAAAATTTAATTAAAATGTTACTTAAATCAACAACATTGCTGCTAAAAATGTTGTTAATATCAAAAAATGTTAAATTGATAATATTGATTTGTTTCTTGATGCAAATTTAATTAATTTTTTAATTAGTATCACAAATTTTTCAATTGAATAAAATTTTTAATTTTTTTTGTGTCGGAATTCAGCACGATTGTGGTCTTACAAAACAACTTAGGATGATGAAATTCGGCTAGAATATTTTTCATATACAAAAAATCAACTTAATTGAGCTTTTATTTCAACCAGACCTCATCTCTTCTTCTTTATTAGCCAATCCGTATTCGGGCTTAAGTAATCATACAATTATAATTACAATTATAATAATTTACATTCAATTATAGAGAGTTGTCTGTTTTAGACTGCCCTTAGAAGACTTATGTCGTTTTGGTGACCTGTCCTTTCTTAAATGTTGTTTAACAATGATATTTCTTTCCTTCCCCTCGGCCGTCTTCCTACAATTTTAGCCTGTTAAATGGCTTTGGGTAATTCTCTATATTCCATTTCGCATTATGTGACCCAAATAAAATGATTCTAAGTTGATCGGTATATTCGGTACACTAAAATGCATTTCTTACCACTAAACACATCAGCACAAATGCATAATAAACTCTCCACTATTGTGGCGTGTGTATACAATTTTAGCCTGTTAAATGGCTTGGGGAATTCTATATATTTCATTACGCGTTATGTGACCCAAATAAAATGATTCTAAATCGATCGATATATTCGGTACACTAAAAGGAATTTCTTAGTGCTAAACACATCAGCATTAATGCATAATAAACTCTCCGCTATTGTGGTGTGTGTTTCTATATTGCCCTACTTAATTAACATTGAGGGTTTTATGCCTCTACTGTCGTCGGGAAAAAAAACTTATGAATTGTTCTTAATTGCTTTTTATATAGTTGAACTATAAAATTAATTAACAACCTAGAAGAGTAATAAATATTTTCAAGATACAAAAACTACATTAAAATGGAAAATCGCAAGCAAGGTTTATTTTTATTCTGCTATAAAAATAAAATAAATAAAAAAAAAACAATAATTTTTTTCTACTTGAAACATCATGAAATTCTCAAACGAAAAATCCTATTAAAAAATACACGCTGCTTCGTTTTCCTTTTTTTTGGAGTTTCATGCAGCAACCACAATTTTTTTATGTTCAGTCATCAATTTTATTGTTGTTGTAAAGATGCACACTGAAAGACACACACACACTCACATAGAAATTCACAAACCACCTCCTTTATAATAATTTCAAGAGGGATGGATGTCTGAAGGACTGTGACGTTTTAGTACAAGTACAAGCTGTCTAATCTTTCCAAAAATATCTTTTTTCAATTTCAATTTCTTTTTGTTTTTGCTTTAATTTTCTGTTTGTCAGTAAAACTTTAATTGTATGAATATTTTTTAACTTGTTCTTGTTTCTTTCTACGTTACTGAATTTGTTGGTGCGGCTGCTGTTGCTGTCAGTTCCTAAAAAAAAATCTAAAGAATGGTCTATAAAAATCCTACAATAACAACGGCCGTTAAATTTAACAACAACAATAAGTAAAATTACAAATAAAAGAAGATCATAAAAACCCGACTTTTTATACTTATTTAAAAGTAAATTATTCCTGCAACTACAAGAACGAGTATCTAGATACTATTATTGTACACTACAAGCATGTTTTTAGAATTTTGTCTCCCAAACATGCAACAAATTTGTGCAGAGCAACAACAATTCAATTGTAAATAGTATTAAAAGGAGTAGTAAAAAATTAAAAGGAATAATAACAACATGCTGAGTTTTTTTTTTTTTTTTGTTTATTTATTTTAATCCTCTCGTGCTGCTTTTATGTCTCTCAAATATTTTCGTCGCTTGCAACCTCAATTTTATGTTGCTACGATTATATTGGTATGTGTTTTTTTTTTTTGTTCATAAGAAGATTTGATTACTGTTGCTGTAGTCATGTGCATGATGCATCCCATACATGACTGAATGCCTCCTCTGCCTGGCAGCTTGCGTTCATGCAACCTTAGCAACGCAATGCGAAGAAGGCATCAATTATAAAACGTGACATTATTTTTTGTTGCTGTTGTTGTTGTTATTGCTGCGTTTATGTTACAGGTACTCACTGACTCGTTGTTCGCTTTTGTTTTAAGTCGTTTGTCTACTCGCTTTTGTTTAAATTTCCAAATGAAAATCAAACGCACATGTCATTGTTACTTTTATGTCATAAACATTTTATACCCACACGTTGACATTTAGCAAGGGCAAATATATGGATTTGGTTGGTTTACGGGCTGGCTGGCTGACTGGCTGCAGGAGTTGACTTAAAACTTTTGATTAAAATTTATTGTTGTGATGTTACGAAAACATATTTTTGTCATTTTAAGGCTGAAGAGCCATTTGTTGTACATACGAGTACATACTTGATATTAAAAGTGTACCTGGACAATTGTTGAACAAGGGGTTTTTTTTGAGAATGAAATGTACGTTTGAAATTATCCTCTTAAAATTCCATTAAAGAGAATTTATTTAATACTTTTAAGCTTTTTAGTTGTTGTGGAAACTTTGTGTTTTTGGGAATTAAATATTAATTTTTTAAGTTCAAAAAATGTTTGTGTGGTTCGAAAATCATCTGTTCACAATAGTTATTGTATATGTATTTGAATTGTCCCAGTTGGCCACGTCTTTAAGACATCCTTGAAGACGGATGCACGACAATGTTAATACCTACACGACATGTGAGGGACAGCGGGAACAAATCGTCAACGACATTTTCGAACAAGTGTCGCGAAAATCGTGCACGACACAAAGAAAGACAATGTCGCCTACTTTATCATTAACGACTACCTGCATGTCAATGTCGGCTATTTCGACGTCAGACAGTTTTTTGGTATAGTTTGAATTTTAATTTCTGTGATATGTTTAATATTCGACTCCTATAAGCAATCCTAAGGTTGAGAGTGAAGCACTAACTACATGTAATCCATTTTCCAGCCCGTGAATAATTTCATCATCATTTTTGGTTTTACTGTTTAGAACTAATTTGTAAATTTTTTGTAGGTATTTAAATCAACAATTAAAAAAAAAGAATGTGAGACTTTTAAGAAAACCAAGCAAGTGATTGAATAGCATTCAAGAAAACTTTGTCGTCAGTAGCTTTTATACAAGACAACTTAAAAGACAGTTTCGCTCATACTGTCCCACATAGAGTTTAATAGAGGACAACTTATAAGACAAAGTCGCTCACACTGTCCCATATAAAGCTAAATAGAAGACAACGTTGCTCAAACTGTCGTGCACGACGATTTCCTGTAAATCATCTTCTAGAAAACCTAAACAACAGGGGACACGTCGTGCATACATCATTGACGACGATGTCGTCAACGGCAATCTGGCCAACTAGGGTTGTCTATAAATTGGGCTGACTCCCAAATTGTTAAGTATGTATTTAGAAACGTTCACAAAGGCCCTTTTATGAGCCAGTGTGGGGAATTGTAAATACCTGCACTGAAAAGAAACTTTAATCCATCCGTGCTTAAATCAATCCGAAGCGGTATCAAGAGTACGTTAAGTTCGGATTTTCTTGAATCAAGTACAGAAAGATGGATTCAAGTACGGATTATGCAAGTGCGGAACACTTAACTTAATCCCTAATTCGTACCTTAAATAATCCGAAAATGTGACTGATTTAAGTAAAACTAAGATTTAATGAATCTCAAAATGCGCTTCATTCAAGTATTATACAGCCAATTTAGTCCCGAATTCGTCCTTGAAATAATCCGAAAGTGAAATTTTAATGATTCTCACCTAAAATACTAACCCCAGAGAACCAGAGACAGAAGGAGAATATTATTATTTGCTTAACCGTTTTACACCTTACAGAATTTAAATTATAGAACACCAGCCAACTTGGTTTCTACTTTAAAAATTTTAATTCAACGAAATATAAACTAATTGGTAACTTCTGCTCTAATTGTTTTTCTTTTTAAACACGAAAATATTGAATATTTTTATTCTTGCTCTGTTGTTTCTACAAAAACAAGCAAATCGTTTTTTCACCTATTTGTGAAGAGTTGTTGTAGTTTGTACAACAAACTTTAACAAATGCAAGCGTTTGCACGCATAAATCATGCAATGCTGAGAGATGAGATTAATAAGTTATATGCGATTAATACGCTCACTTTGTAATTTTACTCTCAGAGTGTCAATTGGTTTTAGAATTTTATACTTATTTTAGGAAATTCTGGGATAGATTTTCGAAAGTAATTCCATTTAGGATTATCTTAAGTACGTTTTAGTGTTATTCGTACTTTAATTTTTAAGAACGACTCGTACTTAAAGTAAGTATAACAACTTATTTCTCCCGAGTGTTTTTCGTTCTGTGTGGGTATTTAAATTAAAAGGCATGGCCGTGTTGCGTTATCGGGAGTATGACATGGTCTTCGTAGAAACATTAACACTCGTTTAAGCTTAATGGAATACAAATATGTCTATTAATGTTACGAGTAAAATAGGGGCTGTCCGACGCTTAAGAAAATCCCTTCACATAGAAAAGCATAGCATAATTGAAAAATACAACCAAATTTCTACCTTAGGAACAAAAGATCCTTTAAAGAAAAGCTGTTGTAGCCTAAGCACGCAGGCTAAAGTTTTTTCAGAGCATTTAAATGCAGTCTTCCAACCAAATAACCCAACAAAAATTATGGTCCAGGTGTGGCATTTATATTTGATATCACCATCCATGATTAAAGCCGTAATGTACTAAGTTTTTTATTTAGTAAGATCTTTTTAATTGGGTTTCCCAACAAATTGAAAAATTTCTAGAATGCTAATGGTAACAAAGCCAGGCATGGATTCAAGTCTACCATCTTCCTATAGACTTTTTTTCTATCGAAGATATACGAAAAATGACTAAAATTTAAAATTATCCATTTGGTTTTCGTGAACATCACGGAACTATCGGCCATGCTCTGACAATCGCACGATTTGAAATCGCAAAACGCCAGATTTGTTTTATAATGTTTTGAAACTCGTGCCTTTGCTTGCAATTTCTCATAGTTTCTAAAAGTGTCCTTGTGCATACTTTTGTGGTTTAAAGTCGCAAACTTCTCGCGGTCGCGATTAACAGTACACCTATTATGCGATTTCAAGTCAATATAGCAAATGTTAAGCGTTTTGCGATTGTGATAACATGCCCGTATAGAATATTTTAAACGCTTGACTGGAAAGACTAGAAAATCCCTTCTACTAAAAAACAAGTAAGAAAGTATAGTCGGTCAAGCCCAACTATATGATACCCTACACCTCAGTATTTAAAAACACATCATGCTTATGTGTCCATATAAATATGGATTTATTTATGTTTATAAACTTCATTAAAATTGGTTTGAAAGTTTGTGAGACGCAGAAATTGCCCGCTACCTCCCCTTGTGGCCCTATTTTTGAAAAACTGTATAGCTTATGTGTCCATCTAGATATGGATCTATCTATGTTTTAAATTTCATTAAAATCGGTGAGATAATTTCTGAGATGAAGAAATTTCCCCCTATCTTCCCTCGTGGTCCTAAGATTCATCCCATTTCCAATAGGCTTGGTCCTTGTGCCAATAGGAACCTATGTCCCAAATTTTATCAAATTATCTCCAAAATTGCGGCCTGTACTTTGCGCACAAGGTTACATGGACAGCCAGCCTGCCAGCCAGCCGACGGATATCGTTAGTTCGACTCAGACAGTGATTCGAAGTCGATCCGTATACTTTAAGGTGGATCTAGGACCAATATTTTAAGGTGTTACACACATCAGCACAAATGCATAATACTCTCTCCACTATTGTGGTGTGGGTATAAATATTCCCTGCACATAATAGGACCAGTCCAAACACGCGTGTAAAGAGTACTCCACAAGGGACCAGGACTAGTCCAAAAGTAACCCAAACGTATGGAAAAAACCTGGTCTATTTAACATTACGATGTCCTAGGAGAGGACCATATAACCCACCTTTGGACCACTAAGGAGTAGTTTTAAAACTACTCCATGGTATACTCAAGTGGCTTAGTTTTGAAGTCGTTTAGAAACGAAAGCATGTCGTTAAAAAACGAAGACATGTCGCCTCACTACAAACACTTTTTAGCAATGACATGGTCTATGCTTGCATTACATCGGACCAGTCCATGGAGTAGTCCATTTTATCAAAATGGATCTGGTGGTCCAATTTTATTTGCAGGGTTGTTTAGCAGTTTTTTAGATGTTGCTCAAGCATTTGACAGGGACTGTTGAAAAAATCCAATTGCTGGCGCAGTAAAGCCTCCTATTGTCACGTTACGACACCAAGCATTTTATATTTGGGGTATTCACAAGGTGTGCTATCATGTTGTATTGTCATAATGTTCTAACATTTTACAATGGTTTAAAAATATTGTTGTTGCTTTGTAAACAAAAAGTGTCTTAAATTAATAGAACTTTGCTTGCTATGTTTATTGAGCTGTGGTAATTAATCAGAAGAGACCAGCGCTGAGGGGCTGAGTCATGCCGCGTTAGTTTTTGTAACCGTCGCCGTTGATGGTATAGTTTTATACGGCTTATATCCGAATTTACCCTGCGGCTAGCAATTTTTGCAACAAAACACTTGCGGCGTTAAATAAGATCGGCTTAGGACTTGATAAACAAACAAAATAAAATTTATTTGTGTCTTGCTTTTGAAAAATGGAAAATAGCCAGGAAAGAACTAATTTAATATAGTAATTCATGGATTAGAATTAAAAAATATTTTCATTTTAGGATTTAAATTCAAAATAGCACACTAAATTATGAGGGGTTGTTCACAACAGTCGTATTTTTTCATGTTATTATTGTAAGACATATGACTTTGTGAATCCCCCAATTGTTTCTTTAAGATTAATTTCTATATTAATTAATTTTTTTTGCATTCTAAATGAAGAAGAGCAGAAATTTGAACAAATTAAATACAAGATAAATTGATTGGTGGCGTAACGTGATACTTCTGTCGATTTGCCCATATAGTATTCCTAACGGTCTTATTCCCTTAAATTATATTTGGTCTACAACAAAAAATAAACTTAGAATTTTTCATCCACCTCCAGTGCACACTGATTTACAATTCTTAATTTGTTTTCTTTCTTGTAACTTCAAGATTTAATTTTTAAGTACAAACTAAAACCATATTTTATTTAAATACATAAAAACAAAAAATATATTCCTCATAGACTCAGGTATTTTAAATGACTGTGTAAATGGATATTTCTCCTGCCTTCCCTTCCATCGTTTACTTAAAATTGCTTTTTTTCTCTTTTTCTTCTTTGTCTTAACAGTCAGTCCGTGTCCGCGCTTATTTACCATAAGCCAAAAGATATTTTAGGTAATTGGAGATTCTTTGAATACAAAAAAAAAGAAAAAAAACAACGATAAGGAATTAATATTTAACAGGGTCATTTGCATAATACTTGTATTTATTTTTTCATTAAAATTTCAAGTATGTTTTAAGTATTTGACATGAATGTTGGAATTCCTAAGAAACACATTCTCTAGATATAAAACGATATGAGTACGGGTTTGAGTATAAAGTATAATCTGTCCATATGGATTACATTATAATTATATTCCTCATCTTTGTATTTCTGAGCCAGTCTGTTTCTAAATCTTGCCGATGCCGTTCGCTGTGTTTGTATTTTTAAGAGGTTTTTGCTGTTGTTGTATGTTGTCGTTTCTGTACGATGAGAATGAACACAAAAAAAAATATTGTAATTAACTCTTCTTCATTTTTAAGGGGGATTTAAATATGCCCATGTTTTTTGTGAAAGAAAAATATGATGTAGTTGTTTGTCTGCTTGTAATATATAATTACTTAATATTTATTTAGAGAATTCCTTGAACTGCTAAAGTGTTGGATGAGTTTTTAAATATGCTTTGCAATTAAATTAAGTATCTTGATGGTATTAGGCTGAAATAAAAATTTAACACTCACAATGATTCGAATTGTTTAATAGTAGAGAGTTTTAAATTGTTTTTGTATAAATATAGATTTTTAAATGAACTCGATGATTCATCTAAATTCTAAGTTTTATTTTAAAAGTTTGAACATTAATATTCTATTGTTTAATCACCATGTTCGTACAGTAGTAAATTTCTTGTAATTAATTTCCTTTACCTTTGTTTTAGGGCAGTCATAACTACTCCATAGACTCGCGAGCAGTCAATAATTGTATTTTTCACACAGACACGGTCGGCAATTCACATGTATACAACAACTTTGTTCGGGGCAGTCCATAATCTCGCGAGGCAGTCAATAATCGTATTTTTTACACAGACACGGTCGGCAATTCATATGTATACAACAACTTTGTTTGTTGCACAGAAAAAAATAAAAATTGATTTCAATTAAAAAATTTGTGATATTAATTAAAAAATTAATTAAATTTGCACCAGTAAACAAATTAATAGTATCAATTAAACCAGTTAATAGTATTAATTAAACGTTTAATTTACTTGATTAAACGTTTAATTCACTTGATTAAATTTTTAATTAAAACTGATTTTATTTTTGATTAATGCTTTAATTGGTGAAAAATTTTGGAGAATTTTTTCTGTGTGCTTGGTTATCACTGTTTTAGGGTTATCTCTAATTCTTCTATCTTAAAAACAAAGTTATCAAAAGGATCATCCTGATTCCCCCTCCCCCCATTTAAATATTAATTTGTTTATATAAGTGAAGACATTTATAATTACATATGTACTAAACTATGTCACAAAAACTCGAACTTCACACTAAAAAAAAATCAATCCATCCCTACTCAAACCAGTGATGTTAACTTTTATTTTTTCATTACCGTACGGCCCTTTAAAAATTACCTTTTCTGAGAAGAAATTACCGTACGCAAAGGTTTTTTAATTTATTAAAATTTTTAATGTGTTTTATGAAAAATTGTCATGAAAATCATTATTTTAAAATACATTTTAAACCAAAATTGTTGTATTTTTTACCAATACGAAAGTAAAAGCATCAAATAAATAAAATTCTTACGTTACTGACAGACAGACTGATTCATGATCGCACAGCCTAAACGACTGAAGCTGAAAAGTTGGACCGAAGATTGGTTTTTTGCCAAATCGCTCAACTAAGACAGCATTTCTTAAAATTCGAATATCGCAAGAGAATATTAACTCAAAATTTTTTATTTGTTTACACTTTGCAAAATAACATTCAATAAAACATATTTAATAATGAAATAATTAATTATTTCTTCATATTCAATAAAAAAAATATTTGAATCAAAGTTAATACGGTATTTTTTCAACTCTTTTCCATTTGTAAAGTCTCATTCGCTTTACAGTTTTATTTGTATAAAATATTTAGTTTTGCCAATGTCTTTGGAAAAAGGTTTCCTGATGATCTGGCTTAAGCAACCAATGAAATGCACATTGGAACTAGCTTATCCACCCATAATAAATTTTAGTGTATTTATTTAAAAAGAAAAAAAAAATCATTAATAAATAAAAAAAATAATAAAAAATCATCATTAATAAATAAATAAATAAAGATTCGATAAAAATTGTGTTTGATTTATTCAACATTTTCAACAATTTATTTTAACAAACCACGTAAACATTTTGTTGAAACAAATTATTTTGGGCAACAACTTTTTTTATTGACTCAATAAACTTGGTTGTTGACTAAAAATTCAATACCTGTACCTACAAACTTTTTTTTATCAATACCGCAAAAATCGTCATCGCAGAAAATTTAAAAGTTTTTTTTTTAACAAATATGCGATTTTTGTATTCAAATATGAAAATTATTTTTTTCTGTGTACCCGCTGTAAAATATAGTGCTATCTTGTCATCTTCTTATGATGAAACAATTGGTTTAAAAGTTCTTTTTAATATGCCTTTAATACAAAATTAATATGTAATATTTTTGCTTCTACTGAAAAGTTTTAATAACTTCTATAGTTAAATGCATCACATTACGGCTATTTTAAATGCTTAAACAATTGTTGATTTTGAAACAACCATAAAGTTAAAAATACAATTAATAATATACAATGAGTTTTTTATTTTTCATATTTTATACTTATCACTGTAACCTAAGCATTTGCAGAAACATAACATTCGATTTTTAAACCTGCCGTTGAAAATCACCTCTCAAAAGTTAAAATCATAAAGCCTTCATATGCAAGTATGTATGTATATGAATATCAAAAACCCAAATCTTGATATTACCGTATTTTAAATGAAATTACCTTGCTACCTATTGGGGCTCAAAATTACCGTTAAAAAGGGTAATTACCGTACGGTTAACATCACTGACTCAAACCAATCCGAAGCGGTATTAATAGTAGCTCTGTGCAGCGTTACCGTTATGCGACTAAAGTCGCATTTTTGCCCCTTTTTTAATGCCATGCCACTTTCTTTGCCCCTTTATTTTAAATCCCCTTTTGTATCATTTTGCATGTTTTTGTGCCCCTTTTGCCCCTTTTTGAACTTCCAGTTTTTATATGATTGTATGTTTTTACTTTACCGCATAGAAGTGCATCCTCTAAACGGTTTTTTTTTAATTAGCATTATAAAATAATAAGTGGCCAAATAGACTGAAAGTTGATACCCGGCAGTCCATGTTGAACTTATTAATAAATATACATAGATGCATATTTTTGGAAATTAGATACTTACATATATAACAGCTAAAGAAACAGCATAGCACTGTAATGTAATCGTACCACTACTAACTTCTCCTAATAATAAATATCAGAACTAAATTTGGTCCACCTATCACTCATAATAAAGGCGCTATTGTGCCAAAGCCCTTATTTTGGGAATTATAACGTGGTTATAAGTCTATTACTAAGTTAATTAGTAACCGATTTTTTTAAATTAAAAATGGAATGACAAACTTATATAATAAAGAACTTATATATTTCCAGCTGTGGTGAAGGGTAAAATTATATGCAACAGTTCATACACGTTAACTTGCAAACAAGACGTGTTTTTTCACTGTGTATATGTATATGTTCTACTACATGAACTTTCTTTTAATTAATTCACAATCCTTGTGTATAATTATTATGAATAAAGGCAAAAAAAAAAAAAAAAAAAAAAATACATTCGAACATCTCTATAGTGAAGTTCTATAAAATGAAGCTTTCTATATAATGAACAAATTTCAAAAATTATTATAATTTGATCTCCTTACACACAAAAAAAATCATAGGTAAAATTACCTAAAAATATGGTATACAATTAACTAAGCGCAAAGGTAGCATGGCAGTATCTTAGTTTCTTGATAACGATTTTAACAACAGTCGCTCGTTTTAGTGGACAAAAATGTAGCAGCATTTCTTTTAAAATAAATTTGATCATTAAAAGTTAAATAAGCAGCACAAAAGGTTTTGTAGCCTAGCAGATTATTTTCCAGCACTTTATTTCTTACAAGCAATTAAACACTTAACGCAAAAGTCTTCAAACTGTTCCTTATATGGATATTATTGAAGCAAATGTTAATAGATAATCGAACTAAAATACCAGTTGTTATAAACAATAGTAAAAAAAATGTTAGTTCTGTATAATATAGGGAAGTTCGACTATATATGGATGTGTCAAATGCTAAAAGGCCTTACTACACAAAATAAAGACTAGAGAAAATTAGTATTGTTTGAAAAATGGATTTTCAAAATTTAAAATGCTACAAAAAGAAATTTGCCAAACACGCGAAGCTTTGTAATTCATATTTAAGCAATATATAATGGCCTAATTTTGTTATGTATATTTTCCTTTTATCTGGCTGGTAGCTTCGGAAAAAATCAAATAAGATTAAAACTCTATACCCATTTTTCATATTTTTTAAAGGAAAATATTTAAATTATAAAAGAACAAAATTATTTTCAAAGAGTTCACATCTAATTAGATAGTAATATGTATAACAAAATTGAGAAATTTTCGAAAAGTGGAGTTAGGCCTCTTATTTATACATAAAAAGAGGCTTATTTTTTGTAACGTTTATGTTTTCCGTGAAAATAACTTAATAAAAATTAAAATAGTCTTATTTTTAAAGTTGCCCCTTTTTTTCTCAGAATTCCCCTTTTTGTGCCACTTTTATTTTGAAAATCCCCTTTTTGTGCCCCTTTTTGAAAATTTTGAACGGTAACGCTGGCTCTGTGTCTTTACTTTTTGGGTACAGTTCGTGAAAATGAGAGCAAGCATAAATTTCTCTCATAAAGAAACAAAATTACACAAAAGTACGGGAACAGAAAAAACCAAATTTTAAGCACAAAATAAAATGTCATTGTTTTGGCAGTCCTTACAAAACGATAAAAATGTATGCCACTTTTGAAAAATTTTATATTCAGCCATGTCACAGAGTACAATTCCGTTCGAAATTGAAGAAAACATATTTGTTTATTGATAGAAAATGTATTTTGATAGTGTTTTGGCCTTTCCGATACAGAAAACTCCCATTCCGTGCATGAAAACAAAAATGGTTTCATTCTGAATTTTTTTTCGTCATTTTCTGAAGCACCAAAATACGGAATGAATTCCGTTTCCGAACAGAATTGTACTCTGTGACATGGCTGATTGTCTGTAGAAATAAATAAATTTTACCAAAAATTAAACAAAACAAACACTTTAACAATAACTAACATTATGTGTTCCTAATATTGCAACATAAAACTTTTTATTTAAGTACATTATTTTACTCCACAACACTTTTTCCAACATTTGGTTCATGATTTTTTTGCCTTTGCATTTCATTGTTTTGTTTATATTTTACAGCTGTTTGACAATTTACACAATTTGCACGAAGAAAAAGTCTGGGCTGTTTCGTGCAAGAAGAAGAAGAAGAATTTTATTCTCTCAAATCCGCTCTCATTTACACAAATTAAAAGTACGGGAACGCTTTTCGTGCAAATTGGGATCCCGAGGGTTCCCAAAGTAGAGTTAAGAAACAGAGCTAGTATGATGAGTACGGATTTTTCATGAATTAAGTACAGAAAGATTGATTCAATCTCGAAATACTTAACTTATCCATATTCAATCCCTAATTCGTACTTCAAATAATCCGAAACTTATTATTATGATTGATTTACTTACCCGTTTTACACCTTACAAAACGGTAAAACACCAGCATCAGGCCCGATATGATTTTTACTTTATTTAACTGAATATATAAACTGAATGAGAAGCAAGAGTTCAATTTTACTTTTTAAACATGAAAATAATATATGTTTTTCTTCTTGTTCTGTGGTTTTTGTCGTTTCTACACGCAAAAAGCAAATCGTTTTTCCCAACTTTAGAGGTGTTATTATAATATCTACAACAAACTTTGACAAGCATACGCGCATGGCCGCATAAGAGAATGCAAAGCTTAGAGATGGGACTATTAAGTTATATGAGCTTAAAACCATCACTTTGTAGTTTTACTCTCTGAGTGGCACTTCCAACGAAAAGTTCAATCTTTTTTGTACTTGGTTTAAGAATTGTATACTTATTTTAAGAAATTCCGGGATGGATTTTTAAAAGTTATCCCACTTAGGATGGTTTTAAGTACGTTTAGTTTAGTTTTATACAAACTTAAAGTTAGTATAAAAAAGTCGTTAAGGGTCAAATAAACTACACAAGCAGTTTGACAACAACAACAACAAGCTGTTTGTGTGAATAATAACAATTATTGACCAGCGAAATGCGCATGAAAGCTAGCTTTCCCTCAACAATAAATTTCAGTGTATTTATCAAATATGAAAAACTGTGAATTTAGCACGTCATACGGAAATTGTATTAATAATAAACTTTGTATTCCCGAAAATAACTTTGATAAAAATTATTGATATTTACACAAACATGCTTCACTTAATTTCAGATGTCAAGATGTCCAGCAGGAGATCTATGAAGGGATATCAGCAATAACCAGTCAGTCCAACGCTTATCATTAGGGATGCGATTTCCATGCAAATGCATGTCTTTTGTCGATAGTCTAAGATCTATGTCGACTAATTATTTTTCCGCATCATTTGTTTTTGCATATTGTTGCATATTTTGGTTTTAAATGCATGTTTTTGCATAGTTTAAGAAATGCATGTCTTTGCATAGTTTAAGAAATGCATGTCTTTTGTCGATAGTCTAAGATAGATGTCGACCCATTATCTTTCCGAATCATTAAATTTGCATCAAAATGGCATCGATTTGTTTTTGCACAGTGTTGCATATTTTGGTGAAAATGCATATTTTGGCTTTAAATGCATGTTTTTGTATATTTTAACAGTTTTGATTGACATATTTTTTAAATTTCTATATTCAAAAAAAAAGTTCTTCAAAAAATTTCAAAATTGTATAAAAAAATTTTTTAAATCAATTAATAACTTTTTTTTGGAGTTCTTTTTAGAATACAAGGTTTCGACATGCCGCCAATCGAAAACTGTTTCATCGATTTGCAGAGGATATTATTATAATATTGCAATTAACAGCCTTTAAAACCTGCAGTCAGTGTAGATAAACCTGTCATTTCTTCAACTTCGTCATTCGTCATAAGCCAAAAAAAAAAACTGTTCTTCTACTTCTGATTCATTAAATGAACTCAAAAAGTGAAAAGTTGTACAAAAATGTTCGTTTTTTGTTCGAGAGTTTTTGGTTTCGACTGCAGTTTTTTAAACCCTTATTGATTTCATACGGGAAACAATGTGGAAGGAAGAATAGCCCAACAAATTAAAAAAAAAATCCAAATAGTTTTGCAAAAAAATATGGAATTTCAGACAATAGAACAAATTAAAATTAGAAAATTAATATTCTCCAAATGAACTGACATCCTTCAAGTATGTTTCAACTACAGTTGACGTTGAGAGATAATTTTCCATGTACAAAAGCTTTTTAACAGACAAAGGTTTACTCTTGATGACATAAAAAAGCATTTATTTGATTATGCAAACATAAATTTAAATTATATAGTTATTTAAATTAAGTTTTAAATAACAATTTTTTAATTTATTTTGTTTTAAATTAAATTAAAAAAGCAAACACTTTTTTTATGGAAAATGTTCAAATTTTTAGTACATATTTTTTATTTTTTTAATGAATATTTTGGAGATTTTAGTGCATATTTTATGCGCATATTTTCGATTTTGTAGTGCATGGAAATATCATCCCTACATATCATACACCCTGGGAGCAAGTGGTTCTATAACCCTAGAAAGATAACGTTATTTTTTTGTACTGAAAAGATAACGATGCGTCTGAAAGACGTATGCTTGTTTATATCCTTTAAAGGATATCACCGAAAATAATATTGATGAATTTTATTGTTTATTTATTCTATTTCTTTTAAAAAAATATAGTTTTTAAATAGAAAATTATTATAAAAATAAAATTAAAAATAAAATTCAATTAGCATTATCAAAAATTAAAGAGTTTTTATAAAGGACTTCAGTTCGGTTCTAAAAACTTAAATAAATATTTTCTTTGTACTTTATGGAGATAATGTTATCTGTATTAACTTATATAAACAAAAAAAAAAAAAATAATTTGAATAACATTATGTGCAAGATTTACAAATTTAAATTTTGTGGTCGCCACATACAGGTATACCGCACTTGACACATACCATTTTGGACATAAGTTGAATTTCTGATGGACAGAAGCCACCGTATTATCACTTTTTTGATTCCCGCTGTTCTCCACTACAACCTCAATCATTACCCTAGAGGGAAGCGAACTGACACCAAAGTAGTCCCGTGATAGGCCTTTGGTGGTAGAGACCGGTTCTAGTTTTAACACTTTATATGAATAAGACCTATCCTTTACATGGGGTTGTCATTGGAGGGGGTCAATTAACACCATTTGACCAGTCACAGATCTATTCTCAATGAACGTGCTTAGTGTCAGCTTCTAAAATGTAGCAGAATTTCAATACAATGTAGTACTATTTCAATAAAACAAGACCTACACTCAAAATATTATGTAGTTAAATTCAAACGAAAATTCATTTTAAACAAATTAAAATTCATTTAAAAAACGGATCATTTACATTTCATTTAAAACAAATTATTTTTACAGTCATTTTAAAATTTTTTATTTATTAAACAGCATATTCCTTAAAATTGAATAGTTTTTACTTTAAAAAAATACATTTTAACCGACAAAAATCAAACTACATAAAAAAATAAAAACGAAAAAACATTATTTTTTGGTAGTTTGTTTTTTGAATAACAAACAAAAATGTTAAAAAATAAAATTATTCGTAAAATAACTATATTTTTATTCAAATTTAACAGTACGGAAAACGAATTTAATAACTCACAAACAGTTACTGTAATAATTTTATAAGTGTAGTATTAAATTCAAGAACAAAATTTTAGAAAGTACCAAAAACTGTCTCACAGCACCGGTGAAGACTGTACTGTAATTCATTACTTTTTCTACCCTTTTGGTCTTCATAAACCAGTTAAGGGATTGGTTCTTCTTTCACTGGTCCTTACTTTTTGCACTTCTTCCATTTTCACAAATCAGAGGACCAGTCTGTTGGACCAATTGACACAAATTTCCCGCAGAGTCCTTACTGCATCTGGTAAAATTTATTCAATGTTGTCGGTTAAAGTTTTCGATAAAATAGCGATTTCTAGCCTTAAAATTGAAAAATTTATGGAAATTTCGGCACTGGTCCATTAAACGGCGGCATGAAATATCACCCCAAAATATAACCCCCAAAAAATAATGAAATAACAACCCCCCAAAAGTTTGTATAGAAAACAACAAAAACGATTTTTTGGGGGTTATTTCATTTTGTTTGGGGTGTTATTTCAATTTTTTTATTGGGGTATTATTTCATATGAAATTATCCCCCAAAAAATCATTATGAAATAAAGCCCCAATATATTTTTTGGGGGATTATTTCATTTTCAAATTTATAATGAAAGAGTTTTTGGGTGCAAGGATTTATCCTCTTTGGTACACAGAACACCGGCTTCGATAATTAAAGCTGCCCTGCGTAACCGGCCTACGGCCGGGCGTAATGGCTTTCTTCTATATGGTATACCAAACATCGGCTTCGCTAACTAAAGCTTCTCTGCGTAGCCTGGTCGAGTCGGTATTTTATACTATAGAGGAGAAAAAAATACCTGGCGCTATGCAGAGGAGCTTTAGTTAGCGAAGCCGGTGTTTGTTATACCATAGAGGAAAAGCCTTAGTTGGCGAAGCTTGTGTTTGACATATCATACCATGCTATCTATCGCGTGATTCTTTAAAGCAAAACTGTATAATTAATTGTATTTCATATATTGGGCTCTTATTTCATTTCAGAAATTGGGGTTTTATTTCATATGAAATAAGCCCCCAAAAATTTGGAAATTATTTCATTTATGTTTGGGGCGTTATTTCATTTCGTTGGGGCTTATTTCATTTTCAAAATTGGGGCTTTCTTGCATATGAAATAATGCCCCACGCTTTGGGGGGTTATTTCATTATTTTTTGGGGGGTTATTTCATTATTTTTTTGGGGGGTTATATTTTGGGGGGTTATTTCATGCCGCCCCATTAAACAATTTCCGAAATTATTTCGGTAGTAAAAAATATCGAAGCATGAAATTGAGTCGTATAGTGATTTGAATTCCTGAGTAGGTCCTCTTGCCGTACGAACTATATTCATTGAAGAAACTCAGCCATCACTTTTACCCTTCGATGTAGCTCACTTACTTTTATTTCTTAAAGTGGGTCGAGATATCGAAATAACGCAGCTATCGGAAGAAGTAGTAAAATGTTCAGGTTCTTAAGGATTATCCTGAATCGGTGGTATATCCTCGTCAGGCTCAAGGATGTCAAAAGTTCATCTTCTACAGCACTTTGAAGACTATCCTCCAATAATTCATTTTCCGGTTCGCTCACACTTTCCAGTGAAACCGAGTCCTCCAACACGCTTTGCAAAATAGCGCCAATTTCTGGGTCGCCCAAGCTGCGCTTACAACACATTTTTAAAACAATACCTTAAAATTCAACCTTAACACAAACTTATCTTCGCTACAAAAGTAACACTAAAGATAACGATACGTCTCTCAGACATATGCTGTGTTTATTAGTGTTTATTTCTCAAAAAATACATCACTTACAACATAAAAACTGCCCCCACCAACTAGGTGCTGCTAACAACTGAGATTATTGAACGTGAGAAAAATTTTTGTTAACAAATGTGAAAGTAAGAGCACAAAATTGAAAAGGGGTACGTCTCGCAGACGTACCTTATCTTTCTAGGGATAATATGTAATTTCTATAAATAATTCGTTAACCTTGAGTTCAAAGGCCGGGTTTTTGAGATTTGGATTAAGTTTAAACTTAGTTTTACGAAGTCTGGAACTCAGATTTGTCCGGCGAAAAGTGATTTTAAAATTTCGTAAATAAACTTGGTAGTGGCGGCACAAATCTGTTTTCCGATAAACTAAACCTTGTTTAACTGAGATCGCATAAACGTTTCTAAATGTTTCTTGTAATCCGTCAATTACAGGTAGCTCTTTAACACATTTAAGTTACAAATTTGTTTTTTTATTAAAAACAAAAGATCAAAGGAAACCGTTAAAATAAAAATCTTAAGCACAGTTTATAGGCATCTAATCAAATTGTGTGAGTGCGTGTGCGTTTGTGTGTTTTTTTTTTATGAAATTTTAATGGTACCTGTTTATTTTAATACCAGTTACTTGTTTTAAAACAACATCACGTAGATATTTGCCATGTAAGTCTTACTAAGAAAATTTAGAAGTCGTAAACACTGGCACACGGTTATTTCACATTTCATTGAAACTAACCTTGAACTTGGTGGTTAAAAACTTTAACCTTTGGATGTGACTTTAGTTAAGTGTAACTTCAAATTTTTAGTTAAGTGTAACTTCACAATATTTGTTTTAAAACAATACCTACCTGATAATAAACAAAACATTTCTGAAAATTGTTTGTCACCTCTAGGAAACAAGACTTTGTCTGCCTTTCTTGCATGAAATGATATTTTTATGGTTGATTGCTATTTATTCAAACTTTTATCGGTCACTTACATAAATATTTGTTTTAGAAAATTTCTTTTAAGGCACCTTGATAGTCAGTGCGGTTATAAACTAAAACCCATTTGCTATACTTTATTTTAAACAAATATTAATTAATTTGAACGCAACATTGGCCAAGGAAGTAATAGTCTGTCAGAGTCTAGAAAAATGTCTAGCAAACTTCCCTATTAAATAGGTTACGATACTAAAACGAACAACTAGCAAACAGCTCGATAACATAAAAAACTAGAAATTCTTTTAGTCAAACACACATCAGCAAAGCTCTTCCGCAGTGTAAAAATAGGAAAACTTTAATAAAACCTGAAGTTTTTCTTTTCAACTTCATTTAAAAGCAAAAGTTCGTACTTTCAGATTTTAACTTGATTTAAAAAAGAAAAAATATATGTTTGTGGATTTTTTTTCTCCTTTATAACAGGGGTTCCCAAAGGTATGTTCGGGGAGTCTTAAGGTTCCTTAAGGCTTCTTAAATTCCATCTCTCAAATGGGAACCCCTGTTTTATTTTAACGTTAATGTTTGAAGTTGATGTTAGTGTGTTAAGTATTCAGAAAACCAGTTTATGTGTTTGACACTATCCGAAGTTACTTAATTCTTTTAAAGACGAACAGGAACATAAAGAAGCAGTTTCTATACAAAATCCAATAAGAGTGTCATAAAAAAAACCAGTCAGCCAGTGAGTCAACTAGTAACCAACCAGCCTCTATTTGCTTGTATATTTGTCCAGTCTTATCATACCATTCCTTCCATTCATTCATACGTCTATCTATTGCATTTGTCGGTGGTTTCGTTCTTGTGTATGCAACGGAATAATGCTGCTTTAAAAAAAAGAAAAAAAAAACAACACAAAAACAGAAAAAGAAAAATTTTAGGATGAAAATAAAAACCAGAAGCTAAAGCCAAAGTTACAAAAGCATCAAAGACAACGAAATCCTTTACAACGGGCAACCATAAAATAAATAAAAAAAAAACTTATAAATGACTAAAGCAGACACTAGACAGTCTATAAAAAAGCGACCCAACAACATTGTTTGAAGTTGGATTTACATTTATGTTAGGGGTTCCCTAAGAAACATTTTAGAAATACTTTTTTTCCTCTTCTTAGACCCCTTTCACTCTTTTGCGCAACTCTTGTTCGGGGTAAGGAAAAAAATTTTGTTCAGACTTTGTTGTTCTCGGCAAGTAACTTGCGCAACTAACTTGCCGAGTCTGAAAGGGGTCTTAGGGGAAACTTTAAATCTTTAACCGTTTAAAGTTGAAAATTGTTCTCATGTGCCCATGTTCTGTAATCCTCGCGTCCAGAAACTTTTCATTTAAAATGTGTGAAATGAAACAAAAATGCCATATCGCTCATTTGCTGCAAGACCAGCATAACTCAAAAAAAATCCATTTCGAGATAAACGCATTTAAAGTTTTTGATTTGTTCTAACTACTGAGAAAAAAAAGAAGACACATTCTCTTCAGACTGGGAAAGTATAAAAGATATAAAAATTAATTTAATACATAATATAAAGAAAAACAAAGCGAACAATTCTGCATCTCTAACTCCAAAATTTCATTTTTTGAGTTATGCCGGCCTTGCAGCAAATGAGCGATATATTGAAACAAGCAGCTTTTTTTCTCACTAAACTGTGTCTGTAACTTTTTTTTGTGAGAAAAGTTCCCGCTTTGAACTGTAAAATAAACTCACGAATTAAAATGGGGCGACAAAAAATTTTAACACCAAAAAACAAATTAAAGTGCAAAATACAAAGAATAATAATAATAATTTTTTGCGCTTGGCACATTTTTTAATGTTTAATTATTTTAATTTTACCATTTTTATAAATTTTACGAATGTTCGTTTGCAAACAACAAACATTAAAGTCGCACTTTACATTATTTGGTATAGCCGATGGTTTTATTTTCGCCGCCGTCGTTGAAAAGTGTTCAATTTTAGTAAGTTTTGGTCACCGTCAACGATATGTGTGACTGGTGTTCTTAACGCCTGCATTGTCACATCGGCTTCGAGTACAATTTTATGATATTTATAACGCAACGGCGTAATCTCCTTTAATAGATTTCGACATGAGTTACATAAACACTTTTTTCTCACTTTTCGAGAAACGATGAAATTTTTTGATGCGAGAAGTTCTCACTATAGTTACAGAACATGGGTACTGATTTCTTAAATTTGAAATAGAAATCTGCTTTTCAATTGGTTTGATGAATGACGTTTGACAAGAATGGTATGGACGAATTTAAAGACAACTTCTGCTGTTTGGAGTTAGGGCTACCAGTCTTGGCGATTTCATGCGAGCAAAAAGGACGAAGGAAGCCATTTCAGGATTGGGGATTTTTTTTTGGAGATTTAATAAAAATAATCGGAGATTTTGTAGGGATTTTACACTTTTTTACTTTGTTTCGTATATAAAATATGAAAAAAGTAGCAAAAATTTTATCTTATCAACAACTTATACGGTGTAAAGGTTCCTAATTAAGATTAGCATTTTTGTTAAGTGTGTAAAAGGTACTTAATAAACTTATGGTATAATTCTTGAGTGAGTGTTTTAAAAATGAAAAATGAAAAATTAAAAAAAAAAATCTAAAACCGTCGAAAACACACACAATTTTTGTTTTATTAAAGACAATCTTCAAGCAAATACCTATGTCTTCCTCAAAAATAAGTAAATATGCAAGACAATATAATAAAGTCTGGGAAATATATATTTTTATTGTTGACTTTAAGAATGGCTAAAACCGCTTGAACTATCTCCAAATTCTTATAAATAGACTCATTCATCTTCAAAAACAGTATATTTTTCTGCTTGTAATTCCTCACTGGAATCGCATAAAAAGGATTTTAAAAAACATGCCGAAACCAGTCGCTACAAACAAAAAAAAAAAATTTTTTTACAAAAATTTTTATTTTGGAATTTCTTATTAAAATTTTTTTTACTCTTTTGAAAAAACATTTTGTTATTCGGTTAACAGTTTTATTTGTATAATAACTTTAGTTTTTCTAAAATATTTGGATGAAGTTTCCTGACGATCTGGCCTAAGCCACCAGTGAATTGCGCATAGGAATAGCTTATCCCTTCAACAATAAATTTCAGTTTATCAATAGTATGAAATGGGAATTTAGCACATTTAAACAAAACCTTGTTAATTTTAAATTTGGCCAATAATAAAAATCAATAAAAAAATATTAACTTTTTCAGCTTATGATTTTGAAATCGGGGATTTTTGGGGTTTTTTTTTAAATTTTTTTGGTGACAAGGAAAAAAGTTCCTGGTAGCCCTGTTTGGAGTTCCATTATCTCAGTCTTCTATTTTAACCAAAGGGCAAAGAAAGGACTTCCATATATCTATCCACCAAAATCTTTTTTTACGAGTAAACTATAACTGAAGAAATATTAACGATTAATTAATTAATTCTTGCCGAAAGTTTCTAGAGGACTTTGTGATAAGCTCACACATAATTTATACTAAATGCGTTACATATTTCAGGTCTCTCTTAGCGTTCGATTATTGGATGCTTGTGTTTCATTTCTTTTGCCCAAGTATGCTATCTTTAAGATGCTATCGCGAATGGCATTTACAAAATAGCCGGGCTATACGCTTTTATTCCGCTTACTCTTCATAATGTTGCCAGATGCAAAAGAATGCTGTACCTCAGTATAATATAAGAATAAGTAAATGAATTGTCCTTAAATCTAGCGTTGTCCAACCCTATAAGAAGTTTTGGTGGTGGATAATGTAATGCTTGGACATTGGAGTTGGAGTAGCTGTTGGTGACAATTGTGTGACTCCTTATCCATTTTTGTATTTGCTTCTCCATTACATTGATTTTGTTGTGTGGCTTAATAGAAGCAGATGTCCACAAGTTAGAGATCATTTAGAAATAATAAAAGCAGAACAATATCCTCTAGGGCGGTCGGTCTTAAATGGATTATAAGTGAGGGAGGTCCCTTTAGGTCGACTTAGGTTGATAACCAAAAAGATTTTTAAGGAAGATCTCTCAGCTGAGGGGTCTTTTCATATGCTGTTTCCCTTTAACCAGCACTGCTTGTGCACTGTGTCTTATAAATCTTTCATACCTAAGCAATGAATTAAGGGGATTATCCGGACAGTCATCTGTGAGTTCGCCGCCATGGGAGCTACCAACAATAATCTTGAATTTATCTGTTATCTTTGTGCTATGAACTTCTACCTTTATATTGCAAAATTCTTTGCTTCAAAGTCAAATCTTAATAAATCATTTTAGATTTGAGTAAAAACTTCTTACAGACTTTTTGGATTATTGACAAATTAAGCCGATTTGCTTCAAAGTCAAATCTTACTAAATCATTTTAGATTTGAGTAAAAACTTCTAACAGACTTTTTGGATTATTGACAAATTAAACCGTTTTGCCGTGATAAAAAAAGTTTTTTTTTACATAACTTTTTTGTACCTCAACAGTTACTAACATTCAATATCTGGTTTTTAAAATATCTCTTCTGACTAGGAATCCTAGTTGTAGATTAAAACAACGTTGGATTTTTTTTTTACAAATTTTACTGATTATGAAAAATTTTGATCCTGAAAAACAGTACTATCCCACATTTGTTAAACTAATTTGAGAAAGCTGCTTTTGATAAGTTGTCTGATGTTTCAAACATTGAACTGAAAAGCATTTTTACCTTCATACGAAGCTTGAAGCTGAGAACCCCGTTTAAAGAGGGATCCGTGGTAGTCTACCTCCACCTATCTTTATTTAAGTTAACCTCGAAATTTATATTTGATTTTTATTTTTCATTTAAGGACGGAAACCCTTGTTTTTAATACTCTTGCTGGCATTGCAGTAATAGACTTCAGTGTTTCTCTTTATTTGTCTGTTATTTCGTCTTTTTTTTAAACACTTTTTTCATGACCAATTTTTTTTTCTTTTCTAGTGTCTAGTATTATCATAATAGTACAACAAACAACTGGTTTGCTATGACTCTTTTTATTCCTTTTGAACTCCTGCACCTCCTTGCCCCTCTCTTACCACGTGTTTTTCCATTGAACATTAAAATCATGTTGAACACTTTTTTTGTGTTTAAATTGTAAAATTTTATTTTTTGTTGTAGTCCGTAATGTGTGTTTTTTACAGGGATTTCACGTTGAAAATGTTTATAATTTTTGTGTTTTTTATTTTTATTATCAAATGCTGTCAATTGCAATATGAGATTTTGTAATTTTTTCTTTTCAAATGTGTATCTTTTTGTAGCTGGGAGGGTTGTAAAATTTTATTATTTTTTAATGTGACACGAACATGTTATAAATCGCGAAAATTAGTTGTAATTTTGTCTGACTGTGCTTGTGTGTGTGAGTTTGTAAAGGTGTATTTTTATAAAAGTGTTGCTTTTTATGACATTAATATGAAATGACACTTTGAAAGCTAAATGGTCGAAATTGACATCTGTATCCAAAGACCATGTCTGTTTAAGTCGTCTCATTAGATGTACTGGTATTTAAAGATTTTCAGATACGGCTTTAAAGAAATTGTTTTTTTTTAAAGAAAACTAATAGTAAATATTTTATTAATATTGTAAATATTTCATTTAAAGAAAATTAAGGTGTGACAGAAAGATATGCATGTCTCAAATTACAAAGTTGCAACAATTAATGACTCACTGGGGACTTAAGTGGTTAAACAAAGATGGGGCTTATTGTGTTTGATAACTATCGGTAACGGGTTTCACAATAAGAAATACTAGGTACATATTAAATGAATTTTTGTGTAAGATAAATTTAAGAGACTAAATTTTAAAATGGCTAGACTTAAGTTTCTTTCGCACAAAAACAAAAAAATAAAAAAGACAATAAGTAACAGTGCTATATTCGGCTATGACGACGGCTGGCAGTCAATAGTGAGTGTTAAACGGCAAATATTTCTGAAGAGATACAGCCTTATCCAAACAAGAGCGGAAAGCGTTTTCTAGCTGTCAAAATGCGCATGCCCATACAATTTGTATGAAGCATACCTAAATAGCGCGGCGTCAACGCTTTACAATTGGGAAATCCAATTTTGACAGCGCGTTTAATAGTGAAGTTGGCCGCTATTGTTAATAAATAATGGCAATTTAGCTATTTTTTTGTCAATCTAGCGGTTTTTTCTCTTCTATTTATTTCTATTATGTGGGTTTTATTAAACAAGAAAGTTAACACTACTGTTTGTGGCACAACGTTGACGCTCTTGTTTGGGTATGACATATCAGCGTAAAAGCTAAGCGGAAGAAAACGTTCCGCCTTCCGCTCTTGTTTAGGTACGCCTGATAGTGTGGTAACTATCAAAACATGTTAAATCAACCTGTATGAGAACGTGGGTTCGAATCCCACGGCAGTCATAAATGAAAAACCATCAATAAATTTTAATTCATTTCATGTTGTAAAATTAATTTCTTCATAAAAATAATTTCTTGAAAATTAAATTCAATAAACTTTAGCCTGATTAAAATATCAAAATTCGGATTAAAAGCTATAAACAGTTCAATAAAATAACCACAATGTGTAATAATTATTGTTATTTTTGTTTTTAATTCTAGAACTTTAGCTATAAATTACATTCATGTTGTAAGATGCGAATGCAACAAAATTCTCCAAATGTTTGCTTTCACTTTGGCCAAAATTCTTGTGAACCATAAAGCGAAATTTTGAAAGTTTTTAAAGTCGGTGAAAATCCAAAAATATACATTTCTAAGCTGGTACAACATGTAAAAGATTGGTTTTTGTAGTACGTCAATATCCCTTTACTCCTACTGACATAATTGAAAACTCAAAGTACTCGCTTTCGGTAAACGCAGTGTCGCGGTACCCTACCTGGAAGCCAGCTAGTCTATCAGCGCTGGGGTTGCGGGCTTGATTACCGCCAGAGACTCTGCGGGATTAGTTTAGGGAATTAACAAAAAAACATTCGCAATAACCCGAGAAAATTATCAAGGGATCAACTGATAAAGAAAACAATTTTAATTAACTGTAACAAAGTTTTTCTTGGGATTCAAAAAATTAATTAACAAGTTTTCGTTTAAATGTGCTATATTCCCATTTCATACTATCGATATACTGAAATTTATTGTTGATGGGATAAGCTATTCCTATGCGCATTTCACCGGTTGCTTAGGCCAGATCGTCAAGAAACTTTATCCAAAGATTTTAGAAAAACTAAAGATATTATACAAATAAAACTGTTAAGCGAATAAGAATTAAAAACCCCAGTTTTTCTTCTAACAATATCAAAGCTTAAACAAAAACAACAACAACAAACAGTGAGTTTATCTTTTCCTACAGTCCCGACTACAACTGGTTGATTTTTTTTCAGCTCTAAATGTACATATTTAATTATATAATTTTTCAAATTTTATCTTAAGAAATTTGGAGTTTTTTCAAAGGATATTTTCCACAAGTTATGAACTAACCTAATGTACATTCCCATTCCTATTTCTTTCATTTTCCCCCTCCATTCGATTCAAAAGCATTTTACTGCAAGCAAAAAATTACAGTAATTTCAAATATTTAATTTAAATTAAATACCGCACATTAAAAACAACATAAGGGAATGGAATAAAACACAAAAAACAAATGCAACTTTGTGTATTCAAATTCATCAATCACACACTTTTACACTTTTTGTTGGCTGCCCCTTCGTTTTTATATCTTAATTAAGTCGAGAGACAAAAAACGCACCAAATCAGAAATAATTTGATGTTTGCATGTACTCGTACAATTAAAACATCATAAAATTTATTAATGTTCATTGAACACTCTACAGAATATGGTGATATAAGGCCATATGTGACGTTTATCGAATTTGGATAGACAATTACTAATTTATTTTATGTAACAGATTACTCTCTAACTTGATTTGTCGAGCAATAGTAACGTAGACGAAAGATAAAAAAAGTTTAGCATTGTTTTTTTGTACTTTTTAAAAAATCTTTAAAAGATTTTTTAGGACTTGCATGTTAAGCATTACAAGATTAAACGACGAACGTGGTGGAAAAAGTATAAAAAAGTTATAATTAAAAAAAATAGATGTTTTTGTTAGTAGTCAGATCATCTTCAAAAGATTCTTTTAGGAGTTTTTTTGTTAAACACATTCGACCAAAAAACAGCCAGCCTATTCTAGCTGGGAATACTCTCGAAAGCAGGTTCCTGGTATTTGTAATTTTTTTTTCAATTTTGGACCATTTCCCAATTTAAAAAAATGTACATATCGCCCACTTAATCATAAACAGGCACAACTCAAAATTCAAAAATGTTAAGGAGACTTAACCTGACTTCAAAAACATAGTTGCAGTTTTTAATCGAATTAAGTTTTACAAATATTAAAAAAAAAAGTTAAAGAACCCTGTCGCAAATGAAATTTTCGTCGTCGCTATAGATATGAGTTGTGATCTGTGCCCATGTTCTGTAACTCTCGCGTCGAGAAACTTTTCGATTGAAATGTGTGAAATGAAAAAAAAAAAAAAAAATGCCATATATTGAAACAAGCAGCTGTTTTTCTCACCAAACTGTGTCTGTAACTTTTTTTGGCGAGTACTAGCTGTCACGTAAGGAAATTATTCGCCAATTTTCAAGAAAAAGTGTGTCTGTAACATTTTTGTGAGAAAAGTTCCCGCTTTGAACAGTCAAATAAACTCACGAAAAATATGGGGCGAGAAAAAATTTTAACACTAAAAAACACTTAAAAATACAAAGAATAATAAAATTAATATTTTGTTCTTGGCACAGTTTTTACTGGGTTTAAACTCAACTCTTGGGAGAGTAAAACAATTTTCACTCCACATTATGTTGTGCGTAAATTTAAAACTTTAAAATCGTTTTATGTAAAACTTATATTTATAAGTTGTGATTATAATGAACTTTTCATTGAAATAATTTAATTAAATCATTTAAAACCCCGGCTGCAAAAACCTTTGAGCGCAATAAAAAGGCCGATACCAGTTTCGAAAACAAAATAACAGTAAACTATAAGTCATTGCCCAGACTTGCAATTTTTGTTGCTGCAATTTTTTTAAATTCTTCTTGGAAATCGCACTAGTGTCCAGATTATGAAATTCTAGACTTTATGATTTTATCTTTTTCGTTTTTATATTTTATATATAAAAACAGAATTGCAGAGTACGTGAAACTGAGTACTTCTCACATCACTTACCCATAAACTCAAGACTTGCTGTTACAGAACTTGCAGGTCTAGACGATGACTTAGCAAAGAAAACTATGTACTTTGCTTTACGCAGGTGTATGTAGGGCTTAGTTTAAGGATATTTAAAAAAAAAAAATAAAAAATTTACTGGTGTCAGGAGATCTTTACGACCTCCTGTGATCGCTGCTAACCAGAGATTCTATCTCTCACCGGGAGTTAGTGCTTCTTGTGGTAATACTTTCAGTCTTTCTGGCAGATTGTCTTTTTTGGGGATCACGTATAGGTTCTAGTTTATTACCTTAAGTCGTGTGAAGGATAATCGTGCAAGTCTCACTTAAGTGCGGCTTGTGGGAAAGATTGGCCTGAAGGACAAACTTCCTTAGGTGTTGTGTCTACTAAACAGAAGCGGTTGCAATATTTCCAAAATAAATATGTTAACAGAAACCAAAAAAAAGGTTTAATTAATTTGGACGTGAATTCTGCAAACTTTTCGTTTAATCTATAAATAAATTATTCAAAAATATTTGCATAAAAAACAAAAAAAGTAAATATTAATTTTTTTTTTCCTTTCCATCCATATTTTTTACATACGGGGGATTCACAAGGTGAAAGTCATATATTCATATTAATAACATGAAAAAATACGACTGTTGTGAACAACCACTCATAATTCAGTGTGCTATGTTGAATTTAAATCAGCTGATATATAAATATAAAAAAAAATAAATATTTACCTAAAATCAAAATAAAAGTTGGTTTTTTATTCGAGGTCATGACCTTGAGCTTTAGTATTTATTTCTTTGAGATTAAAATCAAAATATTTTTTAGTTCTACTCCATGAAATAATAAATAAAATTAGATCTTACGTCACTATTTTCCATTTTTCAGACGCAAATCAGAAATAAATTTTATTTTGTTTGCTTACCAAACAGCAGAGTCCTAAGCCGAACTAATTTGACGCCGCAAGTTGTTTGTGGCAAAAATTGCTAGCCGCAGGTTAAATTCGGATGTCAGCCGGATAAAATTTTGCCATTTTGGCTCGGCTCAGTCGTTTCGCGCAGATCTCTTCGGATAGCACACCTTGTGAATACACCAATAGCTTTAGCTTTATTCAAAAATTAGGAGGAGGATAGAGCTTCAGGACACCATCCATATGTATTATTATTTCTAAAGCACTTTTTTCTGTCGGTTGCAAATATCTCCCATACCACCGCATCAAATTTAATGAATGATATCTCATTTTAAAGCTTATTTCTAACACTAATGACGAAAAATAATTAGAAATTGAAAAATTAATATTTTCATTGATAAAAATTATATTTTAAAATGTATTGAAGTTACTAAAATTTCTATTAATTATTTTCATTTTATGTTACAAAAATGACAACTAACGGTGCGTAATATTCGCACGGGTCATCTAGTCCATATGTATTATTATTTCTAAAGCACTTTTTTTTGTCGGTTGCAAATATCTCCCATACCACCGCATCAAATTTAATGAATGATATCTCACGAAAAATAATGAGAAATATTTTTGTTTGTATTAAGGATTCGTACGGGCAAAAAGTTAACGATGATCATGTCATTACCTCTAACATTGTATTCAAAGAAGTATTATAAACTCATTTAAACACATGTATGTATGTAAATATGTATGATATATATTATGATTTCTAATATTTTTATACTTTTTATAAAATGTATTGAAGTTACTTAAATTTCTATTAATTATTTTCATTTTATGTTACAAAAATGACAACTAACGGTGCGAAATATTCGCACGGGTCATCTAGTCCATATGTATTTTCATTTTGGAATTATTCGTAACTAGTAGTTGCTCTTTCACATCTTTCTTCTTTCTGTTACATTAATCACTTTTGCTGTATTTCAATTCATACAGAAGAACTCTCAACATATGGGTTTCGTTCGTCAATATTCTTCTTTGAAAATTTATTGTATTTAACTCATCAGTTTTAGCAGATAGAATTTGGGAATTTTTCTTTTTTTTTTGTGAATTATGTTGTTTTAACTATTAAACAAAAAAAAAAAAAAAAAATGTTGCCTTGATACAAAAGTTTTCATGCCGCTCATTTGCTGCAAGTCCGGCATAACTCAAAAAAATCCATTTCGAGATAAACACATTTAAAGTTTTTGATTTGCTCTAACTACTTAGAAAAAAAAGATGACACATTCTCTTCAAACTGTGAAAGTATAAAAGATATAAATGATGAATTAAATACACAATATAAAGAAAACAAAGCGAACAATTCTGCATCTCTAACTCCAAAATTTAATTTTTTGAGTTATGCCGGTCTTGCAGCAAATTAGCGATATATTGTTTTACATTTAAAAAGGAAAACATCTGAAAATTAAAAAAAAATTGCATAAAACCCCAATTTGTCAAATTTAAACCAACTAAAAATTTATATTTTTTTCTTCTTATAGTGTTGTTGTTGTTGTTTCTAATAAAACAAGTAAATCGTTTTTTTTTGCAGTGCTGTTTTTGTTTCTACATACATATCTATACAAGCAAATCGTTTTCTTTAAGCAAAAAAATCGATAGAAACAGTAAAAAATTTTATAGAAATTAAATATAGTTTTTAAACAAGACGTTTGTTTGAAAGTGGTTAAGCGAAAAGTTTTTCTGTTTTGGCTCTAGACAGGACAATGGTGGATTTTCTTTGTAACTCGCTCTAGGTTTTAGACTGATTTTTGCCATTAATCTGGGTTGGATTCTTTCTACTTTCTTAGGAACTAAAACCTTATGAACAGATCTTAAAGAAAATAAACCGTAAACAGGGCTGCCAGATATGACGATTTATCGTCATTTTGACGATTTTTTGTTACGAAATTAGCAAAGTGCCGATTTGCTGATTTTTTTTTCTAAAAATTTACGATTTTTCCGTCTCCAAAGTCTGAATAAAACATTACATTTTCTGACAATTTCGTTTTTTAATGTTGGAATGTTAAACAGCCGTACCTTAATAAGAGTGGAAGGCGGAACGTTTTCTTTCGCTTAGCTTTTACGCTGATATGCCATACCAAAGCAAGAGCGTCAACGTTGAATCACGAACAATAGTGGTAGCTTTCTTGTTTTATAAAACCCACAAATTATAAATAAAAATAGAGATAAAAACGCTAGATTGACCAAAAATGGTTAAATTGCCATTATTAATTAACAATAGCGTCAAACTTCACTATTAAACGAGCTGTCAAAATAAGCGTTAATACCGCTCTATTCAAAAACTAGAAAACGCGTGCCGGTTTTGTTTAGGTACGGCTGTAATAAGAAAGTCTTAAGAAAATCTTGGATTATTTTCAGAGTACAAGAACAACAATGTGTTACTTTGTTTATCTTTCGACAAACCATCATCGAATGAACCTTTTACGACTTCCTGTATAAATCATATGTTTAACAATTATACGGCAAGCATTTCACGAGTTGTAAGAGACTATCTTTACCTACGTCTAAAACGATTCCCACAACGATTGAAGAAGCGTCTTTCGCTGTGCTATTAACGAATTTCACTCGTGTTACAGTTTTTCACGTGTGAGGAATCTTTTACAATTAAAAAATGCGGTCATCGACGCTCTTCATGAGACTCCCAGTAGCTCTTACATGATTGAAACTGCTAGCTGTTTTTGTTTGAATGTTTTTTTTTATAAAAATCGAACAAAAATTGTTTAAAAGAAACTAAATTTTAAAAAACTAAATTTTAAGATCCGATAAAGGAGTTTATCAGATACTAAAGTTCCATATGGGCATTTCCATGAGAATGTCAACCACGACTCAAAAAAATAAAACGCTTGAAACTTTTTTTTAAATATGTATGGTATAAAGGAAAAAAACACCCAAACTTTACTATGCCGAGGTACTTATAGATTGTTACAATTTTTAAAAAGCAAAAAATAATAGTCTTAACTCACTTTCTAATGATTAATTTTTAGTAACTGCAATTGACAATTTCTAATATTCTGCCGATTAAATACAGATGCTGGCAACCCTGGAATTATGCTTTAAAATTAATGTTAAAACAACAATGAACAAGATCCATGACGAAAGAACAGATTTATAGTTCGATTAGCGGTATATTTTTGTTTTTGTTTTTGATGCTATTCTAATGTCACGTACGTGGTGCGAAAACATAATTTATCTTTGTCATTTGAAATTGGCCAGTCTTAGGTATTTCAAAATTCAAAAGCAAGTTCAAAGCAAGATATTTTCTGCAAAAAAATATTGACCGGAATTTTTTTTTAAATTGGTATAATAAAATTTTTATAAGCTTTTAAATTTAGTCACGTACGATATTGTAAGAACTAAAATGCAACTAAATGCATTATCTTATTATGTTGGTATTTAGTTTAAATTTGGTCAAACCTTATTTTATTACAATCAAAATATTCTTACAAAATTTTTTTGGAATCGGTCGATATTTGACCATAGCTCCCATACAAGTGCTACTGTCGAAAATAGCTTTAAGTGCCATAACTTCCTTATAAATGTTGGTATTTACGGTATTTACTTTTACGGTAGGCATTAAGTCATGACAAAATGTTTTGCGGGTAGGTTCACAATTAACCATAGGTCCCATATAAACCCCCCTCCTTAAATCGGCTAGGGGCAAACAAATTGCATATTGATGGAGATTACTAAATAATATTCGGCACAAATAACTTGTATATAATTCTTAATCTCATAGCATAATTCTGTTCTGGCAATCTTGATTGGCCACGGGCCCCAAGTAGGGTACACTCTCAAAATTTTTTTTTTTTAACTATTATAGGGTAGGGTATCATATGGTCGGGCTTGAAAGACTATTACTTTCTTACTTCTTTGTTTTAAGTTTTTATATACATATATTTACAAAAAATATATTTCACGCCATGTAAATACTATAAGAGAAAAATCTGTTACGTACGGTATGTCACGAACGATATTACAGTTTGTTCATTAACAAACCATCCAAAAAATAATTTTCCATTTACGGATTATAAAAGAAAAATATGTGGTTTAATGTAAAAAATTAAAAAAAGGAGAAAAACCACCCACAATTCGCAGATTTTCGTTTTTTTTTTACATTCACCACAAACTCACTTCCGTTTTATGTCACGTACAATATGCACTTATTTTGCTCGATATTTTGGACAACAAGGTTCCGAATTTAATATTTTTTTTAATATATAGTACCCTCTAAATGAAAAATAATGATAAAAAAAAAATTCCAGGCAATATCATTTTTCCAAAATTTCTATCTCTCTGAAGGCGTACAAATGTCACGTACGATGACATGGAAATGCCCATATGTAACTAACTCAAATTTTTTGGTAGTGTATTTGATTGTCACTGTTAGCCAATTTCCATCGCTTTAAAGATATATTTTAATGGTATTTCTTTCCAAGGATACTCACACACAGTTCAGTGAATTTTTTTGTTCGTGTTCTTTCGCTTTTGAAATCATATGTAATCGTTTATTAATGTCATAATGCTAACGGCAACATTTTTCTTGCAATCTTTTTTTTTTTTTTGCTGTTGTTGTTGTTCGTTTTCATATCTCTTTGCCAAATGCAATAAGTGTGAAAGATAGATGCGGGGCAAATGTGTACGTGAGTTTGGAGAAATGTAAATGGGAAAGATAAACAACAACGTCCTATACGACTTACAAACAATTTAAAAATTGGGCGAACAGACGACAGACGTTTGAAACAGGCAGGCCGACAAACAGTCGGCATAACATTATTTGATAAAAATTAAAGAAAAAAAAGAAAGAACAAGGTTTTATGCAGACACTTTAAAAATGATTGAATACAATGTTAATTCAAGTACGAGTATGTATCTGCTAGTTTAAATTTGTTAGGCGAGTGTTTGGCATAAACAACAAAAAAAAATTAAATTATTTGTATAAATGCATTTGCTTTTTTGTTGTCGTTGGGTCGTGATAAGTAGTATTTTCATGCATGGTTGCATATTTTGTAGCTTATTGCTTTAGTTAGATAAATTACTTATTTGAATATGTTTGTATGTAGGCATTTGTATTGTATCGTTAGTCTTTTGTTGGGCTCTACACAATCGTTCATTAAAACATACATTTATTCACTCACTCATTCTTTGAATTTGTAAGCCAGTCGTTAATGCATTCATTCGTTCATTCATTTATTTATTTACAGCCATCCAACATTTATTCATTCATTTCATTTCTGAAACGAGTGTTTTAAGCAATTTTTCCTCCAAATGTCAGTTTAATGAGTTTAAATGTAATAAAAAATCATTATGTTGTCTTTTATTATAAATACACTGTGTGTTAATAGAAGAATGAAAGCGATTTGTTATGTGAAATTTATCTAAAGTTAGGTAGTTACAAAAATTTAAATTTGAAAAAGAAGTTGAAAAGTATTTTATAGAGTTCAGTTTTATTTAGTCCTCTCGGTGATAATTACCACACGTAGAGAAATAATATGTTTAAATGTGGTCACCTCCAACAAAACTATTTTTAAAGAAACATTTTAATATATTTTGTGTAATTTAACCATGTTATTGTCACCGAAAACCATATTATGTTTAAATTATTCCTCCATCAAGAAGCCGCAACAATATTATGGTTGCCTCTAAACATGTTATATATAGTATATAGTATATTCCTCTTTTATAAGAAAAAATGCTATTGTTGAAAACTAAACGTGCTATTTTAAATGTTAAACATATTTTAGTAATTATTTACCATAACATGTTTGTAGGCAACCATAAGATGATTGTGGCTTCTTGATGGAGAACTAATTTAACCATAATATGGTTGTCGGTGACAATAATATGGTTAAATTAAACAAAATATGTTTAAATTTTCCATTTAAAATAGAATTGTTGGGGGTGACCATATTTTAACATGTTTTTTCTCTGGGTGCACTATTTCTAGTGTTTAATGTGAAAAGTTGATAACAGTGTAATAAACAAAATTGAACTTTTTTGTGTGTTGATTGGAAGTTTGATGCAATTTTTTTTTTTTAATAATTTGAGGTCGCTTTCAAATCTAATTTCCGTTATTTGTGTCAGCTCGCATTTTTTCATCAGAATAGAAAAAAAAGATATTTATTTTGAAAGTATCGGGCATGTTCTACAAATCGAGGTGATTTATTTACAAAATGGCTGTAGTTTATCCGGTTTTCAATAGTGGTTCTTGTAAAGATAACAACGTGCAAGAAATTTACACTTTTTTGTTGAGACAAGGTGGGCACCTGGCGTTTTAACCTAATTCTGGTACGCTGTTTTTATACCCTCTACCACAATTAGTTGTGAAGAGGGTAAATTAAGTTTGTCATTCCATGTGAAACTTTTTTATTATTCATCTCAGACCCCATAAAGTATATATATTATGGGTCCTTGAGTAATTTTTAGTCGATTTAGCCATGTCCGTCTGTCTGTCCGTCTGTTGAAAACACGCTCACTTTCGAACAACTTAAAAGAAATGAACAAACTTGGTGAAAAATTGTTTGTAGTTATCCTAATTGAAATCCAGCAAAATCGGTTCAGTAGGACCAGAGCTATGAATCAAAATGTGGAACCACCACCTAAAAAAATTGATAAATTTGTTACAAAAAATATCATAAATGGTGGAACAAGGCACGGAATGAGATACGATTTTGCGAAAATTTGTTTTATTTAACTGGAAATCACGCTGTTAAATTTCGTGAAGATCCGTTTATAATTTACCCTAAGCCCCATATAAACACTACTCCCGGAAAACAGTTGAGTACACCTAAAACCGTAAAAAATAACGCTAGCGTAACAAAATTTGGTACGTCACAGTTTTTTAGGACTGGAAATAACACCGTGACGATCGGTCCATAATTTGCCTTAGGCCCCATATAAACCCTACTACCGGAAAACAGTTTAGTACGCCTAAAACCGTAAAAGATAATGCAATCATAACAAATTTTGGCTCGTCAAAGTTTTATAGGACTATAAATGATACTGTGAAATTTCGTGAAGATCGGTACATAATTTACCCTAGGCCCCATAGAAACCCTACTCCCGGAAAACAGTTTAGTACACCTAAAACCATAATTAACAATGCTATCATAACAGAAATTGGTACGTCACAGTTTTAAAGGACTAGAAATGACGCTGTGAAATTTCGTGATGGTCGGTCCATAATTTACTCTAGGCCCCATATAAACCCTACTACTGGAAAACAGTTTAGTCGCCTAAAACCATAATTAATAACAACTCGTCACAGTTTAAGATAATAATAACATCATACAGATATAACATTCGAAATATCGGTGGAGGGTATCAAAGATTCGGCACAGCCGAATATAGCACTCTAACTTGTTTTTGGTAAGCTCTGGCTATCGAGAAATACCGTTATTTCGAAAATGGAGGAGGTTGCACAACATATATTCGCGTAACTCAAAAACGCTTAAGCTTAGTGAAAAACTAAAAAAAACTGAAATTCCGTAAAAAATTTACTTTAAGAAACGTAAAACGTGTTTCTTTTATGCGCAGTCGTTTTAGAAACATCATTTTTTTCTGGAAAAAAAAATAATTTTTTTATTAAAATTTCGGAATTTTTGTTTCTAAAAATTCATAAAAAAATTGGAAAATGCAGCTATGCTTCTAATTTTGTGCAGACATATAAAAAACAACATTGCAAACAAAACAAGCTATATATGATAAAAATCTGTTAACAACTTTTGATTTTATGTATTCACAAAAGACGAAAAATTTTAATTAATTTAGGATTTTATTATATTGAAGAAAAAGTCCCATAAATGCCCAGGAGTCGCCCCTAGTAGGATATAATGTATGACATACCTCAAATAATTGTTTGTCCTTAACATTTTCTCGAGACATACTTGCCCCTTATAGCCACTTCTAAAGGGGGCTCCCATACAAATATTGGGTTTTAGTAAATTCTTAAATTAATTAAAATTTTTCCACTTTTGTGAATAAAATCAAACAAAATTTCAAAATTTGTTACTGTTTTAAATTTTAGTTAAGCGAACGAGTCTTGCGCTCATGTTCTTAAAACAGGCAGTTAGTATTCAGCACAGAAATTTCTACTGGTTTTTTCTTTTTTTTTTTGGAATAGGACTATCAAAATATGAAAGCTTTATAAATTGTAATTTGACGTATAATACACACTCGAATTAATACGTAAATTTAAATAATATTTTTTTTTAACGATAAAGTGGGGAGGATCCCTCCACAGCGACGAGTACCGCGACCAGGTTTGGTCTATTGTACCCACTCCCCTTAGTTGGCCAAAAGACCCTCTGCTTCCCAAAGGAACCCAAACAGGTCTTTTGTCGCTATAGTACCCTTTCGGGACGCACATATTGTTCTATGCCCCAATATAATATATTTAATTTTATATATCCTCTAATTAATACATTGTTTTCATTCCCTATTCAATTGCCTTTTAGTGTTCGCTCATCTCATGATTTAATAATTATGTTTTTATTTTCATTTCAAACGTATTTTTAAAGTAATTATCCTTTTTTAATGCTTTGCCATTTCACATCGCAGTAAAACATCTTCAGTGCTCCCTTTTGCGCACAATACTTGCCGCTACAGCTCTTAAATTATGGCCCGACAGTCATGAATGACGGACGGTTTGTTACCTTTAAAAACAATTGTTCAATTGTTTATTATCGTTCACGTTAAACATGAAATTGTATTTAAGTGATGTTACAGTTATTTTTTGTTTGTTTGAATATTATTTTATGCTTTTTGTTGTTGTTGTTGCTTTTGGGTGAACGGAAAGTTGAACAGGGAGTCTATCAGACTGTCTGTCCGCCAGTTATTCCGTTTAACCACCACCGGCATTTTAAACAGTTTACACAAGTTTATATGGGGCTGAAGGGGTTTAAAAAGAACAACTTTTTTTTAAATTTTTTTCTTTTGGTTGTTATTGTTTCATTTATCTGTCTGTGTTTAACTTTATGTTTTTTTGTTGTTGTTCTGAGTTGCCAACTGTGGTTGCGGAAGTTCACACATGTTCGCCTGCGGGTCTTATAATTTCATTTAGGTTTTTTTTCATTTTTTTTAAATTACATTTTGTTTTTTGCAAAATGTATTTTTTGTTGTGATTTAACCAACCAACCATTCAGACAGAGAGACAATCAGCTAGTCAGTCATTTATTCATTTTGTTCATCTATCCATCCTTCAAGCTCATTTACCATTCCATGCATCTGTCTTTTTATTTTAATAAAAAATAATTTATTTCTGCTTTGATGCCTGGAAACAAAAATGTAATAAAAATTGTTTAAATACAGAAATTGATTGCTAAATTCTTTATATTCTTTAAACAAAATTAGGCATGGCTTTTATTAAAATTTTAATTAAACTTTCTGTATTTAGGATTTTTAAATAGATTAAATTTTGGTGGCTCGTTAATAACATTTGGCTATAGAGTTTTTCGGAAGTCCGGTTTATAACTTTCTAGTTAATCCTTTAGGGTGGTATCTTTATAATGTATAGACCAAGTTATCTTGCAAAGGCTCTTGAGTTCCAGATTTCTTTGCATTAACCATTGACTTCATGCCAATATATAGTAAATAAATCAAAAACCTTAAATCCAATAATCTTGGTGGTCAATTGACTAAACCATTTAAAAACAGTTATGCTTTCGCATAATGTTTAAGTGGAGTTACTCCTTTCCTTGCAGTGGAGTTATTATTTGAAACACTGTATTGCATGTGGAGTCTTACAGTTGGAAAAACATGATTTCTGCAAACAGCCCACCCAACAAGGATATAAATTAATTAGTAGTTATAGCTTTGTACCACTCGCCGTTGACCGTAACTTTCTCGCAGACCTTATTATTGAAGATTTTTGAACCACATGCTTCAAAAAACGAACAATACAGCTGTGGAAAAGATGTAAATGAGCACCTGCCATGATGGTCTTATCTCATGATGAATCTTTAGAACGGGATGAAAAATAAATACGTTTATCAGCCGCCTCTGTGTGTGAGAGCAACCACCAGTATCACAAAAGGAGTGTATAATTCGGCTTGATTAAACACTCGACCCTTGTTAAGAAGCTAAAAATATTTAACCTCTGCTGCTTTCGTAAATATGCCAGAAGTATCTGCTGAGTAGCAACAGTTTCCAGGTATGATCCGTCCCTCAGGACGAACTTTCTCACAAGTGGTGAAAAATCAGCTCTTGAGTGGGGTTTTCATGATCTTCCTTCCTGTGACTATGATTTTAAACCACAACCACCACATGATCCTTGAAAGTATCTTTTCGACGGGAAAGTCAAACTTCCCGCAAAGACAAACGTCCTTAAAGACCGACTGCATTTCACGCATTAAGTATAATTCGGGAATACCCAGCTCATCGAAGCTTCTGACTCCCGAGGTTCCAGATAGAATTTCTGGTCAGTCACGATTTCAAGAGATCTGTCAATTTTAGATTTTTGCCACCTACAAGGAGGAGATGATTTTCCAGGAGAATTTAACACCGGAGAGTGAAATATCCTTAAGATGGTCCCTATTAACCCCCGGGAGAGCGTAAAATACAGTATTTTTGTTTTTATGCAGCTTTAAAATCTTTCTTAATAAAAACTAGCTTTATGGTGTTTCAGGTGCATCCTACAAATTAAGCTAATACAATAGATAGAACCAGACCACAGAGCCACCAAAGACAATCTTCCTCAAAGACAGAAAGCATTTCCCGCAATAAGTATACTTCCGGAGAAATTAACGAATAGTCTACCAGCTCATCAATGGCTACTGGCTCCCGTGGTAACAGACAAAAATTCTGGTCATTCACGATCTAAAGAGATCTGTAAATTGTAGATTTGTGCCGAGTGCCAGTTATTGACTTCAGCTGATTTTCCCGGAAGATTTAACAGCAGAAGATGAAATATCCTGATCATTTATTTCTGATAAAATAGCAGATCTCTCGGGGCGAAGCGTACAATACAGTGTTTTTTGGAGATACAGCTTTTAAAGCTTTCTTAACAAGTATTTGTCTTTCGGCATTGCACTTGTGGTAGTTACATGTGCAGCCTACAAATTGAGCTTTTCCAAAAGATCGCGGCAAACCAGAGTCCTATTTGGTGCCTCGGAAACAAAAATACCCCTAAAAATATAAAGTTCTTGAACTGGTTCTTAATGGCAATACTTTGGAAGCTCCTGAAGATGTAGGACTATTGGCAGATTCCCACCGCCCCCTCCCCCCCAATTTGAGACGAAGTTCGACTTTTCGTTTCTTAGGGAGGGATAGATGACGAGGTATTAATTTAGTATCTCAGAAACAAAATGCCCCGAAAATAAGTTCTTGAACTGGTTAATATTGACAATACTAGGGGAGTTCCTTAAGAATTAATGTTAGCGGATGATTTGCCCCTCCAAATATAAATAAGGTGGTTGCCCTGCTGCTTCTGCTCCTAAAGCAGGGATATATGATGCGGCCAGTGATGTTTCATAGTTGTCAACTAAGGCGTGGGTGGCAATATGGTTTTCATCTTTTGTTAATAGCACTACGTAATTAGGAACTATAATGCTCCAGGTCTTTACAAGTACCTTGAAAGAAAATCTATGTTATAACGAGTTAAGACCTGATTTGGCTTCTTAACCCGACGTTGACTCATCTCACTTATCACTGTTTGTCTTTAGTAGATTTGCTTTTGTAAAAGAGACTGGTGCGTAAACTTGGCTTAGTACCTGAACCATGTGATTACGTAACAGAACTTCAGCCTGAAGTATTTAAATATATATATTTTATTTTAATTACAATATTTTCTTATATTTCAATAAAGCGAGAATTTCTGGGATTCTGGTGGCAAATTACGGCATATAATTTCGATCAAAATTAGAATACAACTAAAATGGAACTTTTGATCGTTATCGATTGTCATAATTTGCCCGTGGAAAGTTAAAATATGTTCACCCTTTCTCGGGAGTAACAGGCAGTATACTTTCTGTTTATTTACTGCTTTAGAGTTTGCTTCAAATGGCTCTTATTACTTAATGACTTAAATGTTTTTTGTACTTTATTAATGCTCAGGCTACTCATTATAAATATTTGTTTAATGCCTTTAAAGTAATTTATAATCCTACATTAAATCATTACAGGTTTTTGTTTTTTATTTTATATGAAGCATTTACAGTGATTTCTTTAATACCGCTACCAGCATTAAAGTTCAAAGTCATCAAGATTTTATTTCCATTATTATTGTCGTCATCAGCATCACCATCATCACCATCATTATCGTTTTTATTATTCTATAAATATTCTTAAGTAATACTGATTTTGATTTAACTTGTTCTTTAAGTATTTTTGCTTATCTGCACGTATGCATCCGACAACAAAAACAATTTTGGTTTTAATACTGTTTTTGAAATAACTACAACAACACGAAAGTTTCATTTCCGTTTTAAAATATTAAAGCCATTTGTACACTTAGAGAAAAACATTTTGGTTCAATATGGTTATGGACAACTTGTTCATTATGGTTGCGAAAAATTTTAAAATATTATTGTCACCGCAACCATATTATGCTTGCCTTAACCCTTGAGTAAGTTAACTAAAATCGTATTCTAGGTATGCTGCATTAGCGGCACTATTCCACTAAGATTGTTGCCAGTTAAAAAAAATTACTTGCAAAGTTATTGAGTGCCTCTCTAGGATATCTTACGAATTGAAGTCGAGGGACGTTGAAGGTGCTTTTGCATGTCCGAAATGTCGCTTAAACGCCATAATAAGAAGTCATGTTTTGCATTAAAGCTTTAAAATCGGGGAAAAATTAAATGATTGCAAGTAGATGGAGCAACGAAACTCTCGAATTGTAACCGAGATTAGTTGAAGATGATTTTGCACGTCCGAAATGTTGCTTAAACGCCATAATAAGAAGTCATGTTTTGCATTAAAGTAGTAGAAGCGGTGGGAAATTAAACGTTTGCAAGCAGCTGGATTTGCTTATAAGCAACGAAACTGGATATCTCATGAACTGAAGTCGAGAAACGTTGAATAATAAGAAGCATATTTTGCTAATGGCAACCTGTAATAAACGAAATCGTTCGTATCTAGAGCCTGGCCAACCAGATAAGCTAAAGCCGAATATAAAGGGTATTTAAGTTTTAAGGGCCGATGTTGATTTTAAATGCAACACAAATTATTTATGAAATGATTGTCATTTCTTTTGTTATGATAATATCACGCTTAATTGAGGTTTTATGCCGCTAATGTGCCGAATTATCTCATCCCTTAGCACTTGAATTGTTGCTGGCTTACCGACGTACACCTGTGGCCGTATTCTGTAATTCGCTAAAGCTAAATCTCTATCGCTAAAAGTCTATAAAGTTGATTTAATGGTTTTTGGCTACGAATACAATACTGTATTATGCATTGCTAGATTTAACATTGCCATAAAAATTTAATTCGCAGCAATTTTGGCTTTAAATGTCATCGCTAAAAATTATAATTTTTGCATTCTCTAAGGCATTTTAGCGATCGAGATTAAGCTTTAGCTAAGCAAATTACAGAATACGGCTGCAGTTCTTTCAAATAACCCCAAAGAAATAAGTCCGACGCTGTCAAATCACACGATCTTGGCGGCCAATTGACATTGCCACCACGTGAGATAACACGGCCATTGAATTTGTCGCGCATTGTTTCATTAGCTGTGTGGCAAGTGGCACTTGTTGAAACCACATATCGTCCACATCCATATCTTCCAATTCGGGCCATAAAAAGTTCGTTATCATCTCACGATAGCGAACACCATTCACAGTAGCTGCCTGACCGGCCTCATTTTGGAAAAAACACGGCCCGATGATGCCACCAGCCCATAAACCGCACCAAACAGTCACTCTCTGTGGATGCCGTGGTTTTTCGACAATCACTCTTGGGTTATCATTCACCCAAATGCGGCAATTCTGCTTATTGACGAATCCACTTAGGTGAAAATGTGCCTCATCTCTGAAGATGATTTTCTTCGAAAATTTATCATCCACTGTTGCCATTTCTTGCCATTATTCTGACTATTGACGACGTTTGGAATGGTCAAGAGGCTTTAGTTCTTGTGTCAATTATACCTTGTAAACGTGTAAATGCAAGTCCTTATGCATAATGTTCATCACCGAAGAGCGTGAGAGGTGCAATTGTTGGGCACGACGACTAGTTGTGGCGGACGGCTCTTCAGCCACACTTTCGGGAACAGCAGCAATGTTTTCTGCATTACGAGCTGTACGAGCATGCACTGGTGTTTTCACATCTTCTACAGACCCGGTTTGCTCAAATTCGTGCGCGATTTTCCGATTGTACGCACATTTGGACGATTAAATTAACCGAAAATGTGCACGATATGCATTTTATTTGAATAACTTTATCGCGTTGCTCAATTAAGTATCTTTCCATGGTTTAAATTAAGTAAGTCTGAAATGTCAAATGAAATACAGAAAAAAACTTGACGTTTGGGTGTGGTTCATATTTAACATCGGCCCTTAACCACCCTTTAGATGGCACCAAGGCAATTTGCTATATTTAGTGGGACCACAAAAACGTAATATACAGCCTTCAGCGCGGGGTGAAAAGCGCTGGTCACATAGTGGAAATTCAGCCTGCCAGCATCCAAACCCAATTCATAATCTTAGAATACCAGTGTTCGACTACCAAGGGTTATCCTGGCGAGCATAGGGGTCCTGTAGTGAAAACAAGCAAGAATCGACCGGAGAATGCCTTTCGCAAGAATACTATTTCAAAAAGAGCGATGTAAAGTTTTGCCTCAATCGCCTTAAAGGCCAGACCTTGCCACCAGACCATGTGCACTTACAAAAATTTTATACTAATGTGAAAACGATGATTTATTTACAACTTATGTATGAAATAACGCATTTTTGTGATTACACATTGTTTAATAATTTCTTTTGCTCAAAAATATGTAAATAGCTTTCCTTTAACAAATGATTAGTTATCCGTGACTATACCGAAACAAATTTTTTCTCTAAGTGTACTGGCATTAACAAGTATAAAGTCGTACATCAGCTGCCAAATGTGAGATTTACAATTCAATAGACACAGACAAGTAGAATTGTTCTAGTCACAGACAATGAGAAAGCAGATTCTGCTTAAGATAACACCGAAGATTTTAAGGAGAAATATAGAAATTGATGATAAAGATTTTTCGAAAAATAAAATGTTACATGATCAATTTCTATGTGTACCGAAATAATAAACGCACTTGAAAAAAATTTGGAACAAGAAATCATTCATTCATACACTCCCGTTTTGTACTTTTGTTACAGTTCTACAAGCTCTTATATTCTTTACGCAACACATTTACAAAAACATTTGTACTTTTACTAATACAAACTCACAAAAACAAAAATAGTCGATGAGCCCAAGTACAACAAGTATTTATGTATTTACGACTGTTTACATGTATAATTTTATATGCTACTTCTGATGCTTATTTTCCCATTAAAATGTACATTAAGTATTTGACAATCGTAAACTGGCAAATAAAATTGTCGTTTCTTAAATATTAAATGGATATTCTTTTCTCTTCCTTTAGCCTGTGTTTCTTGTTTAACCTCGTCCCCCCTTAGCATCCGTTTTACGGAAAAGCAAACGTTTACTTTTACAAAAATGTAAATGAAAATGTTACATTTCTACTAAATAATGGAGTAGTATGGAGCAGAAGCATAAAGCAATTGCTAGTTGTTCTAAGAAATGTAAGACAAACAATTTATCTATTACATGATATATAAAATATATCTCATTGTTCTTCTCTCTTGTGTAAAGACAATTAGTGTTTTGTACTGTTGAGGATAGGAAGAGTGCTAGTTAGTTGGAATATGACAAACTGTGCTAGTTATATGGCATGAGTGACCTCAACTGCCGCGGATTCAGCTAACTCAATAACCAACTCCAATAATTTTTACCGCATTTTAGAATGTTAGGCTATTTTCTATGGAGTAAGGTTATATAAGGCCCAACCTGAGACATCCAAACCCAATGAATCATTGTGATACCATGGATTTTTACTAAACAGCACTGCCGCTGTATAACCAACACGAACTTCTAACAAAACGTACTCCAGTTCCAAAGGCAGCGGATCCCAGAGGTGATGTTTACGTCCTCTTCCTTATCTTCGCCATCACAGCTGCGGCAGTAATCATAGTGTTTGGATCATAGACGCGCTATGTTGGCTTAAAATTTGTAATGCGTTTTCCAAAAAAGAGCCATTTGTATTTGGTTCTTTCTTTTAGTTTTAGTTTCTCTTTTCGAAACCCATTGTGCACTTCATCTCGCTGTTTAACCTTAAAACATTTTTCAATTTCATTCAAATATTCTATAAAGTAATTTCGTTATGCCTGAAAGTTTTCTGTAAATTTTTAAATTATTTACACATGACTGAATACGTAATGTCGCCATGGCAGAAATTGTGTACCGACACTCTTCATTCACATAAGAGAACGTAAGTGTGTATTCCAGAAAATCATAAACTCATAAAATACGAGCGAGCATAAAGTTTCCTTTAACTATTTTCCAAATACAAATTATTTACACATGCAACATAAAGGTATTTTATCTTCTTAAACATTTATTATCTGTAGCTGCCATAATGCAAACGTTTTCATTGTGGTGGCATTGAGAAGGAATTCGTTCTTATTTATTTATGCTGGGTTGCTATGAGTATGAAATGATAATATTGTGTATTGTGAGCGGGTTAAAAGAAGATATTAAATCGACTGACTGTCAGCCAGTCTTTCCATTCGTTTCTCCCCCTGCGACTTTTTAGCCGATTCCTTAAGTTTCCATTTGTACGTGTTTGTTTGTGTTTTTGAAAGTTGAAGTCTGCTGTCGATACGACATCAAGTCTTAAAATTATAAGAAAAGTTAAATGTACGCTTTTAATTTTCCCTTTTTTCCAATAAAAATTTGTTTACTTGCATTCCCAGTAAGTTACGTTTAATTCTTACCCGGATTATAAGAAATGTGCTAGTGCGAGTCTGCCTGTTGTCTCTGCCATCCGTTATTTATGAACACACAGTGCTGACAGTAATGGTGTAAAGTAGTTGCCGTTGTTGCTTTTGTTGTCAGTGTTGTTGGAGTGGGTTGTGAAAATGTTGGCATCATGCCCTCTGGGGCCAATTAAAGTGTAGGCATGTTGTGGAACGTTTTTCACAAATGAATTCATGGCAGACAATCTACACACACACAAGTTAAATTTTTTTTTTTTGAGCTGACTTCAGCATTTAAAAAACTTCCTTCAATTAATTGTGAAATTTATATTTTATTTTTCTTTTTCAGTGGGTAGTGCAAAAAAAAAGGGGAGGATACTCTTGGAAGCAACGGTTCCCAAATGGAGGTTTACAGAACATTTTGTTTTAATAACTTGGAAACTTTATGTTAATTAATCATTATGAAAAGTTTTGAAAAACTTGAGTGGTAGAGGACGGACGGTGGTTAAAAGTATAGTGACCTTGTTTACAACTGTGAAAAGGAGCTTTAATTCTTACGCCTGTTTGGAGATAATTCTGGGCTGAGCCGCATATAATGTCTACATTAAATACTTATTTGCACGATTGATCCTGAGAACGATTTAACGAAAGGACTAAGACAAGAACGTAGTAGACATGCCAGTTTTTTTACGATATGTTGGCGAAGAGGCTATACAAAAGCAAATTAACTATAAAACATCTGTCGTTAAGTTTGAAATAATGCATAGAGCTCATCTTTTTTTTATAAATGGACATTTTCATGAGAATTCCGGCAAAGAAAAAAATGTTAGTCACTTGACTGTTAAAATCTGCCTTATTAAGAATCCTATTTGAAGTTGAGGAAAGCAAAATATTGTCATATACATAATTTCCTTCTTATTATTTGTCATGTTCACCTAATTGGGAACCTCTGCTTTTAAGAAATTCAAATTTTTTTTCGTTGTCAGAAATTCTGCAAAATTAGTTTGACGGGGGTGTTTGCTATTTAACTTGCACTACTTTTCAGCAACAGTAATATTTTCTGTTTGTCCTCTTGAAGTGTTTTTTATAACGACTTTTTATAAGAATCCTTAGAGAGATTTTTTTTGGTTGTTTCTACTTTCTTTGCATTTATTATTTCACTGTTTTTTTTTTTTTTTTTTTTTGTAAAATTATATTTGTATTATAATGTAATAAAAATTTAATTACAAGCTTTATTCATAATGATTTTTAAAAGATTATTTAACTTGTTTTTTTAATTTCTTCACTTTTTATATTATTAAGAGAAAAAAATATGCAGAATTTTTAATGAGAAATAATTAAGAATTCTTTCCTTTTATGACATTTACGGGGTATTTGAAATGGTTGTTAAACGAAATTTTTTTCTCTGTCTCCAGAAAATGTAAAATTATGACAACGTAAATTAATTAAATAGAGTAACATTTAGCAGTTGAATCAAAAAAAAAAAAAGGAAATGCATGTAGTCTTTAAAAAATTAGTTTGAATCGAATTCATTCAAGTAGCCTCGGAGTAATAAGTTTTCAAATGGGTGGTTTCTTTTATATAAAGGGTGTCTCTTTTGGTTGTTTGATATGACTTTCCGAAGGGTTAGCTGTCATACTGCGTTCCTTTTACGCTTGAAAAACGCTATAAAATCATCAAAATTTATTTTACAAATCATTTATTGATTCCCGCAATTTATAGACGACTTCGTGATCGGCTCATTTTTGGCTTTGTTGGTAAACAAACATGTCGCATACGGTGTAAGACCAATCCAGAGCAGTCAAGACATATGCACTGTTTGGTGCGGTTTGCAAGCTGGTGGCATCGGGGGGGTGCTTTAATACCATGTGAGATAAGGCCATGATGGCTTTATTTCTCATTCAGTTGGGAGATAAAGCCTTTTATTTTTTTCAGTTGAATGGTAGATAAAGCCATCATGGCCTTAGCTCACATAAGCAATACTAGAAAATGGCTTTATTTCTCTTTTCAGTTCCGGAGACACTAAAGTTAAGTATTTAAATCTGGCTTCGCATACTAAAGTTTTTCATTCAAGTAGCCTCAGAATAATAAGTTTTCAAATGGGTGGTTTCTTTTATATAAACGGTGTCTCTTTTGGTTATTTGATAAGACTTTCCGAAGGGTTAGCTGTCATACTGCGTTCCTTTTTTGACATTAATGATCCACAGACTCTGGCAAATCAATAAGAATAGATTTACGCTTGAAAAACGCTATAAAATCATTAACATTTATTTTACAAATCATTTATTGATTCGCGCAATTTATAGACGACTTCGTGATTTGTATGGAACTCGGCTCATTTTTGGCTTTGTTGGTAAACAAACATGTCGCATACGGTATAAGACCAATCCAGAGCAGTCAAGACATACTTTATTAAATCAAGAAAAATGCACCGTTTGGTGCGGCTTGCAAGCTGGTGGCATCGGGGGGGTGCTTTAATACCATGTGAGATAAGGCCATGATGGCTTTATTGCTCAATTGAATGGAAGATAAAGCCATATTGGCCTTATTGCCCAATCAATGTTCGAGAAGCCCAAAATTGAACGTAACTACCCGTCTCCACTATCCATCAACTTGCTAAGAACAGCATGTCGCATATGAATTCTACTCGTGTAGACTGTTCATGTTCTTGTTTCGCCCATGTGCTGCCATCGTCTTAACATCCATGTGCGCCATGATGTTGGCCATACAATGTTTTTTCTGCATACAATCAAACGCCACAACAACAAAAATTGTGGTCAATCGGAACATGAACATCAACACGTATTCGCCACATACAAGAACGTGAACAAATTAATACCGTTGCTCTGCCGGCGTTATGGTCATGTCAAGTTCAAATCGAAAGCGCATAAAGGCGTGGGGTAATGAATTCGCCTTAAAATGAACAGAATACTATTAATACAGCTGATAAGGCCATAGGTGATAACATATTGGTTGCCACCTACGCAGACGACACAGCTATTATTTCCACGAGTGATTCGCCAGTTTAAGCATCATTACTTGTGCCAAACGAACTAAAGGAGCTCGAGAATTTGCTTAGCAAATGGAAAATTAAACTGAATTCTTATAAATGCAGCCATATTTTTTTCACTGAGGAATGCAGGCTACCCTAGCGTTTATATAAGTGGAAACATAATAAAAAAAAAAGGGAATTGGGATGACACATTTTAGACGAGGGAATGCTCACATAACCTGAGCTTCCTAAATAAGAACGTAAAGCGTTTTTTAAAAAAAAAAACCGACCTAGCGATCTGCTAAATAAGATTTTCCAACCGGGAGGCGTTGAATTGCGTTCGCAAAAGAGATTTATAAGCAATTTACATCTCTAAAAAGAAGGGAATCCTAAGTAGAATGAAGCAATTACAAAAAAATCGCTGTTTTCCAAACTTGTCACATGTGAATTAGATCGCAATAAGGTTTCTGATAGGGAAGCCTTTAAATGAATGGTCTTTTGACTATTTAATTTGTTTCTTTTGACGATTCAGTTATTGTTCTTTGGGATGGGAAGATTCTTCATGATATTTTCGGCACTGAAAAAGTAAATCGTTTGCCCGTATAAGTATATAAAGTTGGTTAAGAGAAATAACTTAGAGTCTTGCTCATACTCCAGATAAAACTCATTGGAGAGCCCCAGGTGCAGAACCCCATGCTCATTGGATATCAAAATTGAAATACGCTATCAAAATCCACTTGGTTCATAAGGAAGGCACTTTCAAAACCACACAAAAAAAGTTCTTGTATATGTAAAATATTGGCTCGAAGCCCCTATGGCTACAAATTCAGCTTGGGTATATCTTTTTCTGTGAAAACCCATGACCAAAAAATGAAATTATTGATCCTCAAGTTGGTGAAGTGTTTAAAAATATCTCGGATGTGTTAGTTGGCCTAAGTTTGTTCTCAGAGAAAGTATTAAATTAGGCAAAGGAGGAAATTGTCAAGAAGATGGCGTATGAACCTAACCGGAAGATTAGAAGAGATTCGTCTCTTATAACTGACCAAGTCGTTTTAGCTAATTTCTCTAACAAAATATCATTGCAGCTGTTTTACAAATTAAAGATAAATTAAACTTTTTTGACCACACATCCGAATTAAAGAAACAGCAAATAACTGGAAAGATGTTAACGGCATAGCTGAGCGTGGTGTCAAACTGTTTGAAGAGTTGAAGCTAACAGAAAGTGGGTTCCAACCAAAACTACAAAACAAGCAGTTGTTTAAAGTTTCCTTTTCCTATACGATTTTTGTATTATTCATCTATATTATTCTATAATAAAAACTAATTTACTTCTTGTCAACCAGTTGTACTTAATTTAAAGCAACTCCCAAAACTACCGATTTTTCAATTTATTTTTATTGTAACATGTCTTTGAGCACTGTCTTCCAATAAAAATATTATTTAAAAGCTTTGCCTAGATACCTGTTTTATTACTAGTAAATTATTTGGAGGTGCCCAGATATGTAAACAAGTTTTGAAGTTTTGAGAGCTATAGGAAAGTTTAAAAAAACACATAAATTTCAGAAAAATGCATGAAATATTTATTTGAATCGATAGTACGATCCATATAATTTAATGTTTGAAGATTATTTCATGCAAATGTTGGCCGTGACTGTGCCTCAAATTGTCCATCCCCTTAGTCCAATTTTGGCATACTCTTTCTAACATTTCGGCCGGTATCACTTGAATAAATGCTTCAATGTTGTCTTCCAGTGCGTCAATTGAAGCAGGCATGTGTGTATAGACATGAGCTTTAACATAGCCCCACAAAAAATAGTCTAAAAGCATTAAATCGTACGATCTAAGCGGCCAATTGACCGGTCCCGAACGTGATAAATAAAATGTTCACCCAACTCGTCTCTCAATAAGTCTATTGTTAAGCGTGCCGTGTGGCATGTGGCACCGTCTTGTTGAAACCACATGTCATGCAAGTCAAGCTCTTGCATTTTGGGCAAAAAAAAGTTGGATATCATCTCACGGTAGCGCTCACCATTCACAGTGACGTTACGATACGCATCATCTTTGAAGAAGTACGGTCCAATGATGCCACCAGCCCATAAACCGCACCAAACTGTGACTTTTTCTGGATGCATTGGTAGCACTTGCAATGCTTCTGGCTGATCTTCACTCCAAAATCGATAATTCTGCTTATTAACGTACCCATTGAGCCAAAAATTAGCTTCGTCGCTGAACACAAGAAGCGCGCGATGAATTTTCTTGACAGAGCTCGCATTTTGATAATAAAATTCAATAATTTGAAAGCGTCGTTCGTTTGTAAGACGATTCATAGTTAAATTGTAGACCAAACTGAAGATGTTTGACAGTGAAACAAAACACGAAACGTGCGTCTGCTGTTTAAACCAGTGTTGCCAAAAAGATAATAGCTAAAAAATCACCCATTACATACACACAATTATTTTAACAATTTTTTCAAAAATAACCTTTTGGAATTTTGATTCAAATTTCTGGGAAACGAAAAAATACCATTAAAAGTTAATTGTTGCTTTAAATTTATATTAACGACTCGATTTGTCACTGTTGTTGGAAATTCTTCTCTATAAAATTAATTTCGATTTGACTACAATTTATTATAATTAAACCGAGTCACTTAATTACTACCAAAAACGAGTAAAAAGTTTTTACTAAAAACTAAATATTTCTAGATAAAAAATACACAAAATCATTAAAATAAAAACGAGAAAGAAAAAAAACCTAAAATCATTTTCGTCATGTGAAATCCCATACAATCAGACCATAAAAATCCTAAATTGAGCAAATTTAGTAGACAAAACTAATTTTGTCATCAAACGGAAAAAGTCATTAACATACAAAATAGTCCAAAAAATAAAATAACAAAAGAAAAAAACTTTAAATGACAAAAAAAACCAGAGACAATGAAATTTTTGTGATCATTATGATAATCAATTTTTTTTTTTTTTTTTTTTTGATAAAAAAAATAATCGACAACCATCCATTAATGATTCACATATGCTGCGAAAAACCAAAGAAAAAAAATAAATAAATTACGACCAAAAAGCCGAACAAGAAATAAAATTAACAGACGGACAGACAGACTAAAACTCACAATAAAACCTAGACGTCATTCAAGACCACATACCCACCAAGACTTTTAGAAGCAGATACGAGATAAAATTCCCAAAAGTAAGATGCAATCAAATACATTCAAAACATCTATTAAAACCACAAAAGAATTATTGGAATGAAATGAAAGGAACACAAAATAACAAAAAAAAAAAAAAAACCTCAAACTGAACTGGGAAGAAGAACCCATAATAATAGAAATTCTCGCTAGTCAGCCAGCAGAAGTTTCAAAGAAAAGGAATAAATCCACAGATACAGATAGACCAACAACAACTACAGCATTAAACGAAAATGTGACATGAGGCGTCACAAAAAAAAAAAAGATCTATAGAAAACCATCAGATACAAAACAAGACATTTAGATAGTAGAATGTATAGATGGATGGATGGATGGATGGCTGTTTGTTTGTTTGTTGCCTTGCTTGACTGTCACACAAACAGACGAACCCTTGGATAAAAAACTTATAAATTACAGACACTTAGGGAACGGACGGACACATAAAGTTTTACGTACCTAAAGTAGAAAGGACATAGTTAAACTTATTCGAATGTTTGTGACTGCTAAATCAATGAATGTCCGTTTAAACATGTAAAACATTTAAACTTGTATCTCAAAGATAAGGGTAGAATAACTCGTACAAGCAGCAATAAAATCCACTTTCAAAGATGTATAATTAAAACACCGTATGTAATTTTACACACTACTTTATGTGTTTTACACAATACCATTATACAAGTAGTTTTAAGCAGGCATCTAAGATACTACAGTACAAGTTCAGTACGAATTCAGTCCGTTAAGTTTAGTAATTGCTTAATTCATTTGAAGAAGAATATGCAGAATTGTTAAAAGTTACACAATCGAAAGCAAAATTAAAGAAAAACGTTAGTACCGAACCCCACGATGCTCTTAACATCGGATAAAAACAATGAGCGAACCCCGTAAATAAAAACACACAGGTGGGAATTTAAAATCATGTTCTTAATTCATAGAACAAATGCTCTTTTTTCAATTAAACCATTAATCAAAAATTAAATCAGATTTAATTAACGGTTACTTATATCAACAGCATTACCAGGGCTGTGGAGTCGGAGTTGAGGATTTTGTGCCGGAGTCGGAGTCGAAGTACCCAGAAAAACTCGCGACTCCGACTCCTAAACATTTCAGCATGACAAATTAAAAAAATTGTTCTAATAATTAGTATCGTGGTAATTTTGTTGTATTATTTATGGTTTTTAATCAAAATTTTCAATATTTTTAATCAGGCTTAAGTTCATCAAATTTAATTTCCATTAAATTATTTTTATGAAGAAAGGAATTTTACAACATGAAAATTAATTAAGATTGTTATTTATAATCATTCATTCTTGACTGATATTAACAACCAACAAAACTATTTTTAAAGAAACTTATTTTACCATAATATGGTTGTCGGTGACAATGATTTGGTTAAATTAAACATAATTTGGTTAAAAATTTTTTAAAAATGGTTTTGTTGTTTTTTCTCTGGGTGCATATATTAAACATATAACGAAAAGACTTTCGGGCGCAAGGATTTTCTCCCCTATGGTGTAACAAATACCGGCAGCGCTTACTAAAGCGTCTCGGTATAGCCGGCCTTTGGCCGGGCGCATGGATTTTCGACTGTATGGTATAACAAAAACCGGCTTCGCTAACTAAGCTTATTTGCATAGCCGGCCTTCAGCCGGGCGCTAGGATTTTCTCCTCTATGGTATAACAAAGACCGGCTGCGCTAACTAAAGCTTCTCTGCGCAGACGGCCTTTGGGCGGGCGCAAGGATTTTTTCCTTTATGGTGTAACAAGTACCGGTTTCGCTAAGTAAAGCTTCTAAAATCTTCATAATGAAAAATCACCAAATTTAAAAAACGAAAAATCACCCACACAGAAAAAATTATTTTTCCAATTCAAACAAAAAATTTGTAGAATCAAACAATTTTTTGTCTGAAATCGGTCCTATAAACAAATTCGCATATTCAAACAATTTATTTGCATTTTGTTTATTGAAAAAAAAACACTGATTTTTTCAAACAAATAATTTAACTGAATCAAACAAAAAGTTTACTGAAATTCATATACTAAATTTCAAAATCAAAAAAAAAAAGGTTTTTGCACAAGCAATGATGCGCACACAAGCAGGCACTGTATTAGAAGATGATGGCAGAGAGAGCAGAGCGGCCGGCTGGCTTTGAGACAAATTTTTTTTTTTGTTGGAATAATTTTTGAACGAAGTCTTTTTTTATACACACCAGTGTTGCCACTTTGTGGGTAATTACCCGAATTTGGTATAATTTTTACGGTCGTGGGTAGAGCATGGGTAATTTCTCTTAGGTGTAATTCAGGTGTAATTTAAAATTGTTACTTCAGATGCCCTAATAAAATCAAGATTCGAGTTCAGTGATGACTTTTATTTCTTTTTAAATATTGTTGCTAAGAAGTGCACAGCCTTTTGAACCAAAGTCTCGGTTTCTTTTCAAGAAACGACTTCAATCATTAAACATACATATATTTTCAAATGTTTGGTAATGAATGTCGCAAGATGGATCCTTAGATTTGGATAAATATGCCTACCATAATGATTTGGAACCTGAAGTTTATTGAAAAACGTTATTCAAACTAAAAACAAAACTGGGGGAAGATATGTTTTCAATATTCCAACATATAATTAATTTTATTTTCAACTTGCAACATTTTAATGCTTTAGTTTGAAGAATATTTAACGCCTTTTACAGTTGTAAAACTGAATTACGAAAGGAACAGTTGTATAAAACTCTGCAGGCATTTTGTTTACTAAATAAGGTATAAAGGGTATTTTTTAACACCATGAAACTTAAAATGGTAGGCAACACAAAAAAAAATAAATTTTAAACGCAGATTGATACACGGCATTACCATTTGAAACTAATTGAAAACAAATAGACACCGCGCCTGTCCTTGACGAAACGCATTGCAGACGTCGAATTTTGTTTCTCTTTTTCGAATAAAATGAACAATGTTGACCTCCAAGACACCGATTGTTGCTGGTTTATCAGCTTTAACCACTGACTTCACAGCCCTACGGAAAACAATCAATAATTGACAGTTTATTTTCTCTAAATCAACAAATCGCCTTCATTTGTGAAAAAAGTTGCGTTATTTAAATCATGAAGACACCTTTAAGTTGCGAAAATCGATGGCTGATTTTCAAAATATATTTGGATAATTTGGTGGCGTTGTTCAATCATGAATCTATTCATGATGATGCGCCTGATCAAAAAGTGAAAACAGTATGGCAGCTCGTTTGACAGCTTACCTTTCGTAAGCTCTATAGGGCTAAAAAGCATCCATTATAAAGCAATGACAAGGAATATTTTAAACCTTCCCAAGATATATCAACCAAATGTGGAAGTTACAGGTATGTGATGAAAATCGATAGATTTCAAAACGAACGTTTTTAAAAGGTGTGATGAATTTCGAAGGATTTTAAAATCCATTTCTGAATTATAGTATGGAATTTTCGTTCGGAAAACACTTTATTTAACGTATATAATATAAAATGTAAAAGAATAAAGACTACAAATAAAAGGAGTATGTATTTAAAATCCATTTTAAAAGATACTGAAAACAATATTTACGGTTTCAAATCGTTTCGTTTTTAAAATCGATTTCCATCACATACCTGTTAAACTCATTATTTTAGCAGTTTTATTTTATGTTTTATTAATTTTTTTTAAGTCTTTAATGTTATTTTTGTTAATTTAAATAATATAAAGAGCTTGACTAATATTGATCTTGTTTTAATGAGTTTGTTTTGTTTTTGCTTCTTTGTAAATGTCTTTTTATTTAATAAAACTTAAATTTTATATTAGGTGTAATTTCATTTCAATCGGGTAATTTTGCTTCATATCAAGTGTAATTTTGAATTTTGCTGGTGGTAACACTGATACACACAATGTTTTTCGTCATCACTCACTGTTGCTGTATCCTTTCATTTGCTAATGAAGAAGAAATGTAACCCAAAAACAGCGACAGACCGACTCGATATGTTTTTCGTCATCATTATATTTTTGTATTTGATGTATTTAAGCAAACAGTTTGAAAAAATTGAATACGGGATTTTGTTTTTTTTACCAACTTTGAAACCAACCAAATTTATTTTGTTTCTTATAATGTTGTTTCTGTTGTTTATAAAGAGTGAAACGTTTTTTTACCTGCTATTTTTTTTACTTCAAACCTCTTCATCTTTCTTACTGTTGTACTTTTTTAAAGTGTCCAAAAATAGACTGCATGTGTTTTTTGTTGTAGTTGCTTACGATCAAATAAAAAAATGCAAAAAGACGACAACATTAAAAAGGGTTAAATATTCCATACAAAATTATGAAAACTTGAAACCAATAACGCGTGTATTATATTTTTGAATGGTTGTCAACATTTTTGTTGGTTAAATAAAAATCAAACAAAAATTTTAATTGAATCAGTAAAAAAATTTGTAGAAATTAAAAAAAAATTCAAACAAGCGTTTGTTTGAAAATAATTCGGCAATAATTTTTTCTGTGCAATAATAACGAAAAATAGGCCAAAAATGTTGGGTCACTTTTCATATGAATTCAGGCCCAAGTTTTTTGGGCGATTTTTAATTTTTTTTTGCCATTTTTTTTTGGCGATTTTTTCTACAGCCAAGTTGAACATTTTCAACTCCTGAGTAAAATCCACTCTTCTTTATGGCTGCGAATTCTGGAATGCAGCTTCCAAAGACCATAACTCGTTACAAGTATTTCTAAATCGGGACGAAACTGGAACAAATTGTTATGGCCTTATGCTCCTTGTAGGGAACAGGGGAACTATTATAAAATACATTATTCTGAACAAAAATTTTATTGAGTTTCCAGGCTTATGATACAAATATTATCCCAGCTTGCATTTTCAATCGTCTAAAAGTCTACTGGGAATCTCATAAAGAGTGTTTTTGATCGTCGACGAGCTCATTTTTTAATTGTAGACGATTCCTCGCATGCGAAAAACTGTTACACGTGCTGATTCGTATGAGAAATTCTTTCATAACACAGAAAAATACGCTTATATAAATCATTTATGATGTTTGTAGAGATTATCTAACGAGCCTTTCAAAAAACATGCCAAAAGTCGTATGAGACTCATGTAGGGATTATTTTACAGCTCAGCCGTATAACTGAGCTGTTTTAGTATACATTTGTGGGGAAGTTAAAAAAGAGGACAAAAATTAAACCTTAAAATGAGTGTTAGAGAGTTAATATATTATAACAAAAGAATCGCCAAACGGTTCTACTGAAGACATCTGAAATTATTTTTTAGCTCAGAAAAACATTTAGTATATTTTTTTTGACTTATACCGAACGCCTTTTCAAAAAATTCAAAATCTTTAGGGGTCCATATTTCGGGAACCCGTTAGCTTTTTTAAGACCTTTCGGCAGATTTGCTCTACTAGTAGTCTACTTTCATTTCGCGTTGCAAGTGTTGAGGCTGGTTTTTTTTTTTTTTTTTTGTTGCACAGTGTTTTCGGTCACGGTGGACCTTAAGAAAGAAATGCCCATATAACTCTTACAGAGAGTCGCAAAAGGTTCATTTCAAGATTAAAAGACAAGCGTGTCAGAAAATTATAAGAAAGTAATAAATAAAACAATATTTTGATGTTTTGGTCATTGTTACTCGTCAGATAATCATCAGAAGATTCTTTTAGGAGTTGAATATTAAACATAATCGTCTAACATACAGCCTATGCTAGCTGGGATACTTTCTCGCAATAAAAAACTTATCTTCCAATAAATACAAATATAAATTATTAATAATTGGTATTAAAAAAAAACAGAAACAGTTTCAAATAAAGTAAGAAGTAGAGTCGGTCAATCCCGACCACTTGATACCCTACACCATCGTTTAGACAATGTTTGCAAAATGTACCCTTTTTGGGACCCATGGGCAATCTTCAGGGACTTGCCAAAACAATATTATATTTTACACCTCTAATAAGAGGTTCTTATGCCGCTATTCTTAAAATGAATTAGGAAGTGATTCTGACGTGATCGGTGTAATAAAAGGAGGCTCTAAAATCAATAATGTGTAACTAGTGCTGGGATACTATCGATATTTTCTACAATCGATATTTATCGATAGTTCAGATTTCACTATCGATATATCGATATTACTATCGACTGAATGTTTGTACTTGTGCAGGAAAACTTTAATTATTTTTTTATAAGGCTACAGTTCGTTGTTTTTATCACTTTATTGAATGTATAAGACGTACGTAAGTATATACGTTAGAGCGACTCAAGTTGTATGGAAGCAAAATTCGTGCTCGATGTACCCTCCTAAAAATGAACCTTGGACTTTTTTTTAGATGACAATTTAAATATTTCGGCTCCAGCTTTGACCTCTCGTGAGCTGGACCAGTTTGAACAAGGCTCTATTTTTGCATGTTTGGTTAATTAAAGAATCTGTTTCCTTACCAACATATACGAATTGGGTATCGTAAGGTTTTTTTAAGGCGCGTCCAACTGTATATACAATTTGTCCAAGGACGATCATCCATGTCCTTTTTTTTAAGGATTTTCTTAAAAAAAACGGGTTTTGAATTTTTTGTTCGGGGTTGTTTCTCATAAAAGTGCCAAATTAACATATTTTAATCTTTAGTCGATTTAATAAAATACGTGTCGAAGCTTTTTTTGAAATTCGTGCCAGTTCGTGTTTTGACAAAAATGCAATGGGGTGGTAACCCTTCGCTTCAAATAGGGCAATATGGGAATCAAATTTTATCTTTTGGCAAGTATATCATCTTTGTATGAGGCCTTAAATTAGCAGTAAAAAGCACTGCTAAGCAATCTATACCACTTGCCATTCTGGTTGTTTGTATTCATTGCTGTAATGCAGCGCGAATTAATAATAGCAAGTAAAAATTTGCGGCAAAAAAACTGTGTGTGTATAGCTGCTGTTAGATGTCTTCACATCAGTATTTTAAATAATAAAAATATCGATATCTATATTTTTCCTATCGATATTTTCAGACTATCGATAGTCTATCGATAGCTTCCCAGCACTATCTATATCTAATATCTCTTTTCACCTTTGGCGTTATCGGGAAACTTGTGTATATGCAAACTAAATTAAGCGGGCTATAATAACGTACACCTTCAACACTCGGTTGAATCGAGCCCGCAACCATCTCACTCGTAGACAATTCTACTACTAACGAGCCCAACAGGCCAACTGTAAAGAAATTTATTTAAAAAAAATACACTTGTCTTCCTACTTTAAATAAATTTAACTTTTCAGTAAGTCCTATCAAAGTTTTAAAGACCATTTTTTATTTTAAAATAAATATATGCCCTTGTCTCATAATCTCCGCAAATACATTAAAGTAAGAAAAGAAATAAATTATTTTTTCTAATGTCACAATTGTCAGTTTTTTCTTTTGTTCTACCTCAAACTTTAATTTCTAAATGCTTTGTAATTTAAATGTCTTGAACATGTTCAAGCTGTGGGTTGCAGCGACAATTCGTCATCTGCCCCCTTTTGAAGTCCTGAAACGAATTATTAAATTCAATAAAGAAAAAAAAAACAACACAAACGCACTGTCGCTCGTAAAATGGGCGTTATTCGTAATAAAACATCCTTTTTGTGCTTAGCTGTGTGTGTTGTTTTTTTCTCTCCTTCAATATGTTTTATTGTTTTATTTTATTACAAACATTATCACCATCATTTTGTAATACTTATAGGAAAACGACATTCAAGGATATTAAAAGAAAAGAAGAAGTTGAAGAAAAAAAAAGAAGCTTAAGGCGTTTTCTTGTTTTCCGTTTAACAAGTTTTGTGCAGTTACAAACAATATTTTTGTTGTTGGTATTTCTGTTTCTTTTTTCGTCTTACTTCATTTTAACATTTTGTTGAAAGGAAATTGCAAAGTATTTTTTTTTGCCATTTCCTGTTTAATAATTACAAATTCTTTTATTTTATTTCATATTTTTTTTTTTTTTTGTCTTTATCTTTAAAATGTTTTCTTTTTTGTTTTAACAGTTTTTTCTTTGCATTTATTGTTTTATAAAAAAAAAAAAAAGTAGAAAGAGACTTTCTGTTTGAGTTTGAATTGCTAAAAATTTTTTTTATAGATTTTTTGTTAGTTTTTTGTTGGAGTATGATGGGCCTGGCCTGTTGGTATGTATGGATTTTTTTTTTCATTTAACTTAAATTTCGTTGTCGTCATCTTCAGTGAAGTGCATTTTAAGTTGAAGACACGAAGCGATAAAAAAAATCTTGCACTTTTTTGTCAAATATGAAATTATGCAATAAAGTGCTTTTTATACCCTTTACCACCACGAGTGGTAAATGAGGGTAAAATAAGTTTGTCATTTCGTCTGTAGAACTAAGAAATACGTAGCTAACACTGCTTTTACACATGCCAGTAAAAACTTGCAAGAAGTGGTTACGAATAAACATGGAAAATGTCGAACAAATAATCGAATGTCATGAAAGTTGCATGAATGTTTACACAGTAAAGTAAAAGTTTTTTATAAATCAAAGTTAATAAGTGAAAAACAGAGCTACATTTCTAAAAAACAGCAATCAATAATAATTTTTATGACACTTTTTAAATAGATTGACGCTTAAAAATTAAACCAATAGTCTACTTTATGTTTATTCGCAAAAAAAAAAACAAGTTAGAGTGCTAAATTCGGCTGTGCCGAATCTTTGATACCCTGCACCGACAGCTCGAATGTTTAAGGATTAATATCTGTATGATGTTATTATTATCTTAAACTGTGACGATTTGTTATTAATTATGGTTTTAGGCGACTAAACTGTTTTCCGGCAGCAGGGTTTATATGGGGCCTATGGTAAATTATGGACCGATCATCACGAAATTTCACAGTATCATTTATAGTCCTATAAAACTTTGACGAGCCAAAATTTGTTATGATTGCATTATTTTTTACGGTTTTAGGCGTACTAAACTGTTTTCCGGTAGTAGGGTTTATATGGGGCCTAAGGTAAATTATAGACCGATCGTCACGAAATTTCACAATGTTATTTCTAGTCCTAAAAAACTGTGATGTACCAAATTTTGTTACGCTAGCGTTATTTTTTACGGTTTTAGGCGTACTAAACTGTTTTCCGGGAGTAGTGTTTATATGGGGCTTAGGGTAAATTATGGACGGATCTTCACGAAATTTAACAGCGTGATTTCTAGTTAAATAAAACAAATTTTTGCAAAATCTTATCTCATTCCGTGCCTTGTTCCAGCATTTATGTTATTTTTTGTAACAAAATTATCATTTTTTTTCAGGTGGTGGTTCAACATTTTGATTCATAGCTCTGGTCCTACTGAACCGATTTTGCTGGATTTCAATCCCAAACTGCTTAGGTTAACTACAAGCAATTTGGCATCAAATTTGTTCATTTCTTTTGAGTTGTTCGAAAGTGAGCGTGTTTTCAACAGACGGACAGACGGACAGACAGACGGACAAGGCTAAATCGGCTTAGAACTACTCAAGGACCCAGAATATATATACTTTATGGGGTCTGAGATGAATAATAAAAAAGTATCACACGGAATGACAAACTTAATATACCCTCTTCACAACTAATTGTGGTGGAGGGTATAACAAGAACATTTTTTAAATATGTATACATATTTACTGAAGCAACCAAGTAAGTTTGGTAACACTGTTTTTATTTTTGAAATTTTGACACTTTTAAAAATCACTGTCTTTATAAATGTCTTGCAATGCCTTGTGTAAATGAAAAAGTGTGAGTGTGTTTAGTTCTGCCTACTCTGCAGGAAATATCACTAGTGAATCTGTACTGATTCTCTATTTACACAGTCACCAGTACTACTGACTTTTTATACCTCAGACAATGTTATTTACTAGAGGCATTTAACATGTGCATGTCATTGGAAATCTACTACTTACGGTGGTACTAATGACTAGAGAGTTCTTTTGGGAATAAACCTATGTAGACATTGGAACCAAAGAATCGCTAATACATTTTGGTACGTCTAGCCAACACTTTTGGTACGAATATGAAGTTTACTTTTCGTATAAAAGGCAAATATAGTGGCATATGTTGTGTAGTGTAGACACTTCGTTGACGATGTCACTAAAATAGTCAACAAAACTGGTGACTTGCTGACACTTGCAACCAGTGCTCATGTTCTTTACTTTCGCGTCGAGAAACTTTTCTATTGAAATGTGTGGAATGAAACAAAAATGTCATATATTGAAACAAACAACTGTTTTTCTCACTAAACTGTGTCTGTAAATTTTTTTTTGGCGAGTACTAGCTGTCACGTAAGGAAATTACTCGTCAATTTACAGACAAAGTGTGTCTGTAACATTTTTGTGACAAAAGTTTGCGATTTAGAGTGTCAAATAAACTAACGAATAAAATGGGGGGAGAAAATATTTTAACACTAAAATAAAATTTTAAATGCAAAATACAAAGAATAATAATAATATTTTGCTCTTGACAAATTGTTTTCATTGTTTAATTATTATGCTTTTAACATTTTTATAAAATATACGAATGTTTTCAAAGCTCGTTTGCAAACAACAAACTTTAAAGTCGTACTTTACATTATTTGGTTAAGCCGAAGGTTGTATTTTCACCACCTTCGTTGAAAAATTTTCAATTTTATTAAATTTTGGTCGCCGTCAACGGCTTATGTTTTTCTGATGTTCTCGACGTCTGCAATGTCACATCGGCTTCGAGTGCTATGTTATGACATTTATAACATAACGACGCAATCTCTTTTGATAGTTTTCGACATGACTTACAGATACACTTTTTTCTCGCTTTTCGAGAAACGATGGAATATTTTGTTTCACATATTTTCGTTGCAAGAAGTTCTTACTATAGTTTTAGAACATGGGCACAGGTTTGCTTCAGAGAACTTGCACTTGCATGTGTAAAAGCCAGGTAAGATTTACAGAATATTATTCTAGGTCCATGGTCAATTCTAAAAGGCTTAACCCTGGATGGTACTCTTTATTTTAGTTCATTAGGGGTACTCTTCGTCGAATCGACAAGCAATTTAAAAAAATTCTAGCGGAACGATTTTAAAATAAAAAGTAAAAAAAAAATTTTTGAGCTTAGCATTTTATTACAAAAACAAATAAATTTTTAATATTTTTAATTAGGCTTAAGTTCATCAAATTAAATTTTCATTAAATTATTTTTGTGAAGAAAGGAATTTTACAACATGAAAATAAATTAAAATTTATTGATAATTGTTCATTCTTGACTCAATCTGGGCTCGAACCCAGGCGTTTTTACGGACAGGTTACCCTGACATGTTTCGATTGCAACTACTCAATCTCCTCAGAGGGCTTGCCGTTTAACACTCGCAGCCATCGACGACTGCTGACGTCATTAGTCAAACATCAATCCTTAAACCAAATTGTATTTAACCTTTGGTAGATCGAAATTTGCTTTGAATGATTATCTATTTTTAATTCATTTTACATGTTCTTCCTTTACTTCTGTTTTTTCATACTTTTGTCAAGAATTCTTCTTGAAGTTCAAAGTACATATTTTGTTTTGGTTTTTAATTTTTTTGTCTTTCTTTTTCTTGGATTATAATTGCCCCTCTAGTGTCGCTACTTCTTTACAAATTCCATCCACTTGGATCTATCCAATGCCAGTGGTTTAAGTTCATTCCAGCTGCTGTTTTGCGTGTTAGCCTTCTTCTCTACTTAACGGCACCATGTGTGGGATGGTCTGCCTTGTCAACAACTTACTTGGGGAAGTTTTTGGGATACCACAGTCCGGTTTTCTTATCGTACGGCCAATCCACCTTCCCATTCTTTCTTTGAATTATACTTTTAATAACCATTTGGTTTGATCTTTGTCATAAACATAAGATCGGCCAGAAAATTCTTCTTCTTGGCCTTCTAATGTAACCGTAACAAATAAAATAATATTGGCAACCAATTTAGCACACATAAGTTTTATATGGCTAGAAATTTTAATGTCTTATTTTTTAAAATGAATTCTTAATCTGAAAAAAATCTAGAAATTATAATTCCACGTGCAGGGTATCAAAGATTTGACACTGCCGAATATGACATTGTTATTTGATTTCTTTCCTTGAATATTTGTAATTTCAAACTTTAGCAACATTGTTTGAGAATTCATCTTGAAGTATTTGTTGAATTTGTTAAAGGGTTGAAAAGAGACGGTCGTGATATGTGTGGGTACTTTTTGTTTTAATGTAGGAGATGTGCTTCATTTCAAGTAACTTTCAAGATCGCTTAGGACTTCAAGCTAGAAAGAGGTAACAATTAAATGATATAAAACTTATTTTTTTTTATTATTAATAAAACCCGCTTTAACGTGGAAAAAAATATTTGTCAAATGTTATTTTAAAGACAAAATTCAGCATAAACAAGTAAAAATTATATATTAAACTGTGGTTTTTCCTTGAAATATTTTCTCGAAAATAATAAAATGAGAAAAATGCGGGGGTTAATTTTTCGCTTTTTCGTAGCATACGCAGCTGTCAAAAAAGTAGAATCTGTGTAGTTATACGTAGTAAGTTTCACGCACAAAAGCGTAGATGCCTTGAGGCGCAAAGTAGGTTTACTTTCTACTTTTGTAAGCGTCACAAGCAGCGTTCGAACAAATCAGCTGATTTTGACAAATTAAATTTTAATTTTAATTGTGCTGCTGCTGCATAAAAAGCGTTGAATGTACCTTGAAACTTAGAACGCAAGTAAGGTTAGAAAAGCATGCCCTGCGTGGAGGCGAAAACGCGTGGTATGGACCTCCAGCTTTATGGTTTAAAAATTAATTTGGGGCTTATTCATTACTTTATTTTGGTTTTTTCTTCTCAGTACGTACCATACACTTGGGGTTTACAGAAGTAACCCTGCAAATAAAATTGGACCACCTGATCCATTTTGATAAAACGGACTACTCCATGGACTGGTCCGATGTAATGCAAGCATGGAACTTGTCATTGTTAAAAAGTGTTTGTATTGAGACGACATGTCTTCGTTTTAATCGACTTCAAAACTAATCCTCTTGAGTATACCATGGAGTAGTTTTAAAATTACTCCATAGTACTCCAATGGTGGGTTATATGGTCCTGCCCTAGGACATCATAATGTTAAATATACCATGTTTTTCCACACGTTTGGGTTGCTAGTCCTAGTCCCTTGTGGGCTACATTTTACACGCGTGTTTGGACTGTTCCTATTATTTGCAGGGAAGTAACGAGTATACATAAATAATAATAACATTGACACAAATAACAACAACTTTAACTTAACGAAAACCAGTGAACAATAATAATGGACCTTTTACATTATGCGCGTAAACAGTGGAGAATCTTTAGGATCGCAGATACACGTTCACAATGCTTGATGTTAAATTCGTGTTTGCATAAAAATTAGTGTTATGACTTTTTCTAACGAAAAAATTACAGAGCACCACGTTATGCACTATATTGTGCTGATAACAAAAAGTATTTGTTTTAGTCAATCCGGAACCAAAACCTTTCGCACCGAATCAAATTTGTATTTTTTTATACCCTCCACCACAATTAGTTGTAAAGAGGGTATATTAAGTTTGTCATTCCGTGTGAAACTTTTTTATTATTCATCTCAGACCCTATAAAGTATATATATTCTGGGTCCTTGAGTAATTTTAAGTCGAATTAGCCATGTCCGTCTGTCTGTCCGTCTGTCTGTCCGTCTGTCCGTCTGTTGAAAACACGCTCACTTTCGAAAAACTCAAAAGAAATAAACAAACTTGGTGTCAAATTGCTTGTAGTTATCCTAAGCAGTTTGGGATTGAAATCCAGCAAAATCGGTTCAATAGGATCTGAGCTATGAATCAAAATGTGGAAACCACCACCTAAAAAAATGGATAATTTTGTTACAAAAACTAACATAAATGGTGGAAAAATGCACAAAATGATATAAGATTTCGCAACAGTTTGTTTTATATAACTGGAAATCACGCTGTAAAATATCTTGAAGATCCGTCCATGATTTACCCTAGGCCCCATATAAGCCCTAATCCCGGAAAACAGTATAGTAAGCCTAAAACCCTAACTAACAATGCTATCATAACAAATTTTGGCACGTCACAGTTAAATAGGACTAGAAATAAAACTATTAAGTTTCGTGAAGATAGGTCCATAATTTACCATAGGCCCCATATAAAACCTACTTCCGGAAAACAGTTTAGTACGCCTAAATCCGTAAAAAATAATGCTATCATAACAAAATTTGGTAAATCACAGTTTTATTGAACGAGAAATAAGACTTTAAAATTTTGTGAAGAACGGTCCATCCTTTACCATAGGCCCCATATAAACCTTACTCCTGGAAAACAGTTTGGTAAACCTTAATCCGTAAAAAATAATGCTATCATAACAAAATTTGGAACATAAAAGTTTTACAGGACTAGAAATAAGACTGTGAAATTTCGTGAAGATCGGTCCATAATTTACCATAGGCCCCATATAAACCTTACTCCCGGAAAACAGCTTAGTACGCCTAAAAACGTAAAAAATAATGCTATCATAACAAAATTTGGTACATCACAGTTTTATTGAACGAGAAATAAGACTTTAAAATTTTGTGCAGAACGGTCGGTCCATCATTTACCATAGGCCCCATATAAACCTTTCTCCCGGAAAACAGCTTAGTACCCCTAAATCCGTAAAAAATAATGCTATCATAACAAAATTGGGAACATAAAAGTTTTACAGGACTAGAAATAAGACTGTGAAATTTCGTGAAGATCATTTCATAATTTACCCTAGGCCCTATATAAACCTTACTCCCGAAAAACAGCTTAGTACGCCTAAAAACGTAAAAAATAACGCTATCATAACAAAATTTGATACATCACAGTTTTATAGAACTAGAAATGACACTGTGAAATTTGGTGAAGATCGGTGCATAACTTACCATAGGCCTCATATAAACTTTCTTCCAGTTTAGCTTCATATGGCCAGAAAAAATGTTATGCAATTTTGTGATATACGGTCCATAATTTTCCTTATATTCCATTTTAGCAGCCTTCTGAAATTTACTGCAAACGCTTAAACTAATTGCACCGCTGTATTGAAATTTATGTTTTTTAATACCAGAAATCGTTCTGCAGAATTGGGGATGATTGGTTCATAGCTTACCATGGCTTTTATATAATTTGTTCCCTTGAAAATCATTTTAGTTCAGCTTAAACTGATATTCTACTCAAACTTTTTAAAATTGATTCTGATTGTCGATCAATAATTGTATATAGGTCTAAACCGCAACAAATTTTAATGCAGATGTCTGTTTTTACAAAGATTATAATAATAAATAGACATCATACAGATATTACTCCTAAAACATTCGAAGTGTCGGTGGAGGGTATCAAAGATTCGGCACAGCCGAATATAGCACTCTAACTTGTTAGTATGTACTAACATTTTCCAAATAGTTCAAATAAGTAAAAAAACAATGCAATTTTAAGTGAAATATTTCATTTTTATAAAAATTATAGAAGAAAAAA